>OX638300.1:42796096-43396096 GCA_951812265.1 Taphrorychus bicolor | reverse complement strand
CAACATAACCATCTTAGTGTCTGTAAAAGTATTGAAAGTTTTATTATCTACATTTAATCACTTTTCTATGTATTAATAAAATTGCCTAGAAAGCTTCTAGAAACGGGTAGACAAATTTATCGGTAACCCGCCGCACTGCGAGCCCTGTACGTATACAGAGCGGTACTCTGCAAGTGTGATTTATATACGATTTTTTTTTTAAGATGACGTTTTCCTGCTGCGCTTCCTGAGGGTGAAAAAGTTCAGCATTCCCATGGCCCAACAGACGCTGCTCAAGTACCTGAACTACAGAAAGAGGTTTCCTCTCATCTTTTACAACATGGATTATGGGGAGGCCAAAATCAATTTCCTTATTTCTTCAGGGTGCGTTTTCAAAGCATTTTTGAACGATGTTTTTTATATAAGTTTGACGTTACAGGTACATATTTGTGAGCCCGATGAGGGACAATTGTGGAAGGAGAGTCATCATTTATAACCTTGGTAAGTATTCATGAGAAGATGGGTAAACGCATCCATTAGGAGACAAAACGAGAAAGATACGAATAGTGAAGAAAAAAATAAATAAGACAACCGAGAAATTTGGCACTATAAAGTGTTCCAGATTTGGGGAATTAAATTATAGATGTAGGTACCTAGGTTTAGATTTAACTGGAAATTCTTTGAGTATTTAAAATAATGTTTTTTTTTCTGAAATCGAATGAGATTTTATCATTATCTCACCTGACATAAGGCTGCAAAACGACCAGTTGCAGGATATTTAAACGCTACAACAAAAACTGTTACTAATAATCGGGGAAAAGCTTGCCGGTTTAGCTGGAAAAGTGATTCGCGGACTGTTCAGTTGATAACAATTCGGAAAGGACTTTGTCGGTCTAGGCTGAAAAAATGATTCTAGGACAGCATTCAAATCATAAAAAACCTCTTTCTTTTCAGTAAGAAAGATTTCAGAAAATTTGTTTGTTGTTTTATACAACCATTCATATAGGACGATTTCAGAAAATTAGTACCACATAAGAAAATAGCTTTTGTTTTCAGATGATTGCTAAAGAGTTTTGCTTTTTCAGCCAAATTTGATATGCAAAGATTCACTGGCACCGATATGGCCAAGGCCCATGCCATCACCTATGAAACCCTGATGGCCGACGAGGCCAGCCAGATCTTGGGTGTGGTCCATGTGGCAGACATCCAAAACGTCGGCGCCTCCATCATGACCCTCTTTTCAGTCACAGACTTCGCCATTTTAATTAAATGGGGAGAGGTAAGGAAGGGTCATTGACCAATTTGCGTCATTGTTTTATAGATGATCGCAAGTTCAATATCGTTCGTTAGTCATGCGACGTTACAATAACATAAACATAACGATTGTTTGTTATACATTTTTGCACATAAATACGTACGAAACTTGGTTCTTGGACACCATTAATCATGTGTTGGTTCCAAACAGCAATCCTTCCCGGTGAGGCACAAAGCTATCCACATCTTGAACATGCCCCCGGCCATTAAATACATCTACGACTTCGCCAAGTCCAATCTGAGCAAGAAGCTTAAGGAACGCTTCATGGTAAGCATTTCCAGGTTTTAGCTTTGACTAAAGAACTAACTGACATTTCGTTTTAGGTCCACGACTCAATGAGCGCCCTCTACAGCAAAGTCCCAAAATGCTGCTTCCCGAAAGAAATGGGAGGCGACATCTCGTCCAAAGACATGATAGAGGCCTGGCAGAGGGAGCTCGATGATAAGAGGAAGAGGTTACTGGCTTATGACGACGTTGAGCTGGTCAGCGACAGGGGCATTATATGCTCTAAGAATCAGCAGACCAGCTCTTTGATCGGCAGTTTTCGGAAACTGGAAGTGGATTAGTTTAGAGCAAAACCATCTTATGACTTGTTTCTGTATGTATAATGTTGTTGTATGTTTTTTTTTTAAGTTCAAGGTCTTATTTTAGTTTTATAAATGAAATACCACTGACGTCATCACATTGTCTTTTGTATATACATATTATATTTTTGTAATAAAATGTTAATCCGGAAAGAACTTTTCTGCTAGAAATTATAAAATATTCAAGGACAATGTCGGCGAAGAAAAAATGGCTTATTTTATACAAAGAGAGTTAATAAGAGATGTCACTTGCCCTATATAAAACAATAAAGACAGAAAGGGTTATCACTCATTTTAGATTTTCAAATTTGTCTTTTAGGACATTGCTTATCCTCCGAAATTTTTTAGCAATTTTTCTTTTAGACCATTGTCTTCAATTTCCTACAATTTTTACTGAAAATTAGTTGACAATTGCCATATCTAACTTTTAACTCATTTTAGGTGTGAAAAATCTAACTGCTAGTTTTCAGTTAAATTTGTCTTTCAGAATATTAAAATTTTAAAAATAAATCCTACAATTTTAGCATGTTTTTCTTCAGTTTTTTTTACGATTTTGCTTCGAATTTAGATGTTTTTTTTTTCGTTAAAAATGCATAATTCGGTTTTCCTTGTGAGACTTTTCATATAAATTTGTATTTTGGGGGATCAATTGTCTTCTAAAACTTGAAATAAAAGTTTTTGCAATAATTTTTAAAGGTTTAGTACATTTTTCTTAAATTTTTGATGATTTATGAGAAAAAAATACCGGTACATAAATTTTGTCTTCCTTACTAAATTCCTGAGCTCAAAGCAGCTGAAAATAATGGACCACTTGCCATAACTAATTCAAAAAGCAAAAATAAATGCGACTTTTCGCTTAGATTTTGTTTTTAGCAGATTGTTTGCCCTCCGACATTTAGAATGATAATTTTATTGCAATATATCCTATAATTTTAGCTCTAGCACTTTTACTTCAAATTTTCATGATTTCTTTCTGAAAAGTAGGTGTCACTCTCCATATCTCACTTAAAAAGTTTTTTATTTATATATTATTTTTCTCCAAACACTCTAAATTTGGATTTTTACGAGCTTTGAGTTATTTTTCACCGATTTTGACATTAATCCTAACATGAGATTCTCGTAAAGTACTAAATTTGTTTTTTTTTAAATTTTTTTTATATAATATTTTTTATTCGTTTCCAAAATATTAAAATTAAAAAAAATTTAAAAAAAGCTTTTTGTATTGGAAACTTAAGGTTTTCATAAAAATATCTCAATTTCATATTTCATAAACTCATCTCACAAAAAAACGGCCTCTCGTCATGCCATAGGCTTCTTCTAAAAGGTATTGGATTCGCCAACTTGTGAAGAAGTAGATTAAAGTACATTTTAGATAAAAATAAAACGTTCGTTACTGTTGACTTTCCAGCAGCGCATTATCAAGCGTAGCTTTCGGTTTTGGAATAAAACGAAGACTGTCTTAAACGTACCTACTTTATTCCTGAAGAGAACGTGTGTATTCACCAGTAAAGTAACTACATGCTAATTTAGGAATACGTGTGAGAGTACTACCGCCACAAAAACGGTAATTATTCTGTACAAAAAGAAAAATAAACACAGAATGTTAATTCATTGACGTTTTTCGTACATAACAAAATAGGCGCTTTCAAAACCATAACTTCATTCCATGTGTGCAATTGCTCGACAACATCAAAATCAACAGGTACACCATTTTTAGGAACCTTCTTTGAGGAAGCGGAGCATTCGTCTTTCCTCCTCCCCCCCCTCCCCCCCCCCCCTCAGGTCCGGTCCCATATGTGTACTACCTCTCTGAATTATTTCAGATTTTATACTGCAAAAAAATGTGAAAAAAGTACACCCAAATTGGCAAAAAATATAGGACAGAAAAACTTTTGTAGCTCGCCCGGCATAAGAGCTAGACCAAAACTAATAATTGATTTTTTTCTCTCCACGTCTTCTATTTACACATTTACAACCGAAACAAGGTTTCGCAATAGTTTTCGTAAAAATCGCAAAAATCTACTGTGAAATGTCAAAAAAAAAGGATGGAAAAACAAAAGTCTATTTATTTTGATGTCATCCTTTTCTGTCAAAATTTCAAAGCCTGCTAGATGAAGTTTTATACTGAACACCCCGTATTTTTAACTTTAACTTTTGGAAACTTTTTCTTAACTGTTAATTTTTTTACTCAGACTGTATTTAAGTGACACTTTTGGGGGGTAGAATTAAAAGTACCCAAGAATGCCCTTTTCTCTGGTACCTCGCTTAAGGGGCTAGTGGTCTGACTAAGGGGGTCTAGAAGACCAAGAAGTTGACCATTACTACAATTTAAAAAAAAACCGCCTGGATTTTGCGAATTTTCCTATTTAACATATCGGAATTGGACTTAAAAATGTATCATCTACACATATGAGGAAATCTACCCGTGGGGAGCCCTACATCCCACATAGTCCCGGAGTTAGGTACGGTAAAGACACGACAAATTTGTGAATCTAAAAAAGTGCATTTTTGAGTTCGGTACGCCACTGGTGTCCCCCCCCCCCCGCACATACCACCAAACCGACCACATTTTTCGAAAATTCGTTCATTTCGGTACCTAAGCGCAATACTGCTAAATCCCATAATTTAGTAGTTTAAGAGTTATAAGCGTCAGAACCAAATATCTACGCCCAAAATTGAAAAAAATGAGATCCTTATAATTTTCTTTCAATTAAAATCTACTTAAAACATTTTTTTTCTCGACAACTGCTTCGAAAATGAACAAATGCCCACTACTAACTACCGTCGAAAATTGCATATTGCAAATAATGTGCGCATTGCACACGCTTCTGATTGCTTTGCACACGCCTTGCATATATTTTATAATACGAGTGACCATTTATGAAGCAAAATCGTAGTCGTAGAAAAAGTATAGTGTGCAACGCGTACGAAAATCGCTCTTCACACTCATGTATCGCCTATGGCTCGTGTCCAAACCGTCATATTCGTGTTAAAAGTGCAATTTTCGACACTAGTTGCACAATATACTATTGTCGACTGATAACCATTACATATCATTTAAATTTAGATTGACTTTAGTGAAAAATTTCAGTTAACTTCGTAAGCTTTTTTGTTTGTTCCTCACATGGAAAATAGCTAAAATCTTGCACACTTAAACAGGCAAATATAACTCTACAGTAACATCGCCTCATCAAAAAACATAATTTATAACTCAGTTATATGCTACATAAAAGAAACCCGGAGAAGAGACAATTACAGACCAGTGCTTTTACATGAAGCAAAAATCATCCCCCAGTTTTCCTGTGCAATTGGCAACGTCGCCTTTCGACCACGCTTCAATCCAGGTGGTTGAGAAATGACCGCCCTCGTCCCCCAAGGGACATTACAGGATAAGTTTATTGCTATAAAAACTGGAGTTTCTCTCCATTCGCGTTCGTATGGATGGAATAATAAGTTTTGCCCGCCACAGATGTCCCTCAGGACATCATTGATTACATACACAGTGCATAATAGAAATGAATAAAAAATAAAAACAAAATTTAGTACATAAAACATGTTTTAGTCCAATTAAATACCAAACACACATCATTCAATAAAAATACACACATGCCGAATTCTTCCTGTTTATGGCAACTATTGTTGCTGCCAGATCGTCAAAGTACTTCTCGGATGTACTACTAACGAGTACCTCATAACACGCATCTAATACTCTATCTGCTACGGCGTAATCGAGAAAAGCCTTAAGTTTAGCCGTTTGTACCCGGGATGGTGGAACTTTCCTTTGGCCAATCACCCCCACGGTCAAAAACTCTGTGCACCCTTCCGGCTGTCCGCACTCGGACTGAAACCTTGACCCTCTGCCTTCGAAAATCTTTCCCGAATCATCCTCGTAGAAGTTATAAAGCACCTGACCATCGAAAATCTTCAACTTTTGTTTGCTGTCTTCATTATACTCCGAATAGTGTAAGCAGGCGGGTTTGCTGGAATCAGTGCAGTTTGGTACCAACTCTTGTAAGAGAACTTTAGGGATTGGAGTGCGTAGAGGGGGTACGTCCTTCAGGAAGGTAGCGTTGACGCCCCATTTTTCTCTGGATACGAAGTCGAACTCCTCGATCACAGTGGCTTCGCCTAAAAGTGAAATTGTCAACTTTTTTTTGTATAAATCATTCACTTATTATTGACATCAAGTGGGCGTTGAAAATGTGACTTTAACATTTTTATTTTTCAAGACTTCAAAGATAATTAGATGTCAAAAATAAGTGAATGAGTTATAAGTGCTATATTATGTTAGTTACTTTCAACCAGCAACAAGTAAATCCCAATTGTGGCACCAATCAACAACATCATAATTAGTAAGAACATGAGGGTTCTGTCGTACAACTGGGTTCTTCGTAGCACGTGCCTGCTGCTGGCAAGCAAAGGGGTCACTTCGTGGGAATAATATTCGCTAATGTTCATCATCTGGACGCAACCAAGGCATTTATTACAGTTGGTCCTAACTACGATTTTACCATAAATAACACTTCTTGATCTTGATTATATAGGGTGTATATAAAAACCTTGTAGCAAAAGCCATGCAATTAAAACTGTTGTCTGAGATAAGTTCATAAAAAATATGAGAATCGTAATTATTAAAACTTTTTGACTTTTATTTTTTTTATGAAGTCGTCTCAAACCTAGTGTTCTAACTCCCTGGCTTATTTGAGTTTTTTTTTAAATGAACGCCTTACCCGGCTGAAATACATATCCTCCTTTATAGTCACTGAATCGACTCAAAGTCCTCTGATTGAGTGGTACCTCATCCACAGATGCGTTAGTAGAGCCACTCATCGCGAAATCGTGCTGTTTAGCATGGCACTCACACACCACTAGTACTAAACTAGTTCCCCTGTACACTCAGGTAGGCTTTAAGCAGTAATAATTGTTTATTTTCCCAGGCCAATTGGACGGATTTTATCAGTTCGCACACAAAAAGGCGCCTTACTGAATGACCCAAGAATTTGGGTAATTAGCAGTGTATAAGACGTACCGTCTGCCTCATATCGATTTTCTTGTTTAACTTAGATATCGATTTGTCGGTGCAGATACATACGGCGTAACATTTATGTGAAGATGTACACATGCAAAGGTCAAAGTTAAGTACCCAGTCTACCTTAACATGTTGATGATATTACAACAAAAAAAAGGTTCTTTGTGCCAATGGAAGTTATGCTAACCAAAGATAGTACCAAAAAGGCCAAAAAAGGCCAATTCATTCTTTTATGAAAGAGTGGGACATGAATTAGAACTGTTTATAGTTATTGCAGTACTGGTATTTACCTAGCATCTCTTGCCAATGCCAATTACATCAACAAACTCTAATCGCTTTTGAGATATTGACAAAACTTTGTATATAATACTTTAATATAAATGTAGAAATAATATGAAAAGAGCCCCTAGAAAAGTTATTTTACTTATCTTAATACCAATTTTTTTGTTTATACTCGTCTAAAAAAAAAACGATTTAAAACTGTAAAAAAATTCTCCAGTTGGTAAATGTGTTTATTTTATAATCTAGTTACGGGTTTTTATTCACCGATGTGTTATGAAAAAAAAAAAAAAAACTCATTCAACACTCACAACAGACTCATTTCAGAACACCCTGTATATGGATTTGAGTCATGGAGGTCACTGGAAGTCGTAGTTAAAGAACTTGATATCGCAACATAATGTCATCGTCAGAGCACATCAATTTATTTCACGTAAAACGCCAAGTGACGTCACTTCTTGTGAAATACGAAGGTCCCTCCATATTAGCTTATTGGTTTGTGAACACCTTATAAACCAAACCGAACTTCGTTTTTGTTTAGCAAAAATATTGTGCCACTCTATATAAGTGACGCAATATTTATTCTACGTTTTGTATTTTTTTTTTATTTCACTCACGGAATGGGACGTTTGCAATTCTCTAAGATCGTTACAAACTCATTTCGAACGAAATTAACCTCCAGAGTGATTAAACACCATTCTAAAAGTGCCTAAAAATCGACCACTAAAAGGGTCTACCTCCGGAGATATTGCACCCACAGAACTTTCGGTAAGGGGAGTGAAAAAAGAGGACATCAAGAAGAGGAGAAAATAGTTGGATTCACTCCAATCGGTCGATGCGTTCTCAAGTTACAGACGGTCAAAGTTGAAAATTAACGAAAAAGTGGTAATACTCCCGCCTTTGGACATTATCAAAAATATTTTGGGAAAATTTTTTTGCTGTTTTTAATCGGAATAGGACGTATGTAATCCCCTAACTCATTTCGAACGAAATTAACCTCTAAAGTGCTTTTTTTTTAAATGGTCAAAAAACACAATTCTAAAAGTGCCTAAAAATCGGCCACCGAAAGGGTCTATCTCCGGAGATATTGCACTTACAGAACTTTCGATGGTGGGAGATGAAAAAGGACATCAAGAAGAGGAGAACACAGTTGGATTCACTGCAATCGAACGAGGCATTACAAGTTACATGGGGTCAAAGTTGAAAATTGACGAAAAAGTGGTGATACTACCCTTTGGACATTTTCAAAAAAATTTCGGAGAACTCTTTTTGCTGTTTTTGATCGAAATTGGACGTTTGCAATCCCCTAAAAACGCAACAAACTCATTTGGAACGAAATTAACCTCTAAAGTGGTTTTTTTAAAAATGGTCAAAAAAATGGTTTAAAAAAAAATTCGGAAAATTTTTTTGCTCGGGGGATGGGACTTTCTTCATAGGACGATTCTAAAAGTGCCTAAAGATCCGAAGGGGTCCAACTCCAAAAATATTGCACCTATGGGACACTTTTTGGTAGAATGTGAAAAAAAAAACATCAAGAAGAGCAAAAAACGGTTGGAGATTTACTAGAATCGGTCCACTTGTTCTAAGTTACAGGGGATCAAAGTTAAAAAGTGAGAAAAAACACTTTATATCCCCCCCCTTCCTCTTTGGTCACTTTCAAAAAACTTTTTTTTTTGTTAGAGAACGTAACAAAGGTAATTCCAATTAAAAAAGCTCCAAACGTATTTTTTTTTTTTTTTGAAAATTGTAAAATATCTAAAATGACTTTAAGCATCTTTCCGTTTAGACATTTTTTACTGTGTTTACTTGTCATTTCTCTCCTATCAACTTCTCTGTTCGTTTAGTCATGCTTTCTCACAGCCTATAATTCTGGTCAATTTTCACATTTTTTTTTAACTTTAAAAAGCTTGCTAATTTTAGTGTCTGAAGACTTTTTGATTTATTAACACGCATGTGTTCGTTACTCCGATTCCATGCATTTTATTTAATTTTTTTTTGCTTCTTTCCTACTTGGAAACACGCTTTAAAATTTTAATACTTTTAAAAGTTCGAAGGACGTTTCTGCCTCCTTGGAGCTTCCTCGTATTTCATTTTTTAGCTCTCTCTTATTTTGCTACTAGTCTCCTGAATCAGATTCAATGAATTACCATTCAAATCTAAATTTTATGGCTAACTTTTAACCCTTAACGTCTCCATTACTTTTTTAATTTTTAGTCTAAATTATCTCGACATAATATTATTACAGCTTTACAATGCATATAACAAAATATGACACATACTCTATTTTAAACTTATCTCCTCTGATGCATAAAATTTCATTTTTTTTTGTTTTTATCTTGTCTATGCACTGTTTCTTAGTATACTTGATTTATTTTTTATCTTTTCTTCATGAACTTTCGCTAATATTTCAGGTCACTTTTTTACCAGTATCTTTTTTCATTTCTTATTACTTGTTTGAATTTATTATTTTTATTTACCTAGCATTCTCTTTCATTTAATATTTTTTTTCCATCTGTAAGTCTCCCACTTGGTATGCTCTTTTAGACCGGTTTTGCTATTCTTTACTTTTTTTTTTAATTTTTTTTTAAAAACGTTTTTCTTGACTCCCTCAGATTTTAATTTCTATTTTCATTTTCTTGGCTTATAGTTTCATTCATTCATTTTTTGGAGTGTTCTTTTTATCTCCAACTTCATAACTTCTTATGTTACATAGTTTTCTTCTAAAGTAAAATTTTTCTCCTGTGTTTTTTCCATTAGCCTTGAGTCTACATATAGTTATGGAGACCTTGTTTAACGTTTTTTCTTCCATTCTTTAGCCATTTTGTTTTAATTCATTCTCGTCATTGATTATTAATGTTTTTCAACTCTTTTTATTATTATTGTATTATTTGATTTAAACAGTTGATCTTTTTTTGTAGTATAGAATATGTTTTCTTTCTTCGACCTTAGGATAACCAACTTCAGATTTCAGATAATTAACCTGAACAACAAATTAATACCCTGGAAACTTTCTCAAATGATATTTTTCAACAAAACAGATTGTAAGTTTTTTTTTCATCTTTGTTTTCTTTTTCCAATTTTTGACCTGAATTTTCAAGTTTTTCAATGTTCAGTTTGAAGCTAATAAAACATGACAACATCTCTATTTTTTCCTTTCTATGTAAAAAACTGCTAGGTATTTAATGTAGTGGGTCGAAGAATTATCTCGAAATATTAAATTTTAAACGTAATCCCTTTATTACTTCTACTCTCAAATTACACTTAGTAAACTTAAATAAATGTTAGCATGTCACTCACTATTAGCCTTCGACGTCAAAAGTAAATTTCCATTGGCTGTCTAATTCGTCACCGTGGTAACCGAGCTGCCAAGACTTGGTGAGGTTTTTCAAACTGCCCCGTTTGTAGGCTTGACTTATAATCGACAAGACAGAAAAAGACTTTTCAGAAATATTAGTTTTGCCAAATGGTCGAATCGAAACCATTCGGATCTAATTCTCGTAACTAGACGTGCAGCTGGCAACAGCGGACGCCCTTATCGCACATATTCGCCATCAGAAACTGGCAAAATATTCAGCAACACGTCCGTCGGTCTCAGTTTTCGCTGGCACAGACTCAGCGTCGTATCCAGATCGCGACGGGCTCTGGAACAGGCCGAACGAGAACAATCGACGACCGTCGTCGGAAACAACATTGGCCGTCGGCAATTTTTTTTCTCATAAATAGGGGTTGCCATGAAAAATTGGGGGAGTTGATGAGGGAATGTCCGTGAGTTCCTGAAGGGCCGACGAGGCGATTTTCTTTTTTTTTATTTTTTTGATAGGTATGTAAGTATATTAGTTTAAGGGTAGCACTTTTGGGTTCCGGATAGGTGGTGGTTAATGTTAACTGAATCACTTAAAGTGACGCTTTATGGGCTACAAATATAATCGTGTTAAAGCTCCAGTTAAACATTAACTAGTACCTAACTTTTCTAAAAATATTTACGTTTTACTATAAATATGGCCTTTATGTATGTTCGTACAACCGTAAACGATGAAGTGAAGGGGTTAAAAGCTGCGATTATTCAAGGCGAGTTCTCGTTTTAGGGGACTGTTATTGTTGAGTGAAGCATATCAAAGGTAAAATTATTAATATACTCCTAATTGTTCTGTGATCATAGTTTTCATGAGACCGAACAACAAACTATATAATGCACCAGGACTGTAATTATTAAATGACTCTTTGAGTACCCCTTTTAGCAAAGTTATATTTAAATTTAAAGGGTAAAGGGGTTTTGAACAGATTTTCAATTACTGTTCAAAGTCGACATCTGACTTAATGGGTAATATTAACCGTAAGAAAATGACTGAGAAGCCGACCCTTAATAAAAGTACATAAAATGGGCTAAAGGCTAACAGTAATGTTTTATGCTTCTGGTAAACATATCAGCCGATTTGGTAATTTGGCACTAAGACTGTCATTAGGAAGATTTAACTTCTATACTCTTCACCTACAAAATTCAATTGTTTGGTAAAGTATCTCATTCTATGGTACATATATTCAATAAGACCCCTGTTAGGTAAGGAATAAAATTAATAGTAATATAAATCATTCAGTTATAAATACAAAGAATGCCCGTCCTTTATGCGCCTAAAACGCGCGTTAAACTTTAACTATTATTTTTACAATCCGTTTGTATTATCTTAGTAAATATCATTTATTTTCGTGGCAATCACTTATTGTTGTCATCTAGTTACCTTTGAAACCTTCGTTTTTTTTATACCCATCTACATGTTGAGAAGATACGATAAAAATCTCAAAATCAATTTTCCAATGCCCACTTGACGACAATAATAAGTGAATGGCTTATATCGCCATTTTTCTCACGAACCATTAACCTTACATTTTTTTAAAAAAAATTCTTTTTATACATTTTACCTTCCTTATTCCTATATATTATATAAGTATTTCCTTTTATACGATTAACCAAGCAAAATTAAAAAGTTGGTTAAAAATTTAAAATAAATGGGTGAACACTAAAAGAAAAGAAAAAAATTAATGTGCTCCCATAAATTTCTTTATGCCACTGACTTACGAAATATATTCATGAATTAAGAATAGTTGAGGTACGAAAATTGAAAATTCTTGGAGATAAAAATTAAAATTTACTTTTTGAACACCATCTTTGAAAAGCTCCAACGCATTTTTTATCGAAACCTGAACTAACCTCTAAAGAGGTTTCCGAAAATATGACAGCCTACGGAACTTCGGTGGTGGGAGAACATCCAGAAGAGGAAAAACAGTTGGATTCACGCCAATCAGTTGAGGCGTTCGCAACTTACAGGCGGCCAAAGTTAAGAATTGAAAAAAAAGTCGCAATATCCCCCCTTTGGCCATTTAAAAAAAAAAAAAATCGGAAAAATTTTATTGAACGAAATTAACCTCGAAAGTGTTTTTTTTTAAATGGTCAAAAAATACTATTCTAAAAGTACCTAAAAATCGACCACCGAAGGGGTCTATCTTCGGAGATATTGCACTTACAGAACTTTCGATGGTGGGATGTGAAAGAGGACATCAAGAAGTGGTAATATTCCCCCCTTTGGACATTTTCAAAAATATTTCGGGAAAATTTTTTTGCTAACTTTGATCGGAATGGAACGCTTGCAATCCCTTAAGAACGCAACAAACTCATTTCGAACGAAATTAACCTCTAAAGTGATTTTTTTAAAAATGGTCAAAAAACACGACTCTAAAAGTGCCTAAAAAACGACCACCGAAGGGGTCTATCTCCGGAAATATTGCACCCATAGAACTTTCGGGCGGGATGTGAAAGAGGACATTAAGAAGAGCAGAAAACAGTTGGATTCACTCCAATCGGTCGAGGCGTTCTCAAGTTACAGGCGGTCAAAGTTGAAAATTGACGAAAAAGTGGTAATACTTTGGACATTTTCAAAAAAAATTCGGGAACATTTTTTTGCTGATTTCGATCGGAATGGGACGTTTGCAATACCCTAAGAACGTAACAAACTTATTTAAATTAACCTCTAAAGTGTTTCTTTTTAAAAATGGTCAAAAAACACGTTTCCAAAAGTGCCTAAAAATCGACTACCGAAGGGGTCTATATCCGGAGATATTGCACCTACAGAACTTTCGGTGGTGGAAGGTGAAAGAGGACATCGAGAAGAGGAGAAAACAGTTGGATTTACTCCAATCGCTCGAGGCGTTTTCAAGTTACAGGCGATCAAAATTGAAAATTGATAAAAAAATGGAAATACTCTCCCCTTTGGACATTTTAAAAAAAATCGGGATTTTTTTGCTGTTTTTGATCAGAATGGCACGCTTCCAATCCCCTAAGGACGTAACAAACTCAATCCGAATGAAATTAACCGCCAAATTGTTTTTTTTAAATGATCAAAGAACGCTAAAAGTGCCTAAAAATTGACCACCGAAAAATGGTCTATATCCGGAAATATTGCACCTACGGGAAATGGTCCAAAAAGATAATTCTAAAAGTACCTAAACATTTCTTCTAAAAAATGCATAAATAAGAAATTTAGAAGAAATAATACAAATTTCTTTATCTAGTAGCTTTTTACTTCTGTCTAAGGTGATGTATCGATTTATAAAAGAACTCTTTCTTGTTTTTATTTTTTTTATACTTTTTTAAACAGGCATTAAAAATAACTATTTTTATGCTAATGGTATTCGGTTGGTATCTTCTCAATTGAAAACAAGCGCTACTGGCAAACCCTATAAAAGGTGTTGACACGAGTGACGAAAGTAGATTTCAGAGAGAAAGCCCAAAGAAGGGAATCTAAAGGAAGCTGTAAATAAAGATGAAATCCAAAAACTGAGTAACAAAACAATCATAAGTAGTTAAAAATATAAGCAGAACAGAGAAGTGATGAAGAGAAAGATGTGAAATAACAATCCTGAAACAATTAGTGCAACTAGGCTGGTTTTGGCTGTAAATAGGTGTCCTGATGGCTTCTCTGTCAAGGAAAACAGAAATGTTTGGCTCAATAACCAGTTTTTGGAATTTCTTTAAAAATGTGACAAAATACTTTCATTACGAATGATATAGTATATGAATATATGAAATAAGAACTCTGAAACAAGTAGTATAGCTGAGCGGGTTCTGGTTTAAAACAGGTGTCCTCATGGCTTCACATACTTATAAGAGCCCACAGGACTAATAGACAAAAGCAAGCTTTTGAGCAGGAGAAAAAAATTTAATAGTTTTTCAGGGCATAGGATCAACAATCTCTGATTCCTTTAAAAAGGAATTTTATATTCTCTCCCCCCTCCACTACATCGACTTATTAATTTACTTGTTTGCTTTGTGCCCCACGCTAGTTGACCTTAATCCCCTCCGAACAAAAACCTGCTCGAACCTCCTTTAGTACATGGCGAACTTAATATAAAATAAGGGCGGGCGAGCAACAAGTTTTTATAGAGCGTAAAACCTCGCAAAGGGACACTTAATCCCTCCCCAACTGGTAACCTTTCTAGTTTCTTACACACGCCTATATGTATTTATAGCAGTAAGTTAAAAGGCCCGGCAGTTTTTCCGCCGAATAACTAAGCCGAAGGGTCCCCGAGGGCTTCAAAATTTGATATAGGGTCCTCCAAATTTATTTAAGACTTGCCCGGGACAAGGCAAGGCCGCGAAAGGGATGATTAAGACTTAAAGGTCTCGAAAGTTTGTTTCAGTACTAAAACAAATTTACATATATGTATATTTTTGCCTGTTATTTGGATTAGAAATAATGGGTTTTGTTTAGGTCAATTTTGGCTGCAGAAACATTGTTTTGAGGCTAAAAATCCAAGTCAATGATTTAAATAACCCCCTTTAGCAGTCATGCAGCTAAAATAATTTCCCATTCAGCTCCCGTGCAAAATTAAATTGCTTATGAAGAAGCGAAAAGTTTCGCAGTCCTGTCGAATAATAGGAGTTACGGAGTTTTCAGTCGAGAGGCAATCCAATTTGTCTCCTTTCCTGTGGACAGTCCCACGAAGTTGTCGGTTTTCTAATGGATTGAAAGTGCAACTTTTGCGCCCCGGTTGAGAACTTATTACGTACGTTTAGTTAATTGTATTATTGGCTTTGAGCCGATGAGTTGTAATTTAGTTCGTCTAAGTTGGGAGAAGGGCGAAAAGTCCTTTATAAAAAGCTAAATTAAGTGGGTAGAAACAGTTAAATGCTCATAAAAATTCTGGAAAGTGGACTGCAATAAGAGATCCAAGAAAGTGCACTTGATGAAGATAATCAACTTTCGCTTTTATACTCCTACTCCACTTGGATTCTTAAATACTTTTATTATAAAATATTTATAATGGAATTGAAAGATTTCCCCAAAGGAGGTGCTTTTTTCTTTCTATGTCTTCTATTCTTTGTTATCTCAGCACTTACCAACAAAGAATAATAACTATTTATGTAACCAGTTACGAAAAGTCCGATTTTGTGTAACGAATGAATGTTTGCGGGACGAGCGCAGCAAGTTCCCGCAATTTGAATGAGATACACAAAAAAAGGCTTTTCGTCATGTGCTTCATACAAGATTTTTTCTAATTTTGACTACAAATACCTACTTAGAGAGAGAGTTATTATTATTAAACCTGTGGTGAAACTGGTGGTGAAACGAACTTTTCATCACCAGTTACGAAAGATTTTACTTATCGTAACTAGTTACAAAAAGTAGGACGTTACGTCACTGTCATCAGTATTGAAAAGTGCCACTTTATATGTCAAAATTAGACATTTTATTTTATTATATACCACCACATTGTGTGCCCCAATACCTTAATAGCGTTTTCGGGTGGCCGATGTTATCGCCCGAATGTTATTCAATTTGTTAGTGCTGTTAAATAGTCAAATTAAATTTTGAGACATAACATAGTCGATTGTGCATCGAAAAAGGAAAATTCCATTAACTAATTTCCATGTTCGGTCAATTATTGTTATTGGGTTAATAAAGTAATTTCGGTCCATCATTGATCACTTGAAATTTTCCCTGGTGATTCACTTGACATTTTACGTTATGTTAAAATGCACCGAAACGGTGAGGGGTGAGGGTGACGCACGTTTCTTCCTCGGTTCCGGATTCGTGGGTAACAATCTGATAGCATTTTCCCGGAAATTTGCATTCATCCTCTATAATGTACCGCCAAGGGGATACGTCGTTGTACTGTGTTAATATTCAGCGTCTGTTTGCGACGTCTATTCCTATTATTGCGAAATTTATTCCGTTTAGTGAAAGCTTTATTGTTTTTTAATTGAATTCAATTCCTACGGGCCCAATTGCAAAAAGGGCCCAGAAGCGTTTCAGACTAATGGCTTTTGTTGATTAGTTAGAAACGGGAATGCAGAAGAGCGTCGCTATGACAGGTTTTTAACCTATAAACGGTTATCTGAAAATTAGATTTAGAGTCGCTAGAGAACCTTTGACCTTAAAATCTCCAAAAGTACTCAAAAATATATTTTTTTAAATTCTAATATAAAGGGAAAGTTAGTGGATAACGTAGGTACAGGTGATGAAAAGTGACAAGTGAAATAATCCTGAAGCAAGTAGTAGTGCTGAGCTGATGGCTTCTGTGCAAAAAGACAAAAAAGAACAGAAATTCTTAACCCAATGATCAAATTTTGAAATGTCTTTAAAAATATGACAAACTACTTTTTTTACAACAACGCTAGAGTACGAATTGCAAGAGGGCCCAAAAGCGTTTCAGACAAATTACTTTATTATAAACTATTATCTGAAAATTGCATTTAGATTCATTAAAGAAATTTCCACCTTAAAATAAGGCACAAATATGTATAGAAGAAACAAGTAATGAGGAGTGAGAAGTGATATAACTCTGACGCAAGTAGTAAAGCTGAGCGGGTTCTGGCTCCGTATAGATGTTCTGATGGCTTTTTTGCAAACATACACACAAATTCTCAGCCCAATGACGAGTTTCTGAAATTCCTTTAAAAATATAACAACGCTAGAATACCAATTGCAAAAGGGCCCAGAAGGATTTCAGACTAATTGTTAATTACGGGAATGCAGAATGCAGAGTAACGTCGCTGTGATATGTTATTAACCTATAAACTGTCATCTGAAAATTGAATTTAGATTCAAAAGAGAACTTTGGACCTCTAAATCTGCAAACGTACGGTAACGTTTATTGTGCGTAGGGGGGGGGGGGGGGCTGTTGGTGTTGGCCGTTTGACATCCAAGCTAATAAATTATTTCGGGCGCCACCTCCTATGGCTTTTACGTGGTAGAGGGTCCACAGGAATGCCTTAAGGGGAACTTTTAAACAGTAGAGAAAGTTGTCCAGGCGTTCTTTCTTTAGTTGCGATTTGAGAGAAAGATACGCAGTAGAATCAATTAGTATGGTTATTTTCCTGACAAGTGCGGAAAGTGATACTTTTCCGCACGTGACGGCAGTTGGCCGAACGACGCGTAGCCGAGTTCAGCCATGATGGCGAGTGCGGAAAAGATACTTTTCGCAAGTGTTAAGAACAACATTTTCTCTACGAGTAAGGACGACTTTTACAACCATCAGTAAAACTTCAGTTTGAAGCTAAAACACCAGACATGGCGCTGTTTACCTGTCAGGTAAAGAATGCAATGTGCGTCATATATGGTATTTTAACTTCAAACTGAAGTTTTACTGCTAGTTGTAAAAGTCGTCCTAAAACTCTATCAATATATTGCTATTTATTCCTTCAGCTGCGTGATAAATGATGTTTGCTTACTTTTATCGCACATATCAATAATTAAAGAAATCAACCTTTTCATTTAAAAAATGTTGAGATGGATATCCTGCCTTTTTTGCAAAACTAAAATTAAAGATGCAGTACAGGTATAAGTAAGATGGTATACCAGGCACCTAATGCCACCATTCATGACAACTATAAATCATGGTAGTTTTACTGGTTTTTATTACGTTCTTCCATAGCAAACCATAGTTACCAAGGTTATTTAAAGCAAAATAGCAGCCACTTGAAGTTTATTACTTTTCCGCACTAGTGCGGAAATAGCGATAGGCGCTCTAACGGTCGGTGGTTTAAAGGAAAATATACGGTTCTGAATAGGGCTTTCCTTGGATGGAAACGGGTACGGGTATTTAACTAATTCGGTAAGTTGACGGTGAAATGTATATGTGTGGAGCCCAACAATCGCTTTGACCCGTGTGTCCTGAATGAGTGGGGCTCAACAAACGCTAAGCTCTGTATATTTTATGTGAATGAGGGGGGTCCAACGATCGCTATGAGCCATGTATGTGAGTGTGTGAAAATGGGGCCCCACAATCGCTATGGCCTGTATGTGTGTGGGTGTGAAAATGGAGCTTACAAGGATCGGGGCTTCGGTCTGTTTCTATATGGTTCTACTTCTAGGATTGGTGATGTTTGCTGTTCAACGGCTGGCGATCGAATCCTCGAAATTTTGCTCCTCAGCTCTTTTATGTGGAAACAACTAAAACAAAATATCCAAGGACTGGTTCTACCTAAAAATTACCCGACGTTGTCTCAAATTTAAAAGTTGGCAAACATGCCATAAGTTAACCTACATCTGTTAACCCTTCGGTTAAACCTAACTTATTGAACTTGACTTTTGTAACTGTAGGACCGCGTTCCCATTTCGGAAGAAATTGGAGTAACTTCGTTACAGTACTAAAAAGAAAAATAAAATAATTCTAATATGAACACAGAATCAAGGCAAAATTAGTGGATGAAATACCGATAGAAGATACAGGTGATAAAAAATGTGAAGTAAAATAACCCTGAAACAAGTAGTAGAGCTGAGCGAATTCCGGCTCCATATAGATAGGTGTCCTGATGGCTTCTCTGCAAGAATACAAAGAAAAACAGAAATGATTGAAATGTGATAAAATACTTTTTTCTACAAACGTCAAATAATGACGCATTTTACGCTTTCATTAGACAAACGAAAACCTAACCTTTTTTGAGGATCAGAATGTGAGTTTACTTTTCCGCGCGTTGCCTAGGACAGCAAGCAAAAAAGATTTTTTCGCTTGCTGTCAATAGCAATTACCACCACTCAACCAATTATTAAAAACGTCATTGTCACTTTGATTTAAATTTTCAGATTGTGTCTTCAGTTATGCTCAGTTGTGATTCACATTATTTGAAATTGATCGTTTGCAGAAAAAACGTTGTATGCATTACGAGCAAAAAGTAACTTTTTTGCTCTCGAGTAATTGCCGCTCTCCGCTTCGCGTCGAGCGGCAAACTTTACTCTTCGAGCAAAAAAGTTGTACTTTTCGCTCTTAATACATAAATAAGTATTATTACGAATGGTATAGTATATAATCAGTTTCACAGAGGAATCCAAAATGCGGAGAAGCGTTGCTATGACAGGTTTTCAACCGATAAAGTTGTATCTAAAAATTGAATTTATATTCGCGAGAAAACTTTTGACCTTTATATCTGCAAATGTACTCAAAAAATATGAATAGAAGAAACAGCTGATGAGTGAGAAACAAAATGAACCTAAACCCAGTAGAAGAACTGAGCGAATTCCGGCTCCATATAGGTCTTCTGATGGCTTCTCTGCACGAACACAAAGAAAAACAGAAATTCTAAGCTCAAATTTTAGAAATTCTTTGAAAATATGACAAAATACTTTTCTTATGAATAGTATACTATACGATCAGTTTCATAGGGAAATGAAGAATGCAGAGGAGCGTCGCTATGACCTTTAAACTATTACCTAAAGATTGGATTTAGATTCGCTGAGCAACTTGTGATCATTAAATCTAAAAAAAATCCTAATATAAAGGCAAAATCTTACTGCAAAACAATAACATATGTATAGAAGAAACAGGAGTGAAAAGTTAAATAATACTGAAGCAAGTAGTAGTACTGAGAGGGTCCTGGCTCCATATAGCTATTCTGACGGCTTCTGTGCAAAAATATAAAGAACAGGAATTATTAGCCCAATGACCAGTTTTTGGAATTTCCCGAAAATGTGAATACTTTTTTTACACCAACGCCAGAGTCCCCAATCTTGGGGTTAAACTTATTATAAAAATTATGATTTTATACCGAAAAAATTATAATTTCGACAACCTGATCAACACCTTAGTCAACAAATAGAACAACAACAAATCTTCTCGACTGTGGTCATTAGAATTTGCACTGCTCATGGTTTTATATATATTTGTTTAGCACACAATGAAATATTGACTTGTTATGTTTAAGTAAATTTAACAGTCCCAGGTTACACTTACCGTATACACTTACAGGTACAGCTTTTTATTTTTAATGAGCAGAATATAACGAGACAAGAGAAGGGCGCTTTTTTTCAAAAACTGCCCTTAAGGGAGCAATAAAGCACTGTTCTTCCGCAAAAGTGCTTCCGCTAAATAAAAAAAATATATATCAAACTGAGAAAATTGCTTTAGTATGTATCGTATGTATCTTTCTACCAAAATCATAAAACAGCAGCATAAAGCGAAAAAAAAACTTTTTATGACGGTTTTTATAAACTTAATAAGAAAACCACTAATATGCAGCTAGTGAAAAGAATGTAAAGAAACCCGAAGCACAAAATGATCTACTGGCACGAGGAACTTCATTATTAAGCCACTTAAAAGAGTTCCCGAATCCCGGCTGCAAACTTTCCCCTATTCCATCCGGGATATGTTTTGTTTTCTTGTTGTGCGAACGCCTGGTGCATACAGAACCACAGAATTACCCCTTTTACACGTTAAAAGACTCCAATCGTATTCAGGGCACAGAATGTTCATCGATAAGGCCGGATATAAGTGTGTTGCACAGAAGCCTCATTTATTCTTATACAAGGATAAAGGTTCATTCTTTATGTACAAAGACTTTACTAGAGTAAAACTGTTTGTACACAGCATAGCTAGGGATAAGGACTGCAAATTATGCAAAAAAAAACAAAATTTTGCCTTTAAATTTGAGAAAAAATAGTTTTATGACGATGACATGGTTTGGGACGTGTATGCTCCATTCGCAATTTAATAAAGTCCTATCTGAAAAAACCTTCCCCCTCATTCCACCGACGACTTTCAACTTGTATTCATTGTTCTCCCTTAAATCATTCAACTTTCCCGCAAAGTTAGGAAACTTAATCTCGTATAGAAGAGCGATCGTGCAGTTAAAATGTTCATAATATTCAATATGGGCTAATTTGGGAAATCCTAACAAGAGGAGAAAAAATAGCAACTGAATAAAGTCGAATGGGTAATAAGGGATCACTTTAGGGCCAAACTCATTACTTAGACAAAGCCCCTGGAAGCGAAAGCCGTCAATCATTGAGGAGTGGTGTTTGCCCCGGCGACTTAACACCGGGGATAGTTCTGGTGAAATGGGTTTTTCGGCCTGTCTGGTCCCATTCCTTGGATGTTGTTAATGGGCAAAAACAAATTGAGGATCGGGCCAAGGAAAAAACTCACATATTGTTATTGACGCAAATGGAAAGGGCCTCATAAGTCAATTCGGGCGAAGAGACTAAAATGTTCAGAAAAACAATTGACAATTTGATATTAGTAGGTAGTAGTGGTAGTCCATAGAAAGGCTGAGAAAAAGTGGTTTTTCAATTGTGTAAATCAGTAAAGTATATAGTTAAGCAATGGGTGTTTCCTTTTTTTTTCAGAGACTTTACACGACAACTTTTAATATATGTCAGCAGGTTTGGCAACGATTGCTAGTTGTACGGCTAAAAAGGCAATTAATAAGTAATTTTAAAAAAATTGCTATTTTTTTACAACAAAATTCCTCTTTCTTTTTATCTTTTCCGTTCGGTTCGAAGGACCAAAAATGACATCACTTAAATGATCTGAAATGACTCATATTTACTTGGCATTATCAGGCAAAATGTTATGATTTTCACGATTTTTCTCTTTTTTCATGATAATTGCTTCCTTTTCCATCTTGCAACAAACACTGCTAACTGAGGTAATATTTTTTTAGAACTATCTATTTTGTTACGTTAAAACAGTTGCTGATTTCCTTTTACCTTTTCTTCAGGGGATTTATTATTTCCAAAATATTCTGACTGAAAACATTTGAAAAACAAAAATTAAAACAAACTAAAAACACAAACTGGAAACATAATATATTTTCATAAAATGTATGTAGAGAATATAAGAAATACCTTCTTCCTCCTCTTAAAAACCAAAGAAAATGCATTTTCCTCCTCCGAAAATCTAGAGAGTGCATCTTCCTACTCAGAATACTCAATGCGTTTAACCTTTTCCTATCAGTCATGTAAGAAATTAAGAAAAAATACCCATACATTTTTCCTCTTTCTCCCTTAGCACAAAAGCTATGGGGCACTCCCCTCCTTCGAAAATTTTTGTATTATTTACATATATTTTTACTGTCAACAGGAAAACTTTTCCACAACAGGGTTGTGTCATCGGCAAACAACGTAATTTTGCTATTTATTCGCAACAATGTTACATCAAGAAGAAAGGAGGAAATGTGCATACTCTTGGTTTTCTGTGGAGGAGAAACCCTGTCTTGCTTTTTTTTTGAGTAGAAGGAGGAGGAAGAGGAGAAACATCCTCCTATATTTTCTACTGATATTAAACCACTATCTACAATTCCGGAATATAATGCGGCAAGTTGAAAGACTAAATATTGGTTAAAGTCGCATAACGGTACCGAACCTTCCGCTTGGGAAGACTTTGGCCTATACAGTATTGAAAAAGGTTAAGACGAGACTTAAGTACAAAATATGGTGTCATTGAGTCAACTTCCTAATTTAGAAAGGGACTCACTGCACCTCGGGTTAACATATTAAGGGACTCACGGCACCTCGCGGGCTCGAAGGACCAAAACAAATGTTGGTAAGTTAGAATTGGTGTATCCTACAAATTCTGCGCACTTTCTACTCAATTTCCATTAAATGTAGAACGCCTCTCTGCCGATTCCCAGCAGTCTCAGATTTTGATGCTCACAAACAAAACTTTTAAAGGAGACTGCCTCCAGGTACCTATCGAGACCAAATATCGTGTCTCGTCGTTGAGGGAACCGGGAATGGAATCCGCAATGCCTTTGATACTCCAGCTGTTCACGTGCACTATAGAAAGCTTTTCCCGTAAAGAAACTTACTGCATCTTGAGCTCGAAGGACCAAAACACACGTTATAGGTACTTCACGCTACCAATGCCCCGTACTTTATACTTAGCGTCTATCAAATCTGGAATGTCTCTCTGCCGATTCCCCGCAGTCAACCTTTGACGGTTACAAACAGAAACTTCTAACCGAGACGGGCTGCTTGCAGGTAGCTCCCGAGACACGATATGTGCATTGGCTGGGGGAACCGGGAATGAGATCCGCACTGCCTCTAATTTTCTACTTGCTCACGAGCATTAAAGAGAGCTTTTCCCGCAAAGGACCTTACTGCATCTCGGGCTCGAAGGACCAAAACAAATGACAAGAGGTACTTCACTCTACAAATGCTGCGTACTTTCTACTCCGCTCCCATTAAATCTGGCCGCGAAACACCTTTCTGCCAATTTCCCGCAGTCTTACACTTTGACCATTACAAAGAGAAACTTTTAAACGAGACAACCTGCTTCCAGGTAGCTCCCGAGACACGATATTTGCATTCGCTGAGGGAACCGGGAATGGGATCCGCGTTGCCTTTGATATTCGGGCCGTTCACGTGCATTAGAATCCTCCCCCGGCGGAATTGTCGTTCTTTCATTTAAAACGGATTCAATTCGGCTTTGACGCACATAGCAATGGAAAAAACGATAAAGGCCTTTCTCCTACAGGATACGCACACACGAGGCCCGGATTATGTCGGATTATATAAACATATACGCAAACACAATTCGATATTTTTTAACGCTGATGCGCTCTATCAGACATTGGATATTTAATTACTTTATTATCTCTGAACGTTATTCAACTATTGGTCTACTTGAGCTCAGATATCGATAGCCTGGATGTTTGACTTTCATTACAGAAAGGCGTCGGGGAAAATCTGCAATGATCGATGAAGTTAATTATATTAAGCGGCGTTTGGTATTTGCTCATTAAATCGATATGAAATGGATTCATTAGGCATGTACATTTCCCGCTATATCCGACAATAATTCAAATCCTCGTCGGAAGCTTTTAATTATGCGATCGGCAGCTCTTAATTTCTCCACAAAAATTTCACTCAGTTTGGTTTCTCCACCTATAGAGCGGCATTTGGAATGGTGAATAATAAAACAAGAAGAGTTTATTTTCGATTGATTCTATTCAAACAGATGTATCGATTCAATAAAAATCGTCGGTAGAAAGAAAGGGAATTGAACGTATATCGAGTTACGTTTCGGAGGAATTTGCTTTACGGGCTGGCAACGTTTTGAAAAAGAATGTTTTTAATCGGATCAAACGTTGAACGAAGTGGAATCGATTGACGACGGGTTGTGTCTTTTAGCTAAAACAACCAATAAAGAAGGATTTAAGATGGATTACATTCAAATTAAAAGCGAAATGGTATGATGATTTTTGGGATTATGACGTTGCTGCGCGATATATTATGATAGGAGATAATAGAAGCAAGAACCTCAAAAAGCCAAATCATTCTAGACTCTAGACTGATTTATTTTCTTTCATGTCATTCAATTAACAATTCTTGCTTAAGCTTATAAAGGGACATAAGCAGAACCACAATATAAACGAAAATGGCTTGATTGACAACCTACTTTCTGGTTTCAGATTTATAAAGATGGGTATATGGAAAACGTTTCACACAATCGGAACAAAAGGTTATTATAGCTTTGAAATTGTTGCAATCCGTTAATGCAACATTTCGCATAAAAGTCCAAAAGTAATAATCTTTGATTTAAAACCTATACATAAATTGTGGGAATTGCCAGTTTATTTCCTACGCCATATAATATACACCTGCATGTCCGAACGAATTATTTTGTTGTCATGATTAATTAGCGCACACCGCAACTTCATAACGGGCAGTAAAACCATCTGGTTTTCTCTCCATTACTATTATCCAGAAAACCGCAGGTTTTTACGACAACTTGATGTATCGCTTTCATTAACTTCTCAGTAAGACTATTTTTCAACCGTCTGATATCTTTATTACTCCTTTTTCGTTTTGTTTCTAGCATAAATGAAGATGACCATACTACACTCCTGCTGCTGTTGGAACTCGGTGAGGAAGGGCAGCATCGCTTGCGGAGTCTACACTGGGGTATGTTTATTTTTTTCTAAACGTCATTAAATTAAGGCTTTATTATCATTTCTTTACCGACATTACTGAGGCAGGTAAAGTTTTTTCTTGCCGCTAGTCGCCGGCAGGCAAAATCTTTTCCTGCCGCCAGTTTATATCTTAACTACGAGTGGCTATTCCAGCTTTTAGGCGCATGATAATAACAGTTCCGGGATGATGTAAATGAGTTTTCTGTTGCCCGTGCTTATTAAAGCAACCTTCTAGTATTGCATTAAGCAACTTTTATTGCTTTTGAACTGTAATTTCAGTAGCAGAAACGTGGCAGAAATTTTCCTATGATGCTGTGCAATATTAAAAGTAAATCGACATGAACCGAGATTTTTCAGGATATACGTGACTGAAATGCCACTTTCGCCTGCGGTAAATCTGACTTTTACACACTAGATCTTTCGGTAAACGTTCCAGACTTATTGAATTCTTTTACGTTTCGAGACAATGCGTCAAGACCAAATAGAATATTATTCCGCTTGTGTCAACGGCCTTTAAACAGAAATACTTAATATAAGACATGTTTGCAAGGTTTTTAAACTTTAAATTATTACAAAAATTACTCCTTAGAGAACATGGTAAAGCTAAAATGCATATATTCCGTATAATTATTATTGGCATCTAGTTAGCTTTGAAATCTTAATTCTTTTATTCATAATTTTTTTATATATATTTTTGCTTCCAAAACGGCCTTTATTTTATATGAACATCCAAATTTTTGATTGCCTTGATTAGTGAAGAAATAGTATTAGCCAATCAGCATCGCTTTGAAAACGCCGCCAAAAGCTTTTATTCGGTCTCACATGCGCTGTTAAAATAAAGCTCAATATGTAGTAGATAAATTTTTTACGTTATTTATTTAAAAATTAAACTCAATTTAGCTTAAAAAAAATCTTAAAAAAATTAATTGAAAAAGATTTGTCTTGGCAAATTCTAAAAAACGATGCTTCAGTCTTCGATTATTTTGAGAATCGATTTCTTGGTTCTCGATTTGAATCGATTCAAAAAACCGTGTTTCTGGAGCAACGCTATCCCTATGATCGACAAATGGAAAACCCACAAAAAGAAACAAAAACCAACAAAAAATCAAAAGCAATGAAACATTATGCAGGAGCAGGGGACATCTACTAGCGTTTTAAACAATCATAAACACAGTAAAGTCTTCAACCATTTATAGTGTTCATGACTATTTAAGACGCCGGTAGATGTCGCCCCGCCTGATAAAATTAGTGCCGCACCAGAGCAAATATTGCACAGCATTGGTGAAGCTAGCGCAAGTTTGGGCGTTCCATTGGGAAACGAGTGCCTCACATTTTGCACTTAGTGCAGGCAGTTCCGCACCTGGTCGTGTGTGGCACCGATTTCATGGTTATTGGTTGTAATGCATTTTTTACCGTATGGTCAATTTATTACAATTAGGTAGGTGTGGGATAGTGTATACTTCGTGCAATTTTCTTTAAAATCCTTTATTGGCGGACCCGTTTCGGCACAAAGGCCATCATCAGCGCCCAAAAGTTCGTCAAAAAGAAGAGAAGCCAAGGGCGAAGAGTCATCGCGCCAAGCTACCTCATAAATAATCACAGGCAGTCAATTTAAAACTTAAAACTTAAACAAATGGGAACGTCATCAAAACATGAAAAGACACTAACAGACCACACGTAACAGACACGAAAAATTAAAACATGTTAAAATGTTTTAAACTTTCAGGTCCGAGGAGGATTTATGTTGTGTGTTAAAATGAATTAATTTTGAGAACCGTGACCTCCTTGTTGGTGTGTGACCGTTTAACCGCAATTCCAAAATTTGGATTTGGATAAATTTGGATTTTTTTTCAATTTCATTTCAATTTCAATTGCGGTTAAAAGGTCACACACCGACAAGGAGGTCACGGTTCTCAAAATGAATTAATTTTAACACACAACATAAATCCTCCTCGGACCTGAAAGTTTTTAAGGTTTTAAACATTTTAACATGTTTTAAATTTTCCTGTCTGTTACGTGTGGTCTGTTAGTGTCTTTTCATGTTTTGTTGACGTTCCCATTTGTTTAAGTTTTAAGTTTTCAATTCACTGCCTGTGATTATTTATGAGGTAGCTTGGCGCGATAACTCCTCGCTCTTGGCTTCCCTTCTTTTGACGAATTTTTGGGCGCTGATTATGGCCTTTGTGCCGAAACCGGTCCGCCAATAAAGGATTTTAAAGAAAATTGCGCGAACTATACACTCTCCCACACCTACCTACTTGTTTGTTACCGTGCGCACGGCAGATAAATTTGTAAATTCATTATAATGGCGATCAGGTTGATCCGTAAATATTTAGTGAGTTTGGATAATACTTTTCCTGAACTTATTTAACTATTTCAGTTTTAATTTGATCATTCTTTAAATTTTATTGCAAAATCATCCATTTTTCTTTAATTGTGGAATGTTTTAGAACGTTAATCCCCAACTAAAGAAAACGGGACGACTTTTAATTTTTGCACAATTAATATTAGGAAATTTCCCGGGAAAGATATTGCAAGGTCATAAAATCGGTCTCCATTGATATTGCACTGACAACGAACGAGTGCGATTCTAGAACAGCACTAATTTTACCAATGAAATACGTTATAAAAAAATACCTGGGTAACTGCATAACTTCTTCACTGGGTCCATTACAATAAAAATTTTATTTCTATATCATTTATAATATAACTAAAATTGCTCTTTTTTAAAGAATAATGTACAAAACTTCTACAGAAACAACACAGTCTGAAATCAAACCGGCTTTAAAATGTTGACGTAAACGTAACGTGACAGTTGACCACTGACAGCTGAAGCGAAGTATAACAGATTTTGTTCTGTAGTATCTCAAGACTGTAACAAATGTCCAGGCTTATTAGACATTTTCGTTTCACATCGGTTCTGGCTCTGGTTGACGTAATACTGACAGGTCATCTGATTTTCAACAAATCTGATTGGCTGAAGATCAGCTGGTCTGCCATTTTTATGTAAACCAATACCAGAACCGGTCTGAAACAAAGCCGATGATTTTAAATAATAAAAATGAAATACTAATGGCACATGTACGAGGAAATGTTCAACTGACTCGCATTTTCTTTTAGCTGAAGAATTATTTAACATAGGGTCAACTGATTTTCAACAATACGCGATCCAGTTTCGATTTTCCGAAGCTGAAGAGGGCAAGATGTATAATTTAAACGCAATCGAGGTCTAAACTCCGTATTTGACGTACATTTTATTGTTTATGTTGTACATTCAAGTGGAGTTTAAACCCAGGATATGCAACTGAGCCTTGAGGCTCGTTTGTACACCTTCTCCATAAAGTTCAGTTATGTGTACATGGTGTATGGCAATTTATAAGGTCCACATTAACTGAACTTCATGGCGAAGGTGTGCTAACGGTCCTAAGTCTCTTAAGAAAAAGCCTGCAAGCATAACAGTGCCTGCAAGTGCAATAGTCGTCAAACGTACTTTTGCTACCGTGCTTCAACATAGTAATTCCTAACTGAGAGTACAGGGTTAACCGGTTAAATAAAGAATACTGACCTCAATCCCCAGAAAACGGTCCAAGTTACTAGAAATGCACATCCGACTGTTGCACGAACTTGTCCAGATCTGCTCCAAGTTTAAGTTTTCAACTTTCAAATGCTCATTTGAATATGATTTACAACATAACTATAATTTCTTTTTTTTTATTAAAAATAATATACGAAACTTTTACACGAACAATACACAATACCGTCCCCCTGAGCCATCAAACTGGCTAGTGGCTATAAAATGTGACTTAAAGCGACAATTGAAGGCTGACAGCCGAAGTGCGCAGTGTGAAACATTTTACTGTGTTGTATCATAAGACTGTAAAAAATGTCCGCTATCAATATAAAATTAATGAAAAGGTATTTCGCATTTTCACCATTTTATGACATCCATAAGACCAATCTTGACAATTTCTTTATTGTACTATAGAGGCCCTAGAAAATAACAAACTGATATAATAAAGAGCAAATTTGTTACCTTTGTGATTTAGAAATTGATTTAATAAGATACATAGGCTTGAATGAATATCTAATTTTATTCGAGTTTGAGGGTCTGAAGAAAGTTATTGAAGCGATAGACGTTTGCTCTTAATATTTATAAAGAATTTTTTTGTAGAGGCTCCTTCAGTGATTCATCTTTAATGAAAAAAATAATAAAGGTGGAACGGCAAGCTTTTCCACTCGCATTGCATTAAGTGTTTTAACGTGCATTATTTATTAAAGTCTTCAGAAAACTTTCGCAAACAATCACCCTTTCGTGACTGTCAATTTACCTTTTCCGAAATTGTTCTCCAAAAATTTCTGCGAGCTCTCCAGGAAACTTTCAATTCCCTTGACAAATTCTTTTGTTTTCCTAACATTAATTAATTAATTGAATAATTAAATGGTAAAAGTGGGCGAACAACAAGTTAACATTGTTACCTCAACGGTCTGCCAGGAGCAAGATACACAGTGCGGAGGCCACTTCTTATATTTAAAATGGCGAAAGTTTAAAGGTTTTTATGCGCTTTGTAAGCGGGTAAAAGGCCAAAAATCATTTGCGTGTTTCCTGGCGGATTAACAGCCTTATAATTAGATTTATTAGGAAGGCGATATTGTAATGGACGGCCTTCTTTGGGCTTTCCAACTTCGGCTACAGCCAGCGGGGAGAAGCTAATTAAAATCGAGGGAGATTTTCGGTGGTTATTTTCTGCTTGTGGAACCCCACAAATCAGGTGCAAAAATATGGAAATTTAAGCCACATCGTCCATACCCGTGCGCTGCGCCTGCTTGGCAAACATCAACGTGGTTCGTGCCTTCTTCTACGTCTCATCCTCGTGATGTCGTCCACGAGTAATTGCTCGACCGGTTGTTTGCAACAGAAAAGCTTTCTTTCCACGATTTTCCTAAAATAGATTTCCATACAGCTAAAGCAAAAAATACACCCCACACAAAGAAAATTATCGTTTCCACTCAAACTTCGTGCCGACGATACTTTGTTGGAAACGAGGACTGGACCAGTAATAAGGCCATTTTGTTGTAATTCAAAATGGCGGCTAAAGTTTTCTTAACGCCCGTTGTTTGTTGTTTTAACTCTTTCATTAATCTTTTAAAACGTCTTCTTATCGAACTTCCATTAAGAGGGTTTGACTGAAAGTTCGTTCTTTCGCGCAATACTTAGATAAAGAATTTTAGAAAACAATCGAACTTTGTCTTACATTAAAAAAATTGTTAGTTGTAGTAGTGCAAGAATGTATAGCCGTTGACCCTTCACCCCTATTTCGATAAATCCTTTTAGTACCTGCTAAGTACAAGGAAATCAATTAGATGCCTTGTTGGAAGCGAAAGAATTGGAAATTGAGAAGTAGATGTGTCAAGGTTAATTCTTCACTTGCGAAATAAATGGTAATTATTTAAGAAGTTCCTTTAAATAATTTGCAATTTATTGGATTTTGAGTTTAAAAACCGACTCGGATACATATATCTCTTCAAACAAGGCAGGAAAATAATAAAGTGGTTTGGTTTTCATGGGTTTTGTTGCGAATTGCGGAAGAACAAAAAAACGCATTTTTTTTAACCTTTACATTTCTTGATACTTTTGACGTTTCGATACTCTGCTTTGTACTTTCATGAAAAGCACCTTTTTTTTGACGATTTTAGCTCCAAATATTGAGTTCCATCCAAAAAACATTCATGATGATTTTTTAAAGCATTTTGAGGCGTTTAATGCAATTTACAGCGTTTTACAACATTATCTATTGATTTTAGCTCAAAACATTGAATTTAACCGAAAAAACCACTATGATAGCTTTTTTAAGCATTTTGACACGTTTTAAGACAGTTAAGACCGTTCCTACTGCTTATAGCTATTGATGGGTTTCAAACAAAAACATTGAATGTTGCATTTTTGATCACTCTGAGGCGTTTTATCAGTTCTTTTACTGATTTGAACTCCGAATTTTAAATCGCATCGAGAAACCAACAATATTGCTTTTTTAAGCATTTTATGACGTTTTAATGCATTTCACGACGTTTTCTATTGATCTTAGTTCAAAATACTAACTTTCACTGAAACGCTTCTAATAACCCTTTTTTTGGTTTTGAGATGTCTTAAAATTTTACGACGTGTTCTACTCATCTTAGCTCAAAATATAAAATTTTATCGAAAAAAGGCACTAAAATCGATTTTTTACACATTCTAATGCCTTTTCAGGCGTTTTACGACGTTTCCTACTAATATTAGCTCTACATTGAATTTCAAGCAAATCTTGAATACCTATTGAATTTTTAAGCACTTAATAACCACCATTATATTGAGAGTGGATAGTTGTTACAGTCTTGCATTACAACAGACTGAAATATATCAGACCGCGCCCTTCAGATGTCAGCTGTCAATTGCCACATTACGTCACATTTTCTAGATGGTTGAAGTTGGACTGGTTAGAGAGCTTTAGAGTTTGGTGGCAGACTTTTTTGTACAAAAGTATAGTTTTTTTTCTTTTTTTTAAGTGATTTTAGAGGTGTTATTAATAATATTCAAATTGACTATTTGGTTCGGAAAATGTTCGTTTGTCGTTTGAAACCTTAAACTTTTTCGATGAGTCACTAGACAGCTGTGCTTTTATTTCAAGAACTTTGATAATTTTCTCGGGTTTAAGGTCCGTATTATCCATTTAGCCATCAAGGCTTAGTTGATTATTGAGTTTAAGCACAATGTGAAAATTAGTGCCATATCTTTTGCCGATAAAGGCACGCAGTGTTGCGTTAATGTTAAATAACGTTTTCTCTTGGTCAGTTTACCTGTTATAGGGGCTTGGAGTATGACGACAGACTTTACTGTATTGCAGAGAGTTTAGTATATTTTTTATCAAAGAGCGATCCTGGATAGACCTTCCTGTTCTATCTGGAGAGATCCTCCTGTTTTACAGTTTTGACCCCTTTTTTTAGCAGTGGGTACCTTAAAAATGGCGGCGATATCCAGCGGAAGTGACGTCACCTGACATCTTACGTCAAATAATTTGAAATCGCGATTGATGTGCTCTGACGATGAAATTACGGCAAACAAGGAGATCATTTTTAAGGAAATATTGGCATTTGTTTCATCTGTTCATATCTTCTAGGTCATTGGGTGCTAGAAATAATATTCAAATAACGATTTGATTCGGAGAATGTTCGTTTTGAAACCTTAAACATTAAACTTTGAACGGAGCGTCGGTGAGTCCGTACTATTACTTCTAATACGTCTCAAGAACTTGGTCTATTTTCTGGGGAGTGAGGTTAGTATTATTTATTTAACTACGAATGCTCAGGTAAGTTCAGGTTGGTTCAGGTAAGTTCAGACTAGTAAAGAGATCATCAGAAAACAGTAATAAATAATAAACCAAGAAGTGGGAAAGTCATTGACCATTCGAGAACACGTGACTTTCAGACATTTCTTTCGGAGGCATCCAAAGAGCGTTGTCAAATATACAAAATTGTCTGCGTTTTTACGACAGTAGTAACGAAAATCATGACCTCGAAATCCACATTTATCCGTATTTGTGAAGTTGTTTGTATTTTTAGAATTACACATAAAATATTTTTGCTATCATTAAAATATTAAAAAAACATTATTTTTCCATAAAATAAGAGGCAAATAAATGTAAAAATAAAAAATAAAAAGAACAACTTTGCAATTTTGCTAGGTCAGCCATATTGTCTGGAGGGGGCTCTTCTCAAAAGACGTCATTCTGGAATGGTCAGTTGGGTGTAATATGCAGTCGTGTTGCCAAACTGGGCAACATTTTTAATTTGTGTAGGTTTTCGTAAGGACGTAAACTCCAGGCTTTAGGACCCAAATTTATTTTGACAGAAAAATTAACATTTTATCATCTGAAGGATTATATCTAGAGAAATGAGAAGATTTCTTCCAACTTCCAACCAGCGCTCAAAATGTCCAGACCAATGACCCAAGAGATGTCGATAGAGCAGACAAATGCCAATATTTCCCTATAAATGGTCTCATCTTTCGGCTGTTTATTTTTGAGGTACCTGTGACATATTTTCATCATCAGAGCACATCAATTGGCGAATCACCACTTCAAATAATTTAATGTAAGACGTCAAATGACGTCAACTTAAGCGGATATCGTCGCCATTTTTAGGGTACCCTCAGCTAAAAAAGGAGGCCAAAATCGTAAAACAGGAGGGCCCCTCCATATGAAATATACTAGATAATTGGCCAAGACTTTGTCTTTCCGTTTTCGGGTTTCCGACAGTCAAACGACCTGAAGCAGCTAAAAGGAAAAACGGTTAAATTAAATAAACTACCTCCGACTAGTACGTAAATAACAAAAACAATACACTCTGTTCCGCCTCTATCCTCGCCCCTCCACTCTAACATGGTAGTGAGAGTATAGAGACGGTGGAGCGTTTTGAGGCGTTTAATGCAATTTACAGCGCTTTACAACATTATCTATTGATTTTAGCTCAAAACATTAAATTTCACCGAATTTTGACACGTTTTAAGACACTTAAGACCGTTCCTACTGCTTATAGCTATTGATGAGTTTCAAGCAAAAACATTGAATGTTGCATTTTTGGTCACTTTGAGGCGTTTTATCAGTTCTTTTACTGATTTAAACTCCAAATTTTGAATCGCATCGAGAAGCCAACAATATTGCTTTTTTTAAGCATTTTACGACGTTTTCTACTGATCTTAGCTTAACTTCTAATAACTATTTTTTTGGTTTGGAGACATCTACACCTTTCACGACGTGTTCTACTCATCTTAGCACAAAATATTAAATTTTATCGAAAAAAGGGCACTAAAATCGATTTTTTACACATTCTAAAACCTTTTCAGGCGTTTTAGGACGTTTTCTATTAATTTTAGCTCTACATTGAATTTCAAGCAAATCTTGAATACCTATTGAATTTTTAAGCACTTAATAACCACCATTATATTGAGAGTGGATAGTTGTTACAGTCTTGCATTACAACAGACCGAAGTCAGACCGCGCCCTTCAGATGTCAGCCGTCAATTGTCACATTACGTCACACTTTCTAGAGGGTTGAAGTTGGACTGGTTAGAGAGCTTTGGAGTTTGATGGCGGACTTTTTTGCATAAAAGAATACGTTTTTTTCTACGACCATGTAAAAATGGACAACTTCCGTCATACTATGCCCTAACCGAAAACATAACTTTCGTCTCTAGTGACGAAAGTAAGTTGTTCTAATTTCGTCTGTATATCGCCAATTAAATGCGATTTAACTGATCTAATCTTGTTAAACACCGTGGAAAATGGTAATATCACACAAAAATATGTATATTTTGCCTTACAGGGTCTCAGAAAAGCAAATTAAAGTGTTGAAAATTTGATCAAACGAAACTCAATGACAATCGAGGGGGCGTTGATGATTATTTGTTCCGTTGTACGGATGCGCATGGCGCAGAGTTTGATCAATTTTCAAATACTGAATTTGAAAGATTCAATTTAAAAGTGTAACTTGATATCAAATTTCGTATATTTACATTTACATTTACATGGCGGCGGCGCATCGGACATCGAGTAGGCGCGCGTTTGATTAATCGGTATTTTGACAATGACGCTCCTTAGTTTTCGAAAGAAATACTTTATAGAGAGTATTTTTAAAGTAGATGAGGAACTAATGTTAGCATGGTCGAAGAAAAAGTATAGTGTTCTACTCGTCAAAAAGCATTTTCTATCGCTCGAGAACATTACCAAACTCGGCTTCGCCTCGTTTGTTAAACTGTTTTCTTGCGAGAGAAAATGCTATTTTCGTCAATCGTTGAACAATATACTATTTTTTCAAAAGAAGTGATTTTAGAGGCGTTATAAAAAATGTTCAAATTGACGATTTGGTTTGGAAAATGTTCGTTTGTCGTTTGAACTTTGAAGAGAGCTTCGATTAGTTACTAGACAGCTGTGCTTTTATTTCAAGAACTTTGATCATTTTTTCGGGTTTAAGGTCAGTATTATCCATTTAGCCATCAAGGCTTAGTTAATTATTGAGTTTAAGCACAATATGAAAATTAGTGCCACATCTTTTGCTGATAAATTCATGCAGTGTTGGTCTCTTCGTCAGTTTTCCTGTTACCTAGCTGTTATACACCTGTTATAGCGGCTTGGGGTTTGACGACAGACTTTGCTGTTTTGCAGAGAGTTCAGCATATTTTTAACAAAAGAGCGATTCTGGATAGACCTTCCTGTTCTATCTGAAGAGATCATGTTTTACGGTTTTGGCCCCTTTTTAGAAATGGGTACCTTTAAAATGGCGGCGATATCCAGCGGAAGTGACGTCACCTGACATCAATTGATGTGCTGTGACGATGAAATTACGGCAAACAAGGGAATCATTTTTATGGAAATATTAGCATTTGTTTCCTCTGTTCATATCTCCTAGGTCATTGGGTGCTATAAATAATATTCAAAGGACGATTTGATTCGTAGAATGTTCGTTTTGAAACCTTAAACGTTGAAACATTAAACTTTGAACAGAGTGTCGGTGAGTCCGTACTATGGTCCATTTCAAATAGATATTCATCTAGCAGGCTGAGGAATTGACAGCTTCTTCCTATTCCTTCCATATAAATGTGTCATTTATATGTCAATTTCTTAGCTTACTAAATGAACATCTATTTGAAATGTACTATTACTTCTAATACGTGTCAAGATCTGAAGATTGAGGTCAGTATTATTTATTTAACCATGAATGCTCAGGTTAGTTCAGTTTGGTTCAAGTAAGTTCAGCCTAGTAAAAAAATCATCAGAGAACAGTAATAAATAATAAAACAAGAAGTGTGAAAGTCATTGACCATTTAAGAACACGTGACTTTCAGATATTTCCTTCGGAGACATCCAAACAGCGTTGCCAAATATACGAATTTTTCTGTGTTTTTACGACAATAGTAATGAAAAACATGAATACGAATTCCACACTTATCCGTATTTCTGAAGTTGTTTATATTTTTAGAACTACACTAAATACATTAAAAAAATATTTTTGCTCTCATTAGAATATTATAAAAACATTATTTTTCCATAAAATAAGATAAGAAATAGTAAAAACGACAACTTTGCAATTTTGCTAGGTCGACGTGTGTGGTGGTGGTCAGTTGGGTGAATGGTCAGTTGGGTGTAATATGCAGTCGTGTTGCCAAATATGGCAAAATTTTCAATTTGTGTATGTTTTCGTAAGGACGTAAACTCTAGGCTTCTTCAGGACCCAAATTTTACTTTGAGAGAAAAATTAACATTTTATCCTCTGAAGCATTATATCTAGAGAGGTGAGAAGATTTGTTCCAACTTCCAACCAGCGCTCAAAATGCCCAGACCAATGACCTAGGAGATGTCGATAGAGCAGACAAATGCCAATATTTCCCTATAAATGGTCCCGTCTTTCAGCCGATTATTTTCAAGGTACTTGTGACGTAAATTCATCATCAGCACATCGATTGGCAAATCACAACTTCAAATTATTTAATATAAGACGTCAAATGACGTCAACTCAAGCGGATATGGCGGCTATTTTTAAGGTACCCTCATCAAAAAAAGGATGCCAAAATCGTGAAACAGGAGGGCCCCTCCAAATGAAATATACTAGATCATTGGCCCAGACTTTGTCTTTCCATTTTCGGGTTTTCGACAGTCAAGCGACTTGAAGGAGCTAAAAGGAAAAATGGTTAATTTAAATAAACTACCTACGACTAGTCCGTAAATAGCAAATAATACACTCTGTTCCGCCTCTATCCCCGCCCATCCACTCTAACATGGCAGTGAGAGTATAAAGACGGTGGAGCGTTCAGTAGTCGAATTAGTCAACGTTGAGACGCAGAGGAGTTTTTGCTAATGTCCACCGCAGCTTTAGACAAAACGTCTACAAAAATTCCTTTGCAGATGCACAACAAAACTGGGAGAATTTAACTTAACGAGGAAAGCATTTTTTCAGCAATCAGAAATAGAGGCAGTTTATTAAATAAAAAGACGTTGGTTCGGTTTGAAAAAGGAGATTTTAGGATTTTTCTACTTATAGATAGTAGTCAATAACGAAAATAAGATGCAATGGCTTTGACGTCACGTTTCTCCGCATCGGCGCACACAGGGGTATTTCGGCTCCAAAAGCGGACAAAAATCGAATAATTTAAACTTCTTCATCCATCGCGAAAATTTTACTAAATAATCTAAAGAATGGATATAAAGTACAAAAAGGCGATTTAAATTGATACGATATCAAATAAAAGAAGAAAAAATGAGGAAAACCTAGGCATGGCCATCAGCTATCCAGCTCGTATTATAGGCATTCAAGTTTACCTCAAATTTTAACCGAACTAGGTGACATTAAGTAATTCAGTAGTATTTGTATAGGATGTTATTGCTACGTTAGTGTTGCGTACATTTATCGACTTTGATCGTTTTTTATTCAAGTTTAGCTAGCTATAATAAACCCCGTTCTGTGAGGCTTTCTGCATTTGAAAGTTTTAAAAAAAGATTAATTTACTTGTGGTCTTCTAGTACACTATCCAGGAATATCAAAGTGTGATTTTAGATATTTGCGGTTTTCCTACGGCAAGGAACTTAAAGTCGCGTCTACAATATTCAGATATAGAGCAGAACTTTATTAAACGCGGACTAAATGATTACTTTGTGCTTTTTTTAAGCATTCATTTAGTCCTAAATACTTTGTTTTCTCTCAGGGTGTGTGTCTTATAAATAATCATGAACTCAAAACTTGATCATACTGTGTGTTCAGTATAAAAATTCATCTAGTAGGCTGCAAAATGTGAAAATGTCATGTCAAAAAAATAGGATGGAGCAACAAACGTCCATTTACTTTGAATATGTCATCCTTTTCTGTCAAAATATCATAGCCTGCTTAGATGAAGTTTTATAATGAACACCCTGTATAGAGTTTACCAAGATTTGGTAACCAAATAAAGTAAGTCCCATGTCCCATTTGCACCAAGCATATTTAGGTATATCTAAAGTTAAAGACTCCAAAACCATAGCTATTAGCATGAGTAACCATGGTAATAATGGAAGCCTTAACTAGGTATACTTAAAAATTGCTTGGTGCAAACGGCCCTTAATCTAGAAGGCCTGGAAAAATTATGAAAAACTAAATTTAAAATACGCAAGAACGCATGCAAACGGTACAAGCATGCTTGAAAAACAAACGCAAAGAATAAACGCAACAGCAAGATGTGTGTTTTTTAAGGAGAGAAAGTAAGTATTCGGGTAGTAAGTATAAGGGTTCCGTTGGTCCATATATTATTTAGACAGTTCAGTTTTTCTACCAGCAAGTTTAATTAAAAGAGAAAGAAAAATCGTTAAATTTGTAGGATTTTTCGTAAATCGGCAGAAAATATTATCTAAAGAAACAAAACAACATCGCAATGTTACTAAAATTTACGTAGATGTCAAATTTTGAATGGAACACTCTTTAGGTATATCTTTCAATAATGTAATATTTTTTTTCATTTCTATATAATATTTGACTATTCAGTTCAGCCATTTTTGAATTATTTCAATTTAAAAATCTTCATTATGCAATAACAAAACTTTCGTTAACGGAAAAGAGGTCTTCGTAGTTTATTATAGTAAATATAATAATATCTAGATTTTTAAATGCAAATAACTCGAAAACAGGTCAAGCAAAAAATGTCAACTTTTTATTTATATTTAGAATCAGAAAAAATGATCTTTCAAGACCTTTCTTTTGGAAAACAAGTAATTGAACACAGGGTGTTCCATTAACAATTAGCAACTTTGTATATTTCCGTAACGTTGCAAAGTTTTTTTTTGTTTTTTTGAATATTTTCTGACGATTTAAGGGAAATCCGACAATTTTTTTATTTTTTCTAGTCATATATATCATAAACTTACCTGAAGCTGTCTACATATGCTGTCCAACCCTGTACTTAACCAGTTTCCATAATTATTAATTAAAATATTATGATGTGACAAGATACCAAAACATACAACTACCTCTTCGTCAACGTTTCATCTAATTAAGCATTAAACTTCATCAGGACTCACCAGAGATGGCGGTTCATCAGAAGTTTAATGCTTAATTAGACGAAACGTTGACGAAGAGGTAGTTGTTTGTTTTGCTGCCTTGTTCCAATTCGGCCGATTTCCCCTATATCGTGATTTGATTCTGGGACACAATCTTCATTCAATTATAAAATATTGTTGCGAACTCGGGGTTCAATAATTCCAGTGTAACGATTTAACACGAAAACACTATTTATTTATTCCACAATTACACACGACTACTAAATAACCCACTACTTAACACTTTATAGCCTTCTATTATCGCTTCGTACTTTAACTTACTTAGCTCGCTTAAAATAAGACTACTCTTAACCGCGCGCTCTATGCGCTTTTTATACACAATCCTAAAATTACAGAAAAACCTAGAAAGTTCTTGATAAGAATTCTTGAATAATCTCACATAAAAAAAGGTTGTAAACAACTGCCTTCTAGATTAAACCGAGCAATAAATCACTGGTGTCAGCCATGACGCAGCGCGGATAGGTCGCGAATCTCCACCAACCGCACACGCGTTGCCCCGCCTCCCATGCGGCGTCGCTGCGAATCGTAACATTGCCCTCCTCCTAAGGCTGTTCGTCCCGAACAGATAGAGTTCCATGGTATCGTGCTAATCGATCCAAATGAACGACTTTCATCTTTGACCTGGGGGTCCGCTGGATCCTATACACCACGTCATTAATCTTCTTTATAATTGTATACGGTCCTTCCCAATTTTGGCTAAGTTTGGGCGACTTCCCCACCTTTCGCCGCGGATTGTATAGCCACACCAAATCACCATCCTGGAAGCCGCGGGAGTTAGCTAGTAAGTCATATCTTGCTTTGGCTCGATCACTGGATATCCGCAGTTTATTCCTGACTTGTTCATGAACATTGTCCAGCCTCTCCTTAAGCTCCTCCACCAAATTCTCAGAGCTGAGCGACTCTTTTTCTGGTGTTCCATACATCAAATCCGCAAGAAGCCTCATTTCCCTTCCGAACATTACTCTCGCCGGAGTATAACCAGTGGCTTCATGCGTAGAGCCTCGATATGCCATCAACATGAGAGGTGGATGTTGGTCCCAATCACGCTGATGATCTGCCACCATTTTAGACAGGTAATGTTCCATGGTCCGAGTAAATCTCTATACCATCCCATCCGACTGTGGATGCAAAGGAGTTGTCCTGGTATTGCGAATTCCGAGAAGTTCCATGACCTGGAAAACAGCCGATTCAAAATTTCGGCCCTGATCAGAATGAAGTTCGAGAGGGACTCCAAATCTGCAGAACATTTCATTTACTAATACCCCTGATTTGGCATTTCCTGCATTTCCTAATTAGGCAGGGCGTACGCTTCAGGCCATTTAGTGAAATAATCCGTGGCGACCAGGATGTATTTGTTGCCCGACTTAGTCTGAAGAAATGGTCCCGCGACATCAATTGCTATTCTCTCGAATGGAGCACCTACAGTGTACTGCACCATTCGGCCCCGTGATCTTGTTCGAGGTCCTTTTGTGGAACAACAAACTTCGCACTTGCGGCACCAAGATTCGACGTCTTCGTGATAGTTCACCCAGTAATACCGCTCTTTAATTTTGGCCAAGGTTTTATTGACCCCAAAATGACCTTCACTGATTCCGTCGTGCATTTCCTGTAGTACATCCGATTTTCTGCTACTAGGAACAATCAACTGACTGACTACGGTCTTGCCATCCGGACTCTCCCACGCTCTCTTCAGTAATCCATTTTCTATTTTAAGAGAGTGCCACTGGGGCCAGAGCGCCTTCAGGTGTGGACTTTTACCAGCAATTTCTTGCCATTCCGGTCTCTTGTCGTCAGTCTTTGCAGATAGGATGGGTCCAATATCTGGATCGTTAATTTGTTCTTCTCGAAGCGTCTGTGTGGTCCAGCCATCGTTTATTTTTACCGTCGTTCTCCTTACAGATGGAAGTCCCTCACGCTGCTCAGGTCTTTGACAATGCCGACAATCTTCTTTACAAGGCCGTCTAGACAATGCATCGGCATTTCCGTGAGACCTCCCTGGTCGATGTTCAACTTGGAAATCGTACTGCTGCAGGCGCTCTATCCATCTGGCTATTTGACCTTCAGAGTTTTTCATCTGTAATAACCATTTCAAGGCTCCATGGTCAGTTCTAATCAGGAACCTTTTTCCATATAAGTAGCGATGGTAATGTTCGACTGCTTTAACGATGGCCAACAGCTCCTTTCTAGTGACGCAATAGTTTCTTTCTGGCTTACTTAAAGTCTTACTGTAGTACTCAATGACCTTCTCTTGCCCGTTTTGTCTTTGAGAGAGTACTGCACCTAGACCACAGTTACTTGCATCCGTGTCCAGAATAAACAGTCCGTCCTTTATAGGATAAGCCAAGATTGGACTAGAACAGAGGGCAGCTTTAAGCCTTGCAAACGCCTGACTGCAATCATGGTTCCACAAGAACGGTGTTTTCTTTTCTGTTAATTTGTGCAGCGGTTTTGCGATGTCAACGAATCCCTCTACAAATCTCCTGTAGTAAGTACATAGTCCCAAAAAGCTCCTTACTTCGTGTTTGTCTCGGGGAACTGGCCAATCTTTAATGGCAGATATTTTACTTTGGCTAGTCTTAATGCCTTGTTCTGAGATAGTATGCCCCAAGTACTCGACTTGCTTTTGAAATAGGCTGCATTTCTTGTAACTTTAACTTCAGGTGAGCATTCCGTAACTTGCTGAAGATTTCTCTTAAATTCTTCAAATGCTCGTCAAAATTACGTCCCATGACAATTATGTCATCTAAGTATACCAGGCAAGTTTTCCAAGTCAGCCCCCTCAAAACAAGTTCCATTAGTCGCTCGAAAGTTGATGGGAGCATTGCACAATCCAAAAGGCATAACAGTGAATTGGTATAGTCCAGAACCAGTAGAAAATGCAGTCTTTTCTTTGTCTGCGGGAGCAATCTTTACCTGTCAATACCCACTTTTTAAATCTAGAGTGGAAAACCACTTTGATCCCGATAAAGTTGCTAAGGTGTCGTCTATGCGTGGCAATGGATAGCTGTCCTTCTTGGTCACGTCATTAAGTTTCTTGTAGTCAACACAGAACCGCGTTGAACCATCTTTCTTCTTAACAAGAACCACAGGCGACGACCATGGACTAGATGATTCTTCTATGACGCCCTCCTTTAACATTTCATTCAGCAAACTGTTAACTTCTTGTTGTTTAGCCAGAGGGACCCTTCGTGGGTGTTGTCGTATTGGCTGGGCATCTCCTGTGTTGAGCTTATGGACAACTAAATCAGTTTGACTGTCGTTGCTCTTGAAGTTGAACATATCAGATTCATCCATAGCAAATTTTATGGCAGATTGAAGTTGTTCCCTTGACAGATGACTCCAATGTCGTTTGAAAGCATCAATAACCTCTGGGGAAGCTTGGTTAGAGGATTTAATTTTGGATGTCTCTGCTTCGACACAATTGCATACCCATTGCACAGGCTCATAATTGGCAAGAACTGTTCCTTCTTTGAGCTTGATGTTCTTTTCTCCAATATTTGCAACTCGTACTGGCATAGTCTTCTTCGTGTCGGTCAAAGTTCGTGCTACCATGATTTCAGTCATCAAATCCAGGTTAGGTTCTATAAGTCCTATGGACCACCCAGGATCATTTTCAGAAGTCACTGTGATAATTTGTTCTGAATTTAGAGGAATTTTCGCATCTTCCACCACCAGTAAACGGACACTAGTTTCCACATTTCCATTGGTTAATGCAAACTCCTCATCTCCAAATGTGAGAATATTCCGTTTGTGATCATAGGAGAATTCATGTTTCCTGATGAGATCCATTCCCAAAATAAACTCGTCTTTGATCCTGTCATCCAACACTTTATGCCGAACTTCAAGTCTTTCTCCAATAATGATGGTAACATCGGCTTCTCCATCTATAGGGCAAGACTCTCCAGTAACTGATTTTAACATAATAGGCTTGGGCAGTGGTTGTATGGTATTTCCGATAAGTTTATCTGGCCTTACAATGGTCACATCTGCTCCTGTATCGATGGTAATCTGGATTTTCTGTCCCTTAATGCGTCCGGCCACTGTAAGACTTTTTCCACCCAAACTATTGACTTTAAAGATCCTGGGGGTCTTAACGGGCCCGGTCAATTGCCCCCTTGCATTGACCGGAATTAGTTTTCCTGGGATCTAGGGCGGTCTTGGTCGCCGCTCGGTCTTCTAAATGACGGCGACGGACTTCTTGCGCTATTACGGCAGTTACTCTTGATGTGACCCAGTCTGTCGCAGTTAAAACATTTTATGCCCCGATTGTCTGTTGATCGAGGAGTTCTTCCCACCAGGGCTTGCATATTGACTGCGATATCCTTCACCGCTTTATGTAAATTTGCCATGGATTCAGCCATAGACGTAGTCTCCTCTTCATCGCAAGTTGCCATTCTTACACGTGGAGATGAACTAGATGACACTCGTGACGCCTCGAATTCCAGGGCCCGAACTAGTGCCTCGCTGATATTCTTGGGCCTTACTAGACGTAAGTGGTATCTCATGGCACTATCGCGAACTCCCTCAATGAACCTTTCGGCGGCAAATTGCGTTTGAAAAGATTCAGGGGCCGATGGATATGCCAGGTGAATTAGTCTGTCTATGTCCGCCTCAAATTCTTGTAACGATTCATCTGACTTCTGATGTCTCATCCTCAGCTGGGCCTGGAACACGGTTTCTTTGTGCTCATTTCCAAATCGTAGTTGCAGAGAGTGTACTAAAGCTGCATAATTACTTTGATCCGCTGCCGACAGAGATTGGAGTAACTCAGCCGCTTTTCCACGAAGTGCTACCACTAATGATGTAGCTTTCTGGAGTTCGGACCAGCCATTAGCTTTTGCAGCTGCCTCAAATTGGGTTTTATAGATTTCCCAGGCCGTAGTACCGTCATAGTCGAGAGGCTTAATTTTAGCGTTGGCTATGCTAACACTCTCTGTAGACACGTTGTACTGGCTGTTGACGTGGTTGACTGATTGCATTATTCTTTCTTCTAATTGTTGCTCCCTAGCTGCGAGATGGTTCACTAATTCCTCTTTGAACCGTTTCTGTTCTTCCTTCTCTTGTTGATAACGTCTTTCCTGCTCTTCCTTCTGTTCTGGATAACGTCTTTCCTGCTCCTCCTTCTGTTCTAGATAACGTCGCTCCTGTACTCGAACACGTCTTTCTTGTTCCTCTTTTTGTTCCTTATAATGTTTTCCCTGCTCTTCTTTTTGTTCTACATAACGGCGCTCCTGTACTTGATCACGTTTTTCCTGTTCTTCTCTCTGTTGTTGTATAAGGGACAGCAGGGCGGCAAGTTGATTCTCCATCGCTTGATGTTGGCTTCTAGTCACTGGCATAAACACGTAATGTCCGGCAATGAAGCACGTACAGTTCAGTAATATTATTCCTCAAATTCCCACTGGAATCGCACTTCTGACACCAATTGTTGCGAACTCGGGGTTCAATATATATAATTCCAGTGTAACGATTTAACACGAAAACACTATTTATTTATTCCACAATTACTCACGACTACTAAATAACTCACTACTTAACACTTTATAGCCTTCTATTATCGCTTCGTACTTTAGCTTACTTATAGCTCGCTTAAAATAAGACTACTCTTAACCGCGCGCTCTATGCGCTTTTTATACACAATCCTAAAACTACAGAAAAACCTAGAAAGTTCTTGATAAACATTCTTGAATAATCTCACATAAAAAAAAGGTTGTAAACAACTGCCTTCTAGATTAAACCGAGCAATAAATCACTCGTGTCAACCATGACGCAGCGCGGATAGGTCGCGAAGCTCCACCAACCAACACGCGTTGCCCCGCCTCCCATGCGGCGTCGCTGCGAATCGTAACAATATTATGAAATTTAGAATAGTTTTTCTCTCTCCCTTTCTAAAAAAGCCTAACAGTTTTATGTAAAACTTTTAAAAGTCTTAAACAGAAAAGCTATAAGCGGGAAGAATGTATAACGGGACACCCTCTACCATGTAAAACAAATATTACACATTGTTGGGACTGAAAATATCTATTATATTTACATTACTTTACTCATATAGGTTTACATTACAACAAAAGAATCAATAAGAATGTTCAAAATAAAAACTAAACTATGTTAATGATAATTTTGTCCGATTTCTTACTGTTAATACCCCTAGGTGCGGCGGACAAAATAGTCGGCTTTGGTTGCGTGTTAATATATCGCACACCGAAAAGTCATAAATCATCAAAAAGGCCTCCGCAATTGGCAATTCCAAAACGGCAAAATTATTTGTATGTATAATAATAAATCTGCGAGCGGTCAAACCCGAATTCCAGCAAAAGCAAACAATTCGACACAACGTGTGTGAATTATTTCAAATATTTATGTTTGCCGCAGGCTTGTTTAAACCCATTATTTGATCGACCAAGTTCACTAAAAATTGCAAGCAAACGAAACTACTGATGATGGATTTACTTTTATCGAACTGCTTTACTAAGTTTACATGACGTCTTTCGAAAACCCCGGACCCTTAAATTCAATAGAGGGGTGAGACGCCTCAAGTAGGGTAAACACTGTAGATATTATTAATGATATCCGGCAACAAATCTTTGCGTTTGTTATTCGACAAAATCGTTTGTTTTCCTAATGAATCGCTTCAAACAAACGATTTTCAGGAAAATGATTTTTTTTTAACTAAAAGCGTTGCTCTTTTGTTTGTCATTCGTCGACCTTCAACGAGGCCAAATATAAATTAATATGAGCTGTTAAGGGCCGGTTTTCAATTTTCTCCCCAGAGAGCGGGAGGCGAATATGAGTCTTTCTCCTCATTGTGGAATAATGAGATTTTTAGTGAAAAGTTAGCGAAACTCAATTTATATGCAAATTCAGAGCGCTTTCAGTTAGGCAGACATTAAACCGTCTTGATGGGACATAAGGTGACCGTCGCTTGAATATTTATTACAAAAAAAAAGACTACCGCCCTGCTGAAAGCAAAAGCCCCAAGAAAAACAACACAAATTTCCAGATATGCAACATTCGACTGACCTCCACTGCGAATTATTTCTCCCCAGTTGGTGAGCGCGTTTTCGATAAATGTCTGCGAAACGAAAAAGCTATTACGTTACTGAAACCTTCATAGTTAATGAAAATTTATAGGCGGTTAAAGAATTCTGATTCCTGGAGGATTTATTCCCAAAGCCTACTCTTCCAAAGCTCTACTACTAAAATAATGATGGTTTTGGTTTCCGTGATGTGTTAAGACTGTAGGCAAATTTTTGTTGAATTTCTATAATTTTTAAAATATTAATTGGTTTGTCCGATGTAAAACACCTTGGCACTCTTGACGGGTAATTTCGTCGAAAGAAGAAGGAATTTACGGTTTGATTTGACTTCAAGCAAGCTCAAGTCAAGTTTGAGGCCGTGAATGTCGAGTCATGTAGTTTTTTTCCGTTACTTAAAAAATCAAGTAGATTGAGAAATTCTTAAGTTCGACTTTATTATTTTTATCAGTTGATACTTATCTCGACTTATAAAAGTTCAGTTTAAACTTTAGTTTAAAGATAAACGTATGATATTGTTACGATCGCAGCAACGCCGCATGGGAGGCGGGGCAACGCATGGGAGCGTGTTGGTTGGTGGAGCTTCGCGACCTATCCGCGCTGCGTCATGGCTGACACGAGTGATTTATTGCTCGTCTGGCTTAATCTAGAAGGCAGTTGTTTACAACCGTTTTTTTTTATATATGAGATTATTCAAGAATTCTTATAAAGAACTTTCTAGGTTTTTCTGTAATTTTAGGATTGTATATAAAAGGCGCATAGAGCGCCCGAGTAGTAATAGTCGTATTTTAATCGAGCTATAAGTAAGCTAAAGTTACGAAGCGATAATAGAAGGCTATAAAGTGTTAAGTACTGAGTTCTTTACTAGTCGAATTGTACCGGTTTGTATTTGTGGAGTTAATAAATAGTGTTTTCGTATTAAATCGTTACACTGGAATTATCGAATCCTAGTTCGCAACAATTGGTGTCAGAAGTGCGATTCCAGTGGGAATTTGAGGACTAATATTGCTGAACTGTAAGTGAGTGCTTCATTGCCGGACATTACGTGTTTATGCCAGTGACCAGAAGCCAGCATCAAGCGATGGAGGATCAACTTGCCGCCCTGCTGTCCCTTATGCAACAACAAAAAGAAGAGCAGGAAAAACGTTATAAGGAACAAAAAGAAGAGCAGGAAAAACGTTATAAGGAACAAAAAGAGGAACAAGAAAGACGTGATCGAGTACAGGAGCAACGTTATCAACAACAGAAGGAAGAACAGGAACGGTTCAGAGAAGAATTAGTGACCCATCTCGCAGCTAGGGAGCAACAATTAGAAGAAAGAATAATGCAATCCGTCAACGACGTCAACCAGAGGGTTCTCGAGCTAGAAAAGAAATTCCGGGAACAACTTGAGGACGACACCGTGTCTACAGAGAGTTTTAGCACAGCCAACGCTAAAATTAAGCCTCCTGATTATGACGGTACTACGGCCTGGGAAATTTATAAAACTCAGTCTGAGGCAGCTGCAAAAGCTAATGGTTGGTCCGAGCCCCAGAAAGCTACATCATTAGTGGTAGCATTTCGTGGAAAAGCGGCTGAGTTACTCCAATCTCTGTCGGCAGCGGATCAAAGTAATTATGCGGCTTTAGTACACAGTCTGCAACTACGATTTGGGAGTGAGCACAAAGAGACCGTGTTCCAGGCCCAGCTGAGGATGAGGCAGCAAAAGTCAGGTGAATCCTTACAAGAATTTGAGGCGGACATAGACAGACTTATTCACCTGGCATATCCATCGGCCCCTGCATCTTTTCAAATGCAATTTGCCGCCGAAAGGTTCATTGAGGGAGTTCGCGATAGTGACATGAGATACCACTTACGTCTAGTAAGGCCCAAGGATATCAGCGAGGCACTAGTTCGGGCCCTGGAATTCGAGGCGTCACGAGTGTCATCTAGTTCATCTCCACGTGTAAGAATGGCAACTTGCAATGAAGAGGCGAATACGTCTATGGCTGAATCCATGGCCAGTTTACATAAAGCGATGAAGGATATGGCAGTCAATTTGCAAGCCCTGTTAGAAAGAACTCCCCGATCAACAGGCAGTCGGGGCATAAAATGTTTTAACTGCGGTAAACTGGGTCACGTCAAGAGTAACTGCCGTAATAGGGCAAGAAGTCCGTCGCCGTTGTTTAGAAGATCGAGCGGCAAACAAGACCGCCCTAGAATTCAGGAAAGTCCAATTCCTGTTAATGTAAGGGGGCAATTGACCGAGGCCGTTAAGACCCCCAGGATCAGTCAAGTCAACCAATCAAGTCAAGGCAATAATTTTGGTGGTAAAAGTGTTACAGAGGCCGGACGCATTAAGGAACAGAAGATCCAAATTGAACATCGACCAGGAAGGTCTCACGAAAATGCCAATGCATTGTCCAGACGGCCATGTAAAGAAGATAGTCAGCATCGTCGAAGAACTGAGCAGCGTGAGGGACTTCCTTCTGTAAGAAGAACGTCGGTGGAAATAAACGATGGCTGGACCGCACAGACGTTTCGAGAAGAACAATTGAATGATCCAGATATTGGACCCATACTCTTGGCTAAGACTGACGACAAGAGACCAGAATGGCAAGAAATTGCTGGTAAAAGTCCAAACCTGAAGGCGCTATGGGCCCAGTGGCACTCTCTTAAAATAGAAAATGGATTACTGAAGAGAGCGTGGGAGAGTCCGGATGGCAAGACCGTAGTCAGTCAGTTGGTTGTTCCTGGAAGCAGAAAATCGGACGTACTACAGGAAATGCACGACGGAACCAGTGGAGGTCATTTTGGGGTCAATAAAACCTTGGCCAAAATTAAAGAGCGGTTCTACTGGGTGAATTATCATGAAGACGTCGAATCTTGGTGCCGCAAGTGCGAAGTTTGTTGTGCCACAAAAGGACCTCGAACAAGATCACGCGGCCGAATGGTGCAGTACACTGTAGGTGCTCCATTCGAGAGGGTAGCAATTGATGTCGCGGGACCGTTTCCTCAGACTGAGTCAGGCAATAAATACATCTTGGTCGCCATGGATTACTTCACTAAATGGCTTGAAGCATACGCCCTGCCTAATCAAGAAGCAACGACTGTGGCAACGGTGCTAGTAAATGAAATGTTCTGCAGATTTGGAGTCCCTCTCGAACTTCATTCTGATCAGGGCCGAAATTTTGAATCGGCTGTTTTCCAGAAGGTCATGGAACTTCTCGGAATTCGCAAGACCAGGACAACTCCTTTGCATCCACAGTCGGATGGGATGGTAGAGAGATTTAATCGGACCATGGAACATTACATGTCTAAAATGGTGGCAGATCATCAGCGTGATTGGGACCAACATCTACCTCTCATGTTGATGGCATATCGAGGCTCTACGCATGAAGCCACTGGTTATACTCCGGCGAAAGTGATGTTCGGGAGGAAAATGAGGCTTCCTGCGGATTTGATGTATGGAACACCAGAAAAAGAGTCGCTCAGCTCTGAGAATTTTGTGGAGGAGCTTAAGGAGAGGCTGAACAATGTTCATGAGCAAGTCAGGAATAAACTGCGGATATCCAGTGATCGAGCCAAAGCAAGATATGACTTACTAGCTAACTCCCGCGGCTTCCAGGATGGTGATTTGGTGTGGCTATACAATCCGAGGCGAAAGGTGGGGAAGTCGCCCAAACTTAGCCAAAATTGGGAAGGACCTTATACAATTATAAAGAAGATTAATGATGTGGTGTATAGGATCCAGCGGACCCCTAGGTCAAAGATGAAGGTCGTTCATTTGGATCGATTAGCACGATACCATGGAACTCTATCTGTTCGGGACGAACAGACTTAGGAGGAGGGCAATGTTACGATCGCAGCAACGCCGCATGGGAGGCGGGGCAACGCATGGGAGCGTGTTGGTTGGTGGAGCTTCGCGACCTATCCGCGCTGCGTCATGGCTGACACGAGTGATTTATTGCTCGTTTGGCTTAATCTAGAAGGCAGTTGTTTACAACCGTTTTTTTTTTTATATGAGATTATTCAAGAATTCTTATAAAGAACTTTCTAGGTTTTTCTGTAATTTTAGGATTGTATATAAAAGGCGCATAGAGCGCCCGAGTAGTAATAGTCGTATTTTAATCGAGCTATAAGTAAGCTAAAGTTACGAAGCGATAATAGAAGGCTATAAAGTGTTAAGTACTGAGTTCTTTACTAGTCGAATTGTACCGGTGTGTATTTGTGGAGTTAATAAATAGTGTTTTCGTATTAAATCGTTACACTGGAATTATTGAACCCCGAGTTCGCAACAATATTGACGGTTTAACAATGCAATATACTTCAAATTTCAGGTAGGATTCAAACTTGAGTTATAAAAGCGTAAACAAATTTGAGGACATTTTTTTGCTTAATATCTGGAATATCATTGACGCAAGTTTTTCTTCCGGCTTGAGAATCTTGATTTGAGTTTGCAAAGTTCAAAGGACTTATTGTACAATCTAAAGTGTTTTGCGGGCTTTGAAGCCGTGGTAAAATGGAATTTCTTCCTGACGTTTCGTCTAAAGCTGCGGCAAACATTATCAAAAGCGATGAGGCAATGGGCGAAGTGATCTCCCGTACTTCCCGATGTTAACTGATTCGACTATGGTATTTATTCCCCCGGCGTCGCGCTGCAGTGGAGGGACTGGGGTGGGGGTGGTGATGACGCGAGGTTTAAGATTGTATTTTGACCGGCCGTGAAAGTCTTCACAGTCAAATAAAACTTTCAACGGCTTATACTTCAAGAAGTGCATCAGTAACAAAGCAAGGCGTATTCTGGACCTTTTCTTTATAACTGTATTTCGAAAACGAATGGGGCTTTGACAAAGGTGTTTAGAAACTGTTTTACTATTTAGACTTCCCTTGTTGCTATGCAGTGTAATTTTGTTTTTCAATGTCACTCTGTAGAATATATTAGTCGTTAACAGTATATTTATATCTGGCCCATCTAGACACTCATTTGCCCTGTATAACATCCCGGATTGGTTAAACTCTCTTTTAGAACAAAGCTTATGTCATATTTGGAAAAATTTATCAATTTTCCATGGTTATTGAGATATAAATAAGCTTTGAATTGTTTATATTTCAAGAAGTGCATTAGTAGTAAAGCAAGACGTATTCTGGACCCTTTTCTTTCCTACTGTATTTAGGAAACGAAAGGGATATCAACAAGTTTCTAGGTTTTTTTTACTATTTTGATTTCCACAATTGCTATGCAGTGCACTTTTTTCAATATCATCCAGTATAATATATCAATAATTCACAGTATATTTACATCTAGCCCATTTATAGACCCATTTTCCCTGTATAACAGAAACGAATTTTGTAAACTCTCTTTTAGAACGAATCTTATGTCATATCTGGAAAAATATGGCAATTTTCCATAATTATTGAGACATAAATAAACTTTGAACGATTTATACTTCAAGAAGTGCATCAATAGTAGAGTAAGGCGTATTCCAAACCTTTTTGTTTTTTACTGTATTCAGAAAACAAAAGGGAGATTTACAAAAGTTTGTAGGAAGTTTTTTTACAATTTTGAATTGCCCTGTTGCTATGCGTTGCTGTATAAATAGTAGTCATTCACAGTACATTTATGTCTAAACCATCTGTGGACCTATTTTCTCTATATAACATCCGCGATTGATTTAACTCTCTGTTAGAACGAAACTCAAGTTATATCTAGTAAAATATGTCAATTTTGCATTTTTATTGGGATATAAATAAACTCTGAATGGCTTATACTTCAAAATGGGCATAAGTATAGTATTGCAAGGAGGATTCTGAACCATTTTCTTTCTTGATGACTTCTATTGAGAACTTGGCAAAAGTCAGCTCAAAAAAAAACGGTAATATTTTTAACTTAAATAAGGCAAGTTTAGAACGAAAGTAGTCAAGACGTTGCATCGATATTAACGGCAAAGCCGCACTGTCACCTGATAATTCAATTTTGGAACCCCGAGTCCTCAGAGTACTCGGGCAAACCAAAGGCTCTTTCCAGATGCTTCATTTCCCGTTCCAATTCAGCCGGCTCACAAATTCTCTTGGTTCTCACAGACAAAGTCTTTATGACTCCCTTTTTCTGTCTGGGATGATGATTTGATCCGTTATTGAGGTATCGGTTAGAGCTGGGAACTTTAGTTCACTTTGGCGATTTCCATCCTTCCATATCGGTCAGTAAATTGAATAGTACAAAAGATTAGTATACCATATTCACTTATTTTTGGCATCTCGTTACCTTTGAAACCTTCATTTTTTTTATACGTATCTCTTTTCCGCACATGATGAGAAGATACGATAAAAATGTCATAGTCAGATTTCCAACGCCTACTTGACGGCAATAAAAGTGAATGGTTTATAGGTTTAGTTCATTTAGTTCACTGCTCCATTCTTATTTTTGGTCTTGTATGTACTCGTATATTGAAAATATTGAAATTAAGTTAGTGTATCGTAAATACGTAAATAGAAATAATTTTAAGTGGTTATCACTTCACTGGCGTATCTAATTAAAACCTAAAAATTAAAGCGTAAATTAAAAATTTTTCCTTTTAGTTTATTTATTTTATAAAAAAGAATAAAATATATAGTATAAAAGGTACGACTAAAAAAACAGCAGGTCAGTAAAATAAACAGAGCGCAATATTTTTCAAAATTTCCAAAAACATTTTATTTGTCGACGATCTTTGTCTTGCTCATACGGTCATATCGGGATCGTCGATACCCGATCTCTTTCTCGTTCAATTTAATTTAGATTTCAACTCCATTGTTGTAATTAGCGTCCTTAAGTTATAAGGTGTTGGTGAAGTTAGTAGTTAGATTAGGACAAATAATGCACCTCTTCTTTATTTGAAAATGGCCGACGTTTCGACTATTTATTTAGTCTTCATCAGGGCTAAAACCAATAAGTTCAATAGTAACAAATCCCTGGGCCCAACATAAAATTGTAAATAATGCTGTTCAAATGTGGAACGTAAATTCCTATACATCCATTACATATACCAAATTTTAAAAATTTAAAAAATGTTTTAAACACAAAAAAATAAAAATATTAAATATACAGACAAACTGTAGACAACTACAAGAATTAACAACTGACAAATACCGACAATACCAAGTAACCAGTAAACATGGAGGCGTACATTACGGATGAAAGAACTTACCTATTCTCACTTAGAGAGGGTAGTCAGTTAAAGTACGATTTAAGATAGTTACGGTAGCAAACTCCATTCGATTGTTCGGTGACCCTGGTATCCTAGGCTCGACAAAACACACATCCGCTGCCCACGGTACAAAATTTGCGAATAACAATATTTGCTTGGCACTGACGCCCAATATAAAGATGTAGGACGAGGGGGGCCGCCATCAAATTGTTAAAATTTGATATATGTAATGGATGTATAGGAATTTACGTTCCACATTTGAACAGCATTATTTACAATTTTATGTTGAGCCCAGGGATTTGTTACTATTGAACTTATTGGTTTTAGCCCAGATGATGACTAAATAAATAGTCGAAACGTCGGCCATTTTCAAATAAAGAAGAGGTGCATTATTTGTCCTAATCCCGCTAACTTCACCAACACCTTAGATTTCAACTTTTTTTTCAACGCAATAGCTCCATTTCATTTACTCCATTTAGTTCGAAACGATTCAATCTTTTTATTGTAGATTATTGAATCTTTTAGTTCAGTTACACGAGTCGATCTTTTGATCTAGTTCGTTCGCGAACTACACAGCTCTAGTATCGGTCAGTGTGCGTTGGTAATCTATAAACGGTGTGCGCAAACTTCCCATTCGGCCTCCTTGATACTAAAACATTCAAAAACAGTAGGCGCCCTTCCTTTTCTATCTCCATAGAGAATTGAATTTTTGGGTTGATAGAGTTGAGGTGTAAGGGGAAGTTTTGAAGTTCACTCTGGCCATGGCTCCAAATAACAAAAGTGTCGTCCACGTACCGGAACCAGCACTTTGGCCCCTTATTTGCCATTGCCAACGCCTTGGCTTCGAAAATTTCCAAAAAATTGTTAATATTTAAACCCATTGGTACAATAGAGCGGTTTGGCCGACATTCGACAGTAATGACAGTCCTTGCCTGTCAGTTCTGCTCTATCTGTGTCCTGGTGTTGGACAAGGATGTATATTTCTCAAAATGGTCCCATTTTGGCGTAAATGCGCGGCACCTTTAATTGGTTTGTTTGTTTATATCATTAATTACTTAATTTCTGTTGCCTTGTCTTGATCTGTTTTACATCTTATTTATCGACTGGGTTCAGTCGTGATTTGGTTGCTATTTTTGATAATTTTGGCTTCAGTAATTCCCTATTTATCTTTAATTCATTCGTCAACTCATTTGCTACATGCGTGACACAAGTATTGATTCACCATTCTGATTCGATATGTGACATGTGACATCTTCCCCCCTCGTCCTTGCCCTTGACCGGTACTGGTGCTAAAATCGATAATCTCGTCTGGCCTTTTCGACCTGAACTTCCCAGCAGGAGACATCCGCGGATCCGAGTTCTACCTAACAGGTTGGTAACAGTTTGGTTTTGCCATTGGAATTTTATGAATAAAGTTACCTTTTTAATTGCTAGTGAACGAAATTTTTAGCTTGTTCGCAGGAAACTCTAGTTTAAAATATGCAAAAAAGCAATATTTACTAATTGGAAATTGAAAACTTATCTGCTTTCAATATTTCCAAAAATATTGCAGCGTTTAAGAACGAAACAAACAGAAACAACTACTTTTTAATTGCTCTTTGGCCTCATTACACTCAATATCTTTACCGTCTGGATCTTTTTGCTCTTTGCCTTATTAGATAATTTTCATCTTGCAGTTAATAATTTTGGGTTTATTTACGTTTGTCATTCTTTTTTTTAAGGTTATTTTCTATCTGAAGTTTGACACATCGGTGTCAAACATGGCGGACTTCCGGCCCAGAAACGGGACCATTTTCTTGGGAGATGTCTCCACTTGTTGCTTCTCTTTGTTCGGTTGACGTCTAACAGTGTTGACACTGTTGAGAGTGACTTTTTGACTTTGCTTCCGTCATTATCTTTCGTTTTCTGTCTTGGAATTTGCTGCCGGCGTGAAGGTTGGTCGTGGAAAAAAAAAGCTTCGAATTTGTGATTTATGTCAGGCATCCTGAGGATTTTTCGGCTTTTCTTGATATAAAATTTCGGTCCACCTTTAGTGTTGCTTTGCGTGGCCGAAATTACCGTTTCGTTACGGGATTTTGCCGACCAATCTCACTCGGGAAATACCTTGCCGGTAAGCATTTTTTTGGCGTATTTTTTGATCCATTTCAAGTAGTTTTCTTTTGTACTTTAGTTTATTAGATTGCGAGTGTTTGAGCGCCGACGGCGGAGTTCCATTTTGGTGTGGGACGACCCACTTCAGAGAAATTTTAGTGGTGGTTTGTGTCCTCTTCGGAGGTAAGTCTTCCAGCCATGTGCCTTCAGCGTATTTCACCTTTTCCATGCTATTCTTTTGGTTTTCGAATATTAGAGTTCATTGTATCCCTAGGTGCTAGGTAGGGGCTTGAACTGCATAAAGCGAACATGTTAGGAGCTCATAGAAGTACCACCCAACACTCCCTGACCTGAACCACTGGTCCAGTTACTTGTGCCACCTTCCTTGGCCTGGACCCAGTGTTAGTGGGATTGTTTTGGGTGCTGCTGAGTATCACCATTGTAGCTCTCGAGTCCACTGTGGACTACTGTCACCGAGTCACTCTGACTTACATCCCTAGACTGACAGGACAGTGGACTGTTGCAACCCCATAAGTTCCCCCGACAATATATGTAAATTAGTGGTAAGACCTTTTGAATGTCTTTTGTGTAACTTATTACGACTCTTATTTGGCCAACTTGACTTTGCCTCGCTACGTTTAACTTATATTGGAGCGATATTTTGGAGCGAACTTGCGGTGGCCCAAATTTACTAAGGTTTCCCTTCCATCTGGGAGGCGTCCTGTTGAGCCTGTGAGCAACAGGTGGCGCACCCACTTCTATTAGCCGAGCTTTACTTCACAACCTTGATATATTGACGACCGCAAGTGTTCGCTTTAGTGGACTCTTGGCCATCATTTTACCACACACACACACACCAGCCTTTGTGTATTGTTAAATTTGTTGAATTTGTTTGATTTTTTTTTCTTATAATATATGACCACACCACGTCAAACAGTGCTTTTATTTCGTCATTGTCTTTCTTGTGAGAATAAACCGTCTCAACCTTCCTCGCCCTTGGATTTTGGCGGATTCAGGACTCGGTCCATTAATTTTAACTGTTTCCTAGTTTCCTTATTAGTTCTCTCTCTTTGTGTGTAACTTACGTTAAGGAAACAATTTCTTTGCTCCGGCAGGATTTTAACGGCTAATCATCTCCCACTGGTAAGTTTCATTTTTGCCCTTTGATGCCGCCATTTGCTAAATGGTTCTGGCACGTGTTTTAGCCCCGTGTTTATGCCAAAGTCTGAAGCTCTTTGGCCATTTTAGTACTGGTATCCGGCGTTACTACCTTAGTTGTTTTGGCTGCTAGAGGAAAGTTTGCCCTAAACGGTCCAGTTAAACGAAAACGACTTTGATGAATCTCTAGAAGGAAGTTGAAAATCACAAAAACACAAAATCGTAAATAAAAATGGATGAAACAAGGAACATATTCGCCGTTAGGAAACTAACCGCCGGCACTTCCTATTGATAAGCAAACCAAAAGCCAACTAAGTTCACAAAGTGCACATAAGCCTCGTTAGCTCTTCGGTTCCGCTCCTAATCCCGAAGTAATTTCCGTAAACTACTCCACATCCCTGGCATTTTGCACCGATTTATGAGTCGAACCGCATTTTCCCTAAAAGGTGCTATTGGGTTGCCGTTTATGGAATAACATCAGACATTTAGGAAAACATTACGATTCTTTTCCTTTTGCCCCACACTAATTTTTGCCACGGTGTTCACGTTCCACTTCCATGCCAAATTTTAAGTAAATTAACCCAAACCTGTACTGCCCCCTAATCCAGTTAAAACAGCCTTGTTAGGGATTAACTAACAAAGCGTGAGGCTCGCATTTTCAATTTGACTAAAACCAGGTGGAGCCATAAATCCCCTGGGATTAGATGCAACAGCAGCAGCAGCAGCCAGTTGATTATGTGCACCGCAAAATGTTGCCCGCAACTTTCTTAATTTGCCATTCAATAATTATTAATTCAGTGAAATGTGTAGGCGACGAAACTTTATTGCTTACCTCTCAACCTCTTTGCAGAAATTAGTTCGACGACGTTAAATCTCTAAGAGGATCGTAACGTAGCTAATGTCATTAAAGTCGTACAATAAAGAGAGGATACGCCGCTAATGCTGCTTCAGTTTATATTGATTAGATCGTTGCTTGGGCCCATATTCTTGACAAATTAGGGAATTCTAGATAGCAGTTAAGGCCCTTATAATCCTACACACAAATATCATCAAAAGGTTATTGAATTCATTTGGTTCTTTCAGTGGTTTTCTTTCAACAGTGATGACGTTAAATGCCGCTCTGAGGGTATATGTTCTGTTGATACTGTGGATCCAATTAATCTATTGTCTCTCTTAAGTGGAAAGGTAAACATATTTTGCGATAAAGAGCTGTGTTTTTTTAATTGCAATCAATCAGTATTAGTTTAATTATTATCCAAAGCAAACATTAAGTTATTTTCGTTAGTGTTTCCCGTTGATGATGTAATATTGCATATCAGATCGGTGTCGCAATACATTGGTTTTACCGTACAGTTTGATAGAAGAGAAAGAGCACTATGAGTACATTTTTTAGTTCAGGCTACTGCATTAGGAGTAGCCTGAACTAAAAAATAGATGAGGCGATTATGGATAAAACAAAAGTCATATTAGTAAACGTCGATAATCTGGTCTATCTAAGAATTCACAAGAAATATTCTTGGACACGACAGAGACATTTCCTTCATCAAAACCTGCAATTTCATTAACCATTAAGGTTCACGAACATATCGATAAGGACAAGATTTAAGGTCCATACTGAAGTTATATTAGATTATCGATTACATACAGAACATTAATTCAATTAAAAAAAAGAAAAAACGTTAAAAAATTTATCAGAAGTAACCAAAATTAATCAATTAACACTTGTAATATTTATGCAGTATGGATATCAGATAGCTGAGAAAAATATTAGTAAACATCGATTCTAAAAGAGCCTACAAATCGACTACCGAAAGAGAAAGAAGACGCCAAGAAGAAAAAAACGAGTTCAACTCATTCTGATCGGTGCATTGGTTCTAAAATTAAGGGCAGTCAAATTTGGAAATTGAGAAAAAAGACGTCCTTTGGTCAATTTAAAAAATATGTTAAATTTTTTTTGCTATTTATCCTAAGAACGAAGAACGTAACAAACTGAATTCAAAAGAAATTAGTCCCATATGTGAGTTTTAAGTTGCTCCAAAGTGTATTCTAAAAATCAAAAGTCAACTACCGTGTGCACGGTAACAAACAAATAAGTAGGGGGGAGAAGGTGTATACTTTGTGCAATTTTCTTAAAAATCGTTTATTGGCGGACGGGTTTCGTCACACAGGCCATCATCAGCGCCCAATAATATATTGACGAGTAAAGTTGGGACCATATTGTTAGTTGCCAACATAAGGTTGTGTAAAAAAGGTAAATTAAAGCTTACTCATCATTGCCCCAAGTCACTCCAGGAGCAGCAAGCAACAGTCAGTCGATTTAAAATTTCAAAAAAATAAAGTTTCTTGAACACACCAACCCGCTGCGTCTCAAAGTTCATACTAAATCTTATAACTTCATTGATTTCCTTTGAACCTAAAAATAATATAACGAACTATTCGATTTTGTACACAAAGAGAAAGACGCGTCAATACCAACTAATTACCATCCAGCCAACGTCCTACTTTTTGTAACTAGTTACGATAAGTAAAATCTTTTGTAACTGGTGATGAAAAGTTCGTTTCACCACCAGTTTCACCACAAGTTTAATAATAATAACTCTCTCTCTAAGTAGGTATTTGTAGTCAAAATTAGAAAAAATCTTGTATGAAGCACGTGACGAAAAGCCTTTTTTTGTGTATCTCATTCAAATTGCGGGAACTTGCTGCGCTCGTCCCACAAACATTCATTCGTTACACAAAATCGGAATTTTCGTAACTGGTTACATAAATAGCTATTATTTCCTTATTCTTAAGAATGTTTATTATTTTTTAAGCAGATATGAGTTTGCAAAATATTACTTCTCTGTGTTAATATTTTTAAGGGTAAAATGAAAGTTAGAAGAATGAGAATTTATATTTTTTTTTTATTTCCATAGAATACATTATACTACGTGCTAGTATATAAATACCTAAATTCTCTTATAATTTTTTTTTCAAATCAAATGGTCTTCCATTAAGCGTCTCGCAATCTCATCTCTCTTCATTTGTGCCAACAGATTTTCTTATCTATCTACTAAGGGTAACTGATTTTTCTCATACTCGGCAGTAGTTATTTCAATTGCCTTTGCAACAGTGTAAGTATTTGGTTGGCACGTAGGCTTCTGGATTCTTGGACCCTTGTGGTTGTATGGCTGGTTGTTATCTTGGGTTCTGTTCTTGGGCAATTCCCCATAGTACATGCTGCGTGCCGTAAGATATCGACACGACGAGCAGCATGTACAAAGCAATAAAGCAACTTTTCTTATTTCAAAATTTTCATTACAATAATTTTAACTCTCGACTTCAAAGCAACAGTACATAAAAGAAAAAACTGCAACAAACTTCGAACCAAAACAGTACATCGTTTTGTGTACACTGATGAAGGCACCAATTTTGTGTCGAAACGTCAAAATAAACATCGAAGTTAGAAGCACCCGCTGTAACTTATTTTAATCCAAAAAAAAGGACCAGAACCCAAGATAACAACCAGCCATACAGTGTAAGTATTGATATAATGGAGACGTGCCCATCTTAACTTTACAGCAGCTAAACGTGTTTTCGATTTTTACCCTGTCAGAACTCAACTTCTTGTTATGATTTTTTGAACTTGAGTTAAATTGGCGTGTCTTGAATATGGTGTCATTAACCAAGACCGTAATGGGAAAGCACCATCTCCAATTAAATGGTATTCTTCTTTAGGAAAGAAATTTAGTTTTCCATATTGTTCAATATGTTGTACCAAAAGTGAGTTTAAGAAAACCTGGAATATAAAATTGGTACATCCATTCGCTAAGCAAAAACATAAGCCAACAAAAACTGCTATTTACTCTTGAGTCATGGGCAAATCCTGGATACCCTATAAAAACGAAAGTGAAATTTTTGTTATATGTGCAAATTCCCATTAAATTTATGCATTGATGTTGATATCTATTGGTGTAACTGTCATGTTGTGAGATTGGCACTTTAACATCGACATGATTACCATCTACAGCGACAATGGTACCTGCAATGATCATTACTTATTTTTATCCTACCCAAACCCTGTGATTTTTCTTGTACGCTTCTACTGTGCTTCATAAAAAAATGAGGATAAGTATCAAAGAGTATAACTTTTAATTTCATTTCCTTATTCTAATATAATTATCTATGAGCCATTCATTTATTATTGCCATCAAGTAGGGGTTGGAAATTTTACTTTGACATTTTTATAATTGTTTTATAGTTTGTAGTTCTCAACATGTTGAATTCATGGGATGAAGTGTAGTACCTCTATGGTAATTGACTTCTGTGATGCGACGTTTCATGACGAAATTATCACCGTCTTGAGCACTATCATATAATATAAAATAAGGCATGGAAATTACACCGTCAAAAACCATAAAACCACAAACTAATACGTACCTCAGATGTTATGGGTATTCTAAATTTATATTATAGTGCATGACAAAGTGACTATTTCATCACAAAACGTCGCACCACAGATAAGTTGATGTTCTTTGTTACCATATCTCCTCATTTTACAAGTTACCTATCAACTTATGTAAAAGAATATATTTGAACACACACTTAGGGTCTAACTCAGATAGCTACACAATATACATATAATATAATGAAAACTTACCAGGATAATTTTTAAATTGTCTTGTAACAGATTCAAATTCTTCATCAGTGCTTGGCCAACATTATGTATGTGGTTTTCATTAAAATAATCAAATACAAGAAACAGTTTATCAGTTTCATCACAGTTGAGGGAACCAAATCAAATCTATCCCCCAATGAATGTAAAGTTTATTGTGATGCCATGTATCGCAAAAATACTAATAGTGCCTTTTCTGGCTGAGCAGGATTTCTTCCACCAGTATATGTTTTGTCACTATTTTCTGCGTGTCTAGTTCCAGTATTTTGCGTTAGTAAAACTATTTCGTTATATCTGTTCAACCACATATCAGAGTCAACTGGTTGTTTTCCATGAAGAATGAAAAGAATATGTATTGTAATATTTGTGTGTATATTATTAAATTATCACTAAAAATTAAATTTTCAATGAGAAAAAAACTACAAAGCCAGTTTGCTGAACATTTTGAATTTATTAACACGTACGTTTTAGCGGGAACTAGATTTCTAAACGGTAACTCGTTCAGACTGACGTAAAATCTATAGTGGGGGAAATGTCATTGTTACCGCTACGGTAACTACCGGTTAAAACCGTTTTCTCGCAAAAAAAAGCTTATTATTTCCAATAAGGGACATGCATATAAATAATAATTGACATATAATTATAACGTAACATTAAAAAGTTCAGCCTGAAAAAGTCCGGCTCAGTGGCAACAAAAGCGCAAGCGCAGCTGGCAAGCTCCGCCCCTTAATTTTGAAAAATCGACGATGCCAAGCTTTATGTTTTATTAAGTTTTCGCCGAAATATCAAATATCTAATTATCTAATAATGAATTATATCAATATAAAAAATACTAAGAATTGCTTTTAGTTTCTAAAATGTTTGACCTGTTAGTTAACTTAGCAAATTAGCATGGTGTGGTGTAAGAAAAAACTAAAAACTCATAATTTATTTAAAATAAGCTTCTGTTCTATTCCTGAATATAATTTACACATGACAATGCCGTAATACTTTCAACGTCATTTGCTGTTAACCTAACTTTTTAGGTTTTTTTTTTGGCGGGTACGCGCCTAACATTTACACATTAATCAGTAGTTGATATTGATAATGAAACCATAATAATGTAATTTAATTTAATTAATTTTAATCATAAAACCTCAAAAAGACCCAATACTCACCATTTTCATGTTCAGAAAAAGTCTAACCATACTATAAAATATTGGCGCCTTTCCTTGTCTTGGCTTACAAGTGAGGTATCAAGAAATCAATACACAATACACTTGATAGTCTTTTGTCATCCTTCCTTGCCTTGGCTTACGAGTCAGGTATCAAGAAATCAATACACAATACACTTGATAGTCTTGGTGTTATTGTAGGACAAAGTATTTGAACCTACGCAATCTTTGACGGGAACGGTCCACTTTCACTACCACCAAGCAATGTTGCAAGCCGCCCGATGAATATTTATTACTTATTACACTAATTTGTTTTAAAATAAATACGAGCCTATAATCAAAAAACAAATCTTCGATCTTTCGTTATTACAAATTTTCTTTTCATGTCAAAAAGTACTCAGAGTTGACCTAACCTCAAACTTTTATTCTTCTAGAGTTTCCGGTAGACTGCTCTGTGCGCTGCGACATTACTACCATCCTTTGTTATCTCATTGCGAATAGAAGGATGAAAATACTCCGAGAGCGTACTAGGGCGTCCGGCCGAAAACGCAATTTTTTTAATGGGCGTGTCTTCCGCATATGTCTTGCGCAGAAGAATGTGCGCATTAGCAAGCAGTGAGCCTAATCTTGGTTTCCAAAGGTCACTAGAAGCTGCACTTTTAATCCGTGAGGAAAGATTGACGTTCGTAGTATATTAACTAGTACGAATATGGGGACATGACCCCCATCAACATGGTCGACAGGCTCATTTCTAAATGCAGACAGAAAGATCTCTCCAAACAGGCTTACGCCGGCACACCACAGGACGCTGATCCAGGGGGCTTTATTGTGATCCCCTTCATCTCTGACAAACTGATGCGGGACATTTCTAAAATATTCCAACGTTGGCTGCCCAATGTGAGAATCTCCCATTCAACAAAGACAAACTTACACATTTGTCCAAGGGTGCCATCTACAAACTCAATTGCCATAACTGCCTTTCATCATACGTGGGTCGCACATTGCGCTCTCTTAACACACGCATTACAGAGCACATAACCAAAACCACGTCTTCTTTTGGGAACCACTTAAGGGTGCATAGTCACACGTTTGATCCCAAAACGGATTCTAGAATTCATCACATCACTTCAAAAAATATAAACAGTGTGGATTTTACGGAGGATTGGGAAATCGACAGGGAATTCAGAAAACATATTCTTGGACCTTTAGTCTTTATCTAAACCTGCAATTTCATATATTATTCCCTTCCATGAAAATATCGATAACCACCAGCTGGAGTCAGACCCACAATATCATAAGTATTAGAATATCGATTACATGCAAAACATCGATTCAATTTTTTTTCCTAAAAAAAAATGGCAAACAATCCACCAGGAGCCCTAAACTAAAATTCATCAATTAGTACCTGAATATCGATTAAACAAAAATAATATTAGAAAACCTCGATAACTCGCCACATTAAAGATTTTAGAAAAAAAAATCTTGGACATTTATCTTTCTGTAAACCTGCAATTCCATCTATTATTCCCTTCCATGAAAATATCGATAACCACCAGGTGGAGTCAAACTTACACTAGTGTTGAATTAGAATAACGATTTCATGCAAAACATCGATTAAAAACCGTCAGAAGTTGAAATCAAGATTTGTGCTCAAAAGGACTTAAAAGTTCAAAAGTAGTCTTGCGCTTAGGTTGTCGATTTTTTTTTTCTAATTTTATGCATGATTATCGTATATCTAAGAAATTCATCGATTGAACCAATTAAATTTAGCAAATATCGATAACTTGAACAAATCAAATTACATTGTTTCAAGTTATCGACTAAAACTAAAATTTTATTGATTAGTACTTGAAGTAACAAAATTTGTGCTTAGGTTGTCGATGTTTTTCTCAACATTTGCATGATTATCGGATATCTGAGACAATTATCGATTGAAGCAATTAAATTTAGTATATGTCAATAACTTGAAGCAACTGAAGTTAGTCAATATTGATAACTGGTAATACCTAAAAAAATACAAGAATTATTCTTGACTATAACAGGAACATTCCCATCGTTCTTATTAGAGTCCAATCATTAACTATTAACGAACTTTCTACAAATATCGATCAGTTCCATTTTTATTTAGACCTATACTGTAGAGATGAAATAGCTTATCGATTATTTACAAAATATCGATCAAGTCACTTTTCTGAAAAAAAAAACTTTAAACAAGACAATATATTGAAATAAATTTGATAAATTAGTACTTGTCGATATACAAATTTGTGTATTAGATTATCGACTAGTCTATTTTCCTGGAAAAGTCGTCAACTAATGTCGGAGTAACTTGAACCAAAATTTTATAGACTAGTACTTGAGGTACCAAGATTTTGGCTTAGGTTGTCGATTTAAGCAATTAATAGTCCACAAATTTCGATCAGCACCACCTTATTCAGACCTATGGTATAGAAATGAAATAGATTATCGATTTTTTACAAAACATCGATAGAGTCTTGTTACGCCAAACTCTATCCTTTTTATCTTAAGGGTGAGAATGGTGGATAACAAAACGAGTTTTACGAAACCAGATTTAATCACCTGTTAATTAGTTCGGCTACATTCAAGTGGAGATGGTCGTAGGTGAAATAACTTACAATCACTTATTGAATGAAGGGATTTATATTAACAATGAATAACGGTTACCATGAATAGAATCGTACAATTACTTTTTATGGGTACAACTTTCAGGGAGACCTCAATTGCTTCAAAAATCGATAACTTCAGGATCAGCTGTTTGCTATTTTGAACTCATCAAGAGTTGGGTGCTAAGACTATGTTTAAATACCTAGTAGGTCTAATGGCTGTGGCAAATAATGTATTAGTTTCAATTTTCATTGAAAGGTAATATTATTAACAATATCTAGTTCAGCCATTTGCATCATTAAATCACCCCTTCACTCTAAATAAATTTGCAAATCCCCTAAAAACGTTCCTCTAAGAACGAACTGCATACGAACGAAATGAGTCCTATAAGTTTTTTTTTAAAGTGGCTTCAAACCAGCCACATTAAAGAATTTAGAAAAAATATTCTTGGACATTTATCTTTCTGTAAACCTGGAATTTGATCTACTATCCTCTTTCATGAAAATATCGATAACTACCAGGTGTCAGACTTATACTCGTGGTGTATTAGAATATCGATTTTATGCAAAACATCGATTCAAACTTTTTCCTAAAAAAACCGTCAGAAGTTGATATCAAGATTTGTGCTCAAAAGGATTCAAAAGTGGTCTTGCGCTCAGGTTGTCGGTTTTTTTTTCTAATTTTATGCATGATTATCGTAATCTAAGAAAATTATCGATTGATCCAATTAAATTTAGCAAATATCGATAACTTGAAAAAATCAAATTACATTGTTTCAAGTTATCGACTAAAACTAAAATTTTACTGGTAATACCTAAAAAAATACATGAAAAATTTTTGACTATCACAGGGACTTTCCCATCGTTCTTATTAGAGTCTAATTATTAACTATTAACGAACTTTCTACAAATATCGATAGGTTCCACTTTTATTAAGACCTACACTGTAGAGATGAAATAGCTTATCGATTATTTACAAAACATCGATTAAGTCACTTTTCACACACACACAAAAAAAAAACTTTAAACAAGACAATATATTGAAATAAAATTGATAAATTAGTACTTGTCGATATGCAAATTTATGTATTGCGTTATCGACTATATGCAAAACATCGATTGACTCTATTTTCCTGGAAAAGTCGTCAACTAATGTCGGAGTAACTTTATAGATTAGTACTTGAGGTATCAAGATTTTGCTTAGGTTGTCGATTTAAGCAGTTAAATGTCCACAAATATCGATCAGTACCACCTTTATTCAGACCTATGCTATAGAGATGAAATAGCTTATCGATTATTTACAAAACATCGATAGAGTCCCTTTCCTTGAGAAAAGAAACGTTTTTATAGCAGTATCGAACTAAAATTGATAAATTGCTATTTTATGCTTACCAAACTTGCCATGCTTAAGAACTATTCAAGCAAAGCTACTTGCAAATCGATTCCATGAGCCCATCTCGACCAAATTCAAGCTAGATATTAAAAATTATGAAAATTAAGTCGCTGAATGTCTTTAGAACCGACTCAACTGACACTCATAAACGATTAACCGGACTTTTCCGGGAGGGTCCCTCAGGACGCTTCACTACCACGATTCAATTACCAATCTTCGAAAGATTCCCTTTGTTCTCAAATTAACGATTTGATCCTGTTGGAAGCTCCTGCGAGATGTACACCCGAATTCCGATAAGAAAGTTTCCAGCGACGAGACATAAATTTCAGTTTCGCGTAATATTTCACATCTCCCCAGCTGCGTTCCGTGTAAGTGGGATTTCCCACCTAAATTGGGGGCAATTTTGCGTGAAATAGATCTAAGGGGTGATGGCTGGTATTAGGCGGGGACCTTAGAAAATATGAGACGTTGAAACTAAAATGAAGAAATGTCAATTACGTTCGGAAGCACGTTTCCAATAACCTGACGGGGGTGGCATGCAAATGAGAAATACAGTGAAAATAACAGGTGGCGTCGCCGGAAATTTTTGCATTTCAGTCCCAATTTGTTGATTAATATCAGGCATCCATATGTGTCCTAAAATGATCATTTCCCATTTCTCCCCAATGATATGTGTAGTCCCCAGCAAAAAATGACCGCTATTTCACAAAGTTACGATTATTTGTCTTCCTTTATCCCACCAAAGTGCTTGTAGGTTTAGGACGAAGCCGCACAAAGGTGCCTCCATCAAAAACTATCCTCAAGTTTGGGCTCGGTTATATCCAACCAAACATGTGTTGCAGAAAATTCATAAATCTCAAGGGGATTTATGAATTTTAATTTGCAAGATGCGGGGTTAGAGGGGTAATATAGCTTACTTCAAGCAGTTAAGAAGATTGTTTTAGTTATCATAAAGTTTATGAAAAGTGTAAAACTATTACACTTTTTCATGTAAAGCCAACTTTAGTGGACTTGTGCCACCCCATTACAAAATAATACTGCAAAACAGAAAACTGCTCCGTCGTAAGTATCAAAAAGGAATCGAGAGGCCGCCCTCTTTATAGTCCCTAATTCCCAGTAAGTAAACTGTCTTTAATATTGAGAAATTAAGGCTGGAAGATCACGCTTTTATTGCCAAATATCGGTGGTAATAAATTTTCTTAACGCCCTAACTAATAGGTCCGCGTCCGTTAAAGTGTGGGCAAAATTGCTGTTTACGATGTCGATATGGCAAGCAGTTGTATCGATATGGGGTGAGAAAGAGCGAAAGGGGCAAAGAGAAACTTATTGCTTTTTCCTACAAGCTCTCGCTCGTAAACGGTCCAAATCAATTACTTTAAAGTTGAATTTTCAGCAAGATCATTAATTTATTGCTTCGATCTTCATGGTAAACAGTAAGCAAGGTGTATTTGCTTTGCAGATGATAAATGCCATTAAGAATTAACGATTGCTGCATTTTGTTTGACTTTTAATAAAATTGGCGCAATTTTCACTTAGAGATTTATTCACTTTATCCTTCGAATTCAGGTCCAAATTGAAAAAGAATCGAGCAGAGAAACTAGGATATTTATCGATACTCCTTTAAACCCATCTCTACAATACACATTTCTAATTTTTGAAGACTTGATTGTCGATATTGTTTACTAATCCATAATGGAACCGAATTTTATTTTAATGCTGAAATAGAAAATTAAATAAAAAAATTTTAAATTTCGACACTGTGTATCTACTTTTCCAGGTTGTCTGCTCATATAGTGATGGGAAACCTAATCGACTTCTTTATGTAAAGTTTCAAAGCCTCCGTGCTTTCTAAACCGTTATTGTCTCTATGACAATAGTTTTATGATCTCATTAATCCCTAAGGGCTAGCACACACGTAAAATCACCCTTCCTTTCTCGTTAGACTAACTACTCTCAAACGAGTGTTATAATTGTACCATTATTACACGCTACCGCTTTATACAGGGTGTGCCACCCCGTTTATTTTTCAATTCACCCCCAAAAGCTTGTCAGGGCTAAGGTGGATAAAGTCCCAGGGGCATGAAAGCCAAGATTGAGATGGGGGATAGCTCTCAAGGTTAAGGCGGGTGCTCAAGGTTACGCGCATCGCCGGTGTTCAAGGACACCCCGTGCACCCGTCAAGGTCGCTTGTTGCGATTTTCGAGGTTACCCAAGCGCTCGTCATGGCTAAGGTTGAAGAAAGTCTTTGGATTGTTCTCGTATCCGCTTTGCTTCACTACTTTGAACACTTGAGAAACAGATTGTAAAAAGGGAAGATTATTAGAAAGAAGAAGGTTGGCGAAGATAAGAAAACAACATTGTAACTGTAGAGAAAGAAGTCAAACAACCTCAAAGCAAAGTCATCGTGGAGGAGAATGCAATTTAAACTATTGAAGAGCTAGGAAAGTACAGAAGATCAAAGCTCTAGACGAAGGTATTAAAAAAAAAGGAAATTGAAAATGAATTGATCATCAAAATGGCCAAAAAATCATTAAATCGTATAATTCTGGAAACAATAAACTCGTTTCTCTCTGACCTTCTTTTTTCCTTTATTATTGCTTTTTTAATTCGGTACGTTTTTACTTTTTAAAACAACTTCCTCAATAATTACATTTGCTCAGGGACTTTTTCAAGAACATATTCCAATGTCTCTCTTCTGTCTCTCATTTGCTGTGGTCTCAATCTCTCATATTCCAATCTCTCATTTGCTGTGGCAGTTCTTCAACCAGAAATTCCCACGATCTGAGTATTTCTTCCTCCTCTAAATAACTAACAAAACACCAAAATAAAATTTGCTGTCGTTTGGAATTGTTTGCGTTCCTCTTTTATTTGTTGTCTCCATTTTTTCTTCGAAATTTGTGTCCCTTTTTTATTCTATTACAAACGTTTCTGTCCTCGTTCTTGATTCAGAAGCCAAAATCAAGACAAAAACTAAAATAAAAAAATCGTATTTAGAAACCAAGGAAAAGGAAACAAATAGTGAGTGATGTAACCAGCGTGTAAACGAAAAAAAAAATGTAGGTACTAAAACAAATACAAACAGAAATTAAAAAAATTAAATATAAGGAAAACAGGAAAGAAAAAACTGTTTGAGATAGTTTTAGGAAATTTAAAGAATACAGAAAATAAAATATCAGTAGAAAGAGCTATTCCAACTAATAATATGAAAAAAAAAATGTAAGTAATAAATGTAGAAAAAAAGAATAAATAAGGAAGTATTTTCTTAAAGAAAATTTAATGATAATAGTGAAGACTTAGTCTTGCATAAAAAGATAAAATAGCTACGTAATTTTGAGAGCTAAAACAAAAAGTAGTTTAAAAAGGTCATGCTCAAAAAAGAGTAGAAAATAGTGAATAGACAGTCTGGACAAAAAAAAACATAAAAAAATATTTTTATAAGCAAAAGTACTAAAGGGAAATAAAAAAAACAAGGAAAACTGGTTATGAAGACCTTGTAGTGGAAGTCAGAAAATGGATAGGAAGGAAACAAATTACAGAAAAAGTATAATGATAAAAAAATTACAAAAAAGGAATGGTACGCAATCAACACAACAAAAGCTTTGAATAAGGAAAACAAGTTCTTATGTGGGAGCAAAAAGAAACCGGAAAAATATAAATTGAAAGAGTCCATGAATAAGATAGTGTAAAATATGTAAAAATATATTGAAAATTAACTGAATAAAGCAAAAGAAAAAAATAAAACTTAGCTAATTTAGTTGTATAAAGAGGGATAAAAAAACAATGTACAGGAAGGAAAGAAAAAAACAAACATTTAATGTAGAAAAAAAGAATAAATAAGGAAGTATTTCCTTAAAGAAAATTTATTGATAATAGTGAAGACTTAGTCTTGCATAAAAAGATAAAACAGCTATGTAATTTTGAGAGCTAAAACAAAAAGTAATTTAAAAATGTCATGCTTCTAAAAAATATTTTTATAAGCAAAAGTACTAAAGAGAAATAAAAAAACAAGAAAAACTGGTTATGAAGACCTTGTAGAGGAAGCCAGAAAAGGTATAGAAAGGAAACAAATTACAGAGCAGGTATAATGATAAAAGAAGTACAAAAAAGAATGGTACGCAATCAACACAATAAAAGCTTTGACTAAGGAGAACAGAGTTAAATTTCTTATGTGGGGGCAAAAAGAAACCGGAAAAAAATAAATTGAAAGAATCCATGTATAAGATAGTGTAAAATATGTAAAAATATATTGAAAATTAACTGAATAAAGCAAAAGAAAAAAACTTAGCTAATTTAGTGGTATATAAAGAAAGATAAAAAACATTGTACAGAAAGGAAAGAAAAAACAAACATTTAATGTAGAAAAAAAGAATAAATAAGGAAGTATTTTTTTAAAGAAAATTTAATGATATTAGTGAAGACTTAGTCTTGCATAAAAAGATAAAATAGCTATGTAATTTTGAGAGCTAAAACAAAAAGTAATTTAAAAAGGTCATGCTCAAAAAAAAGTGGAAATTAGTGAATAGATACTGTGGACAAAAAAAACATAAAAACATAATTTTCTAAGCAAAAGTACTAAAGGGAAATAAAAAAACAAGGAAAACTGGTTATGAAGACTTTGTAGAGGAAGCCAGAAAAGGGATAGAAAGGAAACAAATTACAGAGAAGGTATAATGATAAAAAAAGTACAAAAAAGAATGGTACGCAATCAACACAACAAAAGCTTTGAATGAGGAAAACAGAGTTCTTATGTGGGGGCAAAAAGAAACCGGAAAAAAAAATTAATTGAAAGAATCCATGTATAAGATAGTGTAAAATATGTAAAAATATATTGAAAGTTTACTGAATAAAGCAAAAGAAAAAAACTTAGCTAATTTAGTGGTATAAAGAAAGATAAAAAACAATGTACAGAAAGGAAAGAAAAAAACAAACATTTAATGTAGAAAAAAAGAATAAGTAAGGAAGTATTTTCTTAAAGAAAATTTAATGATAATAGTGAAGACTTAGTCTTGCATAAAAAGATAAAATAGCTATGTAATTTTGAGAGCTAAAACAAAAAGTAATTTAAAAAGGTCATGCTCAAAAAAAGTACAAAATAGTGAATAGATAGTCTGGACAAAAAAAAACATGATAAAATATTTTTATAAGCAAAAGTACTAAAGGGAAATAAAAAAAACAAGAAAAACTGGTTATGAAGACCTTGTAGAGGAAGCCAGAAAAGGGATAGAAAGGAAACAAATTACAGAGACGGTATAATGATAAAAAAAAGTACAAAAAAGAATGGTACGCAATCAACACAACAAAAGCTTTGAATAAGGAAAACAGAGTTACAGTTCTTATGTGGGGGCAAAAAGAAACCGGAAAAAAATAAATTGAAAGAATGCATGCATAAAATAGTGTAAAATATGTAAAAATATATTGAAAATTAACTGAATAAAGCAAAAGAAAAAAACTTAGCTAATTTAGTGGTATAAAGAGGGATAAAAAACATTGTAGAGAAAGGAAAGAAAAAACAAACATTTAATGTAGAAAAAAAGAATAAATAAGGAAGTATTTTTTTAAAGAAAATTTAATGATATTAGTGAAGACTTAGTCTTGCATAAAAAGATAAAATAGCTATGTAATTTTGAGAGCTAAAACAAAAAGTAATTTAAAAAGGTCATGCTCAAAAAAAAGTGGAAATTAGTGAATAGATACTGTGGACAAAAAAAACATAAAAACATAATTTTCTAAGCAAAAGTACTAAAGGGAAATAAAAAAACAAGGAAAACTGGTTATGAAGACTTTGTAGAAGAAGCCAGAAAAGGGATAGAAAGGAAACAAATTACAGAGAAGGTATAATGATAAAAAAAGTACAAAAAAGAATGGTACGCAATCAACACAACAAATGCTTTGAATAAGGAAAACAGAGTTGAAGTTCTTTTGTGGGGGCAAAAAGCAACCGGAAAAAAAATAAATTGAAAGAATCCATGTATAAGATAATGAAAAACCTGTAAAAATATATTGAAAATTAACTGAATAAAGCAAAAGAAAAAAACTTAGCTAATTTAGTGGTATAAAGAGGGATAAAAAACAATGTACAGAAAGGAAAGAAAAAAAAACAAACATTTAATGTAGAAAAAAAGAATAAATAAGAAAGTATTTTTTAAAGAAAATTTAATGATAATAGTGAAGACTTAGTCTTGCATAAAAAGATAGAATAGCTACGTAATTTTGAGAGCTAAAACAAAAAGTAATTTAAAAAGGTCATGCTCAAAAAAAAAGTAGAAATTAGTGAATAGATACTGCGGACAAAAAAAAACATAAAAACATAATTTTATAAGCAAAAGTACTAAATGGAAATAAAAAAAACAAGGAAAACTGGTTATGAAGATCTTGTAGAAGAAGCCAGAAAAGGGATAGAAAGGAAACAAATTACAGAAAAGGTACGCACAAAAAGAATGGTACGCAATCAACACAACAAAAGCTTGAATAAGGAAAACAGAATTAAAGTTCTTATGTAGGGGCAAAAAGACCTTGTAGAGGAAGCCAGAAAAGGGATAGAAAGGAAACAAATTACAGAGAAGATATAATGATAAAAAAAGTACAAAAAAGAATGGTACGCAATCAACACATCAAAAGCTACGAATAAGGAAAACAGAGTTAAAGTTCTTATGTGGGGGCAAAAAGAAACCGAAGAAAAAAAATAAATTGAAAGAATCCATGTATAAGATAGTGTAAAACCTGTAAAAATATATTTAAAATTAACTGAATAAAGCAAAAAAAAACTTGGCTAATTTAGTGGTATAAAGAGGGATAAAAACAATATACAGAAAGGAAAAAAAAGCAATTCTTCAAAAAAAATTGTGCCTAATTTATTGGTTTAGAAAATGTCAAATTCAATAAAGACACTAAATTATTGATCTAAATTGGACGGTTCATTGTGTTTTCATTAATTTGTGAGAGTTTTAACACAAAATTGATGTTTTTTAACGACTAAACAATTGGAATGAACAATTAAGTAAGACAAATGTGGCCCAAAACTGTAATTAATGATAAATAGTAATATAACAAAGTTTTTTTTTCATACTTAGTTCGAAAAAGAAGTTTTTTTTTCAAAAACAAACTTTCCAATTTCTAAACGGTTTTGGGACAAAACTATACATATTTTAAATTTGTGCCTCTACCTACCAACTTTTTTATTTTATATTGTATTTTATATGATTTTAATATTTTTTCACTTTACCCAACTTTTGTTTTACCTTGTGTTTATGTGGTTTTTAATTGTTTTTCTTTCTTATTGTTCTTTCATTCCTTATATTTCTCTATTTTCATTATATGTCATGTTTCGTTTCGTTTATTTGTTCGTTATGTATATTGTATCAATTTTTGGTTCCTTCATATTTTTTGTAATCGATCTAAATTGCAATCTTTCGGCAAGTCATTTTTAGTTTTTAGGGGAGACAAGCAAGCAGTTTTAATCCCTTAAACTCACTGGAAAATGAAAATCAGTTCGCTGCATAATACTGTGAAGGTTTTCACGGCTAGTCAAAATACATTCTAAAGTGTTTTCCGAGCTTTGAATCCGTGGTCCAATGAGATTTCTTCCTGATGTTTCGTCTGCAGCTGCGGTAGACATTATGAAAGGCGATGAGCCAATGGGCGAAGCGATCTCCCGTGCTTCCCGACCTTGACTGGTTCGACTGTGGTGAGCTCGGTGGTATTTATTCCCCTGCCGTCGCGCTGTAGTGGAAGGGGTGGGGTGGGGGCGTGGGGTTTTGGCGTTGTTGAAGTGTGTTGTAGAACTCGTTTACTCGCTTCCAGTCTGAATTTAGAAACGTTTGTCGTGTTTAAAGATACCAATGGCCTCTTTCGTCAGTCCCCCTCACTCCTAGTTTTATCTTGTGCATTTGTAGTTTTTAATTGGTGTTTCTTATTGTTCCTTCAATCTTCATATTTTTATATTCTAATTATTTGTCATATTTCCTTAATTTTTTTGTTCTTTCATACTTTTTGTAATCGAATGAAATTGTGCATTGCTTTCATTCTGTCGACAAGTTATTTTTAGTTTTTAGGGGAAACAAGCAAATTTTGAACAGTTTCAATCCTTTAAGCTCACAGGAGAACGAAAACAATTACACAATTTAACTGAACACCATTATTGGTATGACTAGTAACATGGAATTTAACAAGTGAATACACCTTGGTGACCCCTTCAAAACAAGGTATCACTCTACCCCTCTTTCCATATAAAATTTCCAGGTCAATGATTACCCGCTCTTGAGAGTTCTGGTTATGGGGTTGAAACTGCTCGGAAATTTGTTCCCCCTGAAAAGTACAGTTGACGTGTTTGAGCGATTTTTGATGTATATATTCAATTAAAAGAAACGAGGAGGAAGGACTTCATTTTTTTCGATGGAAACATGAACATTAGTACAGCTCGTTTTGTAAGGTGGGGGAAGGGGTGACCCTGAACCTAGAAGTCGCAACAATGGGGAAGGGGGGGGGGGTAACCCTGAACCTCTACGCAAGATATGATTACACGGCTATAAATAACTGACACGTGCAAAATACTTTCCCCCTGTAGATAAGACACTGTTGGTGAGACCTCATAAATAGAAAGATTGGGGCAATATTTCATCCCAAGCGGTCCAGATTTTTCTCCTTTTTGTTTATCTTTACACACCGACACTTTCTTTTAGCGTTTATTCATTGTGCCTTCACTGCTACGTGACGCTATAAAGTTTGTCGCCTTTATTAATTGTCGTGATTAATGTTCTAGGACAGAAAAAAGGACAGAGAGTCTCTGCCATGCGATAAAGCTAACCATTGGAATTTCCCTACAGAAAACGCGTTTCAAGTGGAACCGCATGATGGAAAAACTCTGGAAAAGTTAAATCTACTTCCGGGCTTCAAAGTGGATTAATCCGGGGGCAAAACTTCGGCCTCAATAACGCAAAAGCAAATAAAACAGTCAGGTCTAGCTGTAGTCGCGTAACGTTGTAACAAGTTCAAGTGGAAACTGATTAAATTTAATTTTCTCTCAGGGGTTTGAAATGCGGGTTTGCAGAAGTCACTTTTAACTCAAAAAGGGATTTTTACCTCAGGTTCTCATTCAATCTTAACTATTGAATCGATAAACCATGAAAAGCAGTGTGTCTTGTATAAAGGTTTTCGGATTATTTATGTGAGACAATTCGAAATTCGAATTCTTGTTAAGGAGACTTATTTATTGCATGTTGGAAAGGTCAAAAGCGTTTCAGCAAACTTACCAAGCTACTTAAAGCAAAAAGGTCTTATGAGTAGCAATCCATAGCAACTTCGTTATGAGTATATATGTATTTAGGGTTCGGGCACAGTTTTTGTCACTTTGCCATATAAATTCACATAAGATTCCTTTAAAAAAAAATTTACAAAAATATGATACGGATTTCTTTGATAATAGGATCATAGACATATCTCCCAGCTGTAAACTGTCACCTTTCACTCCAAAACAAATAACTTAATGCACTGATTTGTACTACCCTAGAGCCCCTCCTTTACTTTTTTATCACATATTCTAATGGTTTTCTGGAAAAGAGACTTTGGATTTTCTTCTGGCAATTTTGATGGCGAAATGACTGAAATTGTTCTTAAAACCCTGCACATATATCTACTGTTATGGGACTATAAAGTTGTTGAATTGATTGTTTTATTACTAACGATCCATAGCGGCTAGTTCTTAGTAGAATGGTTACAAGGCTTCGGGCACACATTCAGTCATTTTGCCGCGTAAATTCTCAAAAGAAAATTTAAGGTAAATTTTGCAGAAAATCATACTAAAACGTTCAAGTATTTAAAAACAAAAATTCCGTTTTAGCTAATGCTACAGTCAATATACAGTGTGTCCCAAATTGGTCTTCCATGTATTGGGATCTCCGAAAGCATAGGAGCTACGAAGTCGGTTAAATAGGGAAAAGTTCTAGACAATTTTGTTAGTAATGTAAAGACAAAAACGGGGTGACTGTAACCAATCAGGTTTTTGTGAAATTTTGGGAAAACCAAAATGGTGCATTTTTAAAAAACTGTTATAAGCCTTTATTTTATAAGATAATGGAAATTTGTGAAAACATTTCTAAAATAACTCTTTGAGTGGAATACACCTGTAAAGGTAAAATTTCGATACAACGTTTCGGTTTTCTGGAACCATCATCAACTTCTGTTTTTCTTATGACGGCCATATTGGATTTTTACACTTGTTTAGAAGGGACAAAAATGCGTTTCAGTAATGTATAACAACCCTAGTAAGATTTTATAGTACTTTAAAAAATCAAGAAAAATATAGTTTTTACTAGTAGCCCATGGATTGGACATGACAGTAATATGTGGTTATTAACGCGAATGCTTAAAAATGATATCACAATGGCTGTAGAGGTCACAGAGCAATTGAAACAGCTGGAAATTACTTAAAGTAAGGGAAATTTTGAAATGCTGGAATTTCATTTCCGAGCCAACAGAAATAATCAAATTTCAAAAACTAGCCAGGAATGAAAAATATTCAAAACGAGGAACGACATCGGCATAGTTTAAAACAATTCAAGTCTTGAAGTCTATAAATTTATTAAATTAAAAAAGATTTTCTTTCTTCAAGACCAAGTACTTAAATGCGGAATACATGATAACGGAATATTACTCTTAATTGAAATTTTTTTTTTGAGTTAGCCATGTATACCAATACACAATATGAGGTAACTTATGTGGATACGTCAAGGCTACTCTCGCTTCCATCTAACCAAATTACTTTGATGGTATCTAAAGACTTAAAATTGGTCGCGATAACATTTAAACCACTCTGAGAAGATCGATTTTGGTAGCCTTCTTCAAATGCATTTTGAATGATTTTAAAATGTTTTGCAGGCATAATTTTCGAATCGCAATTTATCGGTCGGTGGCTCTAACAGAAATTCTATGTCCGATTTCAGCATTCTGTTTTTCAATTGAGCCATTATCGTGTATTCCTCATTTAGGTGCCTGGTCTTGATGTAAGATTTTTTTTTTAGTTTAATAAATCTAATTTAATAAATTTACCGACTTCAAAACTTGAATTTTTGAGTTTTAGTTTTAAAAATTTGAGCATTTCTGTTTTCTTGGAAATGAAATTCCCGCATGTCAAAATTTCCCTCACTTTAAGTAATTTCCATCTGTTTCAATTTAATTTTTAAGAACTCTGCATTCAACAAATATTGCTCTGTGACCTCTACAGCCATTTTGATAATGTTTTTAAGCATTCGGGATAATCATCACATATTACTGTCAAGTCCAATTCATGGCCCATTAGTAAAAACTTTATTTTTCTTGATTTTGCAAAATACTATAAAATCTTACTAGGGTTGTTATACATTATTGAAACGCACTTCTTGTCCCCTGTAAACCAGTGTTAAAATGGCCATCATAAGAAAAACAGAATTTGATGACGGTTCCAGAAAACCGAAACGTTGTATCGAAATTTTACCTTAACAATCAAAAAGTTGCTTGAGAAATGTTTTCACAAATTTCGAATATCTTTTAAAATAAATGGACTTATAACAGGTTTTTAAAAATGCACCTTTTTGGTTTTCCCAAATTTTCCCCCAAAACACCCGATTGGTTACAGCCACCCCGTTTTTGTCATTAAATTACTAACATAATCGTCTAGAACTTTCCCTATTTAACCAACTTCGTAGCTCCTATAGTTTCCTAGATCCCAATACATGGAAGACCAATTTGGGACACACTGTGTAAATTATTCGATATTTTTTTCACATTCCTGCATATGTATTTAAATAAATTCAATACAGCGATGAATTAAACTGCATCTTTAGACAAGAGACATCGTTTATAAATGTTCAGTTTCATTCTTACACGTTTTGCCCTTTAGGGAGCTAGGATTTGGAACTGAGGTTCATCAAACCATTAGGGCTGCCCTTAAGTTACATATGACATTTTACTAAATGTTTTGTATATACTTAGATGGTCAAGTAGTATCTCAATTTTCTCTAATGTGGACCGAAGGTCTCTAAGCTAACGTAACATGAACGAGAGGCATTTCCAGCTATTCGATGTAAGAACGAGGAGTAAATAGACTTGCCCCTTGCCTTCCGCTCCATTCATAAAGCCAAAACGTTCGCTCTTAAGCGAACGAAGGTTGACGCGGTCTGACAAAACCATCAGGGCCACCCTTAAGGTCTTTCACATTGATAGAAGAGACACAAATAGGGGTGGGCGACACTGTCGGTATAGTGCGATACACAGAGGGTGCAATGCACTTTGAGGCAAATCCTTCGGAGCTTCTATACGTTTATAATAGTAATGGGAAAGGATTTACTGCCTGCAGCTGACAAATTCGATGCAAGTCGCAGGTGTAGGTTTCAAATTCCGCATCAAAACGTGAATTTATTGGTCGGTTGTGAGGCGTAGCAATAGATAAGCTGTTGCAATAAGAACGGAGCGACTTACCATTAGCATTACGTAGCACCCTTAGGAAAGCTATCTGAAAAAAATGCCTACGAAGGACTCACATACATTCTCCATTAAAAACCTTCCACAAGTAAAGTGGATATTGTCGCTCCAAGACTGTTTCGTGGGAGATGATTGATGCGGTACGTCTCGTGTGCAAGTGTGTGGAGACATCTCTCCTTTGGGAGAAACAATCAAGCACTCGTGAGCGACTATTTGATATTTATTGCTTTTCCTTGCTGCTTCGACGAGACATGATGATACCACGTGAGGGAGAAATTTAAGGACTTAGTAATGAAATGATCGGATACTCGGGCTGTCGGACCTTTCTCCTCTCGGTCGTTCGTTAAATGTAATTTGTCCGGAGCTGTCACCTGATTCATATCGAAGTTTCCTATGAAAAGGGTCCCCCTCTTGTCAGTTTTTCAGACGTAATAATAATGTATCCTGTATAATTTCGGCAAAATTTTTTTTTCGGCTCCGACGTTGTAGTAACTTTATCTTCAGGTTTGACAGGGGGTTTCAAATGAACTGATGTTTACGGACACAAAAAAATTGAGCAGCAATGAAACAAAGTTGTATTCTAACCCTTTCAGCTGACGGAAGGCTGCTGGCAAAGCAGAAATAAAAGCAAAACGGACAATTTAAGCTCAAACTGGCGCTAGAAGCGTCTAGGACCGTTGCATTTCCTAAAGCTCTTTCACGGGTTACTGAGTCGGGAAGACAGTTTAGCAAACTTCCAAGCAAAGTGTTTTTATAGCGATTAACCATGTGTGCTATGGAACACTAAAAGTTCTTTATGCTCTAATCCCCAAACCTTCCACTATTCGCTTATTTATTTGAGGGCTCTTAAAGCTTCTTTTAACTGTGCTCCTTATATCCACAAACAGCAATCTAGGGATCGTTTAACTTCAACGAAGTGTTATATATTTCTATCCGAAGACATCTTAATACGACTTCTATATAAATATCATGACGAGTTTTAATTTTAAATTGTAGTTGAGTTTTTGTTATTATTACAGTAAAACCCCTTGGGCGGTATGAAATGCAACTCGCTGTGGTACAAACTTTCATCCCTTAGCCAGAATGTGCGGTGCACAATGTCCCAGAGGTAATAAACCTTGCTTTTTCTGCCCATTCTGGAATTTAATTCTACTAATGAAACGTGCATTGCTACACTGTTACTCCCAGAAGAAATGTTATGGTATTGTTTGTTTGCACATAAATATCATAGTTTTTACGATGCTGAAGTTATATTGAAAAGTAGGCAAGGCAGAGGAATTCCTGCATTAATGCGAACATTGAAGGTATTATTCGTCCTTGGAAATATGCCTATTATGCATTGTTGGAACATTCCGGAGAGGAAGTTGTTTGCCTTTCCAATTCCTATTCTCCTATAACAGTAGACAACTAAGCGCCTTCGAAAACGTATCTGCTTACCGGAATTCTGCATTAAAGTTGCGAAACAAGGTTGAAACTTCGCTAAGGATCTTTGTAAGTTAGCGAACTCGAGATACCTTTGTGCAGTTCTACACTGTATAAAGAAAAATTAGATTGGCGTGTTTTGTTTCTTAGTTTGTTTTTGAGATACACAAATGTTCTTGTTTGGTTTTAATTACCAGCCACTATGAAATAATTTTATTGGCGCACCAGTTTCGGCATACAGGCCATCGTCAGCACCCAAAATCGGTGACTTGTACAGTAAAGTATGTGTAAAGGTGTATGCTTCGAATATTTGTATACAGTTTAGTGGAACTTCTTTTTGATTTCGAAATACAAAGTGTTCAAATATTATGAAAAATTTGCACGTTTTTTATTTTTTTCCGAGATGATTGAAAATAATAAAACAAAATGTGTCACTTTATAACAATTGTTATCGGTATTCACTGCAATAAAAATGTTGCTTTTAATTCTACCAGTGTAGTGTACCAGGTATTTTAAACTTAAAGAAAAAATGGCTTTAACACATTTTGTTTTCAAAATTAATAAGCAGTTTTAATTTGCCCCTCTGATTATAATCAAAAAGGGTTCTCTTCAGTTTTTGTCCGTTGTCTCATTTTCGAGCAAAAAAAGTAAAAACCAACTTGTGTGAATCTTTTGCAAATAGCCAAAAAGCCGATGAGAAAAAAACCCAAATATCGACCACCGAAAAGACATAATACCCCCCCCCCCCCTTGATCAATTTCAAAAAAAAATCCATGAATTTTTTTTCAGTGTTTTTGATTGGAATTAGATGATTGCAACCTCCTAAGGGCGTAACTAACTTAATTCGCACGAAAGTAGCCTTGTAACTGAAATTTTTGCAAAAAGCCGATTCTAAAAGAACTTAAAAATCGATCACCAAAGGGCCCTATCTACGAAATTTTTAAATCAATGTAACTTCTTGTTTGTGGAAGGAGAAAGAGGGATCACGATCACGAGAAAGTGGGATTCATTCTGATCGGTCCATTCGTGATAAAGTTATAGACGCACAAAGTTGAAAATTGCGAAAATAGACGTAGCTTTGATCAATTTCCAAAAATCTTAGAATTTTTTTTTGCTGTGTTTAATTGGAATGGGTTGATTGCAACTCCCTAAAGATGTAACAGACATAATTGGGAAAAATTGGCCCCGTTGGTAATTTTTTAAAAATCTCCGTAATATTTAAATTAATTGGCCGTTCGTTTCTGGGAGGAGAACGAGGATATCAAAAAGGGGAAAACACCGTTGAATTCATTCTGTACGGTTCATTCGTTCTAAAGTTATAGGCGCTTAAAGTTGAAATTGCGAAAAAAGACGTAATACTTCCTCTTCTGGTCATGGATTTTTTTTTGCTATCACTATGAAGGCCGGTCAAAATACAATCTAAAGTGTTTTCCGAGCTTTGAAGCCATGGTCCAATGGAATTTCTTCCGAACGTTTCGTCTACAGCTACAGCAGACATTATCAAAGGCGACGAGACAATGGGCGAAGTGATCTCCCGTGCTTCCCGAGTTCCCGATGTTAACTGATTCGACTGTGGTATTTATTCCCCCGGCGTCACGCTGCAGTGGAGGGACTGGGGGGGTAGTGGTGACGCGGGGTTTTAGATTCTATTTTAACCGCCCGTGAAAGTCTTCAGTCTTAAGGTGGGTTTATACGCCAAATAAAATAAAATAACAAATAAAATAAAATTTTCAAGTTTCATGTACGAGGTGTTCATTATAAAACTTCATCTAGTTGACTGTGAAATGTCAAAAGAAAAGGATGGAGAAACAAAAATCCATTTGTTTTGATTATGTCATCCTTTTCTGTTAAAATTTCATAGCCCGCTAGATGAAGTTTTATAATGAACACCCCTTATACCCCCATTACCGTTCATGCACCAAATAAGATTTATGTTATTTGGTGCATGAACGCTAATAGGAGTATACATAAAACCAACTCTTATTTCTAATTTTATCTTATTCGTTATATTTATTTTATTTTGTGTATAAACCGACCTTTATAAAACTTTCAATGGTCTATACTTCAAGAAGTGCATCACTAGTAGAGCAAGGCGTATTCTGAACCTTTTCTTTGCCGCTGTATTTCGAAAACGAATGGGACTTTGACAAAAGTGTTTAGAAACTCTTTTACTATTTAGACTTCCCTTGTTGCTATGCAGTGCAATTTTTTTTCAATGCCACTCTGTATAATATATTAGTCGTTAACAGTATATTAATATCTGGCCCGTCTACACATTCATTTTCCCTGTATAACATCCCGGATTGGTTAAACTCTCTTTTAGAACAGAGCTTATGTCATATCTGGAAAAATATGTCAATTTTCCATGGTTATTGAGATATAAATAAACTTTGAATTGTTTATACTTGAAGAAGCGATTCAGTAGCAAAGCAAGGCGTATTCTGGACCCTTTTCTTTCCTACTGTATTTCGGAAACGAAAGGAATTTCGACAAGTGTCTAGGATTTTTTTTTACTATTTTGACTTCCACTGTTGCTATGCAGTGCAGTTTTTTCAATATCACCCTGTATAATATATCAGTAATTCACAGTATATGTACATACCGGGTGTTCAGCAGAACCCTGGACATAGGAGATTAACATGGGAAATCGGTTTTTATTTTTTTGCGTCTGTACGGTTGATTTGATTGAAAAACTTTTAATTTTGGATGAATGATGATGTGATGTGTTTGTGGCTCTGTATTTTTTAGTATCTACTCGCCTTGACACACTATCTATCAGATTTCTAATAAAATCTTGGGGAATGGCTTCCCAAACATTCAATATTGCTTGCACCAAATCATAAAATTTTTGAAAAATTTTACTTTTTGTTCGCCACTGTATGTGTCTAACTTTATAGCCACAAACACCTCATCATTTATGGTAAGTTTGTTAACTTTCAGATTGTTCTAAGCTTTTCCTCTTTATTCAACTTAGAATCTTTTTGTGTTTTCAAGGCCCTTATGTTATTCATCTTTACGTGTGACATCTTGTTGTTATACGCCATTCTTCAGATTAGCGGTACTTCTTGAACATATGCAAATAAAAAATTGCGACTATTATTTAATTCGGTGTGTTTCTATTAACGCAAACAATTTTTGAAGTTCAGTTTCATTCATTCAGAATTCAGAATGTAAAGATTAAAAAAGTGAGGATTAATGTAAGTTTTGTTGCTGACCCTGTACATCTAAACGATTAGGCATAGGTCTGGTTTGCAGATGACTACGTCCGTAGTCCAAATTGTTGTAATACTCATTGAATAGGAGATTTGTTTTTCCTATGGTCTTGAAATGTTACACAATTAGGAAAAACCTACTTCTTTTAGAGTAGAGTAAAGTTGTAGAGCTTCTGGTCAGCTATCATCTTGTAATTTTTTCAATACCACAGTTTTGGCTGTTTTTTGGAAAAACGCCTCGAAAAGTGCAATAATTTGAATTTGGCGCGTCACCACCGCCATGCATGTGCACTGTCGCCAAAATAATAATTTCTTATGTCAGACTACTTTTGTTCTAAACTTGCCTTAGAGCATTTAAGTTAAAAATATTACCGTTTTTTTTTTGAGCTGCCTTTTGCCAAGTTCTCAATAGAAGTCATCAAGAAAGAAAATGGTTCAGAATCCTCCTTGTAATGCTACTTATGCCCATCTTGAAGTATAAGCCATTCAGAGTTTATTTATATCTCAATAAAAAAGCAAAATTGACATATTTTACTAGATATAACTTAAGTTTCGTTCTAACAGAGAGTTAAATCAATCGCGGATTTTATATAGAGAAAATAGGTCCATGGATGGGTTAGATATAAATATACTGTGAATGACTACTATTTATACAGGGTGAGATCGGAAACAATGCACAGCATAGCGACAGAGCAATTCAAAATTGTAAAAAAACTTCCTACACACTTTTGTAAATCTTGCTTTTGTTTTCTGAATACAGTAGGAAACAAACAGGTTTGGAATACGCCTTACTCTACTACTGATGCACTTCTTGAAGTATACGCCGTACAAAGTTTATTTATATCTCAATACCCATGGAAAATTAATTATTGATATTTTTTCCAGAAATGACATAAGCTTCGTTCTAAAAAAGAGTTTACAAAATCCGGAATGTTATACAGGGAAAATGGGTCTATATATAGGCTATACCGGGTGTCCAGCAGAACCCTGGACATAGGAGATTAACATGGGAAATCGGTTTTTATTTTTTTGCGTCTGTATGGTTGATTTGATTGAAAAACTTTTAAGAGTAAAGTTGTAGAGCTTATGGTCAGCTATCATCCTGTATTTTTTTCAATACCACAGTTTTGGCTGTTTTTTGGAAAAACGCCTCAAAAAGTGCAAAAATTTGAATTTGGCGCGTCACCCCCGCCATGCATGTGCAGTGTCGCCAACATAATAATTTCTTATGTCAGAGTCAGAGCCGATTTTCCTTTATTATTTATTTTGAGGGACTATCACGTAGTAATTAACGTGATTATGCAGCGAAAATTAACCGAAAACATGATGATAATGTTCTTAAATCACACGGTAAGTAAAAGTTACGTTTATAATTATTATAATTAGTAAAAGGAAAATCATTCCAATTTGTGTATGGCTGGTTGTCTAATTCATTTTAGTATAGCAATACGACAACCACGATGACATGACAATTTGTCTCATGTCACCAATTAAGGGTGTTCGTTGTTGTTGTTATTGAGGTGAAATCATCTATCTCCAAATATTTTACTTCAAAAGTGTCTATTTTGCAGTGCTGTGTGACGCGAGGCCCCATCCTGCATGTAAAAAAACCCTTGCTAAGGGCTGGATTCTTCTATGACAGACAAAATCTCATTGGAAAACCAAATACAGTGCGCCCCAAAATGCCAATCCACACATTAACAACTTCTCGACGTTGGTGGTTTCGGTTGTCCTGCACTGTATGTGGATTTTAGAGAGTCCAAACTCCTTTATTTTGTTGATTTGAGGGACCCATTAATCCAAATTAACATTCATTGGTGGAACAAATGTTTATAGCAAACAAGCAAGACCAGTAAGCAGATAGCGATGGATGTTTGATCTGCTAAAACCAGTTTCTTTCATGTTTTATCTATGTATCTGGAGACTATAGTGCCTGTGAAAAAAACTCTTTTCAGTGACAACAAAACTCTTTTCAGTGACAACAAATTTTAATAAAGGTTTTTTATAGGTATAATTGTGGTTATCTGTGTTATTACCTAAATTTATATTTCTTTTTCATGTCCACTTGTTAATTTCTTCCGTTAAGAAATTTATGTATGGAAATATACTTATTTTGGTGCTTGTTGCATCCACTTTCTCACACACAATTTCCCCGAAATAAAAATGTAATGTATACAGAGAGCTCGTATTTATTAATATTAAAGGTTCGATTTTCATTTGTTCACTTTGACAGCAAAAAACAATTGAACATCGAAATTAGGAACCATTTTGTTGATACAGCGTAAAATTTTATTTTTAATGGTTGGCACGTAGGCTTCTGGATTCTTGGACCCTTGTGGTTGTATGGTTGGTTGTTATCTTGGGTTCTGTTTCTTTTGTTTGATTAAAATGAGTTACAGCGGATTGTGTTGTAGTAATCTGCGCTGTTACATGTGTTGTAGTAATCTGATGAAGGCACCAATTTGTGTCAAAACGTCAATAAACAACGAAGTTAGAAGCACCCGCTGTAACTCATTTTAATCAAACAAAAGGACCAGAACCCAAGATAACAACCAACCATTTTATTTTTATTATTTCTTATTTAAATGTTTCATTAGTTATGAATTTTGAGGAGAGAAAACTTGTTTTAAAACAATACTGGGCTGGTAATTCCTTTACTCAAATTCGAGACAAAATTGCTGCATTGTTTCCTGAACGACCAATACCAGCATGCAGTTCACTTCAGGCGGTGGTTGCTCGTTTTGAGGAAACTGGGAGTATTAACCCGATATGTTCCTGTGAGCGAAAGCGACGACTTCAACCTGGTGCGGCTCCAGAGGATGAAAATGTGGCAAAACTTGTTGTTCTCGCTACAGGAAACGATGGTCCTTCCAAGAGTATTCGACAGATGGGTCAAGAAACTGGACTTAGTAGATCGACCATCCATAGTTATCTGCAAAAAGAAGGTTTTAAAAGCTACAAAAAAGAGAACCATCAAAAACTCTTACCGACCGACCTTTTCCCCCGAATGGAGTTTTGTGAAATCCTGACTGATGAATGCTCATTTGGATTGACTGGCTCTTCAAATCAACAAAATGTTCGGATTTGGGCACTCCAAAACCCACATATAGTGCATGACCATCGGGACCAACGTCGAGCAACTGTAAACGAGTGGATCGGCATTTTGAGGCGCCATGTTATAGGTCCATTTTTCATTGATGGCAGTTTGAACGCCAACAAATATGGCAATATGCTTCGCAATGACATTTTGCCTGCTGTAGAAGCCATCCAGCCATTAGAACGGGTTTTTTACAGGCAAGATGGGGCGTCGTGTCACACTGCACTGCAAAATAGACGTTTTTTAAACGAAACATTTGGTGATAGGTGGATCGGAAAGTTTGGAGCAATTAATTGGCCACCTCGCTCTCCGGATTTGAATCCCTGTGATTTTTTTGTTTGGGGATTGATTCAAGATCGTCTCTACCAGAGAAATAAACAATATGCAGATGTTCAAGAGTTGAAACTTGCCATTCAAGAAAATTGTGGTCAAGTCACGGTGGTGATGTTGGACAATACATGTCGCAATTTTGAACAGAGGCTTGCATAATGTACCTCGGCAGAAGGTGGTCATTTTGAACAATTTCTCTGATGTGCCACATCCAGTCTTGTATTTTATTTATTTGTTTATTGTTCTTGTTTACCTCTGTGTTTGATGTTAAACACATGGGTGGTTATTCACTTTCTTTGTAGTATATAATTAAGTGGTTCATTTAAGAGGCGCCAATCCGTATGTTCTTTTCGCCAATTCCACGATAACTCATCTGTAGAGTAGAATCACATTTCAAGCTTGGTTCTTGGTTTGCTCAACAAATGTATCCACCCAACTCGCCGTCCTTAATAATTCTTAACATTAACCTAGCTTTTAGCTTTACCAATGACAAAGACAAGAGACATATCGTCGATCCGTTGTCTGTTGCTAATCTAAAATGAATTAGACAACCGGCCATACACAAATTGGAATGATTTTCCTTTTACTAATTATGATAATAATAAACGTAACTTTTACTTACCGTATGATTTAAGAACATTATCGTCAGGTTTTCGGTTAATTTTCACTGCATAATCGCGTTAATTACTACATGATAGTCCCTCAAAATAAATAAGAAAGGAAAATCGGCTCTGACTCTGACATAAGAAATTATTATGTTGGCGACACTGCACATGCATGGCGGGGGTGACGCGCCAAATTCAAATTATTGCACTTTTCGAGGCGTTTTTCCAAAAAACAGCCAAAACTGTGGTATTGAAAAAATTACAGGATGATAGCTGACCATAAGCTCTACAACTTTACTCTTAAAAGTTTTTCAATAAAATGAACCGTACAGACGCAAAAAAATAAAAACCGATTTCCCATGTTAATCTCCTATGTCCAGGGTTCTGCTGGACACCCGGTATAGCCTATATATAGACCCATTTTCCCTGTATAACATTCCGGATTTTGTAAACTCTTTTTTAGAACGAAGCTTATGTCTTTTCTGGAAAAAATATCAATAATCAATTTTCCATGGGTATTGAGATATAAATAAACTTTGTACGGCGTATACTTCAAGAAGTGCATCAGTAGTAGAGTAAGGCGTATTCCAAACCTGTTTGTTTCCTACTGTATTCAGAAAACAAAAGGGAGATTTACAAAAGTGTGTAGGAAGTTTTTTACAATTTTGAATTGCTCTGTCGCTATGCTGTGCATTGTTTCCAATCTCACCCTGTATAAATAGTAGTCATTCACAGTATATTTATATCTAGCCCATCTATGGACCTATTTTCTCTATATAACATCCGCGATTGATTTAACTCTCTGTTAGAACGAAACTTAAGTTATATCTAGTAAAATATGTCAATTTTGCATTTTTATTGGGATATAAATAAACTCTGAATGGCTTATACTTCAAAATGGGCATAAGTATAGTATTGCAAGGAGGATTCTGAACCATTTTCTTTCTTGATGACTTCTATTGAGAACTTGGCAAAAGTCAGCTCAAAAAAAAAAGGTAATATTTTTAACTTAAATGCTCTAAGGCAAGTTTAGAACAAAAGTAGTCAAGACTATGCTAAATGGCGCCTTTGGCCCTTCCTTCGCTACATCGTTGCATCGATATTAACGGCAAAGCCGCACTGTCACCTGATAATTCAATTTTGGAACAATGTCCCGAGTCCTCAGAGTACTCGGGCGCAACGTTTAGATGTCCCGACCCATTAGTCGTAAAGTGCTGTTGCCTCTCTAAAAGGGGGAGGGAGGGTGTGGGGGCGTACCCCTAAAAACACCACACAATACGCTTTAACGTAAACGCTATTATGTATCGCGGCCCCACTCATATTTTCGTAACAATGTTAGGTATAAAGCGGCTGACATTTAGACTAGCAAAGGTCGGGAATTTGATTCAGATGAGAGTTTCAAATGGATTGTAATAGTTTTGTAGGATTAGTCGGGCTAAGTCCGCAAATCAAATTGAGATACCGTCTTAACGGATTACCATCTCTACCTCATAGAAGGAGCGATCTGTCGATAGGTTCGGCATAATGTCTTCATGTATTAATATTGGCGCAGTCACGGAAAGTTCATAATTGGGATGGTAGATAGTTTGGCAGTTAATTACGCAACAATAATTTCGATACGCGGCCAGCCTGCCAGGCAAGATACGTTAATTAGACACGGATTTCCTTGTCATTAATTTTAATCTACCACGTTCGTATTATTCTCTACAAATTAACTTTGATTCTCTATTATTATCTTTAATAATGATCAATTCACTAGGGTATATGTTTGTTAAATGGATAATGGAGAGCAATTTTACCACCGAGAAGCCAGAATCTGTTTCGCCTTATTACAACTGAGAGCAACAAGCACGATAATACAAGATAGTTTGTGTTTAGATTAAATCTATTTTCGTATTTTTAGTCTATTTGAGTTGTGACCTCTGATAATAGCTTCTAATGATGAAAATTGGTTGAAAATAGAATTGGAGATGGCATAGCTAGAATTGAAAAAACAAAAAGTGAAGAGTGCAAAAAAGTGCTTAGAGCAAAATAATATCCAGTTTATATCTTACAATGCCAGATTTAACTTTTTCATTCAATCTTAAATTCCAAGCAATGATTATGAAAAATGTCGCAAAGGGCAAACCAAACAGTACTTTAAATAACGCTTTCCAACATAAAAGAGAATCATTTTCGGACTCGGGACTCGGGACATCAACGTGATGATGAACATAACATTGGATGGAACATGATCAGTAAACCAAGAGAACTAGTAAAGAAGAAAATACTAAATTTTATATTTTGAAACAATTTCTCAATCATGTCAATCTATCTCAGAGTAGCTACGAGGCTTTATCAACAAGATTTGGAGTATACTAATGGACTTTCCTCGTTTATTTAAAGACTTTTATTTAACCTCCAAGGTCAACGTCCTGGTAACTTTTGCAGAAATAAAAATTCCATGGAAACTAAAAAGTTGGCAAACCTCTGTCATGTTTTATTATCTTCAAAGTGATTTGGAAAATCCATGTCAAAAATTATGAAATCCGAGTAAAAATGCATGGTTATTGAGATATAAACAAACTTTGAATGGCTTATACTTCAACAAGTGCATCAGTAGAAGAACAAGGCGTATTTCTTTCTCACTGTATTCAGAAAACAAAAGGGAGTTTGACAAAAATATGTAGGAACTTGTTTACTTTTTTGAATTTGTCTGTTACTATGCTGCGCACTGCTTCCAATCTCAGCCTGTATAAATTTTTGTCATTCACAGTGTATTTATATCTAACCCATCTATGGACTCATTTTCTCTATATAACATCCGGGATTGATTTAACTCTTTGTTAGAACAAAACTTAAGTTATATCTGTTAAAATATGTCAATTTTGCATGGTTATTGAGATATAAATAAACTCTGAATGGCTTATACTTCAATATCGTCATAAGTAGTAGTGCAACGAGGATTCTGAACTATTTTGTTTCTTGATGACTTCTATATTATATATATGTAACACTCCTTAGATCCCCGAGATCTACGTCCTGCCAATTTATGCAAAAATATAAATTCTATGGAAACTAAAAAGTTGGCAAACTTCATGTTTTATTATCTTCAAACTGATATTGGAAAATCAACCTCAAAAATTATGAAATGCGAGTAAAAATGTGAAAAAATAAAAAAAAAAACATCGGTTTTGATAAAAGTTAATTGGGTCTTAGCCTCTATTTAATTCTGCTCTCATTTTATATATATGTTTTACCTTTATTAGTATTTTTTTAGCCACTTGTGTGGTCATTTAATTCTTATCTACGTCAGAGTATCCACGGATCGTTATCTTAAATTAAATTTTTTTGTTGGCCTAAAGAAATGGTGCATTCTACAGCACAAGCCTATAAGCAGTGCGTTTTAATAAGCCTTGACAAGGCTTGACAGCACGGTTACCGGGACGACCGTCTTGTGACCAATAGGATTTCACTACTTGGCGCAAAGGCCAATGATAAGTTGCAGGCTTACCAATGTCTTTCTACGGGTAAAGTCAAGGCGTCACCCGGATTATTGTTCATTTAGCGTTAGCGTATGAGTGGTGAAAAGAAAGTCTCAGTCTTGGTTGTCTTGGACTTTGAAATCTTGCACTACGCAACAAATTTTTAAACTACGTCCCTTTTGTATACTAGGAAAGGATTAGAGGAAATATCTTTATTTAGAAAAGATCTACAGTGTGTTCTCAGAGAGGTATAACGGCTGTTGTAAAAAGTATAAACTGACAAAATTTAATATTTTCTTTTTTGGAGTTTAGCTCTGCTTGATCAGTGGCCAATTTCTGGCATATATTGAGTTTTGAAACAATCAAAGAGGCCTTTTTCAGTAAAGTTTCTGTGAGATACGACTAAAAGTCGTTAAAAAAATTGCTTAGTACCAAAAACTACTCTAATAAAGCAAATTTCAGAAGCATAATTTTGATTAATTTTTTTTTCAATTGTCACAAAATTATTTTTTTATAAAAAAAGATTGCATACGAAATGCGCACCACATTTTTCAGTGGTGGTTCTTTTTGGCAATTAAAAAGTAGTATTAAGTTTTGGTCTTACTCTGAATTTCTAATTTGCCCGATAGAAAAATGAGTAGAACCCATTGCCTAAGAAATTCGCATCATATTTCATGTTTTTATACTTGGTGGTTGTGAAGATATGGCTGAAAATAGACTTACTTAGACTTATCAGTAAAAAATAAAGTTATTTTATAAAAAAAATAAAACAGAGATAAACCGCTCTTTCCGTATATAAATTTTTTTTACAACTTCACTTCACGAAATAAATAGAATAGTGCTACTACACTACACATGACAATTGTAAAAAGATGGCTGAAAAGAGGTTTACAAAAAAACAAAAGGCCAACAAAATTTCATTTTACTAAATAAAGTTCAAAATATGACAAAAACTAAAGCAAGGCAAACATCTGCACAGAGCAGATATTTAAAAAAAAAACAAAACAAAATACGTTAAAAGAGTTGTAAAATCTCTCAAATTGAGGAAAAATGTGAATTTTTCCTCAATTTGACAACAACCAAAAAAAAAACAGCAAATTCTGAATTAAACTGAATTAACTAAAAGAAAAAACGTGGTTCACACACTACAAAAAAATTGAAAAGCATCAACAAATTTACAAATTACAAATCGAAGAAAAACGCGCTCTCAAGATTTCAAAAAGCACAAAACCTGCTTTAGTGCATTTTCAAATAAAAAAATACATTCAAAAAAGATTACGCTAAAAGAAGACGAAAGTTAAAACTGGAAAGACTCAAAAATGAAAAAAGCAGCAAATTTGCGGAAACAAAAAATAAATTGAAAATCAAAAATTGAATGATAACGTGTGGCAAACGGCCAAAGACACTATAAAGAACTCGGTAGAAAAGCTGTAAAATTGAAAATATTGAAAAGGGTTTGAAACATAAATTGAGTGGGTAAAGAAAAATGTGTTAAAAAACCCTGAATAAAAAAAAACAAATTAAAAATTGAAAGTAAACACGTGGATTGAAAAAGAAAAAAAAATAAAAATTTAAAGCGTCACACATGACAAAAAATTTAAAAATATATCCATGCAATATTCAAAATATCGATAATCATAACAAAATAACCTAAGACTCAAAAATAAAACAGAAAAATTAAAAATCACAAATCGAAGAAAAACGCGCAAGTATTACAATTCACTAAGGACAACTAGAAAGACAAAAAAAAAATAAAAAAACAAACCAAAAATCTATGGATTGAAAAAATCTACTTATAACTAAAAAGTAAAAATAGAAAATTGAAAAAGTGAAAATCTGGTAGAAGAAATACTTGATTGGAAAAGCACTGAATAGAATTTGGTACAGGAAAAATTGAACCAAGCATATACTAGAAAAGGATTAGAGGAAATATCTTTATTTAGTAAAGATCTACAGTGTGTTCTCGGATATTATACATTCACTTATTTTTGTCAACTAGTTACTTTTGAAACCTTTATTTTTTTATACCCATCCCCTTTGAGCACACGTTTAGAAGATACGATAAAAATGTCAAAGTCGATTTTCCAATTCCTCCTTGACGACAATAATAAGTGAATGGCTTATAGTTAAAACGACTCTTGTAAAAAAGTATAAATTAGCAAATTTTAAATTTAGTTTTTTGGAGTTTAGCTCGGCTTGGTCAAAGACCATTTTCTGGCATAATTTTGATGTTTTAAAAAATCAAAAAGGCATTGAAAATTGCCAGAAAACCGCTTTTTCGGTGAAGTAAAATTTCCTTTTTATAAGAGATACGAGAGAAAGTCGTTAAGAACAAGTTGCTTAAAACCAAATGCCAAATTTCAGAAATCTCGGTCTACTATGATAATTCAACTTTTATATTCAGAAGCATAGTTTTGATTAAATTATTTTTTTCAATTTTTACACAATTATTTTTTTATAAAAAAGACTGCATACAAAATGTACACCATATTTTTCATTGGGGGTTCTTTTTGGCAATTAAAAAGTAGAAAAATGAGTAGAAGCCATTGCCTAAGAAATTCGCATCATATTTCATCGTTCTGTACTTGGTGGTTGTGAAGATATGGCTGAAAAGAGACTTACTTAGACGAAATTAGTAAAAAATAAAGTTATTTTAAAAAAAATAATCAAATAAACAGAGAAAAACCGCTCTTTCCTATATAATTTTTTTTTCACAACTTCACGTCACGAAATAAATAAATTAGTGCTATTGACGACCCAACATATTTTTATCATATTTTTTACACATGACAATGATAAAAAGATGGCTGAAAAGAGGTTTAGAAAAAAAACAAAACAACAACAAAACTCTGAATTAAACTTTATAAGTAATTTAATTAGTAACTTCATCTTTCATCTTCATTTCAGTAATAACTTCATCAGTAAATATAAAAAAAAGCTTCCAACTAAAAATTATGAATAGAAAAACCAAAAAGGGCAAATCAATAGTAGAAGAAATACGTGATTGAAAAAACACTAAATAGAATTTGGTACAGAAAAAATTGAACCAAGCATATACGAAGAAAAGAATTAGAGGAAATATCTTTATTTAGTAAAGATCTGCAGTGTGTCCTCGGATATTATCCATTCACTTATTTTTGTCACCTAGTTACCTTTAAAACCTTGATTTTTTATACCCATGTCCTTTTAGCACACGTTGAGAAGATACGATAAAAATGTCAAAGTCAAACTTCCGACGCCTACTTGAACGACAATAATAAGTCAATGGCTATAGGTAAAACGACTCTTGTAAAAAAGTGTAAATTGGCAAATTTAAAATTTAGTTTTTCGGAGTTTAGCTCGGCTTGGTCAAAGACAAATTTCTGGCATAATTTATGTTTTGCAAAGTCAAGAAGGCCTTGAAAATTGTGAGAAAACCTCTTTTTCGGTGGAGTAAAATTTCCCTTTTATAAGAGATACGAGAGAAAGTCGTTAAGAAAAAGTTGCTTAAAACCAAATGCCAAATTTCAGAAATCTCGGTCTACTATGATAATTCAACTTTTATATTCAGAAGCATAATTTTGATTAAATTATTTTTTTTTTAATTTTTACACAATTATTTTTTTATAAAAAAGACTGCATACAAAATGTACACCATATTTTTCATTGGGGGTTCTTTTTGGCAATTAAAAAGTAGAAAAATGAGTAGAAGCCATTGCCTAAGAAATTCGCATCATATTTCATCGTTCTGTACTTGGTGGTTGTGAAGATATGGCTGAAAAGAGACTTACTTAGACGAAATTAGTAAAAAATAAAGTTATTTTAAAAAAAATAATCAAATAAACAGAGAAAAACCGCTCTTTCCTATATAATTTTTTTTTCACAACTTCACGTCACGAATTAAATAAATTAGTGCTACTGACGACCCAACATATTTTTATCATATTTTTTACACATGACAATGATAAAAAGATGGCTGAAAAGTGGTTTAGAAAAAAAACAAAACAACAACAAAACTCTGAATTAAACTTTATAAGTAATTTAATTAGTAACTTCATCTTTCATCTTCATTTCAGTAATAACTTCATCAGTAAATATAAAAAAAAGCTTCCAACTAAAAATTATGAATAGAAAAACCAAAAAGGGCAAATCAATAGTAGAAGAAATACGTGATTGAAAAAACACTAAATAGAATTTGGTACAGAAAAACTTGAACCAAGCATATACGAAGAAAAGGATTAGAGGAAATATCTTTATTTAGTAAAGATCTGCAGTGTGTCCTCGGATATTATCCATTCACTTATTTGTGTCATCTAGTTACCTTTAAAACCTTGATTTTTTATACCCATCTCCTTTTAGCACACGTTGAGAAGATACGATAAAAATGTCAAAGTCAAAATTCCGACGCCTACTTGACGACAATAATAAGTGAATGGCTATAGGTAAAACGACTCTTGTAAAAAAGTATAAATTGGTAAATTTAAAATTTAGTTTTTCGGAGTTTAGCTCGGCTTGGTCAAAGACAAATTTCTGGCATAATTTATGTTTTGCAAAGTCAAGAAGGCCTTGAAAATTGTCAGAAAACCTCTTTTTCGATGGAGTAAAATTTCCCTTTTATAAGAGATACGAGAGAAAGTTGTTAAGAAAAGTTGCTTAAAACGAAAAACTACGCCAATATGCCAAATTTCAGAAACCTCGGCCTACTATGATAATTCAACTTTTATATTAAAAACTTTTTTTAGTATTCCCGTAACAAATTTGGGAAAAAGTCGCCTAAAACAAAAATTAAGAACGAATTCTAAATTTGAAAATTATATTTCAGAACAAATCAGTTTGGACAATTTGAAAAATGTATTGTCCAAGATACAGGGTGTTTTACTGATTTTTTTCTAATTATGTTTATCGGTCATATTTTTACAACAATCAATGAGCGGCACTCATTTTGTTTTACATTTTGCACAGTACAAATTCAAGGAAAGAACAAAAGAAATGAGACTATTATCAATTGCCAAGAAAAAAGCAAGCACTTTTAACACGACTATCACACAATGTTTTATAACGCTGTGAAGGCTTTCACGGCCGGTCAGAATACAATCTAAAGTGTTTTTCGGGCTTTGTCGAATGTAATTTCTTCCCGACGTTTCGTCTACAGCTGTGGTAGACATTTTCAAAGTCAAAGGTGGTAATTATTCCCTCGTCGTCGCGCTGCAGTGGAGTCACTGGGGTGGACGAGTAATCAAAGTTGAAAAGATGAAAGAAAAAAGTAATTAATGCTTTTTTAGGCATTCCGGTTTCGGCCGTCAACTATCCTTAGAGCCAAAGTTTGTCAATGCAAAAAGACAGTGACTTTAGGGCCAAATAAAAATTACATGTAAACATAAGGCAGAAACAATAATTAAATATAAAAAAACGAACTGACACTGCCCCGCACGGTAAATTAGAGAACTCAAGGCAGTGAAGTATGAACGAATATCTTCAAAAACTCCTATTTCACATCAACAGCCCTTCAAATTTTCATTTATCGTCAAACCTTTCCCTGAAGAGCCCACTTTGGCCTACGCAGAGCTTTTCCACAATTCCAAATGAAACTGTTCCTCACTCGTTCCCTTTATACGTTTTTTTTTTGTGAAGCGAATTGCCGCAGTTGCTGAAAACATATTTTCATTTCATGACGTACGCGAAGGAACAGAGCACTTATTTAATTGAGTCATTTCTCTACGGCCGTTAAGGATTTAACAACACCCCGAAGAAACGTTTCTCTATTAGCTTGAAAGCAATGGGGACGTTGCCGCCGGAAAATTGCGAATTAACTTTTAATTCGACGACATCTACCCCTTGGTAATGATGTTTTGCATGTCTCGAAACTTCTTGCACACTGCAAACTTTCCGCATAAACTTATTCAGTTTTCTAAATAAAATTTTTTAATACATTTCAAAGCTACTACTATGTTCTCTAAACTCTGTCGACCTCGTTTAGTTAATACTCAAAATAGGCTGTTCTCGACTAGTTGAATGCGAATTAAGACCCTTTAGGGCTCAATTCCCCGTGTACAGACGTCGAAATCAAGATGAGGCTTACGTTACCATTGAAACTTGGGGGGGCTTCGCCCGGCTGTTTCTCCTACAACCGTGATAATCGTTAACTTAATTATGTTTGCAGATACACTCGGTTTGTGTTTGCGATACGAAAACTATTGCGATTTAAGCTTTAAATTTATAATTACGAAGTTTCGAAATTATGAAATGTCAATATTGAGCGTTTACCAGATTAGTGATTCAGAAACTGCCAAGTCATACTACTTACTTGATAAAAGCAAATTAGTAAAGATGGAAGAAATGCAATCTAAAGTGTTTTCCAGGCTTTGAAGCCGTGGTCCATGGAATTTCTTCCTGATGTTTCGTCAACAGCTGCGGCAGACATTATCAAAGGCAATGAGGCAATGCTTGGCTACAATTTCAGTTACTTTTAGACATCATCAGGTCATTTCATTCATATTTTGGGCTACATAAGAGAAGCCTTCGGATATTAAGCGCGCGATAAGCATGTATGAAGCACATCATAAACAAACCAACTCAAGATTTCTGCTGACCGACTTGTTATCCCTAAAACGCATTAAACTTTAGGTAATTAGTACGCTAAGAAGTTTTCATAGGCACGAGGAAAGTTGGTACACCCTCAAGGTAAAGCTACTTCGTCCTAATTTGCAATGTTTGGTCAGACTCCAGCCGTCCAATCTTTGCAAATTATCTATGACGTTTCAAGTAGCATCCATCCGGAAGTTTAGCGAAACGGAAAGGTAACGATGCATTTTATGCAGTTCGAAAAGTGGAGAAAACGAATTTGCATCGCATTACTTTATCTCGGGGTAAAACTCAATTTTGTGACAGTTCTTTTTGGAAAAAAAAGAAAACTCTCAACTGAAAGGAATATTCTCGAAACGGAATTTTTATCAACGATCGAATTTAATTTACGGTGAATTTAAATTGGCAGCTACTTAGGAAGATTCTAGCTACATGAAAGGTAGAAGCAGCTAAATATTTGAAAATAAAATTAACATTTTTGCTGTAAATTAATAATAATCGCTGCTTGAAAATTGATGAATGAATAATAGTATATTATACAACTAGCATTTAATGAGAGTCGCTTTTCTCGAGGATAACGCTCATTAAATGCGAGTTGAATACTATTCTTTATCCACGACCAAGATTCCGGGTTTTCTCAAATGTATGATAGGTGCCACAAAGATAATTCACAATTTTAAAACTACGACTGGCTTCGCTAATCGACGGAGCGACGTTAGATTCGTCAGATAGATGACTGTCTAGTAGGTCGTGCATGTTCATTTCAATGCTACGAGGGTGGACGGTAAATTACTTAATTTTGTGTCTTATTTTAAGTATTTTTCAGTGAAAAGTACATTGTTTAGTGAAAAAGGGACACTGTAATCTACATGATCCTCACAGTGCTCACCAAAATTTGAGACAATCCAACTATTAAAACAACTTCTACACCATGATGGTTTTTTTCTAATAGAAAGAGTAATCAAATGATGAGTTAGTCTTTAAGTAGGGGGTGTTTATTTGAAAATGTCATCTAGTTGGCTATGAAAAGTTTGTGACAATACTCCCAATGTTTCAGAAAGTGTGGAAGGTCTCATAACCCGGAAATTTGGCACTGTCAAAAGCAAAAAATTGTTATATCGTTTTTTATTTATTTAAACAATTTAAAACATAATGATCGTGTCCACGTAAGTCCACAAAAAGAACTTAGCAATCAACTTCGTTATTAGTCGATTTTTTTATAATTTTTCTTACTCTCTGAGTATCTTAGAATTAGTATTACACATTATTCTACATATATAAATAATTTTTATCACTTTAGAAAATTCGTTTTTCCGCGAGAAATGAGGTCCGTGCGACCACTGTGCGCCGTTTTACAATGTTTTTTTTTTTTTGGAGAAATGATTATGAGACTGTCCTAAAATGCACATAAATGAATTAAATAACTTTACATAATAGTTATTTAACGAATTAGTGTATTGATGAAGGCGATTAATAATCGCGATAGTTTAATAATAGAGATGAGATTATTAATGGCCCATTAATATACGAGTTGGTTACAATACTTTTCCGTCGACTGCAACTTGATCATTCAATACATTCAAATCAGAATACTTAGTTTGAATATTTGAAATTTGTCCCCCTATATGTCAGATGAGTAGACATTGATGGAATCAACAGACATCAATCCGTAAAAAGATAAAAATTGACTTTGTCGGTCTCTCTCTATCGAGTAAATGTCAAGTAAGACGACAATATACACGGTCCTGGTATTTACTCAGCAATGAACTTAGTGTTTTGTTAATTTTGCATACAGAGAAATAGAATTGACATTGACATTCCCGCTTTTTAAAGTGACAGAACCGTTCATTAATGGGAGATTTTGGCAAAGAAATCGTGCCTTAAACAAAGCTGTTATTAGTCGATGAAAAAATCATTCTTTAATTCTGGAACGCAGTCACACTAAATGCACTGTTGGCACCGTTCACTCTTGACAATTCCAAAAAAGTGGAAATTTTTTATATCTGTCATTCAACAAATACTCAGTTGCCACTTGTTCTCTGATACTTCCAAAAGTATTAATTACTACAGAATTTAAGCTCTTATTCTCCACCACTTCTCCAAAATTCAGTAAATTGACAAGTCGTAAAAGTGACAGCTGTCTAGTTTCACACTAAATGTACTATTGTTTGGCACTGTTTACTCTGACAATTTCAAAAAGTGGCAGTTCTCTAAATTTACATTCCTAAATACGTTGTTGCCACCTCTGATATTACTTAGTACATTTTTATTTTTTTTGTCTTCGATCTTAGGTTTGGAATCTTTTCTCTCAATTCTTCAAAATGCTCTAGATTGACAAGTGACAGCTGTTTCTCCGACAGTTCCTAAAATATTAATTTCTTCACAACATAAAAGAATTTATTCGCTAATAATTCTTCAACATTTACTAGATGAGCTAGTGCTACAGGTGACCTTTCCACACTAAATGCACAGTTGGCACCGTTTACTCTGACAATCCGAAAAAAATAACTGGTTTCTAATAGTGGATTCCATTGGTAAAATTAATGATGCACTAGAATCGCACGAGGGCTGCACTCGCTCGTTGTCAGTGCAGTAAAAGTGCAAAGTCAATGGAGACAGAGAGATTTTATTACCTTGAAATATCTTTGCCAGGCAATTTCCTAATAATAATTGTACAAAATTTGAAAGTCTTGTCCGTCCAAAATTTAAAAGTTCTTTAGTTGGGTATTAACGTTCTAAAGCATTCTACAATTAATGGGTGATTTTGAACCCCCACCCACCAATACCCGTAAAATCGGTGCCGCACCACCCACCCGACCTGGTGCGGAACTGGCTGCACTAAGTGCAAAAAGTGCGGCACTCGTTTCCCAATGGAACACCCAAACTTGGACTATAACCAATGGTGTACAATATTTGCTCTGGTGCGGCACAAATTGTACCAATGGAATACGCCATAAATCTACACTAAATACTCTGCTGCCACCTGTTCTCTGACACATCCAAATGTATTTATTTCTACACAATTTTGAAATCTTATCCCTCACTTCTTCAAAATTTAGTCGATTGACAAGTGATAAACGTGACAGCTGTCTAGATTAACACTAAAAGTAGTGCTGGTTGGCACCGTTTACTATGACATATCCCATAAATGACGGCTTTTTAAATCTACACTAAACACTGTTACCACCTAGTGTGGTTGCATCAACTCCACAAATATCATTTACTTACTACATTTTTATTCTTTTATTTTCGATCTTTTCTCTCAATTCTTCAAAATGTCCTAGATTGACAGAGTGACAGCTGTTGCTCTAACATTTAAAAAAATATTAATTTCTCGACAATTTAAAAATCTTTTCCGCCAATTCTTCAGAGATTACTAGTTGGCTACAAGTGACAGTTTCACACTAAATGCACTCTTTTCACCGTTTTATTCTGACAGTTGTAAAAAGTGGCAGGTTTCTAAATCTACACTAAATACACTGTTCCCACCTGTTCTATGACACGACAAAGTTTTGATTGGCAAGTGATAAAAGTGACAGCTGTCTAGTTTTACACTTTTGATTGGCATCGTTTACTCTAACAATTCTCGTAAGTGACAGCTATCTCAATCTACACTAAATACACTGTTGCCACCTAGTGGTATTCTATCAACACCAAAAATATGATTTACTTACTAATTTTTTATATATTTTTTTGGATCTTAGCTTTGAAATTTTTTTTTTAATTCTTCAAAATTCATCACAGTTCAAAAAATATTACATTCTTCAAAAGTAAAAAATCTCATCCGCCAATAATTTTTAGAACTACTATATAAACATACTAAATACACTGTTGTCACATGTCTCAGCATCAATTTCAAAAATATGATTTTTTTTTTACATACCGGTTTCGGTGTTATTTCAGCTCTTCACTACGGTGCACCTGACTAAAGTTGTTCAGTTTGCATTTTCGAGTTTTTTTTAACTTTGTGCTGACTTTTGTCTCTTGCATGAAAATAAAAAGTAGAGATTAGAGATATATCTAACTGCTTTAGAGCAGCAAGAAGGTTCTCGTAACGTCAACAAGAATTGGAAATGGTGTGATTGCTGTGACTCTGGAGACCGCATTAGCCACGGAGACTCCGGAGACCGCATTAATCACCAAAATTCTCGATTAAAAAAAAAATATATGTTGCCAAATTGTATGTTGTGTATAACAAGCATTTAACGAGAGTCGTTATTCTCGAGGAAAACGTTTGAGCCCACGATCGAAGCGAGTGGCACAAGTTGCCCGAGAGAATAACGCTCATTAAATGAGAGTTGAATACTATGCTTTATTCACGACCAAGATTCCGGGTTTTCTCAAATATATGATAGGTTATAGGTGCCACAAAGATAATTCACAATTTTAAAACCACGACTGGCTTCGCTAATCGACGGCGCAACGTTTGATGTGTCAGATAGATGACTGTCTATTAGACCATGCATGTTCATTTCAATGCTACGAGGGTGGACGGTAAATTACTTCATTTTATGTCCTGTTTTAAGTATTTTTCAGTGAAAAGTACATTTTTTAGTGGAAAAGGGACACTGTAATCTACATGATCCTCACAGAAACTTTATACAGGAGTCACCAAAATTTTGAGATAATATTTATTGTTTTTTTTTGTCCATGGAATACGTTACCACATTATTAAAACAAAATGTTGGATATACAAATAACATATAAAGTGGCACTTTTCAATCCTGATGACAGTGACGTAACATCCTACTTTTCGTAACTAGTTACGAAAAGTAAAATCTTTCGTAACTGGTGATGAAAAGTTCGTTTCATCACCAGTTGCAGGTTTCGGTTGTGGCACACCGTTGCTACAGTTTTACGGTATTAATTAGATACAAAGTGGTTTAAAAGTAAATATTGAAGTATAATAATAATAACTCTCTCTCTCTAAGTAGGTATTTGTAGTCAAAATTTGAAAAAATTTTCAAATTCTCACAGACTCTGTACTTGGGAATTGAGACTTGTTGTAAGGAGTTCGTAACTTCTTTTTAGTATACTGAATTCATAAGCGGATGATGTAACCGAGAATTGTGACTTTTGTGACGTCAATAGGGTCATCTTACCAGCCTGATTAGTCTTTTCCGCATAGACTCTATACTTGGGAATTGAGACTTGCTTTAAGGAGTTTGTAATTTTTTAGTATCCCGCGTCCGTAAGCGGACAGTGTACCAAGAATTGTGACGTCACTAGGGTCATCTTTTCAGCTTGATTAGTCTTTTCCTCACAGACTCTGTACTTGGGGATTGAGACTTGCTGTAAGGAGTTTATAATTTTTTAGTATCATGCATCCGTAAGCGGATGGTGTAATCAAGAATTGTGACTTTTGTGACGTCACTATGGTCATCTTACCAGTCTGATTAGTTTTTTCAAAGTCAACAATTTTTTCAACGCGACGAAAAGCCTTTTTTTGGGTATCTCATTCAAAATGCGGAAACTCGCTGCGCTCGTCCCGCAAATATTCTATTAGGTACACAATTTCTATTTTGTAACTGGTTATATAAATAGCTATTTTGTTCGTTTTTGACATAAAAATTGCAACTCCAACTATTAAAACAACTTCTACACCATGATGATTTTTCCTAATAGAAGGAGTAGTCAAATGATGAGTTAGTCTTTAAGTAGGGGGTGTTCATTTTAAAATGTCATCTAGTTGGTTATGAAAAGTTTGTGACAATACTCCCAATGTTTCAGAAAATGTGAAAGGTCTCGAAGGTCTCATAACCCGGAAATTTCGTACTGTGTTACGTTTTTATTTTTCCCAAAGTATAACCTTGTTTAGTCCGGCCCTGGCGAGGTTTCCGATGGCCAAGGTCGATAATATTGAATATTGGAAGATCTCAAACCCTTCACCTTGATTGGCCCTAAAGGTTAACTGAAGGTCGTGACATCACCATTTGCCACCAATGGGAATTTTTGTAGAATTTGCATACCATTTTTGGTACTTTTGTACTTTTGTGCGGCCCTAGTTTTTTTTTGGGTTGAGGATTCTAGAAGGCAACTTTATGATTCTTCTTTTTTTTCTTCTGTGAGCTTCTTGGCTGGCTGCTGAACCACGGATTTCGCCTAGCGGATTTAAGAAATAAATCAGAACTACCCTCAATTTTGTCTTGGCTATAAAAGTGCCTTACCTAGTCTAGTGACTGATTTACAATTATTGAATGGTTTAGTGAACTGATTAACTTAACCCGAAGACCGTAGTTGATACCAGCACATGGTTTTCTCTTTAGGCCACCTGTCACCCTAAGGTATGTAAATTTCTATTACTTTTCTTACTGCAAAATTATTCTGATTAGCTATAGCCTTGATCTTTTGTTACTTTGAGAGTCTATTCTTTAACACTTACCCACTTTCACTTTTTGCACATTCCATATTGCGACCTAGCATCGACTAGACGAGTACCTTTGTTTCAGGCCTTCTTTTAAGAGTTTGGGTTTTCTTTCCTGACTCATTATTTTTTTGATACGTCCTTATTGCTCTAATCAACTTGGAAGAGTGGACCCTCCTTTTCGAAACATCCTACAACTGCAAATTCATCAAGACAACTCCTGGACACTCTGGCCTTAGCTTCCTCTCGGGGTATCTGCCTGGCACCATATTAGGATACTGCTTGTGACTGGTAGGAGGCCTGGAGAAGTCAGGTGGGTCCATTCTATTTTTTTTGTTTTAACCACCATCATAACCACATTTTGTGGACCGTACCTATTGAAGCCAAGTTTCTTTATTTGGAACATGAGAAGTAGTACCTATAAGTTAAACATAACCTGTTAGGTACACCTTATAACTTTTAAGTGTATCCTTTTTACCTTAAGTTGTAAGTATACACAAAGCACCACAACACATATTAGCACTACAACACATTTCATCGTCTCACGAACATGTAAACCAGACGTATACGTATATGGCCGGTATGGGTACTATTCCCTAAATGTTGTCTGATTTTTAATAATTTAAAAGCCTCTACAAGGTTAGTTCAGGTACACAGACTTTGGACATAGAAGATTATTTACTTTTATTAATATTATATCTATTACTTAACAATCCTCAATATAAATATCCAAACTCATAGCCTAAACAAACCATAGCACAGCTGATTATTGATTTTTCAGCTATTATCGTATTCGTTATCGTGATTCGTCATGTAGGGCTGTTGGTTTGGTATTATGGAACCAATGTACAGTTGTATTTATATATAAATATTGCATGTAGGTATGTATATTACATTGTACATTGTACTGAAGTATACAGGTTGCGGTTAATTTAATTGAATTGATTTTGTTTAATTAAGTTGCGTTTCTTTCCATAATATATCGTTCTTTCCCGCTTTGTTTGTACGGTATTAACAACTGATTTCAATAGAACTGAGTTTCAAAAGGGGCCTTAAAAGTGGGTGGCGCCTTGTTTCAGACTATCAAGCTATCTAGCACATCTACCCCACGACCACTCTCCGGCTCGAGGGTAGCTAGCTGTCGGGTTTTGCCCCACAACTCAGTTGGACCAACTTATATTTCAGATCACCCACCTTTTTGTGTTTGGTAACCTCCTATTCATATTTTCTTTTTTTTTAATAGAATAAAGAAAAAAAAAGGAAGAAGGGGTAACAACTGTCAAAAGCAAAAATTTGTTATATTGTGTTTTTATTTATTTAAACAATTTAAAACAGCTAGGGTATTCATTAGGTCCACAAAAAGAGGCAAGCAACTTCGTTATTAATCGAATTTTTTATAATTTTTGTTACTCTCTGACTACCATAGAATTAGTGTTACACATTATTGTACACATATCAATTATTTTTATCACAGGACTGCCGAGACGTTATGTTACAATAACATCAGCATTAAAAGAAATTGTCCAATTGCACGTGTTTTCGTCGCAATAGAGAGTTTATGGGAGACTCTCCTCCTCACTTGCACCCTATGAAAACCCTCCTCCTCATTTGCACCCTATGAGAGAGCATCCTCCTCAGAAATACCCAAGTACAAACTCCACACACCCATCTATTGCCCCACCACTATTACCACCAGCCTGCACCAAAACTGCATTATACTTATATGAGCGTTCAAGTGCAAGGCTAGTTTGATTTACAAAGTATAAGCAGAGAGATATAATTAAAAGTAGTATGAGTAAATTAGTTCAGTTGTCACCAATAGTTAAAAAAGATGAACCCATAGAACACCCAACTCAATTTATGGAATTGATACCATTAAATGAATTAGATTTGAACTCCGAAATAATGAGATAATTGATTTGAACAATGAAGACATAGAGAGTTTTGTGTCTACAACTGATCCAAGTGTAGACTTACCAATGCCAAATCATTTTATCAATTTAATTACTGATACAGATATGGGCATCTTTTCCTCTCCACCTTATCCAAGTGAAGAAGACAGAAACGATTTTGAAATGGAATATGCAACTAAAGAAGGACAAAATGAGAAAATAGTGACTTGTATAATTTGTTTTGAAGAAGTGAGTGAAGTCTGTCACCCAAATAGTTGTAATCATAAATTTTGTTTGCAATGTATTATAAGACAGAGAGGTACATGCTATATGTCATAGTTGAAGTAAAAAAATGTCCACATTGTCGCCAAACTTATTCTTACCTGATTGAAACTAAGACACTAAGAATTGAAACAAAAGATGTAATATGACCTCATAATATTTTTACAATTAGAAGACATGATTAATTTTAAGAAGTTCTATAGTTTAAGGAATTTGTGAAATAAAACATTACAATGGTTTTGACTCAGCATATTTTTAAAACCAAACACGAATTGCTCTTAACTACTAAAATTATTAAAAAATAACCCATCAGTTGCCCTTCGCACAACTTTTAACTATTAAAATTAAGTAAAACATAAATTGATCCTTACTACCTACTAAAATTAATTAATGCATAAAAAGAAATTAAACATATGCATGAATGGATCTATCAGTTTGTATGCCATAATTACAGTATATGCAGGCTTGCGAGAGGATTACAAAGAACAGCTCTGTGTGACAAATAGAACATTTAAGTCTATGCTATTATATTCGAGGGGCCGTTTGCTATTCGTTATCGTTATATAAATATTTATTGTAGTTTGTACCACAACTTGCTTTCAACATTTATAAAAGTAATTAATGATGGTGGAGGGGGGATCGATGGGTGTGTGGAGTTTGCGCTTGGGTTTTTCTGAGGAGGAGGGTCTCCCATAAACTCTCTACTCTTCGCAATTAAAACCAACACTGGACGTGACTCCAATAAAAACATTTTTATCACTTTAGAAAATTCGTTTTTCCGCGAGAAATGAGGTCCGTGCAACCACTGTGCGCCGTTTTACAATGTAATTTTTTTTTGGAGAAACGATTATCAGACTTCACGTTACCGTCCTATAATGCACATAAATAAATTAAATAACTTTACATAAAACCATAATTCTGGAACGCAATCATGAAATTTTTTCTATTGAGCTTATGGGACGACTGTCAAATATTCCGCAGAGCTGCGTTCGAAAATGTCTACTTACTTTGTGGAGAAAATAATGACTATGTTAAGTATGTAAATATGCGACTGTTAAAATACATTCTTTTTTGCTGGCCGATAAAAACGTTAACTTGGTATTTTCTCATTTATTTCATAACAAAGCGTTCTGTACGCAAGTGGTGATTGCACGCCTTTTTGCGGAGTAATTAGCAATACTTATTTACTTTGCAAAAAGGTCGAAAATCTCAATTTTCGTTGCCTTCAGTAAACTGAGTGAGGCCTCCTTTTGACAATCGCTTATTCGCCGAACCGAGACTGGCTAATCAGGACACCATCAGCCACAGTCTCGGGACGATTGTGTGCAGGATAAAAATACTACAGAGTATTCAACAAAACAATTTTTACATTTTTAACCTCAAAAAAATAAGAAGTGGGAATTCACTTTTATTAACCAGCGGTTTACCCTTACCATTAAGGACGTTTAAACGCTCTTTCGCTTAAGTCATTATCAAAACCCACAGAAAACTTAACGCCGGAAATAAGCATAATTCAAGTCTCTCATTTTTACCCGAAGAAATTGGTGTGTTATGTTCGAACTTCCTTAACAAAACCATTCACAAAGGAAAAGGAGAGTTTTGTATTAAGGCCGTTAGAACGGGTGCAATTTTAAACTTTTGCTATGTAGGTGAAGCTAAAAGATAAATAAGAGTGGAAATAAGTTATGTCGCACGTACGGAGTGTATTAGTAATAGTTCTCAAAGAATCACCTATCACAAGTTTGTTCTTCAAAATGATGAGTCGCTCTTATGGTGTTTTCGCTCCAAATTGGCTCAACATATATGCAGAGGCAAAATATCTGGATTCCAAGGTACACCAGAGTTTATAATAAGCTGAGTTTCAGCTTTCGCTTACGTTTTAACCTTTCGTGAGTTTTAACTTGTCTGGATCGCATAACACACTGGTACACACAAAAACCAGACTAATGGCATTCTCTAAAACTCTTTTACAGTTTGCTGAGTCAGGAAAACAGTTTCGCTAACTGCCACGGCAACTGAACATGTGTAGCGGACGTAAAACGTTTGTTTACTTCCTCGGATCCATTAAGTTTTCTGCTTTTTGCACCTGAGGAAGTGCATTTCATTTGGAATTAAATTAGTGTGGCTGCTAGAGATGGGCCAAACGTCAAATATGTTGAGATGACAGTTGTTGACCATCTTTTTTCAATAACATTGATATAAGCGCAGAACAAGTAATCGATGACAATATTTGCAAAAATTGGCCAAAATGTGGCTAATTTTTGGCCAAAGGCGTGAACACTGAGCCCATTTATTTGCTTTGCGTTTCCATCACTGAATCCACTCTTCGTTTGACTCAGAATATAGATAGTGGTACTTAGTACAAACTTCAGCTTCAAGAGCACAATCTGACGTTAAAGACTTTTTTCTCGTTCTTTTTTGCTGCTCGCTAGAAAAGTTTATATTTCTTTTTAGCGCCTTTTTATTTTGGTTTCAGATTTTACTAGCCTCTATTTTTTCTTTTTTTAATTTTTTGTTCTATTTTATTGATAAATATTGAGAATAGCGTAGTCACAGATCGACAACGTTTTAACATGATTCTAACCGACTTCATTGTGCTTTTTAAAAAGATTTAATGGAAAAGTCTCCGAATTTTCCATGTTAAATTAAGCTTAACTTAGTTAAAAACTCCGTAGTAGTCCTTTAGTATCACTGGAGAACAATCAAGATTCTTTTTTATGTCCTGATATTCATAAAACAAGCAAAATCAGAAAAAACAGCTTCACAAAATGTTTAATTTTACTTTTTATCTATAAATATGTTTATGCATCTCAATATCTGAAATTATTGCACCCATACAGAAATTCCTTGGTGTTGGGATGTGAAAGAGGACATCAAGAAGAGGAGAAAATAGTTGGATTCACTCCAATCGGTCGAGGCGTTCTCAAGTTACAGGGGGTCAAAAAATCGGAAAATTATTTTTTTTGCTGTTTTTGATCGGAATGGGACGTTTGCAATCCCCTAAGAACGTGACAAACTCATTTCGAACGAAATTAACCTCTAAAGTGGATTTTTTTAAAAATGGTTAAAAAACATGATTCTAAAAGTGCCTAAAAAGGACCACCAAAGGGATCTATCGCCAGAGATATTGCACCTACAGAACTTTCGGTGGTGGGTTAGTGAAAGAGGACATCAAGAAGAAGAGAAAACAGTTGGATTCACTCCAATCGGTCGAGGCTTTCTCAAGTTACAGGCGGTCAAAATTGAAAATTGACAAAAAAAGCGATAACTACTACGAAATCAAGCTCTAAAGTGTTTTTTTTTTAAATGGTCAAAAAACACGATTCTAAAAGTGCCAAGAAATCCACCACCGAAGGGGTCTATCTCCGGAGATATTGCACCCACAGAACTTTTGGTGGTGGGAGGTGAAAGAGGATATCAAGAAGAGGAGAAAACAGTTGGATTCACTCCAATCGGTCGAGGTGTTCTCAAGTTACAGGCGGTCAAAGTTAAAAATTGACAAAAAAGTGGTAATACTCCCCCTTTGGACATTTTCAAAAAAAAAATCGGGAAAATTTTTTTGTTGTTTTTGAGCGGAATAGGACGTTTACAATCCCTTAAGAACGTAACAAACTCATTTTGAACGAAATTAACTTCTAATGTGTTTTTTTTAAATGGTCAAAAAACACGATTGCCAAGAAGTGCCAATAAATCCACCACCGAAGGGGTCTATCTCCGGAGATATTGCACCTACAGAACTTTTGGTGGTGGGAGGTGAAAGAGGATATCAAGAAGAGGAGAAAACAGTTGGATTCACTCCAATCCAAGGTGTTCTCCCTTTGGAAATTTTCAAAAAAAATTCGGGAAAATTTTTTTGCTGTTTTTGATAGGAATGGGACGTTTCCAATCCCCTAAGAACGTAACACACTCATTTCGATCGAAATTAACTTCTAAAGTGTGTTTTTTTTTAATGGTTAAAAAACACGGTTCTAAAAGTGCCTAAAAATCGACCACCGGAGTGGTCTATCTTCGACATTATTGCACCGCAAGAACTTCCGGTGATGGGGGGTGAAAAAAGAGGACATGAAAAAGGGGAACAAACGTTCTAATTTATTTTTATTTAGAAACCGGTTTTAAAAATCCAGAACCGTAATCAAACACATGCAGTTGGTCCACTTGGAGACAGTCAAATGTGGCTATCAAGAAATGTCCATTATTTTTTCCAATTTTCAATGATTTGAAAATTGGAGATTTCAAAATATTTTAGAAAAAATTACGATTTTAAAGTTAACCAGATGCCAAAAATAAGTCATTGAAGTATAGGTATATATAGAATGTTTATATGAAAAAAAAGACGTACATTCTATATTTTTTGCTAGTAGATAGACTAGGAGAGTTCCTGACTTGAAATTGGTGGGGGAAACCACTTGATGGGGACTCAAGTGCAAGAAAAAGCATAAACCTTAGAAAAAAAATTCACTTTTATTTACAATGAGTAACAAACAAATGACGAAATGAGAATAAACAAATGAACATGAAATCATGAGGGACCATGAACAACATAAAACAAAAAAAAAATAACAAATAAAAAACTGAGGATTATAAACTGTAAGCTGGAAATTTTGTTTTCGTTTTGGAAAATTATGTACATCATTTTCAAACGCCTATCGCATTGGAAAATTGGGAAAAATGGATTTTTATATGTTTCCTTGATGTGGCAACGAACTTGGGTGAGCGCGATGAAAGGGAGAATCGGAGCAAAAAAATGCCGCTTTATCTGCTTTTAAAATCGCTTTAAAAAAATGGCGTGTGCGAAAGAGGGCTTTTGTGTCTTTATATCTTGTCCATCAGGCTACCTCGGCCATTGTTCGCGTTCGGGAGCTTTTCCAAAGAAATAATGGCCATCGTTTAAGCTTCACGGCGTATGTGCGTGGCTTAGCGAACAGACACATCCGAGATAGCAACTGCCATAAAAATTGTAGAAGAGAATATATTAAAATTAATACTCCACTTCTCTAAAGGGTTTTTGTTCTCTCACTTATCACTTAACTTAAGCACAAACTCTGGTTAATGTTGCATGAAGGGATGAGGTTGCATGACTTGTGTTGATTTTGTTTCCTTAAAATGGTGATGTCTCTTCTTTCTGATTTTTTTAGTAAGCAATTGCATTCCAATGTTATGATAGACCTTATTCAACGATCTTTCTCTTGAAGACTTAATCAAATAATTGATGGGTACAAGAGGAGAAGATCATATCTTCTACAGAAAAATTCCAGAAGTTAAAATACAACTAAGGTCGGCATTCTTTACCTGAGCTAACCAAAAACCTAACTATAGGTATTATTAAATTCAAACAGTAGGTCAAAACCATCGTTTTCAATATAAAACTTCAAGAACTCAAGATTAAAAAGTTAAATGACAACTATGCCCACTATAAATAAACTTTTAATAAATCTGGCAACACCGGAATTCTCGTAGCAGATTGTGTTCCGGTCATACCTCTCTCTGTCCCACGCATTGCGAGTCAAGGCGTCTCGCTATAAGCAAATATCACCCGGGCAACATCACCGTCAAACTTCAAGAGTTTATTGCACAAAAACAGATTAAACAGAACAAAATGGCGGTCTTTTGCATTGGGACTAGACCATTCGCGTAAATTGGCTTTTATTTAAAAAGAAAAACCTTGCAAATTTCGGTATTTTTGCGTGCAACAGACTCGAATAGTGTGTGCAAAATAGTTATGCATCTTTGTGGCAATTCGTAGCAAGTAAATGTTTCATTTGTCGGCTTAACTGAATGATATTGTAAGTAGATATGAATTCTCTAAGTGCTCGAGGATTAGAGTACATTTCAAATAGATATTTATCTAGTAGGGTGAGAAATTGACATATTTACATGGATATAATAGGACAAATCTGTCAATTCCTCAGCCTGTTAGATGAACATATAATACAGCGTTTTTCAAGTGTCTGCCGCTCTAGAGCGCTATGAGAGTATTCCCATCCTTTTCTTTTTCTCAATAAACATCTAAGGATGGCAATACTCTCAGAGAGACTGAGAGTATCTCTAGAGTGCTTTGAGAGTATCAGATGCCAAAAGTACAGTTTGGTGGATGGTGCTCTTGAGTGCTCTGAGAGTATTTCTGTCCTTTGTTTTTTCAACAAGAATGTAAAGATGGCAATACACTCAGATCGGTTTATTTGGTGTCATCCATTATTAAAATAATTTTGGTGAATGAAAATCGTTTATATATGCGCCACCATGACACTAGCGGTGACTTTTGACTTTACTTTTACTGCCTAGGACTTTTTTGCTACTTTTTTGGTCTCAGGATTTGAAAGCCCACTTTAGGTGTGCGTATGGAGAAAACAAATGACGTACTTTTAGTCCGCTTGAAAAAAAACAATTTTTATTCTAGTGGCGCTATCGAACGACGGTAGGTTCATTTCATTGGCCATAACTAATGATGGGCATAATCGATAAATTTCTGAAATCAAACGAATTGAAATAATCGAATGATTATTCGAATGATATTGATTCATTTTTAACCAATTATTCGAAAAGATCGGTTAGGGTCAAAATCGGATTAAAATGACAGAAAGCGTCTAAAGTGCAAATTTGGAATTTTCGAAGAAATGCACATCAAGATTCAAATTAATATTATAGCCAAAATTAGTTAAGAATTACTCAAAGCCTCTAACAATGCAAATTAAAGGCGTCTGGAAAAAATCAGGTTAGGATTTGGGGGCAAAAAAACTTAACTTTCGGTTAAGAATTACTCTTAAAATTCGAGTTACGATTAGGATCAAAAGTAGGTAATTAAAAAATTACGTAGAACGTCTAAAAAAGCAAATTTGGAGACTTTCGAGAAATTCAGGTTAGAAATAGGATTAAAATTAGTTCAAAATTACTCATTCATCTAAAAATAATAATTTTGACGTTTTTTGAAAAAGTTTGGCTAGAATTAAGGCCAAAAGGGCCGTGAAAAATTATTCAAAACGTGTAAAAATACGCATTTGGAGGGTTTGGCAAAATCAAATTAACGTTAGGGCCAAAAGCAGTTAAATGTTACTCAAAGTGTCTACAAATACAAATTTGGAGTCTTTGGAAAATTCGAGTTAAAATTAGGACTAAAATCGATTAAAAATCACCCATCTCACCCTGTCAGCATTACGGTCAAAAATGGTTAAAAATTTACACTCACAAAACGTCTAAAAGTGCAAATTAGGAGATTTTGGAAAAATGCAATTAAAAATAATCCATTTCATCTAAAAATTACAATTTTGATGTATTTTTGGCTAAATTTAAGACAAAATCGTAAAAAAAGTAAATCAAAGTGTCATCAAAATTCATATTTAACATTTTGGCTAAAATCGGTTAAAAATTACTAACATGTCTAAAAATGTAAATTAAGAATTTCTAGACAAATTCAGGTTAGAGTTAGGACTAAAATTGATAAAAAATATACCACTTTAAATTTTGATGTTTTATGGGCGTCATGTTGGAATTGAGGCCAAAATCGGCAAAAAATAACTCATAGCGTGTCAAAACACAAATTTTGGGGATTAGAAAAATTTTAATTACGATTGTGGCCAAAAGCGGTTAAAATTTAATCAAAACGTGAAAAATGCAGATTAAAAGTTTCTTGGCATCAGGTTCGGATTAGGGCCAAAACTGGTTAAAAAAATTACCCAGAAGATCTGAAATTACAATTTTTAGAAGCACTTTATCTAAAGATGTAATATTCGATGATTTATGAGAAAAGCAACCTAGTAGGAGTAAGGCCAAAATCGGTAGAAAATGCCTCAAGGCGTGCGAAAATACAAATTTGGAGGGTTTTGGAAAAATTCAAACATAGATTATGGCCAAAAACAGTTAAAAATAATTCAAAAGGTGAAAAATGCAGATTAAAAGTTTCTTGGCAAATTCAGGTTAGGATTAGGGTAAAAAGTGGTTAAAAAATTACATTGAACGTCTAACAATGCAAATTAAAGGCGTCTGGAAAAAATCAGGTTAGGATTTAGGGGCAGAAGTGGTTAAAAATGTACAGGTAAACGCAGGTTAAAATTAGAATTATAGAGTCGATTAAAAATAACCCATTTTATCTAAAAGTTACAATTTTGATGTATTTTTTTCATCAAAAGTGGTTTGAAAATTACACAGAGCGTCTAAAAATACAACTTTCAGACGCGCTTTATTTAAAAATATAAATTTTGATGATTTGTGAAAAAGTCAAGTTAGCAGTAAGGCCAAAATCGGTGAAAAAATAACTCGAGCGTGTAAAAATACCAATTTGGAGGGTGTTGGAAAAAATCTAATTAAGGTTATGGCCAAAATCAGTTAAGAATTACTCTTAAAATTCGAGTTACGATTAGGATCAAAAGCAGGTAATTAAAAAATTACGTAGAGCGTCTAAAAAGGCAAATTTGGAGACTTTCGAGACATTCAGGTTAGAAATAGGATTAAAATAAGTTTAAAATGACTCATTCATCTAAGAATAATACTTTTGATGTTTTTTGAAAAAGTTTGGCTAGAATTAAAGCCAAAAAGCGTAAAAAATTATTCAAAACGTGTAAAAATACGCATTTAGCGGGTTTGGAAAATTCAAATTAACATTACGGCCAAAAGCAGTTAAAAGTTACTCAAAGGGTCTAGAAATACAATTTTGGAGTCTTTGGAGAATTCGAATTAAAACTAGGACTAAAATCTTTTAAAGATGAACCATCTCATCCTGTCAGAATTACGGTCAAAAATGGTGAATAATTTACACACACAAAACGTCTAAAAGTGCAAATTGGGAGTATTTGGAGAAATGCAATTAAAAATAACCCACTTCATCTAAAAATGACAATTTTGATGTTTTTTTGGCTAAATTTTGCTGAAAAATAAAAAAAATGTTTTATGCGAGTCGACTACTAGAATTGAGGCCAAAATTATTCATAGCGTGTCAGAACACAAATTTGGAGGGTTCAGAAAAATTTAAATTACGATTGTGGCCAAAATCAGATAAAACTTACTTAAAATGTGAAAAATGCAGATTAAAAGTTTCTTGGCAACGTCAGGTTAAGATGAGGGTCAAAAAAGCTTAAAAAATTACCCAGAATGTCTGAAAATACAACTTTTAGACGCACTTTATCTAAAGATGTAATATTCGATTATTTATGAGAAAAGCAAGCTAGAAGTAAGGCCAAAATCGGTAGAAAATGCTTCAAAGCGTGCAAAAATACAAATTTGGAGAGTTTTGGAAAAATTCAAACACAGATTATGGGCAAAAATAATTCAAAAAGGAGAAAAATGCAGATTAAAAGTTTCTTGGCAAATTCAGATTACGATTAGGGTAAAAAGTTGTTAAAAAATTACATTGAGCGTCTATGCAAATTTGGAGTCTTTTGATATATTCAGGTTATAATTAGGACTGAAATTATATTAGATTGACCCATTTCATCTAAAAATGATAATTTTTAATGTTTTTTGAAATAGTCAAAAAAATTAAAGCCAAAAAGCGTAAAAACTTATTCAAAACGTGTAAAAATACACTTTTGAAGGGTTTGAAAAAATTCAAATTAACATTACTGCCAAAAGCGGTTAAAAAGTACTCAAAGCACCTAAAAATAAAATTTTGGAGAAACTTAAGTAAGAATCAGGACTATAATCTATTAAAATAAAAAAAAATAACCCATCTCATGTAAAAAATGGAAATTATTAAAAAACAGTCGGTTAGGCTTGAAGCCAAAATCAGATAAAATTGGTTCAAAGCGGCTTTTTGGGTACCTAAATTTTGTGACAGCCAAAGCTGACGTTAAAAATTGTTTATTACTATTATTGTTGTGTTTATGTATATAATGTTTATCTAGTGAGATGTTAAATCTTAAATGATATATTCTACATGAAATAGAGTTTTGCAAAACAATAAAAAATATTCTTATAACAAAATAATAAAATAATCGAATTTTTTAGCTTTAAATTCTTCAGATTTCAAAGTCAGGATGTCCGTTACTACGGACTTCCTAAGGTTAACATTCTTTTGATTGTGATCTTAAACAACCACAAATTTTAACCAGTTGGTCGAGTTTCCATGAATTTAGCTAGAAATCCCTATTAGTCAAAGTTAAATTTAGGTTACTATTACTAGTTATTTCTTGCAGTGAACAGACCTTCAAGAAAGATCAACTAACTTTACTTGTAAATAAAGAAGACATGTTAAAAAAAAAGTAATTTTTCTAAAAGAGAAATTTGCTCTTCTATTTTATATTGAGCAGAAATATCACTATCATCAGATTGTACATCAAACAGGATATTCTCCTCTGATTTCTCTACAAAAGGAGAAATTGGTTCCTAAAAACATATTTTGTCAGTAGATGTGCTCGCTTGAATCCCAGCCTGATTGCATTTTTCATTTTTTGTTGTATGCTTTTCAGCACTCTGCACAATTGTGTTAAGTATAGTGAGATGTTTGGTTTGTTATTTATTACTTTAGGTATTATACCCACAAAAAATGAACTGTACGTATGTTAAAAAAAGTAACTAAAAAATAGTATATTATACAACAAGCATTTAATGAGAGTCGTTGTTCTCGAGGGTAAAGTTTGAGCCCACGAGCGAAGCGAGTGGCACATGTTGCCCGAGAGAATAACGCTCACTAAATGCGCGTTGAATACTATACTTTATCCACGACCAAGATTCTGGGTTTTCTCAAATATGATAGGTTATAGGTGCCCCAAAGATAATTTACAATTTTAAAACCACGACCACGACTGGTTTCGCTATTCAATGGCGCGACGTTTGATGCGTCTTGTCCATAGATGACGGTCTAGTCACCCGCGCATGTCACCGCATGTTCATTTCAATGCTACAAGGGTGGACGGTAAATTGCTTCATTTTATGGCCTATTTTAAGTATTTTTCAGTGAAAAGTACATATTTTAGAGAAAAAGAGACACTGTAACCTACATTTGCCTCAATACATCCTAATAGAAGGATAATTATTTGAATGAACCAGTGGTAACTACCGATTTCATGTTTAGGGCAGTTTACTTTTTGAGTTGTCAGTTGCCTACGACATGTTTCGTTTCCATGACAACTCATTATTCACTTGTGAATAATGTTCATTATTCACAAGTGAATAATGATTATCGTTAGCCTTGAGAATGTACAAGAATAATGTGATTATTATAGTATGGTCGTGGATAAAATAATATAATGAACGGCTTAGGTGGTGACACAACCGGTTGGTCAGTTATTCTTTGAGGTTAAATTCGTAAATAGTTTACAACTTTCTACAAGCCCTTTTTTCTATTAGGTTCTTGGTAATTAAAAAATAAGTTTTAATTGCAACCTCTTGACAAGAAATTGGTTAGAAACTTGTCCAGATTTTAACATAAGCAAATATTGGTGAAATATAGAGCCAAACACGTTACCTATTTAACCATATTTTGCCCTGTCTAGCTAAATAGTAAAAAGTAATATTTTTGGTAATATTTTACCTAAAACGTGTACCTAAAATACATCTCAACCAAAAAGGCCAACTCGAGGTCGAATTGTGGTAAAGTTGTCATTTCATTCAACCTATTGGAAAAAGTGTTCAAACATTAGGTAAAATGCTTGCAGATTTAGACTACCTTAATTTACTTACGAAATAAAGTTTTCTTCAAAGTTACTAAGCCGGTTGGATGTTGTAATTTGTAACATATTTTTTTGGCTTTTACGTTAAGGTTGCTATTAGGTTCATATTTCAAGACAAAAATTACTAACCTTGGACCAAAATTGGTTTAATTTTTCAAATCAGTGGTTATTTTAGCCTCATTTGTTACTTTGGGTATTAATGCAAAATTGGAATAAGCAGTTTAAATCTAAAAGTGTTGAAAACTTCTAAAAGGGCTGAGAATTTGAATATAAAAAAAAACCATACCTCATTCCCAAAGCTTCGCTTCGAGGAAAATTAATCCTTTTTGCTCCCTGAAACCCATATTTACATGCCCTCTTTCTCCCGATGTTCCTGTTGATGACATGTTTATCGAAATGTCTCCTGCGACCTGATTTCGTTTACATTCATGGGTACTTATCATAAAGCCTATACGCGGAGTAAATTAATAATTTATTATGTGGAGAAGTTTGCGGCAAACTTCTCACCCTCATGTCGTTCTTAACATATTATTTTGTTACCAAAAACATTGTCAAGGTCTAATCTAAATTCATCCTCTTGAAGGAGGGAATATAACAAAATTTTATTCTCCTTGACTGTCGCTCGTATATCACTTTTGAAAAAAAAATATTATTGCGGAAGTAAAGCGCCACTCTTTTTGATTTACTGCTGACGCATCTAGAAGGGGACCAATAGGCTCCTTCCAGTAGCAACCTGGTTTTATCTTTTAAACCTCTAATTTAAAAAAAAATACATTTTACGTGATTTTCCATTAATCCTAATGGCATATACGCACCCTTCAGATATCTCGATCTTTATTTACTCCTTAATTTAAAATGAGTTATTTGCTTTGCCATTGACGTAAGTCCAGAAATAAAGAGGGTTTATTGAGAAAGCTCGCGAGTCCTTGGGGAAGACATTTTTATTAACTTATCCTCTAACGTTGCTAAAAAAGGCAACTTCAATCCTGTAAGTAATCTCTCGAAACTTTAGAGCAGAATGGGAGATTTTGAGATTGAGCGCAAATCTAGCAATTAAGATGTAGAGGTTTCTCCTATAACGCATGTAACAAACTTTCGCACAAAACAACTTCAAGTCTAATGTTGCAGTTTAATGTGAAATATCCTTTAGATAGAACATGTCTTTCACAGTGTTGCAGGTTTTGCAATGAGAGAATGGGCATATGGACCATCAAATCGAGCCAAAATTTATTTACAAGAATAAACCTCCTCCCTCCCCTTTCGGTAAGAGCCCAATCTAATTACGCCGGGTGAGGATTTTCGCCTCCGTGTTAATCCATTTAAGTAGTTATGGGTTTTGCGGAAATGGAAAACTTATTTAGACCCCCGTTTCCCGGAAAATGGAATCGTTTCGGTTTGTAAACAGACGCTTAGGAAGATATTAATAAGTTTCTTAGGCGAAACCAGAATTTATTCAAAGAACGAGCTCGGCAAAAAAGACTTTCTCATTCATCAGAGTCAAACAAATATGAAATGTCAAACATTATATCAATCGCAGCGTTTCTATCCGAGACTAACGAGAGAGGCCATTGAGATCTTTAAACGCGACAAAAATTTCAACAGGAAGAGGAAATTACGTTTCTAAATATGCATACTGGAGGCGAGTTCTATGACATACTAATACTCCGCGCCACCTACCCCCACCCCAGTGACCGCCGCGCGACGGCGAAGGAATAAATACCGCGGAGCTCACCACAGTCGAATCAGTCAACGGCGGGAAGCATGAGAGATCACTTCGGCCATTTCCTCATAGCCTTTGTCTGCCACAGTCTGCCGATGTCTGCCACAGCTGTAGCCTAAGCCTAAAGCCCGGAAAACACTAGATTATATATAAAATGGTTTAAAGATAACACATACTAATTATATAAACAAATACTAATTAATAAATTTTGTTAAATTCATCACACTAAATTATGCAGTAGGTGTTCTCGAGTAACTTCTGTGGAGTGAAATGCCGGTGTTCATGTACCCAAGTAAATTCTGTTAATTTAAACGAACCAAATCGTCGGTCTTGGACAGGGGCTTTCGTCGATAAATTTCCCATCGACAAATAGGCGTTTATTCCCCGAGTTTATCCCTGAGGGTGGTAGTTTAAAATAGGTCAATTTTGGCCCCCGGAACGTGATTTGAACCGGACCGATAAACAAGGGATAGCGCTTTATCAATAACCCATACCTGCCAGGCTGGTGTCCAATAAACTTCGTCCCGAAACGTACACTATTGCCCTGCTTTTTCCACTCAACGGACGTGCGGCCTTATACAGGCCCCCTGTTGGTCGGTGCTAATTAGATTTTTTTTTTGTTGGAAAAAAAAACATATAGTCTACGAAAGCAGAATTCGCAATTGTTTTCTCCCGCAAAAATTCAGTGAAATAGTTCATTTGAAAACATCATCTAATTGGTTGAGAAGTGTCAAAAGAAAAAGATGAAGGAACAATAGGCCATTTACTGTGATTGTGTCATTCTTTTCTGTCAAAAACTCATGGCTTTCTAGATGTCTTTTTCTAATGAACACCCCGTACATCGATATAGCTTCATCTCATGTCAATAACTTGTTAATTAATAATTTATTGAAAATTTGTGCAAAAATCATTATTTAAAATTGAGAGAAAAGAGTCTGGAGCTCCAATATTCAGTTCAGCGATCCATCAATTAATTTCAGGTCATTAATCTATTAATCAATAATTTATTAAAACATTACTAAAAAATCATTATTCGAAAGTTGCGAAATTAGGTTGTTCTTTAACAACTTAATAATCAGGAATTCAAAATTCAATTTAATTATATAACAGTTTCGTCTAATCTCAAGTCAATAATTTATTGATTAATAATTTCTTAAAACATTACACAAAAATCAATAGTCATAGTTGAGAAAAACTGTATAATTAATAAATTTTTGCTTCAATTAACAATTAAATAATCAGGATTTTAAAATTCGATTTCTTCGCAAACTTTGGACATTTTCAAAAAAAAATCGCGAATTTTTTTTTGCTGTTTCTGACCGGAATGGGACGTTTGCAATCCCCTAAAAACGTAACAAACTCATTTGGAACGAAATTAACCTCTAAACTGGTTTTTTTTTTTAAAATTGTCAAAAAGTACGATTCTAAAAGTGTCTAAAAATCGACCATCGAAGGAGTCTATCTCTGGAGATATTGCTGCTACAGAACTTTCGGTGATGATATATAATATTTCATTTATTATAAATTCTGCTTATAGGGCTGTAATAATAGTATAATAATATACTTTGTCCACGGCCATTGTCTAATAATATTTACAAATTATAAAATCTATAGATAGTGTAAATAAAATTATTGAAATGTCAAAATGACACTCGCGTTTGACGTAAAAACCGGTGCCACCACTGCATTTTTTACGCTGCGGCATTTGATATCGCATTGCTACTGGTTGCCAAGGAAACATATATAACTTAAATGGCGAGCGGGAATAATGATATTATTCCCGCTGTTTCAACTCATATCTGATGCTATATGAGCCCTATTTAACTTTTGTTAACAAGCTGAATATCAGTTTATTATTAAGTGGTCGTAGACAAAAGTAATTGTATCCTATCACCTGAACAAAAATCTACTAAATCCCGAAGGATTCTGCAACGGCAATTCTACTTATAGGGCTGTAATAAGAATAATTATATCCTAGCACCTGAACGAAAATCTACTAAATCCCGAAATCCCGAAGGATTTATGCTTTACTTTAAACGATTCAATCAACGCGAAATCTGCTTATAGGGCTGTAATAAAAGAAACTATATCCTATCACCTGAACGAAAATCTACTAAATCCCGAAGGATTTATACTTTAAATGAGGTGACCCAATCAACGGCAATTCTGCTTATAGAGCTGTAATAAGAATAATTATATCCTAGCACCTGAACAAAAATCTACTAAATCCCGAGGGATTTGTGCTTTAAATGAGGCGAGTCAATCAACGCCAATTCTGCTTATAGAGCTGTAATAAAAGTAACTATATCCTATCAGCTGAACGGAAATCTACTAAATCCCGAAGGATTTATACTTTAAATGAGGTGACCCAATCAACGGCAATTCTGCTTATAGGGCTGTAATAAAAGTAACTATATCCTATCACCTGAATGAAAATCTACTAAATCCCGAAGGATTTATGCTTTAAATGAGGGGAGTCAATCAACAGCAATTCTGCTTATCGAGCTTTAATAAGAATAATTATATCCTAGCACTTAAACCAAAATCTACTAAATCCCGAAGGATTTGTGCTTTAAATGAGGCGAGTCAATCAACGCCAATTCTGCTTATAGAGCTGTAATAAAAGTAACTATATCCTATCACCTGAACGGAAATCTACTAAATCCCGAAGGATTTATACTTTAAATGAGGTGACCCAATCAACGGCAATTCTGCTTATAGGGCTGTAATAAAAGTAACTATATCCTATCACCTGAACGAAAATCTACTAAATCCCGAAGGATTTATGCTTTAAATGAGGCGAATCAATGAACAGCAATTCTGCTTATCGAGCTTTAATAAGAATAATTATATCCTAGCACTTAAACCAAAATCTACTAAATCCCGAAGGATTTGTGCTTTAAATGAGGCGAGTCAATCAACGCCAATTCTGCTTATAGGGCTGTAATAAAAGTAACTATATCCTATCACCTGAACGAAAATCTACTAAATCCCGAAGGATTTATACTTTAAATGAGGTGACCCAATCAACGGCAATTCTGCTTATAGGGCTGTAATAAAAGTAACTATATCCTATCACCTGAACGAAAATCTACTAAATCCCGAAGGATTTGTGCTTTAAATGAGGCGAGTCAATCAACAGCAATTCTGCTTATCGAGCTTTAATAAGAATAATTATATCCTAGCACTTAAACCAAAATCTACTAAATCCCGAAGGATTTGTGCTTTAAATGAGGCGAGTCAATCAACGCCAATTCTGCTTATAGGGCTGTAATAAAAGTAACTATATCTTATCACCTGAACGAAAATCTACTAAATCCCGAAGGATTTATGCTTTAAATGAGGCGAGTCAATCAACAGCAATTCTGCTTATCGAGCTTTAATAAGAATAATTATATCCTAGCACTTAAACCAAAATCTACTAAATCCCGAAGGATTTGTGCTTTAAATGAGGCGAGTCAATCAACGCCAATTCTGCTTATAGGGCTGTAATAAAAGTAACTATATCCTATCACCTGAACGAAAATCTACTAAATCCCGAAGGATTTATGCTTTAAATGAGGCGAGTCAATCAACAGCAATTCTGCTTATCGAGCTTTAATAAGAATAATTATATCCTAGCACTTAAACCAAAATCTACTAAATCCCGAAGGATTTGTGCTTTAAATGAGGCGAGTCAATCAACGCCAATTCTGCTTATAGGGCTGTAATAAAAGTAACTATGTCCTATCACCTGAACGAAAATCTACTAAATCCCGAAGGATTTATGCTTTAAATGAGGCGAGTCAATCAACAGCAATTCTGCTTATCGAGCTTTAATAAGAATAATTATATCCTAGCACTTAAACCAAAATCTACTAAATCCCGAAGGATTTGTGCTTTAAATGAGGCGAGTCAATCAACGCCAATTCTGCTTATAGGGCTGTAATAAAAGTAACTATATCCTATCACCTGAACGAAAATCTACTAAATCCCGAAGGATTTATACTTTAAATGAGGTGACCCAATCAACGGCAATTCTGCTTATAGGGCTGTAATAAAAGTAACTATATCCTATCACCTGAACGAAAATCTACTAAATCCCGAAGGATTTGTGCTTTAAATGAGGCGAGTCAATCAAGGCCAATTCTGCTTATAGAGCTGTAATAAAAGTAACTATATCCTATCAGCTGAACGGAAATCTACTAAATCCCGAAGGATTTATACTTTAAATGAGGTGACCCAATTAACGGCAATTCTGCTTATAGGGCTGTAATAAAAGTAACTATATCCTATCACCTGAACGAAAATCTACTAAATCCCGAAGGATTTATGCTTTAAATGAGGCGAGTCAATCAACAGCAATTCTGCTTATCGAGCTTTAATAAGAATAACTATATCCTAGCACTTAAACCAAAATCTACTAAATCCCGAAGGATTTGTGCTTTAAATGAGGCGAGTCAATCAACGCCAATTCTGCTTATAGGGCTGTAATAAAAGTAACTATATCCTATCACCTGAACGAAAATCTACTAAATCTCGAAGGATTTATACTTTAAATGAGGTGACCCAATCAACGGAAATTTTGCTTATAGGGCTGTAATAAAAGTAACTATGTCCTATCACCTGAACGAAAATCTACTAAATCCCGAAGGATTTATGCTTTAAATGAGGCGAGTCAATCAACAGCAATTCTGCTTATCGAGCTTTAATAAGAATAATTATATCCTAGCACTTAAACCAAAATCTACTAAATCCCGAAGGATTTGTGCTTTAAATGAGGCGAGTCAATCAACGCCAATTCTGCTTATAGGGCTGTAATAAAAGTAACTATATCCTATCACCTGAACGAAAATCTACTAAATCCCGAAGGATTTATGCTTTAAATGAGGCGAATCAATGAACAGCAATTCTGCTTATCGAGCTTTAATAAGAATAATTATATCCTAGCACTTAAACCAAAATCTACTAAATCCCGAAGGATTTGTGCTTTAAATGAGGCGAGTCAATCAACGCCAATTCTGCTTATAGGGCTGTAATAAAAGTAACTATATCCTATCACCTGAACGAAAATCTACTAAATCCCGAAGGATTTATGCTTTAAATGAGGCGAGTCAATCAACAGCAATTCTGCTTATCGAGCTTTAATAAGAATAATTATATCCTAGCACTTAAACCAAAATCTACTAAATCCCGAAGGATTTGTGCTTTAAATGAGGCGAGTCAATCAACGCCAATTCTGCTTATAGGGCTGTAATAAAAGTAACTATATCCTATCACCTGAACGAAAATCTACTAAATCCCGAAGGATTTATACTTTAAATGAGGTGACCCAATCAACGGCAATTCTGCTTATAGGGCTGTAATAAAAGTAACTATATCCTATCACCTGAACGAAAATCTACTAAATCCCGAAGGATTTGTGCTTTAAATGAGGCGAGTCAATCAAGGCCAATTCTGCTTATAGAGCTGTAATAAAAGTAACTATATCCTATCAGCTGAACGGAAATCTACTAAATCCCGAAGGATTTATACTTTAAATGAGGTGACCCAATCAACGGCAATTCTGCTTATAGGGCTGTAATAAAAGTAACTATATCCTATCACCTGAACGAAAATCTACTAAATCCCGAATGATTTATGCTTTAAATGAGGCGAGTCAATCAACAGCAATTCTGCTTATCGAGCTTTAATAAGAATAACTATATCCTAGCACTTAAACCAAAATCTACTAAATCCCGAAGGATTGTGCTTTAAATGAGGCGAGTCAATCAACGCCAATTCTGCTTATAGGGCTGTAATAAAAGTAACTATATCCTATCACCTGAACGAAAATCTACTAAATCTCGAAGGATTTATACTTTAAATGAGGTGACCCAATCAACGGCAATTTTGCTTATAGGGCTGTAATAAAAGTAACTATGTCCTATCACCTGAACGAAAATCTACTAAATCCCGAAGGATTTATGCTTTAAATGAGGCGAGTCAATCAACAGCAATTCTGCTTATCGAGCTTTAATAAGAATAATTATATCCTAGCACTTAAACCAAAATCTACTAAATCCCGAAGGATTTGTGCTTTAAATGAGGCGAGTCAATCAACGCCAATTCTGCTTATAGGGCTGTAATAAAAGTAACTATATCCTATCACCTGAACGAAAATCTACTAAATCCCGAAGGATTTATACTTTAAATGAGGTGACCCAATCAACGGCAATTCTGCTTATAGGGCTGTAATAAAAGTAACTATATCCTATCACCTGAACGAAAATCTACTAAATCCCGAAGGATTTGTGCTTTAAATGAGGCGAGTCAATCAACGCCAATTCTGCTTATAGAGCTGTAATAAAAGTAACTATATCCTATCAGCTGAACGAAAATCTACTAAATCCCGAAGGATTTATACTTTAAATGAGGTGACCCAATCAACGGCAATTCTGCTTATAGGGCTGTAATAAAAGTAACTATATCCTATCACCTGAACGAAAATCTACTAAATCCCGAAGGATTTATGCTTTAAATGAGGCGAATCAATGAACAGCAATTCTGCTTATCGAGCTTTAATAAGAATAATTATATCCTAGCACTTAAACCAAAATCTACTAAATCCCGAAGGATTTGTGCTTTAAATGAGGCGAGTCAATCAACGCCAATTCTGCTTATAGGGCTGTAATAAAAGTAACTATATCCTATCAGCCTAGAGGGGAAAGTAGTTGTCACTTTCCGCCCAAGAGGGGAAAATAATGTCGAAGTCAGTAAAGTGTCACTTTCACCGTTGTCAAAAAGACAGTAATGTCAATATTACATATATGGTTGTAAATAATAGTATATTATAAACCAAGGTTATGAAGTACATTATTATGACCCGAACGTCAAGTTTAAATCCCGAAGCGCGTAGCGCTGAGGGATCTAAGACGTGAGGGTCATAAGTAGTTCACAACCGCGGTGTATACAGTGTGTCCAAGATTCGATTCTCTATACAGGGATCTCGCTTCTGGTAAGAGCTACAGCAAAGGTTAAATGGGGAATGTTTTAGGGAATTTAATGGGCAATACAACACCGTTTTCATAACGTTCAATTTCTGTTTTGTTTTTAGTTATAACCGAATGCATTTTCGAAAAAGTGCTGTAGTATCTCTAATTTGAAAAATTTCTAAATTCGGCACAAACATTGCTAGAGCAACTTTTCAAGGAGCATCTTCCTGTGCAATTAGTTTTCAATTCTGACGTTTCGGTTTCGAGATACCATCATCAACTTCTTTTTTTCTTTAGGTTGCCATTTTTTTTCCATCTTGTTGAAAAGAGCACAATTTTTGCTTTAAAACGATGTATAACATTTTATGAATATATTTTGTTCTAATGTGAAAAAAGTCAAAAAATGTTTTTTTTTCTAAGTTGGCCTTGACTTTGGCAGGCATTTGCCGTAAAAAACAATTGGTACTCACCCAATGTCATTTCTTCAAAATTGTTGCAAATTTAGGCGTTTTGCTTGTCCTTATAATTAAAATTTTCTTGAAATGACACAAAATCAGTATTCAAATGAAGAGAAATTTGACATGATGGCACTGTATCTCCAGTCCAACAGAAACGCAGACGTGTCTTCAGCTAGGTATTTGGAGACTTATCCAGAACGTCGCCAACCTCACAAGACACATTTTAGAAATCTAGTTGTTAATTTATTGGAATCCGGTGCCTTTGAACAACCGAGGAGACCATACCATCTTTATAATGAAAACCGGAAACGGAATATTTTGCAAGCTTTTAACGAAAACCCAACCGCGTCTGTTAGAATGGTAGGACAAGATATAAACGTACCGAAATCAACTGTGCACCAGGTTCTTAAAAAGTGCGCGTATCACCCTTATAAACCACCAATTGTACAAGGGCTTTTTTCTAATTTTGACATATAAAGTTGCACTTATCAATACTGATGACTGTGACGTAACGTCCTACTTTTCGTAACTAGTTACGAAAAGTAAAATCTTTCATAACTGGTGATGAAAAGTTCGTTTCACAACCAGTTGCAGGTTTCGGTTGTGGCACACCGTTGCTACAGTTTTACGGTATTAAGTAGATACAAAGTGGTTTAAAAGTAAATATTGAAGTTTAATAATAATAACTCTCTCTCTCTAAGTAGGTATTTGTAGTCAAAAATAGAAAAAATCTTGAATAAAACACGTGACGAAAAGCCTTTTTTGTATATCTCATTCAAATTGCGGGAACTCGCTGCGCTTGTCCCGCAAACATTCATTCGTTACACAAAATCGGACTTTTCGTAACTGGTTACATAAATAGCTATTAGAGACCGATTATCCCAGAAGAATGCGTTTCTCGGACTGGTACATTAATAAATGTAATGAGGAACCGGAATTTTCCAATTTGGTTGTATAGACCGATGAAAGCAGAATTACTAATTGTGGTGTTTTTAATAAGCACAACAGACATTTTTGGACTGCAGAAAATCCCCACGAGATTGCTGAAAGACGCTTTCAGACAAAAGTTGATTTTAACATTTGGTGTGGAATTATTGGTATGTATAATAATATTAATTTTATAATAAAGTAGGGAAGGGACTGAGCTCTGTCTCCTATTTTAGGAAATCGACATATAGGGCCATTTACATTTGATTATAATCTTAATGGAAGAAGGTATTTAGATCTTTTGAGAAATGAAATCTTACCAGCTATTCGAGAAATTGTGCCAGATGAAGCTGACTTTAGAAAAATATGGTTTCAACAGGATGGCTGTCCTGCGCATAACACAGTGCTTGTTATGGATTTTCTTAGAGACAATTTTGGCAATAATATTATTTCATTAAATGGTCCAATCCCATGGCCAGATAGATCCCCAGATCTTTCTCCCTTGGATTTTTATCTTTGGGGTCATGCTAAAAATGAGATTTATGAGTTTGAACCTCCTGCAAACGTAGATGTTCTCCGAGAGAGAGTAGCAAATACTTTTGCATAGATAAACAGAAATACACTAGGAAGCAGAAGACAAGGAGGGTGTTAAGGAATTGCGAAAAGTGTCGTCGAGTGAACGGAAGGCATTTTGAGAATTTGCCAGATTAGGATTAAGTTGCGTTCATTGTCAATTTAGGATTTTATTACATTCTTTACATTTTGTAATAGTTTAGAATTTTCATTTAACGTAGTTGTAATAATGAGCAAATGTCTTCAAAATCCAAACCGAATTATGCCAGAGCAAGACGTACATTAGGTATACTTTTTTGTCTTTTTTGTTTTCGAAAATTAATAATGGTTTTGTATTTTACATATGAATAAAAACTTGACATTTAGAAAACAAAAAAAAAACAATTAGGCAATTTTTTTTAATTAGTTTGGAGATATGTTTTAAAGAAAATTATATTGAATGAGTACCATTTTGTTTTTTACGGCAAATGGCTGCCAATGTCAAGGCCAACTTAGAAAATAGTATATTGTTCAACGAGTGACGAAAATAGCATTTTCTCTCGCAAGAGAACAGTTTAACAAACGAGGCAAAGCCGAGCTTTATAGAGTATTTCTTTCGAAAACTAACGAGCGTCGGTGTCAAAATACTGATTAGTCAAACGCGCGCCTACTCGATGTCCGATGCGCCGCCGCAATGCTATGTATTCGCCAACTATTCTCGCAATGATTATTAAATTATTGGTTTATTAGTTATATTGCGCAATATAATTGTAAATATACGAAATTTGATATCAAATTACACTTTTAACTTGAATCTTTGAAATTCAGTATTTAAAAATTGATGTTGCATCGAACCCCGCGCCATGCTCCTCCGAGCAACGGAACAAATAATCAACGCCACCTCGATTGTCACTGAGTTTCATTTGATCAAATTTTGAACACTTTAATTTGCCTTTCTGGGACCCTGTAAGGCAAAATATACATATTTTTGTGTGATATTACCATTTTCCATGGTGTTTAACAAGATTAGATCAGTTGAACCGCATTTAATTGGCGATATACAGGCGAAATTAGAACAACTTACTTTCGTCACTAGAGACGAAAGTTAACGTTATGGGATTTTCTCTCACTAGAGACGAAAGTTACGTTTTCGGCTAGGGCAAGGTATGACGAAAGTTATTTACTTTTACATGGTCGTAGAAAAAAACAATTTTTTGGCTTTCTTCACATTAGAACAAAATATTTTCATAAAGTGTTATACATCATTTTAAAGCAAGAAATGTGCTCTTTTCAACAAGATGAAAAAACAAAATGGCGACCATAAGAAAAAAGAAGTTGATGATGGTATCTCGAAACCGAAACGTCAGAATTGAAAACTAATTGCACAGGAAGATGCTGCTTGAAAAGTTGCTCTAACAGTGTTTGTGCCGAATTTTTGAAATTTTGCAAATTAGAAATAATACAGCACTTTTTCGAAAATGCACGTTTTTGGTTTTTCGGTTATAACTCAAAAACAAAACAAAAATTTAACGTTATTAAAACGGTGTTGTATTGCCCATTAAATTCCCTAAAACATTCCCCATTTAACCTTTGCAGTAGCTCTTACCAGAAGCGAGATCCCTGTATAGAGAATCGAATCTTTTACACACTGTATACGATTTTTTCCACTACTACCCTCGATAAATCTACAGCAGAAAATTGCCTAAATTAGTAAGATAACGCTCCGCATATTTTATTACTAAGAACAGGCGCGTCTTCAATCCATATGGAAGCTTCGTTACCATGGCAACCGATAAACAAAATCGCCGTATAACGGCGCCTGACAACTGACACCTTTATTTACCGGTAAATAATCGTCTATGACGTTGTCATTATTGACCGCATATGTTCAATTGTTTTATAAACAAAACAAGAAAACCTACTTTACAGTCATTTTGCTGGTCTTTAACGGTCCGTATTAAAGCTGGTAGTGGAAAAAAATATTTACAAGATTCTTGTAGTTTTGGTTATACCGGAAGACAGCACCATCTTTGTTTTTCAAATAAAACTACCCAATTTTTATTACAGATATTGATTTTACAGTCAGATCTAAGTCATTTTTGTCAAAGAAACTATGGTCCTAAAGTTAATTGTTTTCGAAAAAGTGCAGCCCAAAAATTGAAATTTTTAATAAGCTGTGAAACTTACTGTTGAAGTTATAAATGACTTGTACGGGGTGTTCATTATAAAACTTCATCTAGTTGGCTGTGAAATGTCAAAAGAAAAAGATGGAGAAACAAAAGTCCATTTATTTTGATTATATCATCCTTTTCTGTCAAAATTTCATAGCCTGCTAGATGAAGTTTTATAATGAACACCCCGTACTTTCCTTTGTTAAACAAACTTAAAAAAAAATTGAAACAAACGTTTTACCAGTATAGCACATAATTAAAAAAACATTAAATATAGCACATAACAAAAAACATTTTAAACAAACCCCTGTAATTTATTTTGTAGTGCTACTGAAAAGAAAGAACTGAAGTGATTTCTCGAAATTTGCATTGAAGTCTTAGAAAAAAAATGACGACAGCTTACCTATGACTTTTAGTATGGTCTCTATGCCCATGAGTTACCCTGTAGCATAAGCAAGTTGCATCTGGAAATCCATCACTTTTTTTGCATGTGTCTAAAGTACCTCCTTGTTGAAGAGTATCTAGAAGTTAAGAAATCATTTTGACATTTTTTTTTCGTCATTTTCATGTTGCAATATCTCCGAATTGAGCCTCTTCAAAAACTAAAATAGAATTTGAAAGTTGATTTCTTCTATATTTCTGTGCGAAATTTGGTTTTCCAAAATTATGCCTATTTTTATTTTATAAAGGATTATTAAAAACTTACTATTTAGATATGTTATTATATATTTTTTTATTGCACATATCATATCACACATGCCCTTTGTAGGAATTTGCGTAGATCCTTAGAAAAAAAACTAAGAAAACTTATCCAAAACTACCCCTTTACGAAAAATCTCAATTTTTTTCTAATTATAAGTATTTTAAATTGATCAGAAGTAACTTCCCTTTATTATCCTTACAGTTCTCTATTGAAAAAAATGTATAATAACATCAGTAATGATTCAAAAAAATCAAAATTTAAGCATTAAGTTTTTTTTGGCCCTTTTTCGATATATCAACATCAAAGGGAAAACAGGGCATCGTTTTATTCAAAAAATTAAAAGTTATTAACTGCCAAACCACTTGAGATAATTATGCAAAATTATTTCGGTTTCAATAATGCAATTTGACCATGACTTCGTCAAAATTGGTAATTTAAAAAAAAAAAATTACACTGAAATTTAAGTCAAATTTCATTAAAATGATTTTTATTTTTTACTGAGATGAGGCTTTAAGGAAATCTGTGCGTCGTAACATAAACTAATTAAAGAGCTTTTCTTCGTAGAATCGAATGAAGAATTCAGCAATAAATATTTATTTTTTTATCAAATTTACCCTATTATATTCAAAAAATAATAAATTAAAAAATTATTTATTGACAAACCCCTCCCGCGTAGATAATAACAATTAGAAAATTTAGCTTTAATTATCTTAAATGGTTTGGCAGTTACTAAAATTTTTAATTTTTTAAATAAAAGTTTGACACCCTGTATACCCGTTGATGTTAATATTTCGAAAAAGCGCCAAGAGAATAAAATCTTGTATTTTTGTATATCCCCCACTCTGTATATCAAAAACCTAGAATCGCATTTTACAAAATTTTTTGGGTTACCCGATCTAACAAAACCAGAAATCAACATCCTATTAGGTGTCATAAACCGGAACCAAAAAATAAATCCGATTACCATATATTTTCAGATTGTCCCATAACTAAAGGGTAACAGAATGGGTGGAGATAGTATAGATGAAAACTGAAACATTTGGCATCAACCTATCTGTTACCAACGTTATTAGTTACAAAAATACGGGGTGCTCAACAAAAAAAAACTTCCAATCAAAGGCGCAATCAATTTTAGAAAAATAGTCAATATATAACCGGAAAGCGGAAATAAGTTTCCCTTCACCGAATTAATATTTGGCAATTATTGAGCACCTGACCGATACAAACGTCTTAATAAATAATTATGTAAAGATTCCATTAAATTTACGCCATTGTTTGATAACAATAATAAGTACTTATTCAATTAGATGGCTATTTGACATCTCTGTCAAAAAGAGACCCAATACAACACGTATAAAACTTTCAGTCTTACCTGCACAAGTATAAAAAAACAATAAGAATGACAAGGCTGCAACAAAATCTTGATTGGTGCGGACGGCCTTATTTACTTAAGGGCCCGTCAGAATTGTAAAGCAACCAATGAAACGAAACGACCTTCCCCCTACCACCCCGCGCCCGAGCGATGGGTGACTAACACTGGCTAGCAGGTACGTAAAATCGTAGAATTTACCAGGACCTTTGAAAGTACGAGTCAGGATTATCGATCTGTCCCACGTGTTTGCGACGCGGCGTGACCGATTTTAGTAAAATTACCCCGATAATGTGTAAATCATGAAGATCATTTTGCAAAGTAAGATTAAGAGTATATCTAAATTGTGGCCACTGTCTGTAGGCCACAATTTGTAGACGATCTGAAATAGATATTTATTTGGTGAACACTATTTATTGCAAGAAATCATATTATAAAACAATCTAATACCAAAATTATATATAGAAATATTTTCTGAGAGAGTTGTCTACATTGCATCGCACCCGATGAGCAAATTATATGGTCACTTATAATGAGGCATTGTAAACATATATATCACAATTGCTGAATCTACATTTATTTACTATAAATATGCATCTATTATGTAGCAGCAGCCAGTCTATAAGATAGCTTCTTAGGGTATTTATCGGATGTAACTTGTTTATTTTAAAAATAAATAGTTTTTAAAAACGGAAGTTGCATTATTCGAAACAAAATTGGCGCAGTCGGTAGGATCCTTTCGGAGTGCGGTTACAAAAGTAGTGAATCTGAGTGAGTTGCGATAGCGATTCTGTGAAGTGCTACTAGTGACCAAACACCCTCTGGATTAGCAGTCAAGAAGGGATCCAAAGAATCTCCCGGAAGCATCTTGTGACTCCTGGCTAGAATCGTCTTCTGCGCTGCCACAGCGAGTCTACCAGTTGGACAAATTGGTCTACGCTAGTGTCCACTACAAGAGGTACCCTACCTAAGCAGTTTATCTCTTAGCAACGCTACCCCTTGATACAGGAAAGAAACTGGGAAATAAACTTTACTGTAAGTCAATTTATTTCCTATAGTCGTACAACCTGTTAATTAAACGTTCTATGACCCTTAATGAAAAAACACAGGGACAATATATTTAAGGATATAACTTACACTAAAAAGAAAACTAACAAAAAGGATAGTAAGAATAGTAACCCTAGCTTAGATAATTCTACTCTAAACATTATTGAAACTTATTCTAATATATCGCCTTTAGCTTCTAGTTCAAAAACTGACAATCAATTAGATAACAAAATGGCCGAAGCTTTGAAATCAACTGTAACTCTTCTAAAAACATTTGATGGAACACCAGCAAGACTAGAATCTTTTATTAACCAAATCGATACCTTTTACAATCGATATTTTAACACCGATCCATCTCAACAAGAATATGTTCTATTAGCTATAAAAGCAAAAATTATAGGCGCAGCCGAACACTTCCTTTTAACAAGACCAGATCTAACTTCCTGGAATAATATTAAAATAGCTTTACAGCAAAAATTCAGCGACCCTCTCACTAGGGCAAATTTACAACAACAATTAATATTTTTATGACGACGAAATCGAAATTCAGCCTACCCTACTAACGATCAATAATCAGACCTATACTCTTGACATTTTCAATCACTCTAATAATAATGTAGTAATCGAATGTCATAGAAATGAGAACCTTCCCTTAGAACCAATAGAACTTGAAAACTTTGAAATATTTAATTTAGAAATTAAAAACCCATTAATGAGGAAAAAATCACCTTATAAAACATCTAATTTCATCGATTTCAAAAATCTGATAAGGCATGAACACCTTAACCAAGAAGAACGAGATCAACTTTTTAAATTTATGAAGAATTACGGTGAAATCTTACACAAACCTGGAGACCCTTTAACATTTACAAATCAAGTCAAGCATGTAATCAATACAACTGATGAAATCCCTGTCCATACAAAAAGCTATAGGTATCCCCATGTACATAAAGAAGAGGTGAGCAAACAAATCAATCAAATGCTAAACGACGGAATCATTCAACCATCCAGTTCCCCTTGGAGTTCACCAATCTGGATCGTCCCGAAGAAAATGGACGCGTCTAATCACAAGAAATGGAGATTAGTAATCGACTATAGAAAATTGAACGAGAAAACAGTCGACGACAGATACCCGCTGCCCAATATAGCGGATATATTAGACAAACTGGGTAAAAGCCAATACTTCACCACCCTTGATTTAGCCAGCGGATTCCACCAAATAGAAATGGATCCCAAAAGCATACCAAAAACCGCATTTAACGTTGAACATGGCCATTATGAATATACAAGAATGCCATTCGGACTCAAGAATGCGCCATCCACCTTCCAACGCACAATGGACAACATATTACGTGGCCTACAAGGAAAAATTTGTCTAGTATACATGGACGACATCATTGTCTACTCCACTAGTCTTCAAGAACACTTGAACTCTCTAAAACTAGTATTTGATCGCCTTCTCTCTTATAATATGAAAATCCAATTAGATAAATCTGAATTCTTACATAAAACAGTTGAATTTTTAGGACATGTCATAACCCCTTCCGGAATTAAACCTAATCCTAGAAAAATCGAAGCCATAAAAAATTTCAAAATTCCAAATACTCCTAAAGAAATCAAATCCTTTCTTGGCTTAGTCGGATACTACAGAAAATTTATTAAAAATTTCGCAAAAATCACTAAACCATTAACCCACTGCCTAAAGAAAAATGTCAAAATAGTTCATGACAAAGTATTTTTAGACTCTTTCAATTTATGTAAAAATATTTTAATAAATGACCCCATACTTCAACACCCAGATTTTCAGAAACCGTTTATTCTCACAACAGACGCTTCTAACTACGCAATTGGAGCCGTTCTGTCTCAAGGTCCAATAGGAACCGACTTACCCATTGCATACGCCAGTAGAACCTTAAACCCTTCAGAATGTAATTATTCAACCATAGAAAAAGAGCTTCTAGCCATCGTGTGGGCTACTAAATATTTTAGACCCTATCTATTCGGTAGAAAATTCACAATAGTCACTGACCACAAACCACTCCAGTGGTTATTCTCTATTAAAGAAACCAACTCTAAATTAGTCAGATGGCGACTAACACTTCAAGAATACGACTATACTATTCATTACAAAAAAGGAACTCAAAATTTAAACGCAGACGCCCTTTCACGTCCACCAAAAGAAACTAACCCCATAGAAATAGTTAAACCTCCATTAACCCATATGTCAGCTGTATGTGACAAAGACGAAGATAATGATGACCAGTATTCATGGCATGATAAAATCAAGCATTTCTTTGATTCTCAAGACAATTTATTTGGTTCAATGACAAAAAAGAAACCTGTACCAAAACCAAGACCAAAAATTAATATTATATCAGATATACAAATTAGACCTCCGACGAAAATTAACACACAAGGAACTAACATTCAAAACACCTGTTCTCGAAATCAACAATCTCCTAACTCATCAAGCACAGAAACTATCAGAAGCCCTGAAAATCTAGAAAATCAACCTGAAGAAAATTCAGATACGATAACTGTCCACACGTCAAATGAAAACCCAATATTAGGAGCGCCCTATGTGAACAAAAGTATTAATACATATAAAAATCAAATAATTTTTAAATGGACCAATAAACCTCAACCCTATACAATTTCAAAAAATCTATTTAACACAAAGAAAAGAATAACTATATTCATAAACGAAAACCCAATTACGGAAGAAATACAAAAAATCTTTAAGGATTATTTAGCTCCAGATACGTATTGTCTACATTTTCCAGACAAAGAATTAGAACCTATAATTATTAGAATTTTTCAAGAAACATTTAAAAATAATTCTTATACATTGTTTATTTCAAACATCTTACTCCAAGACATTGTTGACATAAATGAACAACGAGAAATAATCGAAAGATACCACACTACAAAAACATCTCATCGAGGAATGACCGAAAACATAAAAAATATTAAGCAAAACTATTACTGGCCGAGCTTAGAACGAGACGTAATTAATTATGTCAATACTTGCAAAACGTGTCAAAAAACAAAGTATGACAGACATCCCTACAAAATAATATACAAACCTACACCAACTGGAACTAAACCATTTGAGCATCTATACATAGACACCTATTCTATCTCAGGACAAAAATTTCTGACTATAATTGACAACTTTTCAAAATTTGCTACAGCCTACTCTATCAACGAAACTTCCGTCGAAATCTGTCAAAATTTAATTAAATTGTTTTCCCATCATGGTACCCCATGTAAAATCATTACAGATAACGCGAAAACATTTAAGAGCAATTTAATACAAGATCTATGTAAAACCTATCAAATTGAATTACATTTCACTACTCCATTTAACCCTAATTCAAACTCTCCAATTGAGCGCTTTCACTCGACACTCAAAGAGAGTCTTATTGCCCTAAGAAATGACCATCGATCTAAGTCCATTCAAGAACTGGTCGATATTGCAATCTTAAACTATAATAACAGCATCCATTCTTCGCATGATTATACTCCATTCCAAATATTAAAAGGGAACCTGAACTATCAGTTAAATTTTGAGAAAAATTTAAATCAAATTCAAACAGATTACATTTATGACCTTGCGCAAACCTTCAAAGAATTAGACGAAAATATCAATTTAAAATTAAATGCAAAAAAAGCAAATGTTCTGTCAAAATTAAACAAAAGTCGAGAAAATGACCCAGAAATACCCGAAGGTACAAACCAACTTCTAGCGACACCCCAAAAACTATCAAAAACCCTTAAGCCAAAATACAAACCAACTCTATTTCGAAATCAACGGCATCCCAAAGATATCAAAAGACATTTATAATTTCAGAACATACAATGAGGACCATCTTAGTACTACTTCCCCTACTAGTTAACGCCCAATACCAAATCGAAGACATCAGTAACCCCTTACTACCTGTCTACGAAGGAACAGCTTACGTCATAACTGACCATCACCATGTTTATTATCATATCAATCTAACTAATATTAGAAAATGTGTCAGGACAGTAGAAAAGCCCTTTTACAAATCAATCAAACATTAGAAAAATCTAATTTACCCTTAAAAGATCTACTAAACGTAAGAATAAGTAATTTGCTAAGTCAAATCGACTCTATTAAACTCTTTGTTAAACATTATACAACCTCAAATTCCAAACGAGGAAAAAGAGGATTATTTAATTTCTTAGGAAAAGCTCAAAAATATCTTTATGGTACTCTTGACTCCGATGATGGAGAACGCTACGATAATTACATAAGAATCCTTCAAGAAAACCAAATTATCTTAAATCAAGACATGTCCGCAACTCAGATAATCGTTAAAAAATTAACAAAAGACGTCGACTCACAATTAACCGACATTAAACTAAATCAGCAAAAAATAAAAGATCAAATCCTTAACCTGACACAAATGACTCAAACCACATCAACTAAAGTTTATTTAATTGCATTGTTAGATAACCTAGAGGACAACATTCGTATAATAAATGAAATTCATATGAACGTGCAAACTGCAATAAACTTTGCAGAAATTAATATTCTGCATCACAGCATTCTCAAATATAGAGAATTGCAGGTTATCATTCAGGAATTAAATCCAAGTATGCTCATTCCATTCGACAACATCATCAAATATTATGAAGCAGCTCATACAGACGTAACAATTAAAAGCGACCTAATTATTTTTTATATCGCTCTTCCTCTTACGTCAGGAAAATCTTACACACTATACCACGTGTATCCAATTCCCATGAGTAATAAAATAATGGACATAAAAAATCCCTATTTATTGAAATCATTAAATGACTCTTTCAATCTTAAGGAAAATTGCCCTAAAATAGAAGGAATATACCTATGTCCTAAAGCCCTGTTAAAAACGAATGAACCCTGTACAATACAAACGATCGAATTAACCAATCATTGCCCTCTAATACCAATTAATATTGAAAAATCCTCTACAATACAATTGAGAGACAATTCTCTTATAATAATCCCAATCACCTCAGAAAACATTTATTTCCAATGTCCTAATCAAAAAACTATTGAAACCATTAGTCAACCATCACTAATCTTACCTAGAGAATGTTCTGTACAAATTCAAAATAAAACTTATGAATCTCAAAGACCCAATACGATCAATTTAAGATTTAAATTAGCCTCAATCAATATCAATAATAAATTGATACAGAAAACTGAACCCCTGCAACTAAAAGAAATTGACTTAAACAATATTCATGAAGATTTAGAAAATGCAAAGAAATTAACCACGCATTCTCTAAAAGTATTTGACGTAGCAAACACGAGTACACCCATATTAATTATAATTATTATTATTATTATAATCATTAGTTTAATCATAGTGTTTTGTTATTATAAGAAAAATAAAAATGTAAAAGTGAACATAAAATTGAAACCTCTCGAAAATCTTACCCCATTTTCTCAATCTTAAGAAGGGAGGAATTATATGGTCACTTATGATGAGGCATTATAAACATTTACATCACAATTGCTGAATCTACATTTATTTACTATAAATATGCATCTATTATGTAGCAGCAGGCAGTCTATAAGATAGCTTCTTAGAAACTGGAAAGTTTCGTTTGTTTCACATACTTTGTATCTAGCATAGAACTTTGAATCATCTAATACCGAGGTAGAATCTTCGAAAAGAGGGGGGTTTTAAGAGGGAGGGTGTTCAGAACCTCCAGTATACGAGAATTAAGGAACATCAAGAAAAATAAAGATTTGGTTAAATTAAATAAATCAAAGTAATTCAAAGAAAGTTGGAACTCATTACAGTGTTTTAAGGAAGTTGTAGTAAACGTTATTTTATTTAATTTAACAAAACCATCAATTTGGAGATTGAGAAAAAAGACTGATTACTTCCCCAGGGGTCAATTTAAAAAAAATGTTGAAATTTTGTATGCTGTTTGAATTATTGATCGAAATGAGAGGATTTCAATTCCCTATGATCATAACACCTTAATACAAGTCACATTAGTCACATTAGTCACATAAGTCAAAAACATTTAATCATAAAAGTGGCAAAAAGTGACAAAAATTAGTGCCTGGAGAACGATCATAAAAGAGGTGTATCCTCAAAACTATAGCCACTTATGAATAGCACTTCCGTTTCCGGTAGGCTAAAAAAGAACAGCAAGAACAGCAAAAAAACAGTTGAATTCACTCCAATAGGTCCACTCGTTCTAAAGTTAGAGGCCGCCAAAGTGGGAATTTGAGAAAAAAGAAGGCATTTACTTTCCTTTAGATATTTTGAATAAAATTTTTGATTTTTGTATACTGTCTTTGATCGAAATAAGACTACTTAACTCTCCTATGACGTGACAAACTTAATACTGGTCAGAGTAGTCCTGTAAGTGAATTTTGAACAGTATCTTAATTTAGAGGTATAAATCCGGCATTACAATCCTCTGGGTTGAATGTCAGGCAAATTTGTAATGTAACTCAGAGCATTTTCCTGTAAAATTAGTTATGTCTCATTAGAAGAAAATCATAGAACTTTATTGCATGGAAATATCTGTCCTCTCCAAAAGGTCCAGCTTTCGATTAAGAGCGGAAATATCTAATTTATTGACCAGAAAAAAAAACAATTGACTGAGTATTTATTCTAATCAGCTATATACACCAAACTTGGCACAAATGATGCCCCTGAATCGGAGCATACACTGTTAAACTTTCAGATTCGGATGTTCATTCTAAAGAACACACTACGCTCTAGAAAAATTTGATAAAAACCGATTGACTGGGTATTTAATCTGATCAGATTTACACCAAACTTGGTACAAATGATGCTTCTGACCGTGGAAATATACTGTTAAACTTTCAGATTTGGATGTCCATTCTAAAGCACACACTACGCTCTAGAAAATTTGATAAAAACCGAGATAGTTTACGGAGGCGCGAAGCGCCGAGGTGAACTATGTCTCGTGACAGTAATCAACATTTCACCGAAGCTTGTATACTATTTTATTTACAACCATATAATTTAAGAAATTCGATTTTGTGAAAAGATTTGTGAAATAGTATATTATATAACAAGCATTTAATGAGAGTCGTTATTCTCGAGGGTAACGTTTGAGCCCACGAGCGAAGCGAGTGGCACAAGTTGTCCGAGAGAATAACACTCATTAAATGCGCGTTGAATACTATACTTTGTCCATGACCAACATTCTGGGTTTTCTCAAATATGATACGTTATAGGTGCCACAAAGATAATTTACAATTTTAAAACCACGACCACGACTGGTTTCGCTATTCAATGGCGCGACGTTTGATGCGTCTCGTCGATAGATGACGGTCTAGACACCCGCGCATGTCACCGCATGTTCATTTCAATGCTACGAGGGTGGACGGTAAATTACTTCATTTTATGGCCTATTTTAAGTATTTTTCAGTGAAAAGTACATATTTTAGTGAAAAAGAGACACTGTAACCTACATTTGCCTCAATACATCCTAATAGAAGGATAATTATTTGAATGAACCAGTGGTAACTACCGATTTCATGTTTAGGGCAGTTTACTTTTTGAGCTGTCAGTTGCCTACGACATGTTTCGTTTCCATAACAACTCATTATTCACTTGTGAATAATGTTCATTATTCACAAGTGAATAATGATTATCGTTAGTCTTGAGAATGTACAAGAATAATGTGATTATTATAGTATGGTCGTGGATAAAGTATTTTATTCTTCTATTAGGATGTATTGAGGCAAATGTAGGTTACAGTGTCTCTTTTTCACTAAAATATGTACTTCTCACACAAAAATACTTCAAATAGGCCATAAAATGAAGTAATTTATCGTCCACCCTCGTAGCATTGAAATGAACATGCGGTGACATGCGCGGGTGACTAGACCGTCATCTATCGACAAGACGCCTCAAACGTCGCGCCATTGAATAGCGAAACCAGTCGTGGTCGTGGTTTTAAAATTGTGATTTATCTTTGTGGCACCTAGAACCTATCATATTTGAGAAAACCCAGAATCTTGGTCGTGGATAAAGTATAGTATTCAACGCGCATTTAATGAGCGTTATTCTCTCGGGCAACTTGTGCCACTCGCTTCGCTCGTGGGCTCAAACGTTACCCTCGCGAATAACGACTCTCATTAAATGCTTGTTGTATAATATACTATTTTCTAATTTTGACATATAAAGTGGCACTTTTCAATACTGATGACAGTTACGTAACTAGTTACGAAAAGTAAAATCATTCGTAACTGGTGATGAAAAGTTCGTTTCACCACCACTTGCAGGTTTCGGTTGTGGCACACCGTTGCTACAGTTTTATGGTATTAAGTAGATACAAAGTGGTTTAAAAGTAAATATTGAAGTTTAATAATAATAACTCTCTCTCTAAGTAAGTATTTGTAGTCAAAATTAGAAGAAATCTTGTATGAAACACATGACGAAAAGCCTTTTTTGTGTATCTCATTCAAATTGCGGGAACTCGCTGCGCTCGTCCGGCAAACATTCATTCGTTACACAAAATCGGACTTTTCGTAACTGGTTACATAAATAGTTATTTTTTGCTGTTTTTGTAAAAAGCATAGTAGAAGTGAAATTAGTCCCATTAGTGGACTTTTTCTAAATATCTGCAAAGTACGTTTTAAAAGTACTTAAAAAACAACCTCCGAAAGGGTCTATCTCCCAAACTTTTGAACTTACGGGACTTTGACTGGAGGTGAAAAAGAACAAGGAACCGTCGTTTTTTATGAAAGTTATAGTTAAGGGTAGGGGTGAATAAGGACATGAAAGAGAATAAAAAAACCGTTGGATTCACTTCAATCCGTCCACTCGTTCTAAAGTTACAGGAGATCAATTTTGGAGACTGAGAAAAAAGTGGGAACACACTCCACCTCCTGTTAGGTTAATTTCAAAAAAATGATTTTTTTTGCAAGTTTTTAACAAGCATAATAAGAGTGAAATTAGTCGCATTGGTGGACTTTTTTCTAAATCTCTCCAAAATACGTTCTAAAAATATCTAAAAAACGACTTCCGAAAGGGTCTATCTCCCAAACTATTCAACTTAATTTGAGTTCTGTTCGGTTTTATTGGTTTATAGTCTTGACTCATTTGTTTATGTTGCTATGGTGTACTGGTTTGTGATAGATATTTGTGTGGCCATGAGGATTGTTGCTGCTATAATATGTTTGGCTGACTGAAATGGAAGACTTCAACAAGTTGGTTAGCAGAAATCTTGAGTTGGTTTGTTAATGGTGTGCTTTAGTTTGGACGCATAAAAGTAAATGTTTTCAGAAAGTCATTTTGGATTTTTTTAAATGTAATTTTTAGTGAATTTTACATAAGGGAAACCTACCATTTGATTTTCAACTTGATATTACCTTCGGTTCAATAAAACAGCTGTAACTGTGTAAAAATAATATGTTAGCTATATTACCATTCATGGCATCCCCATGGGCACCCAGCATCCAAAGCTGAACCATGTACCTTAAACAGTTCACTAATAGTTGTTTTCCTAACAAGTGTGCAAAGTAAGACTTTCGCGCACGCGACTGCCGTTGCCCGACCGACGCGAAGCGGAATTCGGGCAGCAGTCAAGTGCGCGAAAGACACCTTGCGCAAGAATTAGGAACAATATTTTTTTTACAACGGTATAAAAGTCCAGCTGCCACTAATATGGAACACCTTTAACGATTTTATAAATGATTAAACTTCACAGTTCTTTTCTGCTACCCCTGTATTGAAGGCGTGCGCGAAAGTAAGACTTTGTCGCACTGCTATGGGCGACGTGCGAGAAAGATAATGAAAATATGTGTCAGTTTGCATACTGTCTGTAATGCGCGAACCGTGTCGTATTTTGACGGTTGTAGAAAAATATTAACGTTACTTAACTACTGTAGCTATAATAGCTGAGTCAGCAATATCACAATTTATGATATCCTCATAGGTACCTAGCATCCAAATTTGAACCATGTACCATTAATAGTACCCTAAATGCAACGTTTTCAATATCCCCCCATTTAAAAGGCATTGAAAAATGTATTTTGTTATGGGAATGGGGTGTGGATTGTTAAAATGTATTGAGCAAACTATAAACCGCGTGGTCGGGCCTCGACGTCATCAGCCATCATGAATTCTGATACGAAATTTTCAAATCGAGCAGTCTTTGTGAAAACTTTTCGAGAACTGGGCATTTTGCCAATAATCTTCCTAGAAATGTTGAAATTTTCACCTGCCATACTTTTTTCCACGCTTTTCCCCATATTTTTCTTGGTCTAAGGGTTTAAAGTTTAATCTGTCCAATGAGAAATTTCCGGAGTCAAAAAATGCGATTCCAGGGCACAGTTTACCTCCTTTACTCATGCGTCAGTTGCCGAAAATAACGAAAATTTTGCCAAAATTAAAAAAATCTGCATCTTTTCTTTTGAAATTCAATTATGACCATTTCGCGACGTCCCAGCGAAAAAGTGGTTCTCAGGTTCAGAAAAGAAAACATTTCAAGGTATCCCTTGGGATAGAAATCCAGTCGATTGGATGCATAGTCTCGGCACAAATAGACCTCAAAGTGGCAATTTCCAGTTTAAAGTTTAAAAATTCGTCAAAATTGCAAATTCAAAACTAGGACCTTGATCTTTGGCCAAATCGAGGACCCGTATGTGTGCTACCTCCCTGAATTATTTTTTGCTGTATAAACGTGGAATCTACAGGGTGAATTGTGAGAAAAGTAGACACAAATTAGCAAAAAATGTGGCACCGAAAAATTTTTGTGGCACGCCCGGTATAAGAGCTAGACCAAATGATTTTTTTTCTCTCCACGTCTTTTAGTTATACCGGGTGTTCAGCAGAACCCTGGACATAGGAGATTACCATGGGAAATCGGTTTTTATTTTTTTGCGCCTGTACGGTTGATTTGATTGAAAACCTTTTAAGTGTAAGGTTGTAGAGCTTATGGTCAGCTATCATCCTGTAATTTTTCATACCACAGTTTTGGCTGTTTTTTGGAAAAACGCCTCGAAAAGTACAAAAAACCAAATACAGTGCGCCCCAAAATGCCAATCCACACATTAACAACTTCTCGACGTTGGTCTCGGTTGTCCTGCACTGTATGTGGATTTTAGAGAGTCCAAACTCATTCATTTTGTTGATTTGAGAGACCCATTAATCCAAATTAACATTCATTGTTGGAACAAATGTTTATAGCAAATAAGCAAGACCAGTAAGCAGATAGCGATGGATGTTTGATCTGCTAAGACCAGTTTCTTTCATGTTTTATCTATGTATCTGGAGACTATAGTGCCTGTGAAAAAAAACTCTTTTCAGTGACAACAAATCTTAATAAAGGTGATAGTGTTTTTATAGGAATAATTGTTGTTATCTGTGGTATTACCTAAATTTATGTTACATTTCTTTTTCATGTCCACTTGTTAATTTCTTCCGTTAAGAAATTTATGTATAGATTGATTATGGAAATATACTTATTTTGGTACTTGCTGCATTCACTTTTTCACACACAATTTACCCGAAATAAAAATGTAATGTATACAGAAAGCTTGTATTTATTGATATTAAAGGTTCGATTTTCATTTGTTCACTTTGACAGCAAAAAACAATTGAACATCGAAATTAGGAACCATTTTGTTGATACAGTGCAAAACTTTATTTTTATTATCTCTTATTTAAATTTTTCATTAGTTATGAATTTTGAGGAGAGAAAACTTGTTTTAAAACATTTGGTGATAGGTGGATCGGAAAGTTTGGAGCAATTAATTGGCCACCTCGCTCTCCGGATTTGGATCCCTGTGATTTTTTTGTTTGGGGATTCATTCAAGATCGTCTCTACCAGAGAAATAAACAATATGCAAATGTTCAAGAGTTGAAACTTGCCATTCAAGAAATTTGTGGTCAAGTCACGGTGGTGATGTTGGACAATACATGTCGCAATTTTGAACAGAGGCTTGCATATTGTCCTCTGCAGAAGGTGGTCATTTTGAACAATTTCTCTGATGTGCCACATCTAGTCTTGTATTTTATTTATTTGTTTATTGTTCTTGTTTACCTCTGTGTTTGATGTTAAACACCTGGGTGGTTATTCACTTTCTTTGTAGTATGTAATTAAATGGTTCTTTTAAGAGCCGCCAATCCGTACTTTCTTTTCGCCAATTCCACGATAACTCATTTGTAGAGTACAATCACATTTCAAGTTTGGTTCTTGGGTTGCTCAACAAACGTATCCACCCAACTCGCCGTCCTTAATAATTCTTAACATTAACCTAGCTTTTAGCTTTACCAATGACAAAGACAAGAGACATATCGTCGATCCGTTGTCTGTTGCCAATCTAAAATGAATTAGACAACCAGCCATACACAAATTGGAATGATTTTCCTTTTACTAATTATGATAATAATAAACGTAACTTTTACTTACCGTATGATTTAAGAACATTATCGTCAGGTTTTCGGTTAATTTTCACTGCATAATCACGTTAATTACTACATGATAGTCCCTCAAAATAAATAAGAAAGGAAAATCGGCTCTGACTCTGACATAAGAAATTATTATGTTGGCGATACTGCACATGACTGGCGGAGGTGACGCGCCAAATTCAAATTTTTGCACTTTTCGAGGCCTTTTTCCAAAAAACAGCCAAAACTGTGGTATTGAAAAAATTACAGGATGATAGCTGACCATAAACTCTACAACTTTACTCTTAAAAGTTTTTCAATCAAATCAACCGTACAGGCGCAAAAAAAATAAAAACCGATTTCCCATGTTAATTTCCTATGTCCAGGGTTCTGCTGGACACCCGGTATGAACTGCTAACGGAAAAGATCGTTACAGCTATAGTCGTTTTCAGGAAGATATTCATCTAGCCACCCATGACATTGTAAACGCACCTTTTAAAAACAATTGAAAAGTTACCAGAAAAGTTACTAGATCGGAGATTGGTGCGAAGCGAGCTTAACGAACGCATTTGTCGGGTTTTAACCTCAAATTTTGTAATTTTCAAACATAACTACTTTATTTCTCAAATTTTGCTCAAATCCAATTATTATTCAGCGTTTGTAATGTAGGAAAAGTAAACTGGCTTAATAAACGACTAACTATCATCCAGAACTATTAACACAACTCATCGCATGACCCAGAAAAGTCATCTGCAACCTCCAACTTCTACAAAATAAGATGCCAGAGTAGAGTTACAAATACAAAAATTGAGACATCAAAACCACATTCAAGCAGTTGTAAGTATTGATGATTGATTATTGCCAGCTAAAGCGAGCGTTAAATTAGTATGCATATGCAGAGGGAAGAACTGAACTGGACCATCAACCATGAACAAGATTTCCAAAAGTTCCGAATATACTCACCCAGAAATTACTTTAGTGTCCAGATGCCCTGGGAATAGACCATACATTTAACAATGCTTATGCCTATGCCTTACATAATATTATATAGTCTACCACTTTCCAAGTATAAAATGGAATGCAGATTACAGTCAATTAAAAATTGTTCCAAACAGCAAAAGCATCTGAGAAAAGATGGTTTTCTACCAGACTGAATTTAAGTACTGCCATATGATTTGGATTGTATGATGAGAGTCCTAGTGGCCTTTTCATACCTATATGTACCTATATGCCATATGCCATCCATAATTATGATCACTTTGGATCTTGAGTTAATATTAGTGAAGATTACCCCCCATGATAAAGAAAAGAATATTTTGATGAATTTACTGTTATATCATTTGGCTCCATTGTTGGATCAAAATTGACCCTTTCATTAATTTGTAGGTATTTAGAGAAGTGTATTTTTGTTTTGTTAAATATATATGATTTTACATAATAAATTAATTATACTAAAAGAAGTCTTGCCTAATTGAGCATTTAATTTCTTAAACTACCTAAATATCAAGAAACTAAAATGTTTGTCTGGTGGTTTATTAATTGTCTGATTTAATATTAGGTTTGTTCCAACATGCTAGAGAACCATTGCAGAACATTTAAAAAATCATTTTGGCCAACTCACCAGCAAACATTTCAAATTGAAATGAGGAACCATCTGACATGGTCGCAGAACCACTGTGGACAAGCACATTGTTTATTTAAATTTCGATATCATATTAGTGAGTTGTGAAGAATGATAGACCCTTCTGGAATAGTTTTTGGTCGAATGGAACCAACTTATTTTCAACTAAAGAGAGCTACAGTTCTTTTAAACTAAATAGCATAAGCAGGGGCCATTTCTTACAAACTCAATTGAAAAAGTTTCGACTTATAACACTTACATATAGACAAAGAATTTGAAGTAACTTTTAGAAACAAGTAAAGGCTATTTATAAGTTTGAAATTAAGAACCCCTTTGCAAATAACTTACTATACCTGGAATAAAAATGCTATTGAAGTTGTAAGAACTTTTTATTTTACATACAAAACAAAACAAGTATAATGTGTTTAATGGAAAAACTTATTAAGTTGGCTGAGAATTGTCAGGAGACAAGAATGCTGGACTAATAAAGTACCAGCTACTTTCATTGTTCTATCCTATTCTATGAAAACTTCACAACCAACCTGTTCACATTTTGGAAGATATTTAAAAGATTATAACTCAGACATTGGTACTTTTCTGACATTAGGACTTTACCTTCCACTATAGGATGTCTACCATAACATGATTGCGGAAGTGTATAGGGCAGGTCCAGGTCATCTTATTGCTTGTATACATTTTTTTCTCAATGTGGGCTCTAGGACATATCTTGGGCTTAAAAGATGCACTTGAGTGTTTGTGATACTTTCAAGCTAACTTGTATATTGTTTTGGAATTTTTAGTGAAATGAGTTATGAGAAAGAACCATGACATGACATAAAATAAAAGGTTTCTGTTTGGTTTCTGTTAAAATCTCAAGTATAATTAAAAATTATATTTGCAGAAGAAGATAATTACATACACATGCTATTAGCTTTCTTGTAAGATTGGAAGATCCACATCAAAGGCACACTAAGGGTTGTTTGTGGTAATATTTTATACAAGACACTTAAAATCTATGGTGGTTCAAATATTAGAACCCAGGATGTAAACTACAAGAGGCTCCTTTTGAGGCCCAGTCCTTCGAAATCACATTAGCAAAAAATTAATATACTTAATATGATATACAGGAGTATGATAATATATATGAACACTTAGTGTTATTTCGACAAATGTTATACTTGTGCATCCTTCGGAGAGATTAACACTTACATAGTTAGCACTCTGTATAACTGAGAACACAACGGTCACCCCCAAATTGGATCCCACACCATCACTTAACAGAACATTAAATTTATAAACAGAAACACACACATGTGTTGTTTAGGTTAGTCCGTCGGTCCTTCCTTTGGCACATTCGTGGATAGTTGAGATGGTCAAAAGATCATTCTTCATTTATTTTGGATAATGCAAAATCATTCAGTAGCACTTTGATGATGTAACTTGAATACTGGACACTGGGCAATTGTTTTTTTCTATGGTTTTATTATTGTCTGCAAGTGGCATTTTCCAATTCGCAAGTATCAAGCACTTTGCTTACAGTCTTCATAGAAAGTCAAAAAACAAACAATGCATGCAGCTGCAGCTCTGCTACTGGAGTTAAGGAAATTGCGAGAAAAATTGTTAAATAATAGCTTCATTCTCCAAGGGATCAAATCCGTGGTAGGTCCTAGGTTTATTTCACTTTCTGCTTTCACTATATGAGTTGTTGAGTAGGAAAGTAGTACTATAAACATAAAGGACTGTTGGATGATAATAGGCAGTGTAGTTATTTGATAATTACTCACGAAAATTGGAATAAGAAAAAAAGAAATATGAGAAATACATTCACAATATTTACAAAGATGCTTTCAAGGAATCGTAATACGTAATATTATGCTCTCTTTCTCAAAATACGTGCAGAAAACAAGGATAGAACATAAGCGTCATGCCATTTCTTAAATTTTGACGGAATGTCTTAGATACCAACAGAAAATAAGAATTTCCCCAGATATCAGTTGAAAAATTTTTGGAAGAAGGGCTGCCACTACAAAACCGATATTTCCATGGCTGGCTAGATGAATATCTTCCTGAAAACGACTATAAATGTTTTGTCATTTTTTGGGGTCTGTATCTCGGAAATACCTTGGCCGAAATTTAAAACCTAAATAAATTTTAAAAGGTTCTTTCTTCTAGAATCACGACGAGAGATTGATCGTAAATAAGTTATTCTCTAAAGGATATACAGGGTAAAGAAAAAAGCACTGCAAAACGGTTGCTTTTCAACCCACTGCATTTGGTAGGCAGCGTAATTTAAGAACATTCATTTTTATGACATTTAATGGCGTTAGTTGGTATCTCGGGACATGTTCGGCAGTTTTCAGTTTTTTGGCCTAGAAAATAAATTACTGGGGTTTTTCAAAAAGTTGACGCTCTTTTGTAAGTCACCCTGTATCGCGAGAATGCCGCAGCCGATTTTAGTAAAATAAATGATTTCTAAAAAATAACTGGTTGTAAAATCAGCGACTAGATTCATAGTTAATAATACAGTTTTTCTAATTTTGACATATAAAGTGGCACTTTTCAATACTGATGACAGTGACGTAACGTCCTACTTGTATGAAACACGTGATGGAAAGCCTTTTTTATGTATCTCATTCAATCATCAAACATTCATTCGTTACTCAAAATTGGACTTTTCGTAACTGGCTACATAAATAGCTATTATTCCGTATTGTACAAGGATGGCAAAAAATCTAATAAAAAAACTGATAAAAATTTTGTTTACTACGATGTCATGACGGGAGGCTTAACTTTAAGACTTTTTTTGTAATGACATTTAAGAACTACGCTCGATATCTCTGGACGGTTTTGGCGGTTTTTTTATTTTTTGCCTAATAAATCAGTTACAGGGCGTTCACAGAAAGTTTGAACTTTCTTGTAAGTTACAATACAAGGAATCCTGAAATTAACTATGCCTAGGCAAAAATAGGGCACAATGTTCATACAAACATAACCCGCAAACGCTTAGCAAAAACTAATTAAAGTAACAAAATTTTTACCAAATATAAATGTTTTAATTAAGGGGGTTGCCACCTCTTTACTAGAGCACCTCTGAGATTTATAGGGATTATTCCCTATACATCATGCAAGGCAGAAATGATATTTCATTAGAATGCTACATCTGCCAAGAGCCCTAAAAAAATAAGAACTAATTAAAGTAACAAAATTTTCACAAATTATAAATGTTTGAATTATTGTTTTCGTGAAAATAAAAAAAAAAAAGTGCAAAATTTGTCAATCATTTTTGGGCCAGCCGTACTCAGTAACCGTTCCAGACAGACATTTGAAGATGGGCTCTGCATGTAACCGTATTCTTCTTAGCTCCTCTTATAGATTTTCGGGTAAATCTTCATAAAAACGAGTTATTAGCTGTTAAAAGCCGAAATGCAAGATTTTGATCTCCAGATTTGTCCCAAATATTGGCAAGTATTATATTTTTAGGAACCATTAAATCTAAAAAACTCAAATTTTGGTTGTAGGTTGTTTTCATAATCGCAAACAATATGTCAATTCCAGTTCAAATTACATTAAGCTCACCACAAACAAACCAACTTAAGATTTCTGCTGAACAACTTGTTTCTACAACCAATTAAACCTATTAAACAATTGGCAAATAAAAATGGAAATGGAACAATTATGTGCATTCCTAAACACTTTTGCAAATTTCTCGCAAACGGTGGAAGATAAGAAAGGACGCAAGGGTAAGAAAGTTTCTAAATTGTATAGAGAATTCAGAGTTTTAAGAAAAAACGATCAGTGGTGTGCTACAAAAAAGTTTGTGAGAGTAAAAGGGATACAACGCGAGAAAAAAATAGGACCCTGTCGATTCTGGCTAGCGGTTACCTATATTCAAAATTTGAATTAAATATCTCAAAAACTCTAAGAGTTATAAAGAAAAAAAAATCAACACCCTGTATCTCCGAGACGAAGCGTTTGTGGGTTATGTTTGTATGAACATTGTGCCCTATTTTTGCCTAGGGATTTCCCAGTTCATTTCAGGATACTTTGTATTGTAACTTACAAGAAAGTCCAAACTTTCTGTAAACGCCCTGTAACTGATTTAGTAAGCAAAAAATCAAAACTCCGCCAAAATTGTCCCGAGATATTGACGATAGCTCTTAAATGTTATTACAAAGTTAAGGCTCCCGTCATGACATAGTAGTAAACAAAATTTTAATCAGTTTTTTATTAGATTTTTTGCCATCCTTGTACAAAAGGGAATAAAATTGTTTTATTAAGTATGAGTCTACGTCGCTGATTTTACAACCAGTCATCTTTTAGAGATCATATATCTTATTAAAATCGGCTGCGGCATTCTCGCGATACAGGGTGACTTACAAAAGAGCGTCAACTTTTTGAAAAACCCCTGTAATTTATTTTGTAGGCCAAAAAACCGAAAACTGCCCGAGATACCAACTAACGCCATTAAATGTCATAACAATGGATGTTCTGAAATTAAGCTACCTACCAAATGCAGTGGGTTGAAATGCAACCATTTTGCAGTGCTTTTTTCTTTACCCTATATATCCTTTAGAGAATAACTTATTTAAGATCAAATTCCCGCCGTGATTCTAGAAGAAACGACCTTTCAAAATATCTATAGATTTTAAATTTCGGCTAAGGTATTTCCGAGATACAGACCCCCAAAAAGGACAAAAAAACTTTGCTGTATCGATCTTTTCCGTTAGCAGTTTATTTATAATCGAAACGGGCTCCGCTATAGTTTTCATAAAAATCGCAAAAAAAACTAGGTATACTATTTTGGATACTTTTTCTTAATAGTTTTTAGACATTTTTTTAACCACTTTGTATTAAAGTGACATCTTTGGCGAAATAGGATTAAAAGTGCCCAAGGATATGCACTTTCCCTCGGAACCATCCTTATTGGGTCAGTCGTCTGTCTAAGGGGGACCAGAACACGACCAGTCCAGACTAACATTTCAAGTAAAATTTTAAGGTTTTGTGTTACTCACAGACAAAAATTTCGTGTTACATTTAAGCCAAAATTTCAGGTTAGCAAAGTCAAAACTTAAATATTCGATGTAATTTTTGGAACAAAATTTCTTGTTACTAAACAAATGTTTTTTATTTTTGTGATACGTTTAGACTACAATTTATGTTACTCACTCTTAGACCACAATTTCCTGTTATCAATTCAAAATTAAACACTTTTGTGTTACATTTAGACTAACATTTCAAGTAACAATTTCAAGGCTTTGTGTTACTTATAGACCAAAATTTCGTGTTACCTTTAAGCTAAAATTTCGTCCAAAGTCGAAACTTAAAGATTTGATGTTACTTTTGGTACAAAATTTCTTGTTACTAAACAACATTTTTTTATTTTTCTGATATGTTTAGTCTACAATTTCGTGTTACTCCAGTCACAATTTAAAAATTTTGTGTTAGGCTCTCATAGATCACAATTTCTTGTTACCAAGTCAAAATTAAACAACTTTGTGTTACGTTTAGCCTAACATTTTAAATCAAACTTTTGAGGTTTTGTATTAATTCCCGACTAAAATTTGGTGTATCATTTAAGCTAAAATTTTCTGTTACCAAAGTCGAAACTTAAAGATTTGATGTTACTTGCGGATCGAAATTTCCTGTTACTAAACAATTTTGTTTAAAGTTTTGTGATACGTTTAGACTACAATTTCGTGCTACTACAGTCAAAACTAAAAAGTTTTGTGTTACTTACTCTTAGACCACAATTTCTCGTTACCAAGGCAAAACTAAACAATTGTGTGTTACATTCAGACATTTCAAGTCAAAATTTTAATATTTTTGCTTTCTTATAGACCAAAGTTTCATGTTACATTTAAGCTAAAATTTGCTGTTACTAAAGTTGAAACTTAAAGATTTTATGTTACTCTCGGAAGGAAATTTCTTGTTACTAAACAATTTTTTTTATTTTTGTGATACTTTTAAACTACAATTTCGTGTTACTGCAATCAAGACTTAAAAATGTTGTGTTACTCTCTGTTAGACCACAATTTCTTGTTACCAAGTCAAAATCAAACAATTTTGTGTTACATTTAGACAAAAAAATTAAAAAAAAACCGTCTCAATTTTACTGCGAATTTTTGAACATTTTTCTATTTAACATATCGGATTTATACTGCAAAATTTATCATCTACACATATGAGGGAATCTACCCATGGGGAGCCCTATATCCCACATAGCTCCGGATCTACGGTGAAACCGTCATAAATTTGGGTATCTAAAAAAACGCATTTTTGATTTTCTTATGCCACTGCTTAGCACATTTTATAATAATAATAATAATAATAATAATATGCTTTATTGTCGGAACAAAAAAAAAAGTTATTGACAAAGCTCATGAAATGACTACATCTAACAAGTTTAAAGATAAAGTAAAAAATCTTAAAATACGGTATAAAAACAAAACATATAAAAACATTGAGCAATAAAATAAGAAAGGGGCCAGTTTAGAACCCCCATTTCACCCCTGGTTCATCTTAAATCCTAAAGCTAAACAAAAGTGTCAACAAAAAATCCTCAACATCATAATAGGCGCTCTCCAAAAGCAGGCTTCTAAGCTGCATTCTAAAATTGCAAAGCCTATTCATTTCCGTGCCTACGCTCCTCGTATGAAAATCCCGTCAAACGAGCAGTTTAAAAGTGACAAGCGTCGAAATAGAAAAAATACCAAAAATCTAACACCAAATTTGCAAAAACATAAAATGCTTTATAATCCTCACTGACGTTCGGATAATAAAGGTCGAAACGTTGACAATTTCAAAAAAGTCAAATAGTTCTTTGCGTTGCACTCGCTATCCCACACCCTTCTTCTTACAAGAAGGGCGCAAAGTGCTTAATATTGTCATCAGTTAAAGACATTCGCGATATTGTTCAGAATAGTCAAATCCATTATCCCTTGAGATTCGACTCTATTTCATCAAATAATAGCCCTTAGGGATTGGAGGTGTTTCCACCTGTAAAAAGCTCTTTTTTGTGATTTTGCAACGTGATATGTTGTGTCGCTTCGACGGCCTGGCCGGCTTTTTCCACGATGAAAATCAAAGGGCCGGATTTAAATTGCAAATTTCCGTCGGCCCTTCAAGGCGGCCGTTTAGGATTTACGACGCGGTTCTTTTATTACGTTGGCAGCCCATATCATATTTTCTGCCAGGAGGGATTTAATCGCGCGAAAGATGAAAAGTGTATCCGTTATCGCAGCCACGTGCCAAGAAAGACAAAAACATAATTTTAAATTACGATAAAAAGGACATGATAATAACTCGCAAGCAAAGTTTCGAAATTTTATTATCGAGAGGATCGTTTCCACACTACCCAAAAGGGACCGCATTTGAAACTGATTTTCAATTTTCTATGTCCGTAAATAGTAGTAGTAAAATCCTCAAGAGGAATAGTGTTACTCGAAAAGCACACCGCATCCTGGATAGAGCATAAGATGCTTTAAAGTCCAGGTCCAGGGGAATGCTCGCGTGATTCACCGGGGAGGTAAACATGCTGAAAGCTTAGCTTTCGGATATTAGATCCACAATGCCACGAATGTGTAGCAATGCATAAAAGAGTTTTCTATACGATATAGAGATGATGGATCGTTATGAGGCATAAGGGATTGCAGCCAATATGGTAAATTATTCCCTTTATGCACACAAAGCTGGGAAATGATTCCAATAAAGCCCGCATTATTTTCCAGGAAAGAAGGCTAAAAATTTAAAAACGTTTCTTTGTATGTATCAGAAATATTATAAACGAGGTTGTTAGTCATTTCTTTCAGGGTCTCGGCAATTTCGCTCAGGTGCCGCTCGATACTGGTAATGGTAACCAGAAAAACGAAAACCAGTAAACGATAAAAAGACTAATTTATTTAATCTTATGGTTGTTCAATATGAATTATTGTCCGACCTGGAGCAACAATAAACAAAAGTTTAGTTACATATTTAACGTCCGTATAAGAAATTGATATTGTTTAGTGGCGTTTCGGCAACAATAATTATATTCGAACGAAGTGCAAGAAGGATTATCAATTAAATACATGTAGTATTCTATTTTCAAAGCGTTAGATGCAAGTCGCCAATTTGTTGCCACTAAAGTATTTCCAAACAATTATATATAAATTTATGTACAATCTCCCAAAAAGTGGAATAATCTTCAAATTAACTGCTAGCGGAAAAGATCGATACTGCAAAAATTATCATCATTTTGTCATTAATTTTTGGGGGCTTGTAGTCTCTCTTGTGGGGGCTGCAATCCAGTGCATTCCAATGGGCGATGAAAAACGTGTAAGTGATGCTGACAAACTTGTCGTTGTCGGGCATTGTTTGCATTGGAGCTACCAGCTCGGGCTTCGCTGTCTAAAGTTCGTGCAGGTTCGCTTTGGGATGAATTGGATTTTTCGTGTATATTATTTAAAGTGGACATGATGTTTGCGGGTAATAGAGGAGGTCAAATTTTCCAGCATTCTTTTAACTTCCTGTATTTCATTTTGTTGGGATTCGTGAGAGGCCATCAGCCTCGGGATGATTTTATTTAGTGTTTTATTTTCATCCGTTAACGTTTGATTCGCAAGTTATAATGCCTTATAGTCAGATAAGTTGGAGTCTGCTCCATCCGCTTCCTCTTCAATAGTGTCGATACATTCGGGACATCTAAGTGTATTGTAGGCGATCACTTTCATCCCTCTTACTCTCACTGGGTGATAAGATGACTTACACAGCAAATTGGTGACCAAAACAGGCTTCAGCCGAAATTTGAAAACTCTCAACCTTAATCACTTTGTAGAGTAAATCTTTTTTACTTATAATAACAAGTAATTGTACAATGCAACTTGCAGGATTAAAGAAAACAAAACTCTCTTGTACTTCGAAAAAGGGCCAAGGTTTCGGGGTTCAATTGAGATCTCCTGCAGAGCTGCGATATATTTAAACAACACACTAATCGTAATGAAGGATCATGTAACCACAACACACTATCAGTCTCACATTTAGCCCCTTTTGGGGATAACTGCAATTTGGGCAAGGTAACCAAAATATCCTCGGCCGTTACCTAAGACCTTTTAAGGGCCATCTAGTCAATACCCAACACCTCCAATTGGCCTTTTTGATTACCCAACAAGACTATATCAAACTCTTGTAAGTCGTTTCCATAAAACTCCAGTTGCTTTAACAATTTTTTAAAAACTATTTTGTCCAAATCCTGAATGTTATCGTAAGTAAGATCTGCCTTTCTCAGGTTGCCCCCCCCCCCCTCCGAGGATGTTTTTACTGGTTTGGAGGATGTTTTATTTGCAAACTTTGAATTTTACAAGAAACGCAAAACATAGCATTTTAAACCGTTTTACAATATTTTTTCTGATATTGGTTCTAACCGTGAAATAAATTTTATCATAAAGTATCTAAAAAACCCACTTTATAACTACCACGTTTCTTAACATTATACAATCACGGTACTGCCACGATCATGTGGCAAAATCGTGAAATTTTAGTTATTTCCACTTAACTAGTTTTTGTGTTTTTTTTTTGTTCTATTGCTTTTAACCGCAAACTGTGAATTTTACCGGTAACGTCAAATTTTTTATCAAACATTTTTAAGCGCTTTGGGAATTTTTTTCGGCGTTTCCCGAATTTTCGATACTGCCACGATTTGATCACGTGGAAAAATCGTGGAATTGTAGTTATTTCCACTTAAATAGTTTTTGTCTCTTATCTGTGTTTTTTTTTGTTATACTGGTTTTAACCACAAACTGAGAATTTTACCGGTAACGTCAAACCTCGCATTTTTAAGCGTTTTGGGAAATTTTTTCGGTGTTTTACGAATTTTCGATACTGCCACGATTTAGTCACGTGGAAAAATCGTGGAATTATAGTTATTTCCACTCAAACAGTTTTTGTCTCTTAACTGTGTGTTTTTTTTATTCTACTGGTTTTAACCACAAACTGAGAATTTTACCGGTAACGTCAAATCTCGCATTCTTAAGTGTTTTGGAACATTTTTCGGTGTTTCCCGAATGTTCGATAATACTGCCACGATGCGGTCACGTGGAAAAATTGTGGATTTGTAGTTATTTCTACTAAACTAGTTTTTGCGTTTTTTTTTTTGTTCTACTGGTTTTAACCGCAAACTGTGAATTTTACCGGTAACGTCAAATCTCGCATTTTTAAGCGCTTTGGGAATTTTTTTCGGCGTTTCCCGAATTTTCGATACTGCCACGATTTGATCACGTGGTAAAATCGTGAAATTGTGGTTATTTCCACTTAAATAGTTTTTGTCTCTTATCTGTGTTTTTTTTTGTTATACTGGTTTTAACCACAAACTGAGAATTTTACCGGTAACGTCAAACCTCGCATTTTTAAGCGTTTTGGGAAATTTTTTCGGTGTTTTACGAATTTTCGATACTGCCACGATTTAGTCACGTGGAAAAATCGTGGAATTATAGTTATTTCCACTCAAATAGTTTTTGTCTCTTAACTGTGTGTTTTTTTTGTTCTACTGGTTTTAACCACAAACTGAGAATTTTACCGGTAACGTCAAATCTCGCATTCTTAAGTGTTTTGGAAAATTTTTCGGTGTTTCCCGAATGTTCGATAATACTGCCACGATGCGGTCACGTGGAAAAATCGTGGATTTGTAGTTATTTCTACTAAACTAGTTTTTGCGTTTTTTTTTTGTTCTACTGGTTTTAACCGCAAACTATGAATTTTACCGGTAACGTCAAATCTCGCATTTTTAAGCGTTTTGGGAATTTTTTTCGGCGTTTCCCGAATTTTCGATACTGCCACGATTTGATCACGTGGGAAAATCGTGGAATTGTAATTATTTCTACTTAAATAGTTTTTGTCTCTTATCTGTGTATTTTTTTTGTTCTGCTGGTTTTAACCACAAACTGAGAATTTTACCGGTAACCTCAAACCTCGCATTTTTAAGCGTTTTGGGAAATTTTTTCGGTGTTTTACGAATTTTCGATACTGCCACGATTTAGTCACGTGGAAAAATCGTGGAATTGTAGTTATTTCCACTTAAATAGTTTTTGTCTCTTATCTGTGTTTTTTTTTCTTCTACTGGTTTAACCACAAACTGAGAATTATATCGGTAACGTCAAACATCGCATTCTTAAGTGTTTTGGAAAATTTTTTCGGTGTTTTCCGAATGTTCGATGATACTATCACGATGCGGTCACGTGGAAAAATCGTGGATTTGTAGTTATTTCTAGTAAACTAGTTTTTGTGTTTTTTTTTTTGTTCTACTGGTTTTAACCGCAAACTATGAATTTTACCGGTAACCTCAAACCTCGCATTTTTAAGCGTTTTGGGAAATTTTTTCGGTGTTTTACGAATTTTCGATACTGCCACGATTTAGTCACGTGGAAAAATCGTGGAATTGTAGTTATTTCCACTTAAATAGTTTTTGTCTCTTATCTGTGTTTTTTTTTGTTCTATTGCTTTTAACCGCAAACTGTGAATTTTACCGGTAACGTCAAATTTTTTATCAAACATTTTTAAGCGCTTTGGGAATTTTTTTCGGCGTTTCCCGAATTTTCGATACTGCCACGATTTGATCACGTGGAAAAATCGTGGAATTGTAGTTATTTCCACTTAAATAGTTTTTGTCTCTTATCTGTGTTTTTTTTTGTTATACTGGTTTTAACCACAAACTGAGAATTTTACCGGTAACGTCAAATCTCGCATTCTTAAGTGTTTTGGAACATTTTTTCGGTGTTTCCCGAATGTTCGATGGTACTGCCACGATGCGGTCACGTGGAAAAATCGTGGTTTTGTAGTTATTTCTACTAAACTAGTTTTTGTGTTTTTTTTTTGTTCTACTGGTTTTAACCGCAAACTATGAATTTTACCGGTAACGTCAAATCTCGCATTTTTAAGCGTTTTGGGAATTTTTTTCGGCGTTTCCCGAATTTTCGATACAGCCACGATTTGATCACGTGGAAAAATCGTGGAATTGTAATTATTTCCACTTAAATAGTTTTTGTCTCTTATCTGTGTATTTTTTTTGTTCTGCTGGTTTTAACCACAAACTGAGAATTTTACCGGTAACCTCAAACCTCGCATTTTTAAGCGTTTTGGGAAATTTTTTCGGTGTTTTACGAATTTTCGATACTGCCACGATTTAGTCACGTGGAAAAATCGTGGAATTGTAGTTATTTCCACTTAAATAGTTTTGTCTCTTATCTGTGTTTTTTTTTGTTCTATTGCTTTTAACCGCAAACTGTGAATTTTACCGGTAACGTCAAATTTTTTATCAAACATTTTTAAGCGCTTTGGGAATTTTTTTCGGCGTTTCCCGAATTTTCGATACTGCCACGATTTGATCACGTGGAAAAATCGTGGAATTGTAGTTATTTCCACTTAAATAGTTTTTGTCTCTTATCTGTGTTTTCTTTTGTTATACTGGTTTTAACCACAAACTGAGAATTTTACCGGTAACCTCAAACCTCGCATTTTTAAGCGTTTTGGGAAATTTTTTCGGTGTTTTACGAATTTTCGATACTGCCACGATTTAGTCACGTGGAAAAATCGTGGAATTGTAGTTATTTCCACTTAAATAGTTTTTGTCTCTTATCTGTGTTTTTTTTTTTGTTCTATTGCTTTTAACCGCAAACTGTGAATTTTACCGGTAACGTCAAATTTTTTATCAAACATTTTTAAGCGCTTTGGGAATTTTTTTGGACGTTTCCCGAATTTTCGATACTGCCACGATTTGATCACGTGGAAAAATCGTGGAATTGTAGTTATTTCCACTTAAATAGTTTTTGTCTCTTATCTGTGTTTTCTTTTGTTATACTGGTTTTAACCACAAACTGAGAATTTTACCGGTAACGTCAAATCTCGCATTCTTAAGTGTTTTGGAACATTTTTTCGGTGTTTCCCGAATGTTCGATGATACTGCCACGATGCGGTAACGTGGAAAAATCGTGGTTTTGTAGTTATTTCTACTAAACTAGTTTTTGTGTTTTTTTTTGTTCTACTGGTTTTAACCGCAAACTATGAATTTTACCGGTAACGTCAAATCTCGCATTTTTAAGTGTTTTGGGAATTTTTTTCGGCGTTTCCCGAATTTTCGATACAGCCACGATTTGATCACGTGGAAAAATCGTGGAATTGTAATTATTTCCACTTAAATAGTTTTTGTCTCTTATCTGTGTATTTTTTTTGTTCTGCTGGTTTTAACCACAAACTGAGAATTTTACCGGTAACCTCAAACCTCGCATTTTTAAGCGTTTTGGGAAATTTTTTCGGTGTTTTACGAATTTTCGATACTGCCACGATTTAGTCACGTGGAAAAATCGTGGAATTGTAGTTATTTCCACTTAAATAGTTTTTGTCTCTTATCTGTGTTTTTTTTGTTCTACTGGTTTTAACCACAAACTGAGAATTATATCGGTAACGTCAAATCTCGCATTCTTAAGTGTTTTGGAACATTTTTTCGGTGTTTTCCGAATGTTCGATGATACTGTCACGATGCGGTCACGTGGAAAAATCGTGGATTTGTAGTTATTTCTACATAACTAATTTTTGTGTTTTTTTTATTCTACTGGTTTTAATCGTAAACTATGAATTTTACCGGTAACGTCAAATCTCGCATTTTTAAGCGTTTTGGGATATTTTTTCGGTGTTTTCCGAATTTTTACTCCAAATTCCATTTTTAAACGTTTTGAAAGGTTATTCGATATTTATCTAATTTTACTCCCCACATGACATTTCACCAAAGTGTGTGCCTTTACCAAAGTAAAAAATGCGAATTTTTAGATACCCAAATTTACGACGTTTTTACCGTACATCCGGGGCTATTTGGGGTATAGCGCTCCTCATGAGTAGATTTCCTCATATGTGTAGATGATAAATTTTGGAGTTTAATTCCTATAAGTTAAATATAAAAATATTCAAAAATTGATAAACTTGGGACGGTTTAAAAAAAAATTTAATGGTCAACTTCTTCCAGAGCCCCTTAGTTAGACGACTGGCCCAATGAGCATGGTACCAGAGGAAAGGCACTTTTAATCCTATCCTCCCAAAGATGTCACTTTAATACAAAGCGAGTAAAAAAATTCAAAAACTTTCAAGAAAAAGTGTCCAAAATACTACAGTAGTTTTTTGCGATTTTTATGAAAGCTATAGCAGCCCAGTTTTGTTTGTATATGAGTAACTAGAAGACGTGGAAAGAGAAAAAAATGTGTTATTAGTTTTGGTCTAGCTCTTATACAGGGCTAGCTAGAAAAGTTTTTCTTGTGTCACATTTTTTGCTAATCTGAGTGTAGTTTTCTCACATTACATCATGTAGATTCCATATTTTTGCAGCAAAAAATTCAGAGAGATAGTACACACATGGATTATCTATCTGACCCAAAATTCATGGTCCTAGCTTTGAATTTGAAATTTTGAGGAATTTTTAAACTTTAAATTTCAAACTGCCACTTTGAGGTATATTTGTCCGGAGACCGTGCATCTAATGCAATGCTTTTCTATCCCAGGAGATAGTCTGGAATGTTTTCTTGTCGGCACCAAAGAACCACTTTTTCGCTAGGATTTCGCGAAATAGTCTTAATTGAATTTTAAAGCAAAAGATGCAGAATTTAACTAAATGTCAACTGACAGCTGAGATTTCTGAAATGTAAACGTTAACTTTAAAGACTCAGAGCAAGGAAAATCGGCCGAAAAGCGCGGAAAACTGTGTGGCAGGAGAAAATTTGAACATTTCTCGGAAAATTATTGGCAAAATGCCCGGTCCTCGAGAACGTTTTCCCAAAGACTAGTTGATTTGAAATTTTCTTGTCGGGATTCATGTCAAAACATTTATCTAGATCAAAGACCTTCTCTTTCCGGTGTAGAGTTGCAACTCGAATGTAAAAATGTAAACTAAAAATACCTTTCGTGACGTAAACGATTAAACAGTTATCATTGTTGAGACGATTAAATTCAAAAAGCTGAAAATTAAAATTGGTTTTTGGCTTACTACAGTTACATGCTGCGATACAACGTTTCGTTCGTTCGATATACGCCATCATCAGGCTTTTATAATATGTCCGTTTACCCGTCTAACCGTTGGCCAATATATTTTATATGGGAGGAATTAAGGTACTATTCTCAAATTAAGGTTACTATTGATGGTAGATGGTTCAAATTTAGCTGATAAGTAGTAAAGTGAATAACATTAATTCTAAAATAGCTGATTCAAGTTTGAAAATAGCGAATAATCCAAGTCAACAAGCTCAAATTTAATAAAGTTTTTAGGCTACATGTTTCGCCTAAAAAGGCATCATCAGGCCTAAAATATAATATATATAAAAACAATGGCAACACAAGAACATCCAGCAATAAACTCACCGCAACCAAAACACACGTTAAATGTTTGGTTGCGGTGAGTTTATTGCTGGATGTTCTTGTGTTGCAGTTGTTTTTATATGTATTATATTTTAAGCCTGATGATGCCTTTGGAGGCAAAACATGCAGCCAAAAAAATTTATTAAATTTGAGGCTGTTGACTTGGAGTTTCAAAGTTGAATTTCTACCAGTCTATTAGAGAAAAATGGACTTTCTCTACGATTTTTGAAATAACTGATACAGCTACGGTAGCACAGTAAAATTTACAAAACAGTTTATGAACAATGGTTCAAATTTGAAAGTTGGGTGTACTGAGGTGCCGTAAAATGTGAAATATCTGATGTAGCTATCATAGCGACGGTAGCTGTTTTATGAAGTTTTATGTACCGATGATCGTATCGAGTTGAAAATTGAATGATAGGTTTCTCTTATGTAATATTAGGTAAAAATAGCAATTTAAAAAAATCCAAGATGGCAGCCGTAGAAAAACTGGTATTACGCCGATATCTCTGGAACGGTTATAGCTAGGAAACTGAAATTTGGTACGTAGCTATCTTACGGGACCTCTCAGCGTGTACGAAAGATTTAATTTTGGATATTTTTCGATATTTTTTAATTTTTTTTGCCACAACTCGAAGATTATTGCAATAGGATGCGGAAACCATGCTTATCCAACGTTGCGACGTTTTGCTTACTACAAAGAAAACTACCAGAAATTTCTCTCCTACAAAAATTATTGCTTCTATAACAATAATGTTGCCACATTTATTTTTAGATTTTTGTTTGTTTACCGATAGAATTGTTGGCAAGTTCTATTCACTTTGTGATTAATAGTGCCTTAATTCCTAAATTAGATATTATAGGGTGTCCCAAAAAGTGGCAAATATTACATTTTGTAAGAACCATCAAAGCCAGAAACACGAAATTTTGTTTTTTTTTTGTCATAATAACAAACAATACGTGATAAATGGGAACAATGATATGGTACCATTTTACATCTTTTCATGAATTCTAGCACGTTTCGACATTTCAGCTAATTTTTTCGTAATTTTACGCTAGTGTGGATTACATAAGAAGCACAAAATTTCTACATCAGTTCGGATATTTTCTAAACTATGGGCATACCATAAACAAACCCAAACTCAAGATTTCTACTGACCAACTTGTTTGAACTAAAGAAAAAGCTTCCGTGGCTCAGTGGTCAGAGCAACCGACCGGCAACTGAAATGTCTGTGGTTCGATTCCCAGAAACTTTACTTTTCCTTTAGTATAAATTATGTCCGAAACGCCCCCAAAATATCAATTTCAATAAAAGAAATTTCATTGATTTGTAAGCCCCTTGAATGAGTAGAACTACGCTTGCTAATGGTATTACCTTTTTCTCTGGTCATGCGGATTGGAATGACCAGAATTGACGTCTCGCTCTATAAAGTGATTTGAGCTAAGAATTTCCCAATCAACTGCTTTCATATCTCGGAAAGGAAAAGGAATTGAAACGCGATCGACATTCGATCTTTATCTTCTTCCCCCACGAAGACGTACACAGATTTCTCTGAATTTTCTTTCTTGCCAGTCGACGACGCGCGAAAGAAAATTCCACGTAATCAATTATTTCTTTGACGTACAACCGAACACCATCAGCAGGCCGAATTCGAAAATAATTCCCGAATTATAGACATCAAAGCGGCAATTTTATTTTCGTCTTTCTTGTCGATTTACCTGCTTCGTAAATTCGTGTCCCTCTCTGTGCGTGTGATTGATGGAACATGCAATCAGGCCCACGCAACACCCATCATTGACGTATCTACGTTACTTGTATTTACTGACTGATATAAGTGTAATTTAATTGTAGAGGGTTTCAGATGATGACTTGGTTACTTTCTTTTTTAGATTTATTACACGTTAACTGCGGCCCAGTCCTCATTTCTGCTGCACGAGGAGATCAACTACTTGAGAAACGCTTCTAATAGTTCGCTGATTGACCACGATATCACTAGTGAAAGTAAGTACGAACTTATCTTAATATAGTACCAAAAACGTATTGTACAGATTAATTAAGATCTTGGCTAATATTATGATGTGGCGACATCTGTGGTCTGCAGATCAAGTATAGTTACGACGCAGAAGCACAGCTGCACGAGAGCCTAAACCAAAAAACGTCTGCAGACGTGATTAAAAGTTAAATACTTTTAATAACGTTTAATTTTAAAAATAAAACATTTTTTATACTATATGATAATTAGTATTGAAATTTTCAACTAATTTGCATTTCTTCTCCGGTTTCACTGAAATCATTTTAAAGAGTCTTTAGTTAGTCATCAAAGTCTGTTACACAAATGGTGTTATATTTCACTTCAATCTTATTTCATTCTAAATTGATGTATCTATTAGTCTGCCCTACGCATACTTTACTGCAAATTTAGCTTGACAAAAAACTAGTAGATGTGTTCTTCAGCAAACTTCTGCAAGAAAGCAATCTTTGAGACAAAAAAGTTTTTTTTTGTGTTAGCTGAAAACATGATCGGTCTAAGTAGTAGAGTATACTACATCAAAGTATTCAGACGTTTATCGCTTGCTACATCGAAGTATCCAGACCTCTGCAGCACTAAATCAAAGTATTCTAATACTACATCGAAGTATTCAAGCGGTTATCGCTTGCTACATCGAACTATTCAATTTTTTGCTGCAGTACGATTTGTGGAACACAAAGTCACATTTATGTATTAGCTGGTAATACAGTGGGAACCACCATATTCCCAAACAGAAGCATAAGTAAACACTTATTTATCGACATTGTTTCCATCTAGAAACTAAAGGATCTGCAATTTTGCCGTGTTTTTAACAGCATATGTTTTAGATTGTGCTTTAATACAAGTGACGATTACTACATCGAAGTATTCAAGCTTCTGCAGCAAAGCACTTTGTGACATAAAAAGGTTATTTTGTGTTTTAGCTGGGAATATGGTCGGACCAAGCATATTCAGCTACTAAATCGACGTATTCGCCTGCTACATCGAAGTATTCAAACTTCCACTGCAAAGAAGTATTTAAACGGTTATTGCCTGCTACAACGAAGTTTGTTCAACACTTTGTGAGACGAAGAAAAGTTTATTGTTTTAGCTGAAAATATCGTTGGACCAAGCATATTCAGCTACTAAATCGATGTATTCGCCTGCTACATCGAAGTATTCAAACTTCCACAGCAAAGCAATTTGTATAGTTACTAAGTCTAAGTATTTGGATACTACATCGGAGTATTTAAACGGTTATCGCTTGCTACAACGAAGTAACTTCAGCACTAAAGCACTTTGTGAGACAAAGAAAAGTTTCTTGTTATAGCTGAAAATATGATCGGACCAAGCATATTCAGCTACTAAATCAACGTATTCTCCAGCTACATCGAAGTATTCAAACTTTCACAAGAAAGCAATTTGTACGGCTACCAAATTCAAGTATTCGGATACTACAACGAATATTTAAAGGGTTTTCGCTTGCTACAACGAAGTACTCAAACTTCGGCATCAAAACACTTTATGAGACAAAAAAAGTTATTTTTGTATTACCCGGGCATATAGTCTGTCCAAGGATATATTTGACAACTAAATTGATATATGTATTAAATAGGAGTAATCCGAATACTATATAGAAATATCAAACGATTATCGCTTGATACATGGAAGTACTCAAACTTCTAAAACTAAGCAACTAGTACGGTTACTAAATCGAAGTATTCGGATACTACATCGAAGTATTTAAACGGTTATCGCCTGGTACAACGAAGTATTCAAACTTCGGCACTAAAGCACTTTGTTTGACGAAGAAAAGTTTCTTGTTTTAGCTGAAAATATCGTCGGACCAAGCATATTCAGCTACTAAATCGACGTATTCTCCAGCTACATCGAAGTATTCAAACTTTCACAAGAAAGCAATTTGTACGGCTACTAAATTCAAGTATTCGGATACTACATCGAATATTTAAAGGGTTATCGCTTGCTTCAACGAAATATTCAAACTTCGGCATGAAAACACTTTGTGAGACAAAAAAAGTTATTTTTGTAATACCCGGGTAGATAGTCGGTCCAAGAATATATTCGACAACTAAATTAATAGATATTAAATAGGAGTAACCCGAATACTATATCGAACTATTAAACGAATATCGCTTGTTACATGGAAGTACTCAAACTTCTAAAACTAAGCAATTAATACAGTTACTAAATCCAAATATTCGGATACTACATCGAAGTATTTAAGCTGTTATCGCTTGCTACAACGAAGTACTCAAACTTCGGCATCAAAACACATTGTGAGACAAAAAAAGTTATTTTTGCATTACCCGGGAATACAGTCTGTCCGAGGATACATTCGACAACTAAATTGATAGATATTAAATAGCAGTAATCCGAACACTATATCGAACTATTAAACGATTATCGCTTGCTACATGGAAGTACTTAAACTTCTAAAATTAAGCAATTAGTACAGTTACTAAATCGAAGTATTGCGATACTCCATCAAAATATTTAAACGGTTACCGCTTGCTACAACAAAGCATTCAAACTTCGGCCGCAAAGCACTTTGTGAGACGAAACAGAATTATATTTAATAGCGTCGCTTCAAGCATATTCGACTACTATATCGATAGTTGCAAAATCGAAGTATTCAGAATACAACGTCGAAGTATTTAAACGGTTATCGCTTGCTACAACAAAGTATTCAAACTTCGGCACTAAAGAACTTTGTGAGACGAAAAAAAGTTTCTTGTTTTAGCTTAAAATATGGTCAGACCAAGCATATTCATCTACTAAGTCGACGTATTCGCCAGCTACATCGAAGTATTCAAACTTCCACAACAAAGCAATTTGTACGGCTACTAAATCCAAGTATTTGGATCCTACATCGAAGTATTCAAAGGATTATCGCTCGTTACAACGAAGTATTCAAACTTCGGCGTGAAAACACTTTGTCAGGCAAAAAAAGTTATTTTTTGTAATAACCAAGAATATAGTAGGTTCAAGGATGTATTCGACAACTAAATTGATAGATATTAAATAGGGCTAATCCGAACACTATATCGACCTATTAAACGATTATCGCTTGCTACATGGGAGTACTCAAACTTCTAAAACTAAGCAATTAATACAGTTACTAAATCCAAATATTCGGATACTACATCGAAGTATTTAAACGGTTATCGCTTGCTACAACGATGTGCTCAAACTTCGGCATCAAAACACATTGTGAGACAAAAAAAGTATTTTTTTGTATTACCCGGGAATACAGTCTGTCCATGGATATATTCGACAACTAAATTGATAGATATTAAGTAGCAGTAATCCGAATACTATATCGAACTATTAAACGATTATCGCTTGCTACATGGAAATACTTAAACTTCTAAAACTAAGCATTTGGTACAGTTACTAAATCGAAGTATTGCGATACTACATCAAAATATTTAAAAGGTGACCGCTTGCTACAACAAAGCATTCAAACTTCGGCAGCAAAGCACTTTGTGAGGCCAAAAAGAGTTATATTTAATATCGTCGCTTCAAGCATATTCGACTACTATATCGATAGTTACAAAATCGAAGTATTCAGAATACAACGTCGAAGTATTTAAACGATTATCACTTGCTACAACAAAGTATTCAAATTTCGGCACTAAAGAACTTTGTGAGACGAAAAAAAGTTTCTTGTTTTAGCTTAAAATATGGTCTGACCAAGCATATTCATCTACTAAGTCGACGTATTCGCCAGCTACATCGAAGTATTCAAACTTCCACAACAAAGCAATTTGTACTAAATCCAAGTATTTGGATACTACATCGAAGTATTCAAAGGATTATCGCCCGTTACAACGAAGATTCAAACTTCGGCATGAAAACACTTTGTGAGACAAAAAAAGTTATTTTTTGTATTCCCAGGGTAAAGAGTCGGTCCAAGGATATATTCGACAACTAAATTGATAGATATTGAATAGGAGTAAGCCGAATATTATATCGAACTATCAAACGATTATCGCTTGATACATGGAAGTACTCAAACTTCTAAAACTATGCAATTAGTAAGGTAACTAAATCGAAGTATTCGGATACTACATCGAAATATTTAAACGGTTATCGCTTGCTACAACAAAGCATTCAAACTTTGGCAGCAAAACACTTTGTGAGACGAAAAAGAGTTATATTTAATATCGTCGCTTCAAGCATATTTGACTACTATATCGATAGTTGCAAAGTCGAAGTATTCAGAATACAACATCGAAGTATTTAAACGGTTATCGCTTGCTACAACAAAGTATCCAAACTTCGGCACTAAAGCACTTTGTGAGACGAAAAAAAGATTTTTGTTTCAGCTGAAAATATGGTCAGACCAAGCATATTCAGCTACTAAGTCGACGTATTCGCCTGCTACATCGAAGTATTCAAACTTCCACGACAAAGCAACTTGTACGTCTACTAAATCCAAGTATTCGGATACTACATCGAAGTATTCAAAGGGTTATCACTCGTTACAACGAAGTATTCAAACTTCGACATCAAAACCCTTTGTGAGACAAAAAAAGTTATTTTTTGTATTAACCAAGAATATAGCAAATCCAAGGATGTATTCGATAACTAAATTGATAGATATTAAATAGTACTGATCCGAATACCATATAGACCTATTAAACGATTATCGCTTGCTACTCAAACTTCTAAAACTAAGCAATTAGTACAGTTACTAAATCGAAGTATTTAAACGGTTATCGCTTGCTACAACAAAGTATTCAAACTTCGTCACTAAAGCACTTTGTGAGACGAAAAAAAGTTTCTTGTTTTAGCTGAAAATTTGGTCAGACCAGGCATATTCAGCTACTAAGGGTGACTTTTACAACTATCAGTAAAACTTCAGTTTCAATATAAAACCCCAGACGTGACGTAGATTGCATTGAACAATGCAATCTACGTCATTACTGGTGTTTTAACTTCAAACTGAAGTTTTACTGATAGTTGTAAAAGTCACCCTAAGTCGACGTATTCGCCTGCTACATCGAAGTATTCAAACTTCCACAACAAAGCAATTTGTGCGGCTACTAAATTCAAGTATTCAGATACTACATCGAAGTATTTAAAGGGTTATCGCTTGCTACAACGAAGTATTCATACTTCGGCAGCAAAGCACTTTGTGAAACGAAAAAGAGTTATTTTTTAATATTGTCGGTTCAAGCATATTCGACTACTATATCGATAGTTGTAAAATGGAAGTATTCAGAAGTATTTAAACGGTTATCGGTTGGCACTTCGAAGTATTCAAACTACGGCAGCAAAGCACTTTACGAAAAAAAAAATTTTTTTGCAATAGCGGGAAATGTCCAAGCATATTCGACTAATTAGGTAGTTCCTGAATCGAAGTAATCAGAATACTGCTACATCGAAGCATTCAAACTACAGTAAAGCAGTTTGTATAATTTCTAAATCGAAATAATCGGAATACTACTTCGGACTATTCAAACGGTTATCGCTTGCTACATCGAAGTATTGAACTTTCGAAGTATTCTGCAGCGAAACAATTTGTAAGACAAAAAAGAGATTTTGTGTTTTAACCGGGAATATTGTCAGACCAAGCATATGCGGCTACTAAATCTACATATAGTAGATCGAACTGTTCATATAGATACTAGATCGAGGTATTCAAGCAGTTATCGTAGCAAGCGATCGAAGTATTCACACTTTTGCAGCAAAGCAAGTTGTGAGACAAAAGAGGTTTTGTGCGTTAGCTGAGGATATTATAGAGGAATATTTCTACTAATGACAGACATCCAACTCTAATTGAAGCACTTAATTTCTTCTTCAATTTACCGATGGTTACAAGACCAGCGGCTCGAAGGACCAAAATACCCTCTCTCGCTCTCTCTATTTCTCTCTCTCTCTCTCTCTCTCTCTCTCTCTCTCTCTCTTTCTTTCTCTGTCTCTCTATGTCACATCCAAAAGTTTGCTTTAAATACAAAAAAGCACATTATACCGAATCCACCTCCGTTTGACCCATCACATCCTCGAGTTATGAAAATCGCTACAGCTTCTTAGTTATTTAAGCGTTGAATTATCGATGTACTTTAAAAACCCCTTCTTCAAGCCTACTGTTCGCTGAAATAATAAAAGGAAATTTTGCACAGTGATCGAAACTAAAGCTGGATCTGCATGAATATTTAACAACGAACCTGGGCCGCGCATTAGTAAACCGCCTCGTCAATTATGGACATTGTCAGAGACCGCAATGTTCCGATACCGCATTGTGAGCTTGTTTAAATCCATTTCCGACGTTCAAACAGCCTCAATTTTCTGTTTATTGTGATTTAGGTTTAGCCCGAGTTTCAAGGCTTCGTACAGAGTGCAAACAACATTAAACATGGCAACAAGCATGTATAGGTAAATCGTAGATTTTAAATCATTGAGTGGCGAATTCTAGCGTTTGGCGCCATCTGCTGGAGGGTAGCTTAGTTTTCGTTCCGGAGATGCACAGACGCATAGAGATGGGCTATACAGACGTAACTAAAAATCTATTGTCTACTAGAGCTGAGAAGTCAATAAACGAATGAACATGATGGACTTTCTCCCGCTAAATTTTTAACTTTACGAGAATATAAAAAAAATAGTTTGTACGGATAATGTAAATAGAAAGAAAAAGTTATAAGGGCAATTCCGCAAAAAAAGCTTTCAAACGAAAAAAGGAAAAATTGATTTTTGGCAACCCTATGTGAGCACCCACACACTGGATGTTCATACTTTGCCCGATGCAGCCAAAAAGCGGAAACACGTGTCGCCGAGTTGCCAACATCATATTTCCTTTGTCCGCTTGAACGCTCCTTTTTTTGCGTTTTTTTCTTTTTAAAGTTAACGAAAAGTTGTGAAATCATTATAAACCTGGCACAAGGGCAGTTGATTCCGTTTCATCAATAAAAGGGTGAAAAATTGTCGGTTCGGAGAAATAAACCTTTTGAAGCCACAGACTAAATTCCCCTTCCGAAGTCAGTTTGTTTGGGGTTAATTAATGATGATTCTTAATTAATAACTTATTAAACACTGTGCTTCTCATTTTTAAGTAAGTACTTAGGGATTAATTTTCGGTCTAATTGAACTGGATGCTTAAGCATGACAAGTCGTTTTAGAAGTTTTTTTCCAAGTTTCAGCTTCGTGCAACAATAGGGTGGAACAAGTAGATAAACAAGGTGCTTTCTAGCCCACTTTCAAGGTCACAGAAACATCCATGAGTCTCTTAAATAACGCCAGACGAGGTTGCTAGACGTTGACCTTGAAAATCGCGCTCGTGACCTTGAAAAGTCACGTGACCTTGAAAGTCAGTTGACCTTGGACTCGGTCCACACTAGTCACGGACCTTCATTCCACCTTGACGCGTCCGTACCCCTGCTAAAATCTCCGAGGCTCATGCAAAACGCCTTGACGTTTTTCACATCGTTTAGGCTTGAGCTCGTCATAGTTCAACGCTGATGAGCTGGTCGACAGATTGAAATTGTTAGTAGCTTCGGCCCACGCTGGTAACACTTCTCATCAGAACGAAATCGTGGCAATCATAAACGAACTAAAAGGGCCTAATATCATCGAATTATGCTAAATCTAAATGATTTAGCCCTGCTCTACTTTTTAGTCAAAACAAAATTGGAAACAATTATCAAGAAATTGCGGGTCCCTGTACCCCCGTTTTCGAGCATGACTTGAACATTTGGACACCCTCATCTTTGACTTATCAAGCTGCCAACGTTATGGCCCTCCGATTTGCCAAAATAGAAGAAATCGAAGTGGAACTTTTCCGGCTACCTCGCCATTTAGTAGAATTAATTCGATTAAATTGGAATAAAAATTTTTGGGCTGATCAAGGATTTACAAATATGTAGTTTTTGTTAATTGAATAAACTTGTGTAAAAATATGTTTTTGTTTCATTTCCTATTTTAAGTAGTAAAACACATATAAATTCGTTTATCTGTTGTTATTCAAATTTCTAATTACAATAACGTATTGTTCTCTAAATAGCTATACATTTTTTACAATTATCTAAACTACACATATATTTATCCATCCAAGGAGCATGGTACTGGCAGGAGTTTCTTGTCACTTTCGAAAAGTTTGGCACATTCTTAGCCGTTTCGAAATTCACTACTGCAATGTCGGGAAACACTGAATTTATAAACTGCTTTTTCTGCTGCCCCTTTACGTAGACCACATTCACATTTCGTAGGATATTTCTGAGCATCCGCCTCGCTGCACCGCTGTCCATCTGTCCATCCGAGTACCTTAGTCCATGATGAAAACGTTCCAAGTAATCCACTTGTGTCTTTTCATCTTTGGTAAGATAGGCAAATGGCTTATCTGGCTTCGCCATAACGTGTAGAACTACACCTCGATTTGTTTTTACCGCCACTTCTTTTGGTTTGAAAACCCCACTTTCTATGAACCCTTGGATATCTACTACTGCTACCTTCATCTTGAAATATGCATTTGTGAGGCAGAGCGCCGTCTTTTATATTACATCCCGAATCGTTTCGCTGAGTGGGAAGTATTCAAAGAAAGTAAAATTAAAAAAAAAAGTTTAAAATATTTTTTATTACAAACTACAAACTATTGGTACGATTCGCAGCGACGCCGCATCGGAGGCGGGGCAACGCGTGTGCGGTTGGTGGAGATTCGCGACCTATCCGCGCTGCGTCATGGCTGACACGAGTGATTTATTGCTCGGTTTAATCTAGAAGGCAGTTGTTTACAACCTTTTTTTTATGTAAGATTATTCAAGAATTCTTATGAAGAACTTTCTAGGTTTTTCTGTAATTTTAGGATTGTATATAAAAGGCGCATAGAGCGAGCGGTTAAGGGTAGTCTTATTTTAAGCGAGCTATAAGTAAGCTAAAGTTACAAAGCGATAATAGAAGGCTATAAAGTGTTAAGTAGTGAGTTATTTAGTAGTCGAGTGTATTTGTGGAATAAATAAATAGTGTTTTCGTGTTAAATCGTTGCACTGGAATTTTTGAACCCTGAGTTCGCAACACTATATACAGGGGCCACTAATCACTTTTTCACAGACATGTCCCCGAACGGGCTCTCACATGCCTCCCCCCGAGCAGCATTAGAAGTTTCAAGTCTTTTCCCTGGGTGTGGACTGCCTTGTCGATGTTGAGCCCTCCTTCAGTCTCTCGCAGTGTTCCTGAAAATCGTAAAATAATTAAAAACAAATCCCAAGTTATACTCAAAAAACTTTTAACTTACTGGGTATTATCAGTCGCCGTCCGAGGACAAGTCCAAGCTACAATTTTTGTGCAGAGGAGACTAGGGAGATAACCTTTTCACCTAGTTTCATTTCCTTCTCAAACTGCTCTATCCTTCCAGCTAATACCTTGTCCCGTTTCCTAAGAATTCTTCTTTCCTGCCTACATTTCTCAATTCCCTTTCTCATCTCCCTGCACTTTTTTGTAATGGTACCACTTATAGTTTTAATATAGTCCCCAATACTACCCCCTTCACTAGTATCCACCTCACTAAAATGTTCTTTACTATTCTCCAACTGGCTCTCAAAGGGTGAAATGTCCGCGCCCACGAGCAGCCCCCTTAAAATGTCGAGATCTTTTCCCGATCTCCTGGGGGTGGACTGCATGGTTGAGGGCCCTTCTTCCTCTTCTAAAGCCTCACACTGTCTCTGAAAGTCGTAAAATAATTTTAATATTAAAAAATATGGCACCCAAATTTCGAAAAACTTAAGGGATTAATAATTATGTCGCTTAAGACATTCATGATTGTTATGAAATAGTGAATGAATGTCTCCTCAAGTCATATCCTTTTATACTTAAAAAAGCGCCTGGTTTGTAAGTTTTCGTCCCTGGACTAGTGCAAAGTAATGAGAATTCTAAGAAAATATATCTAAAAGTTTACTTTGATATGAATAAGACCTTTCAGAATTAAAAAAAAATACCTGAAATAAAACTCACAAAGCTTGGAGGTTTTCCCTTCACAGTCGCCTTTTGAGGACAAGACCATCTGTCAAGGCTAATTTTCGATTGTCAGGCAAGGCCAAGTAAATTTTCTGAAGGCTGATTTTTCAGACAAGGCTAATTCCATCTGAGAAGGTTAATTTTTCAGACAGGGCCAAGCCTGCAATTGTCGAACGAGTAACTCGCACCCTAAAAGAGCGCCTCTTTAGAACGTTTAGTCTCAATGGAAACAACAAGTGGATCAATGTCTTGCCCGAGATAGTGGACGAGTATAATAACACCAAACATAGGATCATTGGAATGAAACCCAAAGATGTGAATTCAAGCAATGAGGAACGTGTAAAGAAAATTTATAGTAACATAAAAGTTTTCCAAGGTCAACGATTTAATGTAGGAGATATTGTTCGTATCAGTAAGGCAAAACATATTTTTGAGGAGGGATACACACCCAACTGGACAAAGGAGCTGTTTAAAATAGTTAAAGTTCAAATTACCAACCCACCCACGTATTTGCTGGAAGATATGACAGGAAGACCTATTAAGGGCGGATTTTATGCTGAAGAATTACAGAAAACTGTGAATCCTGACGTCTACTTAGTCGATAAGGTATTGCGCAGAAAAGGGAAAAAAGTGCTGGTGCGTTGGTTGGGGCTAGATAAAAGCCATGACTCCTGGATTGATTCTTCAAACGTTTTGTGACGATCAACATAACCATGTTACTAAAAACAAGCTGGAAAACACAGAGCCAATGTTTGACTGTTAATTGTGGACTAAAAGTCGAACAATATTGTAAGCCCATTTACGGTTATTATTGAGAACGATGCTGGTACGAGTTTTACAATGAATTGCAAGGACTGGACACAAGTAGTTAAAGAATTAAATTGCATGGGGAAACTTTTCGAGACGGCACTTCAAGATCTGTGGAAATTGGTCGCAATATCAAGCTATACACAGTGGCTTCAAGCGACGCCTCCCTTCAGTTCGTTGTACTAGCCAAGGACGATGGACGTTTGCGCGTAAATGAAATTCTAGAGAAGAGTAATTACATGTTAGATGACCTCGATACTGCCTTAGCAATGTGTGATGTTTGCACTAGTTTAGAAACGTATTTTCTTTTAGAACTTATAAGTTTGAATAAGGACTTTTTTCTGATGGACTTGTATCTTAAAAGATAATTTACTGTGAAAAATGTGATGAGAAGGTAAATAAAACACCATATTACAAACACAATCTTTTATTCAACATCTATAGCTATAATATCTTTATGACCCCATGGAAGGGCTTCAATACTATTTACAAGATACCATTTATCATCGAAAGGGTTCAGGGCAATTTTCTCCTGTTCAATGCTGAAAACATTGTGGGCAAAGGATCGAATGGTACGTTGAACTACTGATTTTTCCGCTTGCTTGAACAAGCAGTCCACGTAATCCTGAAAAGTTATATGCTTATTCAAGGCATTCTTTCGGATCCCTTTCGATTTATTCGTGCATTTTCCATCCTCTGACATAAACGTGTATTGTTTTGATCGGATTCCGACAAAGTTTGTAAGGATACGTCCATTCAGTTCGTCTTTCATCAAGCCGGGAATCTTCTTGTTCGTGAGAGGTATTCCATATTGATTATCTACTGGATAATCACTTGTATCGAAGCGATGTAAATATTTTTTGATTATTTGTTCGTATGCATCTTCACAAGAAACTTCATACAATAGGCTGTCGGTGTCCGTGTAGAGGAGCTTGCACTGGTCTACTGGAAATTTTTCCAGCATGAAATTATAGTGAAATTCGTAAACGTAAGTTTTAGAAATGTCAAGAATGGCAGCACCAATATAGAGAGGTTTATTGAAAATTATATTGGTTTTATTGAGTTCGATACTAATTAGATTTTCATCAAAGATCGTTCTGCTTCTAAATTGAGGAGATGCTATAACATTTTTAGCACCGTAACTATAGTCCCATTTCCGCAATAATTTAACAATTCTATGTTTTCTAATATTCTCCATTGCCTTACCGTAAATAGCGTTATTCATGAGTTTCATTACGGTTTTTTCAAAATCTAATTTTGTGGTCGCCCTCAAGTAGGTATTAAATTGAATGTAAGAGGCAAGCCAGGGGCTCTGTTTGAATTTTAACACTCTGTGTATTTTCGTTAAAATTAAATCATTTTGTAGGGCCTGCTTGAGCGATCTATAATGTAACACATATTTTTCTTTTGGATACAGTGTGGTGACGAGCTTAGGTAGCTTCGAGCCGGGAGGTACACGCATCTCAGCCGCAAAAGGTAAATCCCTGCTATGATCATGAATTGATTCAGGGTATGCCAAATCAACTTCTAAAATATATCCATGATCATTAGTATCGGAGATTTTGGTTACATCGATAGTTCAAGGTCAGTGACTAGCGTGTACTGACGATTTTCGAGGCCACATTCGTCGGCTGGAGTCAAGATAGCTCGGCTTGCTGCGACACGTTTCCCGCGTGAGCCTAAACCTGCACCTTTGTACTTGAAAAACGTCAAGGCGTTTTGCATGAGCCTCGGAAATTTTAGCAGGGGTACGGACGCGTCAAGGTGGAATGTCCGTGTGTGGACCGAGTCCAAGGTCAACTGAGTTTCAAGGTCAACTGATTTTCAAGGTCACATGCCTTTTTAAGGTCATGAGCGCGATTTTCAAGGTCAACGTCTAGCGACCTCGTCTGGCGTTATCTAAGAGGCTCATGGATGTTTCTGTGACCTTGAAAGTGGGCTAGAAAGCACTTTGTTTATCTACTGGGGCAAAACTAGAAATGTTGAAATCGTGAAAATTACCGGAAACTTTCCGAGGATATTCTTTTCATTTACTCGCTAAGTTGAGAGAAAATGCATTTTGCTCTTTAATACAAGTCGGGAAGATGTAAAAAATATTTCAATGCCAAATGCTAATAGAGTTGGGCAAAACAAGAAATTTAAAAATCAGGAAAACTACCGGAAACTTTCTGAAAGAGTCTTTTTCATTTACTCGCTGAGTTGAAAGAAAACGCATTTTCCTCTTTTTGGGTGGATGGATAAACAACTCGATGCTAAATTATTTTGTTTATTTTAATTGTTGAGAATACTCCGATCCTACAAATAAATTGAACTCACTACTATATTTTGACATGGTTTTGAAAACCCGGAAAGATTTGATATTCGAAAGTTTACAAAGTGAAAACTTTCCGTCTTGTAAACTTTCTAATAGGAATGGTGCCAAACGATAATAGGAATGGACAAAACTGGAAATTTAAAATTGCTGGAAAATTACCGAAATGTTTCCTGAAACTTTACTTAGGGGCTGAGTTGAGAGAAGATGCATTATTTTGCTCTTTTATACGTTTCGGGAAAACATTTCAATGCCAAATAACTTTTATTTTATTTGTTGAAGGACGCGAAATCAAGCTTCTAAAACTACCGACGTTTCAGCATCTATTTTACGTCTTCCTCAACGAGTTGGTGACCACACACTTCCACCCAGTTCCTTCATTCATATTTGACTGCGTTTTGTTCGTTTTCAATTTACCTCACGTCCTGTGATTGTTCTGATGGAATAAATAAAGCTAAACGCATGCAAAATAAAAACTTCTACAATTTGAGTAAAATAGCCTTGAAAAAAATGCAAAAGAGATTATCAATTTTAAGCCGATTTTATGTCATTGTCCCGATATATTTCTTCTTTAAAAATTAATAAAGTTAGCGAAGAAAATCAATATAAACCTGGCATAAAGGTCGTTAATTACATTTCGCTGATAAAAGGGTTGATAATCGTCGGTTTCCTTCCTCCCTTCATTCATCCGATGTCAGTTTGTTTGGGGTCAATAAATGCTGATTCTTAATTAGTAACCTATTGAACACTGTGCCTCAATAATAATCCTTCACTACCCATAGGGATTAATTTCACCGTTGTAATTGAACTGCATACCTAAGCAAAAGGTTGCTAAATAGGTTGCCAAAAGGTCATCTAGTTGCCTAACATTGTCAAAAGAAAGGGATGAAGAATGAAAAGTCGCTCATCTTTGATTATGTCATCCTTTTAGGTTGAAGATTCACAGCCTTCTAGATGCGGATTTAGAAAAACTCTCCCAAGTAGAAACCACAATAAACGTGACATATGCGATCAATGATTGAGTAGCAAATGTTAGCATTTGGCGCCATCTGTCAGGCTGTAGCTCAGTTTCTGCTCTCTAGTAGAGCTGAGAAGTCGATAAATGAATGTTTTAGGAGTTGAAAATCGTCAATTTGAGTCATTCGATGTCTGTTTGAGGCTAACCTATTGAACTGGGCCTCTAATTCTTAAGTACCTAGAGATTAATTTCAGCGTCCTAACTGAACTTAATGCCCCAGTGCTTAAACATTATAACATATTGAGGTAGAAAGCCACAATGTCGAATGAAGGAATCGGTATTGATAAATAAGTAGGGGAGGGGGATGTTGGCGGAAAAACACTTTTAGCAAATCAATCTTAGCGCAAAACTATAAACTGTCGGTTACAGCTGATTTGGCCATTTTCAATATAGCCGATATCGATTCAAACCCTGACAGTAAAACTCGATGTAATTTTAGACTGGAGTTTATTAATTAATCACGGAAGTAAGGTTTCACGTCGAAATCTGCCCTTAGATTTCCCGGGGAATTAACGCCTGATTTGGCTTCGGGAGGTCGTTATGTCGCCCATCGAGGCTTGATAAGTTATTCGATAATGCAGTAGATTTTACTTCGCAGTTTTAGTGTTCAGAAGCCATTAATGCAATAACACATTTTAACTTTAAAACAAAATAAGGCTTTCAAGTTTCTTCTTGTCACATATATTATCATCTATCACAATAATATTATCATTACCGAGACTTAGGTCATCGATTAAGACTCATCCCTAGCACGCAACTTCTCTAATTGCAGTTGAGCTACTGTTCTGTAGATGGCGTCTCTTCTCGACCACAACTTGTGAGTAGTTAGGCTTAAGCTACTCAACGATAGATGTCGTTAATCTTGAGCACTACTTTCGTTGTTGCCTCAAAATTATAGTTACGTTGCTTTTAATATGTTTCTTTTTTCGTAAAAGATTTTAATTAATATCCCGAATTTTCTTTCTGTCCCCTTGGGGCGAAAGTACGTAAACAAGGGTAAAACTTCAATAAAACTTTTATCGGTTTTTAAACTGTTTTAAAAGTAGCTCCTTGAACGTAACCCCGTAAATTTTCCAGGCTCTTTATGGACGTAAACGCAAAACTGCCAGTTTATAAATATTTATAGTTAAACTCTTTTTATGTCTACCATTTCTTTAGCAGTATTAAAGTTTTGTGAAACTTATCAATTATTATACTATAGAGTAATTGTTATTTCTTCTTTACTAACGAGGTCATTATTAGTTACTCCAGAAAATGGGTGTTATGTAGGTTTTTTCTTGAGGGTAAATGAAAAGAGCTGCTTGTAAGTCAACGAGGAGCCTAACCTAATTGTAATTCCAGCTTTATCCGGATATGTAGCCGCTTCAGGCAATTTACCTTTAGTTAGAAAAGAGTCGAGATCTTCAGGCGCCATATACGATACGTTTGTTTCTCGGAATTAAAGAGCTCGGTTTTTGCATTAGAGAATAATAGCCTCTTACACAAGATTACGGCAAAAGAAATTACGAAAACAAAAAGGTTTTTGTATATGACAACTAACAAAAGAACTGTTAAAAAGCAAACAATTTTATCGGTTTCAAGCTCCCTTTTTTCCGCGTGGGGCCAAAGAGATTCCCATCAGACTACCGAGCGCGGGGCGCCGAGGTTTCAACCAACAAGAAATAGGGGTTGAGACAATTAAATTGTTCGTTGTCGGAAAATGTTTTCGTTTCAAATTGGAAAACAGGCTTGTAAAAGGCGAAAAGCAGGAAAGGCAATTTGCTGGGTTGTATAAACATTAAACAAATAGGATAGGGTAGCGGCACGTAGCAGGACGCGTAAATTGTTATAGGCGTTCTTACAGACCAAAAGAAACAATTTCCTGCAAAAAGAAGAAATAATGTTTTCGAAGATATTTTTCTTCTGTCCATATAGCGGGTGTTCATTTACAAGCGTCTTCTATTCTTCCTTCTTTCGGCTGTGAAATGTCAAAAGAAAAGGATGAAGGAAATAAGTCCATTTAGTTGCTTCCCTGTCCAAAATTCATAGCCTTCTAGAAGACGCCTTCTAATGAACACTCTATATAATGGTCGAATTGATCGGAATGGGACGTTTGCAATCCCCTAAAAACGTAACAAATTCATTTCGAACGAAATTAACCTCTAAAACGGTTTCTTTTAAAAATGGTCAAAAAGCACTAATCTAAAAGTGCCTAAAATTCGACCATCGAAGGGGTCTATCTCCGGAGGTCTATCGCCTATAGACCTTTCGGTGGTGGGAGGTGAAAGAGGATATCAAGAAGAGGAGGAAACAGTTCTCCAATCGGTAGAGGCGTTCTCAAGTTACATGCGGTTAAAGTTGAAAATTGACAAAAAAGTAGTAATACTCTGGACTCTCCCGTTTGGACATTTTCAAAAAAATGTCGGGAACATTTTTTTGCTGTTTTTGATCGGAATGGGACATTTGCAATCTCCTCAGAACGTACCAAACTCATTTCGAACGAAATTAATCTCTAAAATGTTTTTTTTTAAATGTTCAAAAAACACGATTCTAAACGTGCCTAAAAATCACAACCGAAGGGTCTATCTCCGAAGGGTGGTGGGAGGTGAAAAAGGATATCAAGAAGAGAGAACACAGTTGGATTCACTCCAATCGGTCGAGGCGTTCTCAAGTTACATGCGGTCAAAGTTGAAAATTGACAAAAAAGTGGTAATACTCCTGAGTTGGAAGTTTTCAAAAACAATTCAGGAAAATGTTTTGCTTTTTTTGGTTCATATTCAATTAAACAAGACAAAGGGGAAGAACAGAAAAATATGAAGAATAAAGGAACAATAGGAAAAGAATTGCAATAACAATGTCAGCAGTTGCATTAACCTAAGTCACCAAACTTAATTCACACTTTTCTCATTTTTTTCACTCCTTAAAAGTGTTCAAGTTTGGGTCAAAATTAGATAGAAAAAATGAAACCCGAAAAAAAAGTTTAATTTAGATTATTAAAAAAATTTGAAAGAATAAAAAAATTAACGAAACGTGACAAATAATAATAGAAAAATATGAAAAACAAAAAAAAAGAGAGAAAGAAAAACTTTAAAAAAAAGACAAGCAAGGGAAGCCGAATCAGTTACAGTAAAAGATGAAGGCAAATAATGCTAAACAATAGTAAATTTGGTGTTGGTATTTTTTTGGAAAACACAGTTTTATCTGAAAATTAACTCAAAGGAAGTCAGTGTATAAATATATACATTACATTACAATATATACATTACAATTATTGTGTTGTTGGAAATGTCTCCTGAGAAAATAAAAATACAAGAACGTATACTTTACATCTATAAAAAAATAAAGACAAAATATTCAACCAAACAAGATAAAGAAGAACAGAAAATTATAAAGAATAAAGGAACAATAGGAAAGAAATATCAATAGCAATGTCAGCGGTAGCATCAACCTAGGTCACCAAACTTGATTCACACGTTTCTCATCTTTTGACTTGTTAAAACTTTGAGTTTGGGTTAAAATTAGTTCAAAATAATGAAAGCCCAATAAAAAGTTTAATGTAAAGTATTAAACAATGTTGAAAGATTAGAAAAACTTTAAACGAAACGCGACAAAAAATAATAGAAAATTATGGAAAACAAAAAAAAGAAAGAGAAAGAAATACTTGAAAAAAAGACACAATCAAGGGAATACGAAAACAATTGCAGTAAAAGATGATGGCAAATAATCCTAAACAATGGTAAATTTAGTTTTAGTATGTTTTTTAAAACACAATTTTATGTGAAAATTATCTCAATGGAAATCAGTGTACATTACAATAATTATTGTCTTGTTGGAAAAGTCTTGTGAAAGAATAAAGACACAAAGAAAAGTTTTATATACATTTATAAAAAAATAAAAACAAAATATTTAACCAAATAAGGCAAAGGAGAAAGACTGATAAATATGAAGAATAAAAGAACAATAGGAAAGAAATAGCAATAGGAATGTAAGCGGTAGCATTAATCTAAGTCACCAAACTTGATTAACACTGTTCTCATTTTTTCACTGGTTAAAAGTTTGAGTGTGGGTTAAAATTAATTCAAAATAATGAAACCTCAATAAAAAGGTTAACTTAAAGCATTAAACAATGTTGAAAGCATAAAAAAACTTTGAACGCAACGTGACAAATAATAATAGAAATATATGAAAAACAAAAAAAAAGGAGAAAGAAAAACTTAAAAAAAAACAAGGGGCAAGCAAAAGAAGACGAAAACAATTACAGTAAAAGATGATATATGAAAAAAATATAAAAAAATGAATCCCGATTAAAAAGTTTAGATTTTTTTAAAATGTTGAAAGAAAAAAAATGAACGAAATGTGACAAAGAATAATAGAAAAATTATGAAAAACAAAAAAAAACGGAGATAAGCAACGAAAGACGAAAGTAGTTACAGTAACAGATGAATGAAGCCAAACATTAGAAAATAGTGAATTTGGTTTTGTAAATTTGTTGGAAAACACAGTTTTGTGTAAAAATTATCTGAATGGAAATCAGTTTACAATACAGTTATTTTCTCATTTTAAAAGCTCAATTTTAGGTGAAAAAAAAACATTAAAAATAATAACACATTGTAAAGTCTAAATCAATCAAAGATTGAAATATTCAGACATCTCAGACAAAGGAGACGAATAGAAAAATGTGAAGAATGAAAGAACAACAAGAAAGAAATGGCAATAGCAATGTCAGCAATATCATCGATTTAGCTCACTAAACTTGTTCATACTTTTCTCATTTTCTCTCACTCGTTAAAAAAGTTCAATTTTTAGTCAAAATTACCTCAAAATAATGAGTCCCCCGTAAAAAGTTTAATTTAGATAATTACAAAAATTTCAAAGAATAGAAAAAATTGATCGAGATGGACAAAAAATACTACTACTACTAAAAAAAAAGAAAAATCAAGACAAGGCGAAGATAGCTACAGAAAAAAAATCTTCCTTACGTTAAAAGCACAGTTTTGTCCGAAAATTGTATCAAAGAAAACGAATTTACATTCCAATAATTTTTTCATTTCATTGGTCGCATTCTTTTTTTTATCAATTGATGTGTTATTTATTGAGTTCTTAATATTTTACTGTTAAAATATATGGTGCCTGAAATATCCCCTGTTAAAAAAAGTAAAGAGATACAAACTCGTTTTGAATAAATGAAAAATCGGCCCCTTTGTTGGCCGATTTTTAGGCACTTTTAGAATCGCGGTTTTTGACCATTTAAAAAAAACACTTTAGAGGTTAATTTCATTCAAATCGAGTTTGTTACGTTCTTAGGGGATTTCAAACGTGCCATTTCGATCAAAAACAGCAAACAAATGTTTCCGATTTTGTTTGAAAATGTCCAATGAGGAGGGGGGGGGGGGATTATGACTTTTCTTTCGATTCTCAGTTTTCACCGCCTGTAACTTGAGAACGCCTCGGCCGATAGGAATGAGTCAAACGGTTTTTTTCTCTCTTCTTTTTTCGATATCCTCTTTCACATCCTAACATCAGGAACTTTCACAGGTTCAATATTTTTGGGAAATGACCCTTTCAGTGGTCGATTTTTAGGCAGTTTTGGAATCGCGTTTTTTGATTATTAAAAAAAAAACTTTACAATTTTTACAAAACAAACAAAAAACAGTCTAACTGTCTTTTCCCCTTCTTAATGTCCTCTTTTACTTCCCACCACCGGAAGTTCCGTAGGTGCAATAATTTTGGAAATACCTCCTTTGGTAGTCGATTTTTAGGCACTTTTAGAATCGCGGTTTTTAATAATTAAAAAACAACACTTTGGAGGTTAACTTTATTTAAATTGAGTTTGTTACGTTTTTAGGAGATTGCAAACGTGCTATTCCGATCAAAAACAGCAAAAAAGTTTTCTTATTTTTCCGCAGGTGGAACATTTTCGGAGATACACCCTTTCAGTGGTCGAATTTTAGACACTTTTAGAATGGCTTTTTTTGACAATTAAAAAAAACACTTAGGAGGACAATTTTATTCGAATTGAGTTTGTTGTATTCTTAGGGGATTGCAAACGTGCCATTCCGATTAAAAACAGCAAAAAAACTTTCCCGATTGTTTTTTAATGACAACAGTGGTATTAACTTAAGTCACCAAACTTGATTCACACTTTTCTCATTTTTCACTCACTAAAAGTGTTCAAGTTTGGGTCAAAATTAGCTCAAAGTATTATGAAACCCCAATACAAAATTTAGCTCAAAGTATGATGAAACCCCAATACAAAATTTAATTTAGAGTATAAAAAAAGGTTGAAAGAATAAAAAAACTTGGACTAAACGTGACAAAGAATAATGGAAAAAATATGAAAAAAAAAGTAATTAAAAAAAAACTTGAAAAAAAGAGACAAGCAAGGGAAGACGAAAACAGTTGCAGTAAATGATGAAGGCAAATAATCCTTAACAATAGTAAATGTGGTTTTAGTAGCTTTTGGAAATCACAGTTTTATCTGAACATTATTTCAAAGGAAATCAGCGTACATTACGATTACTGCCTCGTTGGAAAAGTTTTGTGAAAGAATAAAAACTCAAAGAAGAGTATAATTTACATCTATAGTTGGTTAAAAATGGTAAAAAAACACGATTCTAAAAGTGCCTGAAAATCGACCACCGAAGGGTCTATCTCCTGAGATATTGCCCATCTCAAGGAGAAAACAGTTGGATTCACTCTAATCGGTCGAGGCGTTATCAAGTTACAGGCGGTCAAAGTTGAAAATTGACAAAAAAGTGGTAATACTCCCCCTTTGGACATTTTCAAAAAAAAAATCGGATTTTTTTTTTGCTGTTTTTGATCGGAATGGGACATTTGCAATCTCCTAAGAACGTAACAAACTCAATTCGAACGAAATTAATCTCTAAAGTGTCTTTTTTTTTAAATGTTCAAGAAACACGATTCTAAAAGTGCCTAATCGAAGGGGTCTATCTCCGGAGATGTTGCACCTACAAAACTTTCGGTGGTGGGCGGTGAAAGGGGACATCAAGAAGAACAAAAAACACTTTTTAAGTGTCTGCCGCTCTAGAGCGCTATGAGAGTATTCCCATCCTTTTCTTTTTCTCAATAAACATCTAAGGATGGCAATACTCTCAGAGAGACTGAGAGTATCTCTAGAGTGCTCTGAGAGTATCAGATGCCAAAAGTACAGTTTAAATTTCATTTCATTGGCCATAACTAATGATGGGCATAATCGATACATTTCTGAAATCAAACGAATTGAAATAATCGAATGATCATTCAAATGATGTTGACTGATTTTTAACCAATTAGGTATTCAAAAAGATCAGTTAAAGTCAAAATCGGTTTAAAATGACAGAAAGCGTTTAAAAGTGCAAATTTGGAGTTTTCGAAGAAATGCACATCCAAATTCAAATTAAGATTATAGCCAAAATCAATTAAGAATTACTCAAAACGTCTAACAATGCAGATTAAAGGTGTCTGAAAAAAATCAAGTTAGGATTTAGGGGCAGAAGTGGTTAAAAATGTACATGTAAACGCAGGTTAGAATTAGAATTATAGAGTATATGAAATAATAGATATTTATTTTATTAGGAGTATAAGTTACACTTTATGTGACGGAGTGTGAAAGTTTGAACGCCGAGCGTAGCGAGGCGAATTAAATTCACACGAGTCACATAGAGTAGCTTATACTCCGAATAAAATACAATACTTTATTTTCAAACAATTAATGCATATAATACAGGAAATGTAACTGCTAATTCCACTCAATCACATTAAAAAATAACACCTCCTAATTTTAGTGCTTTGTATCCATAACTACCGTATAACACCAGCTGACAATAATGTCTCTAAAGTAAATTTGATGACAAGATATTATTGCGAACTCGGGGTTCAATAATTCCAGTGTAAGGATTTAACACGAAAACACTATTTATTTATTCCACAAATACACACAGGTACAATTCGACTAGAGAGACAACTCACTACTAAACACTTTATAGCCTTCTATTATCGCTTCGTAACTTTAGCTTACTTATAGCTCGCTTAAAATAAGACTATTACTTAACCGCCGCTCTATGCGCCTTTTATATACAATCCTAAAATTACAGAAAAACCTAGAAAGTTCTTTATAAGAATTCTTGAATAATCTCACATAAAAAAACGGTTGTAAACAACTGCCTTCTAGATTAAGCCAGCCGAGCAATAAATCACTCGTGTCAGCCATGACGCAACGCGGATAGGTCGCGAAGCTCCACCAACCAACACGCTCCCATGCGTTGCCCCGCCTCCCATGCGGCGTTGCTGCGAATCGTAACAATATGTTTATCAGGTTTTCGTTTTTGTAAAGGTGTTTTAAATTAAGTTTGAGGCCGATTAAATAGCAATAAGTCAGATGTAGAAGAAACAAGTTTACCAACTACGCCACCGAGAGTAGCTGCACAGGTGAAATTAGCAGTTTATTTTTCATATTTTTCCTTGAGCGACGTATAAGTGTTATACGCCGCCGGATTATAACACTTATACGCCGCTCAAAACAGCCGTCAAAAATGTGACACTTATACCTTCATAAAACAGTCACTAAAGTTGTGGTTATATGACGTTTGAAAATAAACCATTTTATCTAAAAATTTCGATTTTGATGTTTTTTTTTTGGTTGAAATTAAGACCAAAATTGGTGAAAAATAATATAAAAATTTAGAGGATTTGAAAAAATTCGTAGTAACATTATGGCGAAAAAAAATGTTGGCTATTCCAGGTTGAAATTAGCACTAAAATCGATTAAAAATGAATCACTTTATCAAAAAATGGCAGTTTCTATGTTTCATGAGAAAATCAGGCAAAAAATGACTTAAAGCGTGCAAAAATTTAAATTTGATAGGTTGAGAAAAATTTAAATTAAGATAATGACCACAATAATTTAAAAATTATTCAAAAGTGGTTTGAAAATTACACAGAGCCTCTAAGAATACAAGTTTCAGACGTACTTTATTTAAAAATATAAATTTTGATGATTTGTGAGAAATTCAAGTTAGGAGTAAGGCCAAAATCGGTGAAAAAATAACTCAAGCGTGCAAAAATACCAATTTGGACGGTGTTGGGAAAAATCTAATTAAGGTTATGGCCGAGTTGGATATACTCCAATCGGTCCACTCGTTCTAACGTTACAGCCGGTCAAAGTTGGAAATTGCGAAAAAAGAGAGAATTATATCCCTTTTTGGTAAATTCCGAAAAAAAAGTTGGGACGTTTTTTTGCCTTTTTTTGATAGGAATGAGGAGATTTAAATCTCCTGTGAACGTAACAAAGATACAAACAGTAAAATTAGAACCATTAGTAAACTTTTTTCTAAATGCTTCCAAAGCACGTTCCAAAAGTGCCCAAAACTCTCCCTACGAAGATATATCTTCCAAACTATTGCACCTGCTTTTTTTGGTAGGAGATGAAAGCGTGCAGCGTAAGAAGAATAAAGAATAGTTGGATTCACTCCAATCGGTCCACTAGTTCTAAAGTTACAGGCGGTCAAATTTAGAAACTGAGAAAAAAGGAAATATTACCCCCCCCCCCCCCTTGGGATTGGGACTCATCTATAATCTTAATTGTTTCAGCTACAGCAGTACTCGCAGCACTGATATTTGCCTTCTCCTCGTGTGGCATCATTACATCCCTCGTACTCTTCGTTGGAATTTATAAGGTAATTTACCCTTATAAGTCATGAAGAGAGAGAGAGAGATAAAACATGTTGCTTTTAGGATATAAAATACCTGCTGATCCCTTGGATATTCAACATGACTTTCTTCACCATTAGCGACATAATTTATGTGATACACGACCTGATTGTGCACGCTGTAAGTATAGACAACTTACTGATTTTACTGTTAAATTAACGCTGCTTTATTTTGTAGCTGAAATGGAATCCCACGGTGGCCATATTTGTTACCATGGATTTCTTCCTCAACACTCTTAATGTAAGTTTTAATAAACCACCAAAATCTTTAAAATAATAACGTTATTCCAGATATACACCTTACTGTGCGTAGTGTCTCTGTATCAAGAGTACAAGGCAGGGAGGGGCAGAGCCGTCGACGACGAACTCATGAGGGTAAGCCCATCGCCGCACGCATTCAAACCTCTTTCTTAAAATATTCTTGCAAAAGGTACCAAACATACAGTACAGCACCACACAACCGACAGCCACCAGTTACCTGAGTTCGCACAATCGCAAACCCACCCTCTACTTCGAGAGAGCCACGCCCACTCACTCACCCACCGGCTTCGGGGCCAACGGCCTGGACATGACCCCCGCTATGGCCAATAGAGGGCCGCGAAAATCCGTTAAATTCGGTGACAGTTCTGAGCTCGCGATGCTGCCCCCGCCCTCTTGGATGGAGCACAAATCAAGTCCGGGCAAAGGGGCAGATACTGCGCCGCTGATCGACGCCAGCCGGGAGGGTGGGGGGACTCTGAACGTATGAGGGCCGGTGTTGGAGACTGCGTTGTGATATGATAGGGGGTGTGCAATAGAGTAAATTATTAAAGGAGGGGGCGTGACCTAACCACTCCCTCCACACTGGACTAGTTTTTTAACCTCTATATAAAAATAATCCTGTGTATAGCAAGTGTACAACAATAATGATGTTTTAACGAAACGACAGTTTTTTGTAATTGTATCTTTTGTACATTTGTAAAAGTCGTCAAAATTTAAGTAAAAATGTTGTAAATATTTTTTTTGTAGATATAAGTCGATGATAACGAACTATTGCTTTATATGAATTGTAATTGGCAGTGGTAAAAAATATGGTTAGTGCAGGAGCAGTTATAGCGACTGATAATATCTTTCCACTGAAAACAGGGATTGCGGGCTACGTCAAATGGTTTAGTAATAAATATACATTTGTGGATTATTTGAATTTGTCAATTTTTATATTGAAAAGTTAAAACATAAAAAGAAAATTATTTATGGTTTATGGTTTAACTTAAAATCAAAACCGTTCTTTGTCAATTAATTTCCGAATTAATTATTTGTATAACTTTCTGAATTAATTAAGGAATCCGCGGTTATGCGGCCTGAAGCTACCAAACCTGAACTAACCAATTTCAAATGTATAGTCTGTTCATTAGAAAACAACGTCGTCTAGACGGCTATGAATTTTTGACAGTAAAGGATGACATAATTAAAGTAAACGGATTTTTTTCTTCATCCTTTTTTTTGATATTTCGATTCAAGGCCGTCTAGATAACGTTTTCAGTGAACACTCACTGCTTATAAATTGTATCTGTACTATAAAACCTTTAAAGGTGGTGAAATCCGACACTGACAGAAATTCTGAGGTACCTATCGTTCCTTTTAACTTAACACAACTGTTCTGTCGTCCTAGTGAATATGTACAAGGTGTCCCATTTTTCAAGGTATTTTTACGGGGTATTTCAGTTATTAGGAGAGAAAGAATAACACAGTTTTTGCAAGCGATGGCTTTACTTTTTTTAATTTTTTTGTTAAACAAACGATTCTTCCAAATAATTTTGTTTCTCGCCCTTGTAAGTATCTATAACTTTTTTCAATACTGTACGTAGTTTTGAGCACAATGCGTTTTGGGAGCGCTAATAACAAATATACTCCGACCAGACATCGAAAGTAAGACACCTGCTGTACAATAATATATGGCTCAAAACTAATTCTGTGTGTAACAAATAAAAAGGAAATGTATTGTGTAGAAATAAATACGAAATATCTATGGATACTTGTGCACTTATCTAAGCTAAATTTTCGAATAGGGCGCTAATTTGCAATAACTACCCAATTTACAAACAGTAATGCGCCGTTTCTGTGTATTGTCAGTTTTTATCGATATTGGCAACATTTTGAAACTTGTACCACACGTTATGTACGTATTTAAGTGTAGTAACACTACCTTTTAACCACCGGTTTATAGGAATAAATAAATCAGTGACATGGAAAAACTACCTACCTATCTAAGGATGAGCTATACTCTGTTCAGCGAAAGTTAAATTTTACGTCATAAATTGTAACTGGTAAAAAATATGGTATTTAGTCTTCAAAAATTACGAACATCAAATAGAAACTTACCATGAACACTGCATCTACTGGTAATAATGTTTTTCGTGCCACTTTTTCTCGATGAAAGAGTCAATGAGTATTAATATTTATTCAATATCAAAATTTGTTCCTTTTCACCGTAGCGCCAGGACGCTTATTCTATAGGAAAGAGTGAAAGTGGTTGTTGATTGGTGAAAGTTGATTGGTCAAAAAATTCTGTTGACGAATTCCATTGGCCAGCAATTCTCACTTTCACTTTCACTCTTTCCCATAGAATAAGTGTCCTGGGCATTTTATAACCATTCCACAAAATTTTACACTCTTTTGCCGGTGACGATTAATCCAGTTTCAAAATTTTGACGACATTTTGACATTAAGTGTCAAACTGAATTTAGCAGGACGCTTATTCTATAGGAAAGAGTGAAAGTGAAAGTGACAATTGCTGCCCAATGGAATTCGTCAACAGAATTTTTTGACCAATCAGGTTGTCAAAATTCTCACTTTCACTTTCACTTTTTCCTATAGAATAAGCGCCCTGGTGTCCTCCGGACATAAACCATCTCCCAAAATGTTAACAAGCTTGAGTGAGATGGACTGATATCCCGAGAGCTCGGGATGTAATTACCGAACTCGGCTATAGAATAATACATTAGTTGAGTTCGGTAATTACATCCCGAGCGCTCGGGATACCAGTCTATCTCACTCTAGCTTGTTAAGATTTTGGGAGATGGTCTGTGTTCGGAGGTTCGGAGCGCTCGGATGGAATTACCTAACTCGGCTTAAATATCAGTAACGCCAGTCGATCGAAAAATTGAAACTCCCCTCCCCTTGCCCCGTCCACCCGGCCGCCGTTGGTGCACAACAAAACCGGTTTTGGCAATGTTTTGGCAGTGCATCGCTTGTGTTTGTCCCCTGGTAACTACTCGAGAAAATTGCCGGGTGCAGGTGCGCGCAGCACGCTTTAGTTTTGGAAACATCAAAAGTGCCGACGCTAACTGACGATACTGATATAATGTATTATTCTTTATACTGTGGTTTTATTATTAATAAGAACTAATAATACGTACGCTTGGTTTTTGGCGACCTTTTTCTAATGATATGAGATGAGGAATGTGGCGTCATATTGAACCCTCGCTGAACAGAGAATAGGACAAACAATAATGAGCTACAGAATAACCACACTCTACTCCAATTTACCAATAAATGTGATACCTATCTTTCCAAATAATAGTTTTATTATGCCTCTTTAAAAAAAACCCTTTAGAAAATAAATTACTGAGAAAATAAACTTATTTTAGAACATTATAGTAAATAAATATAAATTATTAAATTTTAATTGTCGACATTGTCTACACAACCGAAAATGTCCAACTTGTCATCAATGACATTTGACATCGCTGACAGGTGTCGACACTAACCCAAAATGTCAAAAACACAAAAAATATAAATTGTAAACAACGTGTAAGGTGAGTTGGAAGTTTCCCATTCCCCATCCCCTATTATTTGGACCTCTGAAATGAATTCCTGAATTAACTAGACAAATTTTTCGTCCTACAAATCAACATTGCCCATCTAGGAATCCAAAAACAATGGCGGTAGGTAAGTTTTCTCGTCGTAAGGCTTTTAACTGAATAGTCCTGGTTTAGCCCCCTCAGAAAGGTAAACAGGCCACCAAAGGGGCAAAAACCATCGTCGAAGAGAACCAGGCTACCCTCAGCTTCTATAGAAACATGGCTATGATAGCCAATGGTTTATCACTTGCCATTCTAGTGTTTTACCATTCTGGAATTAATATTGTAAGTTCTTGAGTCTGTCAGCGTCCTTATTAACTAATTGAGAAACTTGCAGTTTTTATACATATTTTCAACCGCCGTGTACATAGCAGCGTACCAATTTATGGCTTACATGTCCCGGGCTAAGTATTCAGACAATGGTCAGTTACTCGACAGTGGTACTGACTTAAACATGGAGGGAGGGATTGCAGAGTATGTTAAGGTTTCGTAGAAACCTGCTCAAAGAACTACAATTTTGGTTGTTTTTAGAAACGTCAAGGATGTAATAATCCTTACAGCCGGCTGTCAAGTACTTTCCGCCTTCATCTCCAATTATTTTTGGCTCTTTTGGCTGTTGGCCCCAGTGCGCATCGGCTGGATTGTTTGGAAGAACATTCTATCACCTTACTTCTTCCAAGCTGCCCCTGAGAACCCACAAATGGACGAAAAGAAGCAGAAAAAGCTGGAGAGGAAACAAAAACGTATGGCAAATATGAGATAGTAATTAGGTAGGTGCATGTGACATGTGTTATTTCTCAAGAGGCTAAGAGTGGAGTGATAGGGAGACGGGAGAATAATATGTATAGGTGACCCAGGGTGTAAAATGTATATATATATATGTTTTGTTTTTTTTTTTTTAATAAAGTTTATAGTTGATCGTAATTAATATGTGGCTGGTTTTTGGCTGATCAAGAATATATATTTAAGGTTTTTTACGATGCTGGAGCTTTTAAATACCTATATAAATTGTTTCTATATTGACTCAAAAGCCACTGAATTTCAGTATTTTTTTGTATGAGTAGTACTGTACCAAGGCAAAAAAAATAAAAACCATTTCTCTTATAAGCATGATAGTTGAATACTCTTTTCTGTTTGGCTATATCTCACTGAAGTGGGTAAGTTTTTATGCTCTTGATTTTTACCAGGCAATGCGAATGTAAGTGAACAACTCATTGTGAAGCACATGACATGAACATTGACACAGCAATTGGCTAATTTTTGGATAAGTTGTACTTTAGAATAGTACATTTATGTAGTCACCTTACAAGCCCTCAGGTCAGTTATCTGTCTATTTTCTTATTTTACGTTGGGTTTGACTCATATTGACATTTATCCATTTAGAATAAGAGTTTTAGCATAGAACAGTTAATAACTTTGGTTGTTTATTTTTTCATTTTTTATTGCTAAATATGGCTGTTTATTCATATTTAGCATGTTTTTTTTTATTATTCTACTCAAGACATGGTACTGCTCTTGGACTACCTCTTTTTTATGAGTACACCCTGGTACATAAAAAAGAGGAAACACTAAAATTTGGTGGGTCCTATATTGATATACAGGGTGACAATTTTTTGTGTTTAACCATGAAAATCTCAGTTATTTAAAGAGATACAAATTAAATCAGAACAAAGTTTCATGGATAAACTTGAGAAACAATCACCCTGTACACTATCTCAGATCGGTTATCTCTGTTCAGGTTAGTTCAGTTCCATTATTTCTTTATTTTCTATTTTATATTGGGTTTGACTCATGTTGGCATTTAAACATTCAATTTTACGTTATCTTGGACAACACTGTATGTGGTTAGTGATGAGAAGAGAAGAGTATTAGCATAAAAATGTTTCAAAAATTGGCTTTTTATTTTTTTATCTTTCATTCTACTCAATATACATTCTGCTATTCACAAAAAAAGGAAAAAGATTAAAAATTTGGTGAGTTTTATATTGATAGAGAACCCTTAAATGTCGCCTCCAGAAAATCATTTGTTTGCCCAAAATCATCGATGTTAGCACTTTTCTAATATAATATGCAAGGTTTATGTATAGGGGGTTTCAAGGTTGCACTGCCAAAAATCTAAAAGACGTTACTTAAAGCAAAATATAGAAAACTTTTATATCCTGTATCTCAGAAACACAAGCACTTGCAGACCCACGTTTATAAGTTTTTTTTTCATAGTTTGCTGAGAGGAATCTCCCTCAGACTTCTGCCATTTTAACTATGAAACATCCCGTACAAAGCTGATTTGTGAGTAAATAATTAACGGCAAAAGTTTCTCCATGTTACCAAATTTAATTACTGCGGCCCTTTTTCCCCATTGGCCTTTTCGGTTTTGAGACTTTAAGGAATTAATTTCCTCGTGTTAAAGCAGCTACTTCACATTTTCTTTAGATTGTATTTATGACCCTACTGGGTCCTTTTATTTGTATTTATGGCTCTACAAAGAGGTTCGACAATACACAAAAAGGTCCTTTGTGTCCCGTTTATAAGTTTCAAAGAAAATTTAGTATAATAAAAGTAGAAATGCTTGACGAAATAAAATAAGACACCTTTCCGACCTAATTCCACCACTCAAAGAACAATTTCTGGTCCGTGGCCCAATTTACCGCTTAATACCAATAATTATCCTGTCACACATGGATTGTAAACAAATATAATGGGGGCATAAGGTATGAAAAAAATTAAACACACGTGAACCTCAAGATCACGTTAAATTATGAGAGAATCAAGAAGAAGAGCACGTAGCTATATGTTTATAATCAAGAGTGAATGATTCCAAACGAGCTAATGTTGATGGTGAATATGATAGAATCTGCTGGAAAGGTGAGTACCTAATAATTAGTTGGTCACAAATATATAACCCACTCTTCCGTAGAATGAGCGGTCCTTCAGCCCTAACACGGTTTACATTCATGAAAGGAAAGTGCCCTATTCTTATTTCGAGCCGCCCCGGCCCCACTGCGAGATCATCCACACTGACAGCAATCGTCACATGTGGATTCCCCACTTTCTCCTTCCATTAGTAATATTAGGTAAGTAGATAATGTCACATTTATTATCAGAGCTACCACAAAAAAGTTTCTAGATAAGCCTTTATACAGTAAAACTAAATAACGGTCACCATAATCTCAAGATATATGTTACTTCTTGAAAATCTTTCTAAGTTTCTTTCATAAAATGTTGCACATTCGTTCTTATTATCTTTATAATACGAGACTTTTTCAGGAACGATGCTTTTGTTTGCTGTTTTTACCATCGGCCTGTTATTGCTTCTGGACAGGACCAGGGCGACCCCGGTGGTGAGAGCCCGGAGTCTCGATTTACGGGACCACGCGCGACTTTTATCGGTGCAAGAAATGCTCGCAAGGGCTCTAGATGTTTACAATGAGTTAAATGGCAGTTAGCGCTCAGTCAAACTGACTGAATACCCAAATTTTCTTATCTACTTTTATATTATGTCAATATAAAGCAAAATATTTTAAGTAAATTGAAATCTAACTTCAATTTATAACTAACACCCACAAGGAGTGAAGTGCACAAAACAGCTGGTTTTTAGGTGTCCTTTTGGTAATCCAAAGTGGGTATTTCCTCACAATGACATCAAAAGTCTTGGATATATGTATACGAGTTTCAATAATGGCGATTGGTTTCATCCCAGAAAAAAAGCACTTTCCTGTTCACTGATTTTCCTGGAAATGATCTCATTGGGTGGGAAATTTTATGCTTTCTTTCACCTATTTATAGTGAATTCTGCCACGAGTGTGAGTTTTTGAAAAAGTATTGGAAGATATTACCTTGAATACAGGAACGAATTTCAATACTTGCGACTGGTTTCATTCCAAAAAAAAAGCACTTTTCCTGCTTACTGATCTCATTGGATGGAAAATGTCATGCCCTTCACCTCTGCTTTGCAAGTTCTGCAAGGAATCTCAGTTTTTGAAAAATATTGGAAAAAGTATACATTTTGGATATATAGGTACGAGTTTCAATACCTGCGACTAGATTCATCTCGGAAAAAAGCACTTTCCTGCTCAGTGGTTTTCCTGCAAGTTAGTATAGAGATGGAAAAGTAGGAAAGCTAGCATTGGATGGAAAATTTCATGCTATCTAAAGTGTTTTCCGCGCTTTGAAGCCGTAGTTCAGTGACTATTTTTCCTTGGAAGAAAACCTAACTTTCTCCTTGGTTAGGAAGAAATTCCATTGGACCACGGCTTCAAAGCCCGAAAAACACTTTAGATTGTATTTATGGTTTTATTAGGCATTTTATAAACTAATAGACGAATATACTTGGTCTAACCTGCCTCCAACTGACACACATACCACGTCAACCCATTTTTTCTGACTGTCAAGCATTTTATTATTTACATATTATATATTATCTTTAGCAAAATGGCATCAACCCCGCCTCAAAGTAAAAGGAGACCGCCGCCGCCCAACCCCTTAAACGACCCCCAAATGGCACTAGATACCAAAGACAAAGCAACCCGAAGGGTGATTGCTCCCTACGTGAAGATAGTACGCAAAAGCAGAGGAGCCCTCGACAAAACCAAGGAAGAGAGCCAAAAATTCAGTTTCTACTTGCAGAATAAGCCCAGCGTTTTAATGCAGGACCTGTCTTCGTTTCTGTCGGATAGCGTAGACTTGGCCTCGGTTCTACAGGAAACTGCCGAGGTGCTTAAGGTGGTCACCAAGGCCAGTGGTGTGACTCTGTACATGGTTGACACTGCTTCCGAGGAGATTTATCAAGTGCCCAAAAATGTGACCGATGAGAGGCATAAAGTGAACTGGAAGATCCAGAAAGGCAGCACCGTCGCCACTTATGTAGCTTTCAAAAAGGAGTTTGTAATGGTGGACGATATTTTGTGCGACGAGAGGTTTCCTTCTGGTTTGGGCTACCAGGACGATTTAGCCAAGTCGGTGTTGTGCGTACCTATTGTCACAACCGACGGGGATTGCTACGCAATAGTTGAGATGTACCGGTGCGTACCAGAGGCGCCTTTTAACAAAGACGACCTCAAAATATCGATCGTGGTGTCTGGCTGGATGGGAGCGGCCATTCACCAGAATCGTCTCAGGCTGGCTTTGCAAAAGCAACAAGAACTGAACGACTATCTCTTGGACCTCATCAAATGCTACTTCGCAGAAAATGTCTCTCTAGAAACCCTAATAACTGAGATTGTGAAATTTGCTAAAGCGACTCTTGGAGCAGAGCGTGGCTCTTTCTTCATCATCGATCCGGAAAGTAGCGACATGACCGCCGAGGTTTTTGATGAAGGAATTGATGGTACCGAGGGCCTGACTATGCACAAGAAGAACATCAAGGTGAGATTAGCAAAAGACCGCAGCATCCCGGGGCTAGTGGCACGAACTGGGGTCACCGTGAACTTGAGGGACGCCTATAACGATCCCAGATTCTTCACCGAGGTTGAAAAGAAGACCGGATTTATCACCAGATCTATACTTTGCATGCCTATTCTCAGTTTGGAGAAGATCATTCTGGGGGTTGTTCAAGTGATCAACAAGAATAATGGAGTTGTGTTCACATCCTCTGATGAGAACTTATTTAAGACTTTTTCTGTATACTGCGCCTTAGCTCTTCACTACGCTAAGCTTAGCGACAAAATGCGCAGGACGGACTTGATGAACGAGTCCAACTTGAAGCTACTCAGTTTGCAACTAAAACCCTGTATCCACGACATTGCAAATTTTGTTGAAAAACCCGACGTTAATATACCCAGCGGATTCAATGACTTTAGGTGGTACGTGTCTATAGATGAGGAACCGATTATGCCTCAAATGGTTTACTACATGGTGAAGATAATAGTGGGCTTTCAGGAGATTAATACTCACTTTCTCAAGGAGTTCATTCTGACAGTGCGTAAGTGCTATCGACCAAACCCTTACCATAATTGGGAGCACGCTTTCAATGTGGCCCACTGCATGTACAATATCTTACTGCGCAATAAGGATTTGTTTAATGAGATTGAGCTTAAAACTTTGGTTGTTGCATGTCTTTGCCACGATCTCGATCATGGCGGCTACACAAATAACTATTTACAGAAAACCGACGATACTCTGTCGCAGCTTTACGATGAATCCTTCCTGGAAAACCATCACTTCCAAGTGGCCATGCTCATATACAATGTATTCCCATTTTACAACGTATCGGAAGCCACATGGAAGCTAATTTACGCCGAAATGAAGCAATCCATTCTAGCAACCGATCTAGCTAACTACTTCAAGGTGCGTATCAAGCTGATCCAGATCAGTAATGATCAAGGGTTGGACTGGTCGAATCGCCACCACAGGCAGCTATGCAAGGCCATCATGATGACTAGTTGCGACTTGTCGGGCTCGTGTAAGCCGTACATGGTCGCCAAAAACCTCACCGACAACGTCATCAAGGAGTTTTATAACCAGGGCGACAAGGAAAAAGCCATGGGACTTACGCCGCTATCGCTGATGGACCGCGAAAAGTCGGCGCAAATTCCCGAAGATCAGGTCTTTTTCCTGACGATCATCGTACTGCCGTGCACTGATTTGCTGAAGAGTTTTCTGCCCAACTGTTCAGACCTTAGCGCGGAGGCCATGTTGTTGCGTAAGACGTGGCAGGAGATTATCGACCTCAAGGGCAGGAAGAGCTGGAGGCAAGATGATTCGGTGGTCAATCCAATCGAGTAGAACAATGGGGTGTGCTTGTTATTTTACATGTCTATTTGATAGAATTATTGATGAATAAATAATCATCTTAAATCATCTATTGATTGTAGGTAAGTAGTTACACACTGTCTTGCTTTAACAGTGTGTTAATGCCTTAGAAAATGTGTGTCATCTGACCAACCGTAAACTTGGCAACCTCGCTTTTGCCGACACTGAGTCCAGCACAAGCTACTTCTCCGTACAAAATTTTCTCAAACCGTTTTTTAGATATTTGAGCATTCTCATATTTTTGAAAGACCTTGTATAAATAAGGCATAATAAAGTAATTTTATTGGGAATAGTGCCAAATTCGGTCTCTAACAACAAAAGAAATACAAAGAAATTGGATTGGGGCGTAATAGGTACCCACGTAGGTAAGTAGTAAAAAAAGACATAACAAGTTACTCCCCTGTACAAAATTTTCTCAAACTGTTTTTGAGATATTTGAGCATTTCCATACTTTTGAACGACCCTGTATAAGTAGGGCAGACGTTATTCCCCTGTACAAAATTTTCTCAAACCGTTTTTGAGAATATAATACTTTTGAAAAAACCTCTATATGTAAGGCACAACATGTTACTCCCCTGTACAACTTTTTTTCAAACCATTTTTGAGATATTTGAGCATTCTCATACATTTGAAAGACCCCTGTATAAGTAAGGCACAACCAGTTACCTCCCCTGTACAAAATATTTTCCAACGGTCTTTGAGAATTGTATGAATCACTGTATAAGTAACAAGTAACTGACTTTGTGGTGTTTTATACGTTTTGCTGGGCAGGCAACCAGGAATACAACAAGCAGTATCGCCGTCTCCTTCTATCGCTTAAAGGTGCCCGAATTTTAGACAAAGAAAGAAAGTCAACTGGTTGACAATGGAAGGTCACCTGTCATTATGTCAACAGTGTCAGCAAAAAGGAGATTAGATTTGACATTTAAAAAATACAATAATAAACAAAGACGGAGTTTTGCTTATTCTAAAGATATTTTTTGAGAAACATTTATCAGTTTAGGTACAATTTACACATAAATTAAGTCCCTTTAAATACATAGTAAAAAACATGTAAAAACAAAACCCTCTTTAACACTATCTTTTTCTAGGTTAGGAGGAGCTCCCTTTCAGTCTTTCACCCATCCCATTAAATCCCCCGTGCCTTGGAGCAATGGACAACAACTACGTACAAATAAAGGACATGCGGCCTGGGTTGAAGAACGTCAACGTTGTGTTTATAGTGCTTGAAGTGGGCCCTGTGACACTTACCAAGGAAAATCGTGAGGTGAGGACATTTAAAGTGGCCGATAGCACAGCCTGTGTGAACGCGAGCGTGTGGGACGAAGCCGGGCAATTGCTAATGCCGGGGGATATCGTTCGCCTCACTAAAGGTTACTTAAATATATGGCGAAATTGCCTGACACTGTACACAGGCAAAGGAGGAGACCTGCAGAAAATTGGGGAGTTCTGTATGGTGTTCAATGAGCAGCACAACATTTCCGAACCGAATTTATTCACCCAACTACCTCCATCAACACAGAATAACATGCCAATGAACAATGGAACCAATAATGGAGCAGGAAGGGTTGGACCTTCAGGCCCTCCAAGTCTTCCAGTGACGACTGCCAGTGCATCTGTTCAGCACAATAATGTGATAGGAGCTGGGAAAAGTGGTTCAAATAGTAGTGGGAATTTGCCGAGAGCTACAAGTAATAGTGGGGGTCCAAGCAATAGTTCCACTGGTACTGATTCAAAGAGACTAAGGGGTTCTAGGGGTGGACAGCATAGAAATAGACATGCTAGGACTTAAATTGGTGTTTTTAGGTTGTTTTTTTTTTATGAGAAAAAATTGTAAGTAATCTTCTAGAAATGTGTAATATGAAAATGAAGATTCTAGGGGTGTAATTGTTGAAGTATGGCTAAATAGTGCCAGCATTTGATACTGAAAATTTTTGCTGTTGGCATGTGATCGTCAGTCTACATCTGGCCAAAAGGGTCTAAAGCTTTAAAATAACTTACTTAAAAAATTCCTTTTGATTGAATTATAAAACTAGTGAACTGAATTAAAAACTACTGATACCCCAAACATGAGTTTCAGACCGGAGAATTCCATTTTTCCATGTGAGAGAGACTGTTCTGTACATAGGATATGATTACTTACCTCCAAAGAAGAGGCAACACTTTCACAAAACGCTGATATCTATTGGAATTGGAACTGCATAGCATTATTTAATGAGTGTATATCTATTATTTTATAACTTAAGCAAAATCTAAAATAGAAGAAAACTAGTGCATCCATTAAAAACAGACTGTGCAAAAACAGTTGCCATTATGATGCAACATGCATCAGTTAATAATACAGGGTGGGTCTTATGTGTGGTCAATTATTTTAAAAACTAACCTGTCTAGAAAAAAAAATACCGAAAACGTTTTAGGGTTCTTTCTACTTCAATGTTGAATTCAATGAAGAAAAGGATATCAATCAATAAGTCAAGGCAAAGCAAAACTCCTTTCTAATGGAACGCCCTGTATTTTATTTAATACTTGAATTCTCTTCAAAATGCTAAACAAAAACTGATTAACAGTACATATAAATGGTTATTTTTGAAACTAAAATATCTGGCCTTTAATTCAAAAGTTCTTTAAGTAAAGTCTACAAAAGTAAAGTTTTTTCTAATATCTTTTCTCTCAAAAATTGTTTTTTACAAAAAAAAACACTGTTTTCATAAAAGTGCTAGCAAAAAAATCTATTTTCATAAGTAATAAAACTGCTTCAGACTATCAATATGGCAACTTGAATTCAAACAAAAACGATTTCATTAAACATTTTGCATAAAATTCAATTATCGAATGAAATGCAGAGTAAAATAGAAAAAAGTCTTGAATTGACTTTTTGACTGATCCTGTATATATAAACTTTTATCTTAAAACAAAGCCTTAAAACATTTCCGTGTATAGTTTAACAGTGTTATAGGCACCGGTTTAACGGCATCAGTATACCTACTCTCTAACTAAATGGTTATTTTTAAAACTAAAATATCTGGCCTTTAATTCAAAAGTTCTTTAAGTAAAGTCTACAAAAGTAAAGTTCTTTCTAATATTTTTTCTCTCAAAAATTGTTTTTTTCCAAAAAAAAAAACTATTCTCATAAAAGTGCTTGTAAAAAAATCTATTTTAATAAGTAATAAAACTGCTTTGGAATATCAATATGGCAACTTGAAATTCAAACAAAAACGATTTCATTAAACATTTTGCGAAAAATTTAATTACCGAATGAAATGCGGGATAAAATAGAAAAAAAAGTCTTGAATTGACTTTTTGACTGATCCTGTATATAAACTTCTTTCTTAGATCCAAACCTTAAAACTTTTCCGTGTATTATTTAACAGTGTTATAGGCACCAGTTTTACAGCAGTATACCTACTCTCTAACTATAAATGGTTAGTTTTAAAACTAAAATATCTGGTCTTTAATTCAGAAGTTCTTTAAGTAATGTCTACAAAAGGTAAAGTTCTTTCTAATATCTTTTTTCTCAAAAATTGTTTTTTCCAAAAAAATACACTGTTTTCATAAAAGTGCTTGCAAAAAAATCTATTTTCATAAGTAATAAAACTGCTTTGGAATATCAATATGGCAACTTGAAATTCAAACAAAAACGATTTCATTAAACATTTTGCGAAAAATTCAATTACCGAATGAAATGCGGGATAAAATAAAAAAAAAGTAATGAATTGACTTTTTGACTTTAACTGATATAAACTTTTTTCTTAGAACCAAACCTTAAAACTTTCCGTGTATTGTTTAACAATGTTATAGGCACCGGTTTAACGGCAGTATACCTACTCTCTAACTAAATGGTTATTTTAAAAACTAAAATATCTGGCCTTTAATTCAAAAGTTTTTTAAGTAAAGTCTACAAAAGTAAAGTTCTTTCTAATATCTTTTCTCTCGAAAATTGTTTGTTTCCAAAAAAAAACACTGTTCTGATAAAAGTGCTTGCAAAAAAATCTATTTTCATAAGTAATAAAACTGCTTTGGAATATCAATATGGCAAAAAAATTTTGAATTTTTGACTGATCCTGTATATAAACTTTTTTTAGAACATAACCTTAAAACTTTTCCGTGTATTGTTTAAGAGTGTTATAGGCACCGGTTTAACAGCAGTATACGTACTCTCCAGTACATCACCGCAACTAGAAAATCGTGCCAGAGGTAGCGGTAGTCCGCACCCATTGGCCTCGGGCGATCGACAGTGTTTTGTTTTCGCCTCGCCAGTCGGCTTTAGACTCTGATGAAAAGTCTGACCTCGGCCTACCAGATTTAGAACGTGAAACAAGCGCCGATCGTTTATCGAAAGCTCGCCGCTCCTGCCTGCTCCGCGCTCGTTAGTTTCAGTTTGTGCTTCGAATCGGTCTAAAAGTAGCGTTTAAGGCCGCAATTTGACGCGGAAAATTAGCGTAGGCGATCGTAGAAGTCTAGTGGTTTGTTCGAAAAAATTGTATCATGAGTAAAGGTTACGATGTACCACCCCCGTACGGTCCACCGCCGGCTGCGCCCCCTAGTTACGCCCAAGCGGTTGGAGGAGTACCACCAACTGCCCCTTACATTCCTACATACCACTGTAAGTAAAATTTTTACTGACTGAAAATCTCATTCGCCATTTTGTCTGCATTCTGTTTGTTTTTAAATATTATGCGTTCATTAAAAAAAACTCAAGCATGCCATGGAATTAGAACAGTAAGTCTGAGATGACTTCATAAAAACAATTGAACGTCAAAAATGTCAATATTTTTTTTAAAAACGGTTTCCTGCGAGTTTTTTTATCAAGACACGTTATAAAATCTGGACTTAAGGCTAAAATCAAGATGATCATTGTGGGGAGTCTTAAAAGCTGTATAATGTATACATAAGACGCCAAAATATTCTTGTTATCAAATAGTTTATATTCTCCTTAATGATTATAATATAATCTTTTGACCTCATCCACCACAGAAAGACGTCAATAGACCATCTTTCCGACGTAAATGATGCATCCCGCGGTTAAAATACTGTAATGGACGGAGCATATGCGGTACACACGCGAGTGACGTCAAAGCCTCGGCCAATGGCTAAATTTAGCAAAGAAATAAAATGTCTTTAAGTTGATTTATTTACGTAGGAACAATCTGGTTTATGGGCGATTAGATGTAGGAAAAAGTTTCGTATTAAAAATAAGCTAATATAATGTATTGCGTATAATGTTATAATTGCTATATTGAGCTTGAAAGTGGCAGAAAAAAAAACAATAATTTATGTATCCAGTTCCAATACCTAAAAACCAACTATTAACAATATCTAGAATATCTGTAATTAGGGATAATATCTACCTATTAGGTCATTAGGTGTGCTTCACTTTACAAGCTGTTAAGTAGGTATATCTTAATTAATAGTATCAGTGCAGTAATAGTATCAGTAACAGAATGCAGAGTTGAAACGCATAACAGATGATTTTGGGTACACCCTGTATAAAATTTTACAACACGAAAACTATTATGGACATGATTATCCATAATTTTTGTATTTAACATGGTTTCACACAATTAAAAAAGAAACCTCTAAGAAGGTGACTAAATACTATAATATCCAAATTACAGGGTGTTAAAGCATAAATATACAGGGTGTTCCATTTAGAAAATTATAACTTTGGTATGCCACGGGCTTTGGGTAGACCCTGAATAAAGGATTTTGTATTGGAAAAAACTACACCTAATTATCAACAACTTTTGCACTTAACATTTTTTTCTCCGAGTTAAATTAAAACCTCTAGGTGGATGGTTAACTTATGATCAATGACCCTGTACTTGTCCGTATTTCTGAGATAAATAAATAGTGTTTTCGTGTTAAATTGCTACACTAGAATTATTGAACCCTGAGTTAGCAACAATATTATAGGTATAAGCCTTTCACTTATTGTATCTCAGTTTAGAAATTGCTTTCTCGGATTAGGAAGAGAACCATATTTACTTAAGATTCTTTCTAATTTTGGGAAACACTTTACACTCGGAGGTCGTCTTTCTTTGTATAACTTGTAATATTGTTCCAAGGCATTTCTGATATTACAAAACATCTTTATCCATGACAATTGTAATATATATTACTTATTTTATTTATAATCATACCTATTATTTTCTAAATTTCAAATGCAAATTATGGAAAGACATAATACGTACTCCTTGTTGTGTAATTCAGTTCTTGATATCTTATTTTGGTCTCATCATTGTCAAGCCTTTTTTCTTTTTAAGTAAAAATATACACCAAAGCTATCCGCTTTTGCCCAAAATAGAAACCTCTGAAGCCAGTTTTATGCGTTTCTAATGTCGACAGATGCTTTTAGCGCTCCTTTTAAACGGTATTTTGTAATGAGATCCTAAAACGCATCGCATCTGGTCGATCATTCACGGAAACCGGAAATATCGGTCTTTGTTGTGAAGTGGCATTAAATTTCCTTATTATTTGTAAAGTTCAAAGAATGTCTTAGTTTATTAATTTTTACATTTTTCTCTCTCTTTAGTGAAATAATTCAGCTCGTTTTTTTTTTTTATAAATAGTGTGGACCACATCGCCCCTGTTTGTTATTAAGGCAAATGTTTACATACTACAAACCATAGAAAGCAGCTCATTGTTTAAAATCCAATTACCGTTAAACAAATATTTAGTAATTTACAACCGGCAGGATGCAAAATTGCGGTTAAATTTGTTTTCAGGTTTACAGTTTCGCAAATGGAAGCGGCGAAGACAAACAAACAATAAAAACATTTGAATATTCATATCATATTCTCTTTCATTAATGTATATGTTGTTTCAAAAAAGGCCATCAAGATTAGGTATAATTATTATTTTGCAAACTATTACAAGAAAAATATGTTAGATCCATGAATTTGTTGAGTCTTCTACTATGACCAAATAGAGAATATAAATTGCTTTTATATTATAGCTAGAAGGTGAGTCAGGATTAAACGGTCATACAGAAACGACGCACAGCGAAATGGACTTTAAGCAAAAAGTTGTAGGTATCCGAAAATGCTTTGTTATCAAGTACAGGGTGATAAAGTTTCAGATTTTTTGCAGGTTTTATTCCACAGCTGCTTCAGTTCTTGTCAAAGTAATTTAGAAGCTCTTTATAGAATTTCCACAAGTACCTATACCAAATTTACAGATTGTAGTGAAAATCAAAAATCTACCGGTTGATACTTTTTCAGGGGTCAGGCCTCTTTCACAGTTCCAAACTATTTTGCAGTGCGCCACTGATCATTTACTTTTTAAAAATCTAAACTGCTTTTTCATTTTAAAAACTTTTTTCTATCGATATTTTTTCGTATCTGTTCCCGTTTTATATGGAATCATGTCGATAAATGCAGACTGGAATCGAGTTCTACGACAAACGTCAAGTGCGCCGAAACCCCGCGCCGCTTCACATACAGTGGAATTTGGTTAAAAGCGGAACGGAGCGTAATTTGACAGTTGAATTTAAACCAATCAGATAAAAGCTAAAATAGGAATTGACATGTGTAATGACGTTATTGACATGTATAAAGACGTTATTGACATTTCTGCTCCGTTCCGCTCCGCTTCATTCCGCTGTATGTGACATCGCTACAACGCACACACACTCATTACTCGCCACAATCAGTGTTGCCACACTTACTCTGTTCGGAGTATTTCTATTCCTTTTTATATTAATTTACTACCCTGCTCCAAATAGTCCTACTTCTACTCTACTTTTATGTTTTAGTTGTAGGAGTTTTCTGTAGTAAGTAAAAAAATATACTTATATAACTACTAAAGTAACATTTGTTGGAGATAAACGTTGGTTGACAATTGTTGCCCCTAATACTAGACATCGTAAACACCTCAGATCTTTAACTCTGGGCTTGGGAATGCTTAGGGATTTGGGGGTTAGCTCGAGAAGAGAGAGATGAACATAAATTCCCGAATATTGTATAAAATCGGAATTTAATTAATGCGCATTTCCATGTTTGAAAATTAAAAATTTAGTTAAATTTCAAGTTTAAAATCGGGATTTAGTTAAATGTCATATATGTCAGAATTTAGTAAAATTTCGAGTTTGAAATCATAATTCAGTTAAATTCCGATTCTAGAGTAAGTATTTAAATTTTCAGCCTAAAATCGGAATTTAATTAAATTCAGAATTTAGTTAAACTCCAAGCTTCATTAAGTCGGAATTTCATTAAGTTCCGTGTTTAAAGTCAGAAATTAGTTAAATGCGACTTTAAAGTGGAAATTTAGTTAAATTCCGAGTTTAAAATCGGAATTTAGTGAAATTGACTACATATCGGAATTTAGTTAAATTCCAAGTTTGAAATCCGAAATTAGTTAAATTCGCAGTCTAAAATCGCAATTTAGTTAAATATCGAATTTGATTAAACTCCTAGTTTAAAATCGAAATTTTAAATTTTGATTTTAAAGGTAAGTTTCGTGTTTAAAGTTAGAAATTAGTTAAATTGCTAGTTAAAATTTGGAATTTGATTAAATTCCTTGTAAGTCGGAATATAATTAAATTCTGTTCGAATGTCAAATGCCAAAATCGGAATTTAGTTAATTTGAATGTATATCGGAATTTAGTTAAACTTCAAGTTTGAAATCAGAATTCATTTAAATTGGCAGTGTAAAATCGGAATTTAGTTAAATGTCGAATTTGGTTAAACTCCGAGTTTAAAATCGAATTTTCGTTAAGTTTCGTGTTTAAAGTCAGAAACTAGTTAAATTGCGACTTTAAAGTGGAAATTTAGTTAAATTCCGAGTTCAAATCAGAATTCAGTTAAATTGGCAGTCTAAAATCGCAATTTAGTTGAGTTCCGTGTTTAAAGTCAGAAATTAGTTAAATTGTGGCGTTAAAGTTGGAATTTAGTTAAATTCCAAGTTCAAAATCGGAATTAAATTCGCAGCCTAAAATCGCAGTTTAGTTGAATATCGAATTTGGTTAAACTCCGATTTTAAAATCGAAATTTCGTTAAGTTCCGTGTTTAAATTCAGAAATTAGTTAAATTGCGACTTTAAAGTTGGAATTTAGTTAAATTCTCAGTTAAAAATCAAAATTCAATCAAAAACCGTGTAAGTGACAATTTATGTAAATTTCTTGTATAACATCGGAATTTAATTAAATTCCGTTTTTCCATGTTTGACAAATCAGAAAATAGTTAAATTCCAAGATTAAAATCGGGATTTAGTTAAATTCCATATATGTCAGAATTTAGTAAAATTTCAAGTTTAAAATCAAAAAAAGTCAGTTAAATTCCGACTTTAGAGTCGATATTTACTTAAATTTGCAGTCTAAAATCGAAATTTAATTAAATTCCGAAATTAGGTAAGCTCCGAGTAAAGTCGAAATTTCGTTAAGTTCCGTGTTTAAAATCAGATTGGGTTTTAGTTAAATCGAATGTATATCGAAATTTAGATAAATTCAAAGTTTGAAATCAGGATTCAGTTAAATTCGCAGCCTAAAATCACAATTTAGTTGAATATCGAATTTAGTTAAACTCCGATTTTAAAATCGAAATTAGTTAAATCGAATCGTGAATCGAATTTAGTTAAATTCCATATTTGTCAGAATTAGTAAAATTTCGAGTTTAAAATCAAAAGTCAGTTAATCTCCGACTTTGAAATTTGCAGTTTAAAATCAAAATTTAATTAAATTACGAAATTAGTTAAGCTCCGAGTAAAGTCGAAATTTCGTTAAGTTTCGTGTTTAAAGTCAGATTGGAATTTAGTTAAATCAAATGTATATCGAAATTTAGTTACATTCAAAGTTTGAAATCAGAATTCAGTTAAATTCGCAGCCTAAAATCGCAATTTATTTGAATATCGAATTTAGCTAAACTCCGATTTTAAAATCGAAATTAGTTAAATCGAATCGTTAATCGAATTTAGTTAAATTCCATATTTGTCAGAATTTAGTAAAATTTCGAGTTTAAAATCAAAAGTCAGTTAATCTCCGACTTTGAAATTTGCAGTTTAAAATCAAAATTTAATTAAATTACGAAATTAGTTAAGCTCCGAGTAAAGTCGAAATTTCGTTAAGTTTCGTGTTTAAAGTCAGATTGGAATTTAGTTAAATCGAATGTATATCGAAATTTAGTTAAATTCAAAGTTTGAAATCAGAATTCAGTTAAATTCGCAGCCTAAAATCGCAATTTATTTGAATATCGAATTTAGCTAAACTCCGATTTTAAAATCGAAATTAGTTAAATCGAATCGTTAATCGAATTTAGTTAAATTCCATATTTGTCAGAATTTAGTAAAATTTCGAGTTTAAAATCAAAAGTCAGTTAATCTCCGACTTTGAAATTTGCAGTTTAAAATCAAAATTTAATTAAATTACGAAATTAGTTAAGCTCCGAGTAAAGTCGAAATTTCGTTAAGTTTCGTGTTTAAAGTCAGATTGGAATTTAGTTAAATCGAATGTATATCGAAATTTAGTTAAATTCAAAGTTTGAAATCAGAATTCAGTTAAATTCGCAGCCTAAAATCGCAATTTATTTGAATATCGAATTTAGCTAAACTCCGATTTTAAAATCGAAATTAGTTAAATCGAATCGTTAATCGAATTTAGTTAAATTCCATATTTGTCAGAATTTAGTAAAATTTCGAGTTTAAAATCAAAAGTCAGTTAATCTCCGACTTTGAAATTTGCAGTTTAAAATCAAAATTTAATTAAATTACGAAATTAGTTAAGCTCCGAGTAAAGTCGAAATTTCGTTAAGTTTCGTGTTTAAAGTCAGATTGGAATTTAGTTAAATCGAATGTATATCGAAATTTAGTTACATTCAAAGTTTGAAATCAGAATTCAGTTAAATTCGCAGCCTAAAATCGCAATTTATTTGAATATCGAATTTAACTAAACTCCGATTTTAAAATCGAAATTAGTTAAATCGAATCGTTAATCGAATTTAGTTAAATTCCATATTTGTCAGAATTTAGTAAAATTTCGAGTTTAAAATCAAAAGTCAGTTAATCTCCGACTTTGAAATTTGCAGTTTAAAATCAAAATTTAATTAAATTACGAAATTAGTTAAGCTCCGAGTAAAGTCGAAATTTCGTTAAGTTTCGTGTTTAAAGTCAGATTGGAATTTAGTTAAATCGAATGTATATCGAAATTTAGTTAAATTCAAAGTTTGAAATCAGAATTCAGTTAAATTCGCAGCCTAAAATCGCAATTTATTTGAATATCGAATTTAGTTAAACTCCGATTTTAAAATCGAAATTAGTTAAATCGAATCGTTAATCGAATTTAGTTAAATTCCATATTTGTCAGAATTTAGTAAAATTTCGAGTTTAAAATCAAAAGTCAGTTAATCTCCGACTTTGAAACTTGCAGTTTAAAATCGAAATTTAATTCAATTCCGAAATTAGTTAAGCTCCGAGTAAAGTCGAAGTTTCGTTAAGTTTCGTGTTTAAAGTCAGATTGGAATTTAGTTAAATCGAATGTATATCGAAATTTAGTTAAATTCAAAGTTTGAAATCAGAATTCAGTTAAATTCGCAGCCTAAAATCGCAATTTATTTGAATATCGAATTTAGTTAAACTCCGATTTTAAAATCGAAATTAGTTAAATCGAATCGTTAATCGAATTTAGTTAAATTCCATATTTGTCAGAATTTAGTAAAATTTCGAGTTTAAAATCAAAAGTCAGTTAATCTCCGACTTTAAAATGTGCAGTTTAAAATCAAAATTTAATTAAATTACGAAATTAGTTAAGCTCCGAGTAAAGTCGAAATTTCGTTAAGTTTCGTGTTTAAAGTCAGATTGGAATTTAGTTAAATCGAATGTATATCGAAATTTAGTTAAATTCAAAGTTTGAAATCAGAATTCAGTTAAATTTGCAGCCTAAAATCGCAATTTAGTTGAAAATCGAATTTAGTTAAACTCCGATTTTAAAATCGAAATTAGTTAAATCGAATCGTGAATCGAATTTAGTTAAATTCCATATTTGTCAGAATTTAGTAAAATTTCGAGTTTAAAATCAAAAGTCAGTTAATTTCCGACTTTGAAATTTGCAGTTTAAAATCGAAATTTAATTAAATTCCGAAATTAGTTAAACTCCGTGTTTAAAGTCAGAAATTAGTTAAATTGCTAAAGTTGGAATTTAATTAAATTCCGTGTATGTCGGAATATATTTCAATTTCTTGTATAACATCGGAATTTAATTAAATTCCTTTTTTCCATGTTTGAAAAATCAGAAATTAGTTGAATTCCAAGATTAAAATCGGGATTTAGTTCAATTCCATATATGTCAGAATTTAGTAAAATTTCAAGTTTAAAATCAAAGGTCAATTAAATTCTTACTTTAGAGTCGATATTTACTTAAATTTGCAGTCTAAAATCGAAATTTAATTAAATTCCGAAATTAGTTAAGCTCCGAGTAAAGTGGAAATTTCGTTAAGTTCCGTGTTTAAAGTCAGATTGGAATTTAGTTAAATCGAATGTATATCGAAATTTAGTTACATTCAAAGTTTGAAATCATAATTTAGTTAAATTCGCAGCCTAAAATCGCAATTTAGTTGAATATCGAATTTGGTTAAACTCCGATTTTTAAATCGAAATTTCGTTAAGTTCCGTGTTTAAATTCAGAAATTAGTTAAATTGCGACTTTAAAGTTGGAATTTAGTTAAATTCTCAGTTAAAAATCAAAATTTAATTAAAATCCGTGTAAGTGAGAATTTATGTAAATTACTTGTATAACATCGGAATTTAATTAAATTCCGTTTTTCCATGTTTGACAAATCAGAAAATAGCTAAATTCCAAGAGTAAAATCGGGATGTAGTTAAATTCCATATATGTCAGAATTTAGTAAAATTTCAAGTTTAAAATCAAAAGTCAGTTAAATTCCGACTTAAGAGACGATATTTACTTAAATTTGCAGTCTAAAATCGAAATTTAATTAAATTCCGAAATTAGTTAAGCTCCGAGTAAAGTCGAAATTTCGTTAAGTTTCGTGTTTAAAGTTTCGTGTCCAAAGATTGGAATTTAGTTAAATCGAATGTATATCGAAATTTAGTTAAATTCAAAGTTTGAAATCAGAATTCAGTTAAATTCGCAGCCTAAAATCGCAATTTAGTTGAATATCGAATTTAGTTAAACTCCGATTTTAAAATCGAAATTAGTTAAATCGAATCGCTAATCGAATTTAGTTAAATTCCATATTTGTCAGAATTTAGTAAAATTTTGAGTTTAAAATCAAAAGTTAGTTAATCTCCGACTTTGAAACTTGCAGTTTAAAATCGAAATTTACTTCAATTCCGAAATTAGTTAAGCTCCGAGTAAAGTCGAAGTTTCGTTAAGTTTCGTGTTCAAAGTCAGATTGGAATTTAGTTAAATCGAATGTATATCGAAATTTAGTTAAATTCAAAGTTTGAAATCAGAATTCAGTTAAATTCGCAATTTAGTTGAATATCGAATTTAGTTAAACTCCGATTTTAAAATCGAAATTAGTTAAATCGAATCGTTAATCGAATTTAGTTAAATTCCATATTTGTCAAAATTTAGTAAAATTTCGAGTTTAAAATCAAAAGTCAGTTAATCTCCGACTTTGAAATTTGCAGTTTAAAATCGAAATTTAATTAAATTCCGAAATTAGTTAAACTTCGTGTTTAAAGTCAGAAATTAGTTAAATTGCTAAAGTTGGAATTTAATTAAATTCTGAGTTAAAAATCGGAATTTAGTTAAATTCCGTGTGTGTCGGAATATATTTCAATTTCTTGTATAACATCGGAATTTAATTAAATTCCCTTTTTCCATGTTTGAAAAATCAGAAATTAGTTGAATTCCATGATTAAAATCGAGATTTAGTTAAATTCGATATATGTCAGAATTTAGTAAAATTTCAAGTTTAAAATCAAAGGTCAATTAAATTCTTACTTTAGAGTCGATATTTACTTAAATTTGCAGTCAATTTGGAGTGTCGAGTATGGAAGCGACATATTGACGTTTGTACGTAGAGATGAAGAAAAGTCATCTGTTTAGTCTAGACCAAAATAGCAAATATTCAGAGTTCGCATTGTTTGAAAATTCTAATCATGAACAACTTAACAGCTTATTCTAGACTTTAGATCAGAGAAGCTAACAAAAAGTTTATATAAATGTAGGTATTCAACACTTACTTACAAAGATACAGGATGTTTAAAACTGAACTTAAAACTTGGAGGGGGGGGGGGTTAGTTCCCTTTTACTAGTGATCGACCGATACCGATACCGATATATCGCCTATATCGGCCTTGAGGCCGATCGATATCGGCTTTAGCCGATATACCTATGTTTTTTTAAATAATAAATACTAAAAAACGTTATATCTGTAATAAAAAAAAGTAAAAGTCATCATCAAAGTAAGATATTTATTATTTATACAAGAAGTCAACTTTAAATTAAAAACAAAAAGTACAAAAATGTACTTAATGACATAAGATAACATAGTAAACACTATAAAACGAATTAGTACTAATATAAGTAATTCAGTTTTGATAAATTATCATGAAAGAAAATTAAACTTTCAGCTGTATCTGGATTTAGCCTATTCCGTTTTGCCGATTTTACATTTCCAGCCTCTGAGAACATTTGTTCGCTAGTATTTCGAAAGACAAAAAATTCTTCTGTTTTTCCTTCCACCATAGAATGGGATTCGTTTTTCTGGCAACAGAAGGCGAGTTTTTATATTGTGTAATTTCACATTTTAATTGATCACCTACTGAAATTTTGATAGGAGGGTTAGGATACTTAGGATAAGATTTTTTGGTTGCTTCCATAGAACTAGTACCTTCTCCTGCAAATTCTTCATAGGTCATCCAAAAAAGACTGTGTGCTGAGTGCTGACTACTGTCAGATATGATCTGTATGATCGAGTAGCGGTGCATTTTATGATCGCCCGCCTGCTATCGCTGTTTGTGAATTAGGAGTTATGTTAATTTTCTTGGGTACAAAAAAATCGGCCGATAGATCGATATATATATCGGCATCGGCTGTAGAATCATCGGTATCGGCCTAAAAATTCATATCGGCCGATCACTACCTTTTACCACTCCAAAATTTTCTACCGTGCGCTAATGATAGTTTATTTTCTAAGATTTATGCTCGCTGATCAATTTGGAAAAAAATTCGCTACTTGCACGAATTTCCTATCTCTAACTGTTTTCAAGATATTTGCGAAATGTTTTAATCTTTTTGAAATGACTATTGACAATAGTCATTACAAAAAGTTTTGTTATTTAAATAAGAAAAATAACTTTATTCAAGAGCTCCTTAGTATACTATTGTAGCATTTTCATTAAAATATCGAAATAATTTTGATCGTTTAAATAGATATTTTTGCAAATATCTCAAAAACGGTTAGAGTACATGCAACAGACCATTTTTCTTTTTAAATTGAACAAGTGGTATAAATCTTGGAAAACTATTAAGGAAACTTTGAGGAATGGTGACATCAAATTTTATGAAAAAATTACAATTAGGTACAAATAATATCATCTGTGCTTAGGGTACTTTGATAACTAGTATGAACGTTAGATTAGCAGGTGTAGGACAATAAAGCTACTTCATTTTTCAGAAATCGCCAACGTTTCGACCTTAACTGAGGTATTCCTCAAGGTTAGTTAGGGAAGCTAGTCTCGTCTCAGCATTGTCCCAGTCCTTGAATGTCGTCAGTGCTAGGTCACTTTACTTACGCCGGATGTTTTCAAATAATCCCCCATTAAATGACATTATCCGTGCTTAGCGTCCTTTGATAACTACTCTTCCACTTGCTATTCAAACGTTCATTTTAGTTATCAAAGGACGCTAAGCACAGATGATGTCATTTATTGTCAATTTAATTAGAGATCGAAACGTTGGCGATTTCTGAAAAGTGAAGTAGCTTATTTATTGTCCTACACCTGCTATTCAAACGTTTATATTGCAAATAATTTGAATTTACAATTATTATTTCTAAAAATATCTCAAAACTAGGAGTAGACATGATAACATACAAGGAATAAGAAAAAGCAACAATAAAAAAAATACAGCTGCAAAAAACGTTAAAACCTGAAAGAAATCTGAGATTTTTATCACTTCTTGCTGATTTTTTAAAATTGTTTGTTATATTTATGAGACACTTGGCCTGCCGTATTAAATTTGTATCCATCATCTTCTTGAGATATTTGGAACAGAACAAAATGTATCGAAATTCATAAGAAATCCTTACCAGATCATTAAAAAACAGTATAGCTAGTAAAGTTATCAAATTGACTGCACAATTTCGTATATACAAACACAAAGTGCAGAACCGTGCAGACAATATAAATACGGGAACTGAACTTTCACTTTGTAACAAACAGCCTTTGCCATGCATAATTAAGTGGATAGAAATAACTTAAGAGAAAGTGCTGATGGATCTATACTTTGCACCTGAGGAAAACATAAATTCTCTCCTATAAACTCTTTCCTTTCCTTCACTTACCAGCCATAAACAAAATTGCCTTTTGGGTATACGCTTTAAAATAAAGGGTTTTCAGAAAAAAAAACCTCGTAGCAAGCCATGGAATTAAAAGTCATGTCTCATATTTTAATTGTTTTTATGAAGTCATCTCAGACCTACTATTCTAATTCCATGGCCTACTTGAGTTTTTTTTTAATGAACGCATGATATAATTTTATTAACCTCTGGGGAAGCTTTTGCACTTTGTCTTTAAAGGGCTGCAAATTGCATGATGACCCAATTTCCCCTTAAAAGTGACTCTAATCACGAAGAGGAAAAGGTCGGGCCCTCATAAAGGCAAAAGGTTTTCCGATTTGATCGCGTTTTCTGTTATCTAATAGAACAGGTGATCACAACTTAAATCGTTTTCAAACTTGAATGAATGACGCTCCCGAAACCCACGGTTGCGATTATTTTTAAAATCATAATACAGTGATGACTCATCAAACAAACCTAACGTGCCAAAAATTGTACTAAAGTCAATACATAGTTTCGTCACGCCGTTATTTTATTTTTTAGTGCGAAAAGACCCGGAGATCCTGACCACGATAGTACCGGTGGTGGGACCCAACTCGACGCACATGGTATGCCCCCATTGCGGGGCCGAAATCGATACTAGTACTAAATCAAAACCTGGGATCAAGGCTTACATTGCCAGTGCGCTGTTATGTTTTTTCGGGTAAGAACTAATATGTAAGAAATCTTGATATAATGGTGAATCAAAATTTCCATCAAGTCTTTTCAATCCTTGCGAATTAAAAGAGAAACAATTATCTATCATATAAATAATGTATGGAAAATCGAAAAAGCACATCGATTTTGTTTTTAAGAGAAAAAGTCTTATTTAATATTTTAGCCCTACATGTGAGTCAACCCCCTAATTCCCGGTTTTATAAAGTCGAGTTACTCTGCCCCGAGTGTTACATATAGGGAGAAAACACAGCTAATTCTGGGTTAACTCTCGGGGCAGGGGTAACTCACGTTTATAACACGGGGCATATGAGGGGTTTCTTGGAATCTTAAAAGAAAAGAAGCGTCAAGATCCTCAAGGTTTCTTAAACATTAGCAAACATATATTTATGAAGTTAGATACTTTTAACACTTAGTTAAATAATAGGGCAACAGATTGCTCTAGTGCTATATACTCATTAAAATTCCGTGCTCATATTATTATTAAAACAGTGGTAGGTAAGGAATTTTAATGGGCGATGAAGTAATTATTGTTTGCTACATAAACAGTCAGAGACGTTACGCGGAACAATTATTATTGTCAAAATAACTGCGCTCGATCAATTTCATTACTCCATTAATCATTGCAAACTAAAAACAGTGTAATCGTTAAATTATAATAAACATATTTAATGACTTTTTTGCTTTTAGTTTCTCGTCATTATCTTTTGCTAAATGTGCAATGTCAAATTCGTCATTATAAAGCGAATTTTTTCCAGATGTTTTTGCGGATGCTGCTTGATACCCTGCTGCATGGAACAATGCCTGGACGTTACCCACACTTGTCCAAATTGCGACTCTTATTTGGGCACGTACAAAAAATAATGAGAATCGGATGGCAATTTGATGTTGTTAAATTACCAGAGTACCTTATACATACGTAAAGACCGGGACGGCGAGGATGCATATATTATATGCATTAGGGAATGCCATTATAGGTATACATGATAATGGCAGGTTGTTAAGTTTTTAAAAGATGATGTATAAATTCCCATAACATGTTCGAAGAATATATATGATTAATATATAGATGTTCATATTAATAATAGTTATTAATCGTAATATGTATGTCTGTAGTAGGTGGATTTAATAATTGATTTAATAAGTATATTTTTTATTTATACAACCGGTGTGGCAATAATAGGAGTAAGGTTCATCCTGATATGTAGCTCCGCATGTTTATTAATATATAGAAATTTGAATTTTGAGGATTCAGATGATATTCTGATCACACTGATAATGTATGTATATTTCAATCTTTAAATTTCGTTTGAGTAAACGATAATATTAGTCTTAAAAATTGCAAATCTCCTAACAATAAATTCCATTAATATGTTAATGATATAGGTATATGATTGGTACCTAAGTATATACTGATTGATAAAAAATGACCTCTCATGTAATAAACGTATAGGTAGCTACCTAATCAAAACATATATTTGTATAATTTAATAGATGAATCTATGAGTGAATGAAAATATAAGATCTTTTAACTTGTTTTTTTTTTATAGTTAATATTCATAATTTATTAGCAGACCAATCTCATCAATTAATTTTAAAATATTCAAAACTTAGGGTTGGCGCCAGCCTGAGGTTGCTAAAATTAGAATTTGCAGCATCTGGGAAACTAATTTGTTCCAGATGAAAGCGGTGTGAATTCACCTCCTTCGGCCAGCCTTTTTTATTCATGGAGCAAGGCCGATTCGCGCACATTTAGTCATGTTTATTTTTACCATTATAAACACATCAATTGATTTTTATTATAAGGTGAAACAAATTAATATTAACTAACCGGACTGTTGATTATTTGTAATCAATAAATCGAACTTTATAGAGAGCTTAAGTTTTTTAACCACAGTAAAAACATCCTATGTAAAATAATGTCCACATGCAAATTAAAAAAATGACATTGATTACGTTCTTGACGACTAGCGAGAAAAAATATATCTTGCTTTAGGTAACGTCGCGCGCCATATTGACATTCTGACCGCCTCACGTCAAAACTGTCAATTCATGTGTCAGAACTGTCAAAAAAAATTGCCATTTTCATTTTCCCTTCCAACTTTGGGTTTTCATCAATTTCCTTTGTGTTTATTTGTTTTAAAGAAATTTCGATTTAAATAACGTTTAAATTATAGTGTTGTCCAATAGCAAGTTTGTCAATTGGGGCCCCGCATTCGCCCACCGTTAAGTCGGGGCGCTGTGTACTTGGGCATGACATTGGCCTGACGTAAAAGGTTATAGAAGGTAAGCAGCACCAAATATTTATAATTTATTGCTAAATGTGCATGCAAATCCACGAAAGGGCTATTTTTAGAGTCGGTCAGAACAAAGCCCAGATACCTGTTTACTAGTCAATCTAGAAAATATCCTCCTAGCTTCTTTTAAAAACCTTGTTTCTATTATTATTATTATTACTTTAACTAGAGGGCCCCTATGAATAGAATATCCACAAAATTCATATTTAATATGGACGACGAAATTAACTATCTTTTCTTTCAGTATTAGTTCTTTAAAGTGCTTGGAATGATATTTAAGCCTTTATTACTATTTTAAGTTTATAGTGATATAATTTTAATTATCGCACAAGCAGGGTTTGATTGTGTGCTTGAGGATTGATGACACACAACACAAACACAAAAATTTGCATTAATAGTCATATGGCATTTAAACTTGTAGTTAAATAATGGCTGTCAAGCAAAAGAGTGTGGTGGGGCCCGTGGCCCCCTCGCCACAGATGAGGCTCCAGGTTATTTTGAGAGTCCTGCAGGATATACAGCCACATGATAGCAACAGGAGCAGCATCTATGCTCAAATTGTTACTGGACTTGGTAAGTTTTACTATTTTGAATATTCTTAGAAATTGTTGAATAAAACTAAATTATATCATATTATACTGCTAATTATTTCATTAAAAAAAAGAGTAATTACAGAAAAAAGGCAAAATGACACTTTTTATTGTTTTTTCCTAGCTATAGTCACAACACATTATAAATTTCATATGCAAACCATAGGTCTTTTTAAAAACCACAATCCGAATTGGGTTGATCACTATCAGCTGATTCTCAACCATTACCTGCTATCAGTTGCCAGGATATCAGTTGTAGAGAATAACCTGATTCAGGATTACCAGATGCGAGAAGTCCTAATCAAGGCAATTTAAACTACTCCAAAATTAGCAGTTTGCTTATTACAAATTAAGACACCATAGGAATACTCAAAATAAATATAAATTTTAACTTAATATTGGGCAACAACAAGTAGGTTATTTTTTTGTATGCTCTCATCTTTTTGCTCAAAGCTTTGAACAAATTTAAAAGAAATCTGAAAATAGTCTTTAGTCATATTAAAAAAACTTTTAAAGCTAATTCTAAGTGACATTTGGCCTTTTTTTCCATGTACTCTTCACACAACATGAACAATTTTTAACTGGCATTATTCTGCTTAACTCTAGGTACAGTGACAGTACCAAGCGACCCAGCCACATATATGAAATTTATAGAGGACATCAAAAGTGTCCAAGAAATTCTGATGAAAGCTAATGATAACAAGACTGTCATATATGTAACCCTCAAGGCACTTTATGATGAAATTTCAAATCCTACCAAAACTCCAAGTCCCGTTATGTCTATTGTGCTACAACTTCTAAACACAGAATTTCTTCCAGGTAAGCAAAGAGCTAGTTTATAATTGTGTGTATTGCCTATATACTTATATTAATTTTGTCAATATTTTTTTTTAATCATTTGATTGCATATTATTCAATGTGGGTGTACTGTCATTTGAAATGCCGATGTTGCACTTACTCATGGCTGAAAATAAATGGAGACCATGTTTTATTAAGGGGTAAAATAATAGCAACAACATACCCGTGTTTATTAAAATCTGTCATCTAGCTGCCTATGAACTTTATTTCATGTTGTGAATTACTTCATACCATACTTTCTTATAAGTCGTTTTCGTTTCACTACTGGTTGTGGTCCTGGTTGACATAAAAATGACAGACATTTTTGACAGTGGTCATGATCAGTTCTGATTGATGATGTTTTGATGACACATTTAAAAAGCTGAAATGAATGAACTGTTTCGGTGTAACCGGAGTTGTTGACATCTGTAAAGTTTGAAGGTTTGAATTTTCAAAAGTTGTAATAGTTAGTAGAAAAATGTATGCAGTGCTATTTGAAATTGGAGAAAACCAGATTTCATTTGAATGTGGTGTAGAGACTTACAAATTGTTATTAGAAGGGAAATTAAGAAGAGAAAGCTAAAAATTATAGAGTGATTTGGATTCTCACAAGCTTCTCTTACTCTCTCTCTCTCTCACTTACTTCTCTTCATTACAATGTTGTAAGGGCTTCTTTGTTACTTTGTTACCCACAGAAAACTGACCCTGTCCAAGGACATCCTAGAAAGATCCTGTACATACCTTAAGAGGAATAGATCGAGATTACAGTGTGTGACAACTACTGTAAACATCTAGTATGTACTGCCGGCTTGTCCGTTATTTCATATGTGTCACAGTGGCCCTAGTTGTTGGTGGCCCTAGAGGTTTTTAGAACTTACTGCTCTCAATGATCAAAGATTGTAACTTCCTGGCCTCGCAGGTTGGGATTTGCCCGAAGAGAGAGAAGGGGAACAAACATTTCTCAGCAAACAAATGGAGAAAGATTCGACAAATCACGAGCACTCTGAGGCCTCACAGATGAATAACCAAACTTAGCTAATATTTCATAGCCTGGTTTAACCTGGTCCAACGATAACGCCACCATTTTGAACCGAAAATGGGACCTGTCTGGTTCAAGTTGGTCCTAAGCGGTCCAGTGAAACAAAAACGACTCTAGTTGTCACTTTTGTAAAGACAAATGTGTAGGGACAACTCTGACAGCTCCAGAGCGCTTTGAAAGTATCCTCATCATTTTTTTTGATAAGAATGTAAGAATCAGAATACTCTCAGACCTGTGTAGTGCTGCCACCCGAAATGACAGATAATAAGTAAATGACAAATATCAACAAGTGACAGTGACAAATGGTAGATGGCAGGTCAAGTTACGACGTACCTTTTTTTCAGCCCTGAGGGAACCTGATCTAACAGTCAACAACGTCTAGATTTAAAAAAAAAAAATATTTTTCTCCCAATATATTATAAAACTATTGTACTAAAATTATTGTGTCTTTTTGTTTCATTAATCTGCTGATTGAATATCAAAAATAAAAACAATAATAATTAACCAAAACGCAAATTTGGATAGCTGTTTAACATGATGATAATGTATTGCATCCTCTCAATTTACAGATGCAAGGTTTTGCAGGTATAGGACAAATAAAACTCCCTTCTCTTTTGTCTCGTTCTTAACGACCGTTATTCATACGACAAGGAAGTTTTATTTGTTCTATACCTGCAAAACCTTACATCTATAGTTATTTAAGAGAAACAGTTCCAATTCTATATTGTCCAATGGACTGCATAATGTAAGATCCGTTATTACAGTCGCAGTAAAATTCATCCTAAGCGGCGGGTATCCCGAACAAAACTTGGAACGAGCTCTGCACACATTGTGCACTTGGCTGACTAAATGGACGTGGACCGAAAACCTCGGCCCCCTGGTCCTGGACTTTATGAAGGGGCTAGAACAGGACCAGTCTTATGACATCCTTGTTGAAGTTACGCTGGACACCATTGAGCCGCTCTTCAAACTGATTGTCTTGCCTAATAGCAGGCGTTGCGTCTTCCCCGTTGTGCACCATATGCTTACTAGAATGCAACGTAGCCCTGCCGCATTTAACAAGATCGTGCCCCACGTACCGAAAGTGATCAACATCCTGGCTAAAGACGAGACTAGCAAGCCTTATTTGGTGGAATTGGTCACTCTATTATCTGCCTTGATGGATCATTTTTCGGGATTCAAGGAACTTTATGACCCCTTGAGGCAGCTGCTGAACCCCTTCCGGACTAGTGCCACCTATCAGCCATTGAATTGTATTGGGTGGTTGAACAATGGACCCATTAACATGCCGTTGCGCAGTCCCGACGACAAAGTTGGGTTATACAACTTGGGGAACACCTGTTATATGAATAGTATTCTTCAAGCTTTGTATATGACAAGGACCTTTCGAAACAATGTGTTATCTCATCCGGGCGACATCTTGCCACCCTTGTTCTCCAAGTTGCAAGTACTCTTTGCGCTGCTGCAGCACTCAAATAAAGTAAATTTTGCAACAGAAGGTTTGTGATACAAATATTATAGAATTTCATTCACTCTTTAGGTCTGCCTGTCTCCACGGGATATCTTTGCATCGCTACGTCCTCCAGGCTTCGTAATGGGGCATCAGCATGATAGTTCTGAGTTTCTAGGTTATCTCTTGGATACATTACATGAGCAGGAAAAGAGCGTTGGTGGCCACGAGGCCGGCCACTGTGAGTTCGGCACACCCCTTGTTCTTTTAAAGTTGAATAGCGCTTGTTTAGCCCAAGAAGTGCCTCCTACGGTGGTTCAGAGCTCTTTTGGCGGGAAGACCATGACGGTGTCACATTGTGGGGAGTGCGGTACGAAAAGCGAGAAAGACGACAACTTTCGCGAGTTGCAGCTGTCTTTTCCCACCAATTCGGACAATCAGAGCGTCCAGGATTTGCTGGGGTACTTTTTGCAAGCTGAAAAGCTGTGTGGCGACAACCAGTACAGGTGCGACGTATGTGATAGGTTGACTGGTAAGTTATTTTTTCTTTTTTATACAGGGTATTTCATAACATGTGCGCAAGACTTCAGGATGTGATAGATCGTCCAAAAATATTAAAAAATGAAGTTTATATTAACTTACCCTCTAAAATACACCATTTTCGAGACACAGGGCCTTGAAATTGAAAAAAAAATTTTTTTGTGTAAATCTCCGGAACCGTTTATCGTACAGAAAACAGCTTTTCAGAATCTCGAAAATGGTGCATTTTATAGAGGGTACGTTAATTGAAGCTTTTTTTAAATTTTTGGGCGAGCTATCACATCCTGAAGTCCTGCGCATATATTATGAAACACCCTGTATTGGTGTCAATGTTAAGTATGCATTTTCAGACGGTGAACGAATAACGAAAATAATCACCGCCCCCACGCATTTGGTACTCACTTTGAAGAATTTCTGCTACGATCCTACGTCACAAACCCGGACAAAACTATTGCAGCGCGTCAACTTGGACAGTCGCATCTGTCTAGAGGGCGTATTTTTTGATCTCTACGCAGCTGTAGTGCATCATGGCACCAGCGTCGACTCGGGTCATTACTACACCTTTGCCAAAGACTCGGCCGGCTGGTACAAATTCAACGATAGCGCGGTAACCAAAGCTGCTGAACAAAGTCTGCACAAACTCAAGCCGCCAGAGACGCCTTACGTGTTGTTTTACGTTCGCGAAGATCTGGTTGAACCCGAAAACCTGCCTTGGGACGGGCTTTCGACCGAGTTGAAGGGCGTTGTCGCGAAAGATCGCTCAGAAAACGACAGGGTACTCCGGGTTCCAGTAACGAGAGACATCACCAACACGAGGAAAGACGATCCGCCCCCTCCTGGGTGCGGGGGTGGCGGGTTTAACAACACCCCAGGGAATATGTATGTGTGTTAAAAGCGTGCTTGTTTTGAAAGTTGAAAAGGAAGGGAATGGGGGGGGGGGAGGAGAATAAAAAAAGTATTAGTGTGAAACGGCTCTTCTTGGGAGGAGCGGAGTAATTTTCGGCCAATGTGATTGGTTAACTCTTGTGTAAAGTAATGCTGTGTATCTTAGCGGGGAAGGCAAGATTGCAGTTTTCTCTGAATATAAAGTGTAAGAAATTTTGTTTTCAATTTACTCAACAATGTATATTTAACTATCTACTAAATATAATTAGAAAAATAAATGTTGTTGTTTTGTAAATCGTGGTTTATGTCGCTCTGAGCTGTTTTTAATAATGCAACACGCTTTTAAAAAATACATTTTTTTTTATCCAAATTAAAGCAAACTAGGTGTCTTCAACGCAATCTTCCTTCCTACTGTGGTTTTTCCCGCAAACTAAAATCGAACTTTATAATTTTGAAATAGAATAGTAAAGTAAAATTATTAATAAAATTGTTTACATTGTCTACGTAGACACACTGACATTTTTTCAATAAATGTCAAAAACTTCAGTTGTCACTCTGACGTTTAGAATCGTAAATAAACTTCTAACCTCAAAACTGTTTGTATTTTATATGTTTATTTACCATTTAGCAAACTTTTATTTAAATTAAATTGTTCTTAATACTTCAAAAACGATGAATAGTTTGTTAAGAATAATAGTAATCAACAGACCTAAGCGCCTGGGTGGTTCAGTTATGTATTACAGTGAGAGACCGAATTTAAGGCAAATACCTCGACCTGTACTTAGGCAGAAGGTTTCACGGATGGAAGAAATAGGGCCCTATGGTTGGTTCATGTTGGTAAGAAAGATTTTTTGCTTATAATACAGAGGGGTTATAAGCCACTTGATAGTAAATTAGTTAAATCGAGAGTAGTAGACCACTGGGCATTGTCATTTTCATGCCAAAGATGTTTCATACCTTTTTTTCATCTGTCAATATGCCGAGGTTCTTGTAAGCCTTAAAATGGTAATCGTCATATCACTTACAAGGACAGGATAAAAAGTTTCCAGCCTCAGGGTGATGTCACATACAGGCGTAATTTGGTTAAAAGCAGAACCATGGGGAGCGCACTCCCTATAGTTTAAAAGTTCTTTATCTAGTTCATACTCGCGTCAAAAGAGAGCGTCCGTTCTTTCACTTTACCGCTTCTATAACAGGTTTGACTCAACCTGTTCATTACAGCAGGCCATAAACATCAGTGGTAGTGTCAGTGTCCCCAAGACAGCGTATGATCTGAATATTTCCAACGAACTTTTTAATTGTTCATTCGGTACTGATTATTTGTGTTATTCAGTTTTTGTGTTCTTGCAAATTGCTGAGTGTATAGAAAATGTTTTGACTGACTCTTACTTAACTTGTTTCTAAGTCTGAGTACGTATTATTTTTGTGAATCGTGGTTACATTGCCTTTATCTGTTAAGATGGTATTTGTGTGTTCCTTGCCAGATTGCAAAAATACTGGAAGAACCACGAAACTTCATTTGTTGCCCAAAGATCCTGATGTAAGTATTTAAATGATTTTATCCTGGTGGTTGATTAGACTCTAATACATTTAGAATGACTCAGATTTAACACAAAAATCCAAAGAAAAAACTGAAAAACATCACCACCACCACCCCTGAATATAAGCAACACACCACCACTACACATGAAGAAATTCTTATTTGAAGGTTTCGAGATTCCGAGGGCTCCTTTCCACCCCGAAGTGTATAGTTGGTAGGCGTCTTGGGGCCACTGTTGCCCGCGCCGCAGCTGACCACCACAATGTCTGGTGTGGCTAGGAAGAAAGTGCCCATGGCGAATTCCACACTACCCGGTCGCTATATGACCAGAATGGGTGTCTCCAGAAGATTCACCTCGTGAAACAAAAAAAAGAAGCCTAATATACCTAATTATTAAGTTATCGCTCTTACCGTGATTATTTTAATTTATTTGTAATATATATTTTTACTCAAGTATTTGTAATTTCTTTTTTACTGTTGTTAAACTTTTCAGCTGAAACAAATCAAATTATCTCAAGACATGTGTAATAAGTACACATTTTAATGTATAAAAAAATTAAAGTAAGTATAGGTAATTTATTATCCGATAGTACATTTAGTATTTTAACTTTATAATTGAGACTGTTCAATAATATTTATTTTTTACTTTATTTATATATTATTATTACAAGCGCATAGAGAAAAATATTTTTGCCGCCTAACCAAGTAACAAAATGATATGTGATATCTTTTTAACCCATTATATGGAGTTAGTTAAAAGTTAATATCAACATATCATTTTGTAATCTCATAAGGCGACAAAATGCACCAATTAAAAAACGGATCATTTTATATTTACCGCCAATTTGCATATTAGGACATACTCGCGTCACCAGGAGGCGCTAATATGATCGTGTTCTGTCAGTTGGGTTAGAGTCGCCTATCTTTCAAGTGTCTAATCTGTGAGCAGAACAGAGCATAATTTGACAGCTGAATTTAAACCAATCAGATGAAAACTAAAATAGGAATTGACATGTGTAATGACATTTCTGCTCTGTTCTACTCCGTTCCGTTCCACTGTATATGATGGTGGCTTCAAAGTGATTGATTGACCCAAGAATTCAACTTTTTAATCTAGTGGCATGTGACGTTGTCTTGAAATTAAAGTTTTGTAATAATGGGTCAATTAAAGAAATGCTGTATTTTACATCGATAGGTCAAATAGTTTTGAAGTTTTCATTTTATTTGTTCTCATAAGTATTTTATTTCCCAAAGATGGAAAACACAAAGTGCATACCTTAAATAATTTTGAATTAAAAGTTTATCACCAATAGAAATAAAAGTTGAGTTAGATTACACATTACCCAGTTCATCCTCATCACTTTCTATCATAAAGTTACAGGCTGCAAACTTCAAGCATGGCATTACCAGCACAAAAGATGCCATATGTTTAGGATGACCAAAATCAGCTACCCCTGACGAAATTCTCGAAAATGTCCGCCAAATTGTATTAGGTGATTGAAGATTAAAGGCCGATTCTCACTTTCGTGCAAGGCACGTGCTCGGCCCAGTCAAGGCACAGGCACGACAAAATTTGTTTCATACGTTTTTCGAGGTTGATTCACACTACTCAAGCAATCTCTCGGCAACCGACAGTCTTTGCAGGCGGCGTTCTTCTCAAACAATATTTGCTGAGCATTTGCTTTGCCTGTTCCGACAAGTGTGAATATCCTTCCTACAGCCAATCTGCAATTTTTACATGGGTTCAGAGTATATTTGGGTTTGTGAAAATGAAGAGACAACAGAGGCCAACTTTCAATTTGCCCTAATAAACTGTTAAACTCATCAAATGACAATCAGTAATATTTAAAAACCTGGTTTGATCATCTAAAAGTTCTGAGTGCAACGTTGCAAGCTCTACCTCTTCACTGCGCTTTTGTTAGCAGTTTATGCACCCAAAAACGTCTTTTTCTCTTCTTGCTCATTCTATGTCGGAAACATAGTAAACACTAGCCTACACAAAACTAAAATTAGACAAAAATTTGTTTAACCCGCGGCAAGACCGTTGCAGTGTGAATTGCTTTGAAAAATCTTGCTCGTGCCGAGCGTGTGACTTGCCTTTACCGAGCACGAGCCTTGCAGAAAAGTGAGAATCGACTTTAAAACTGACTGAAATTGCTGACACTGTGGAGATATCTAAAGAGTAATCACCTCATATCTTAGCACAGTTTTTAGGTATAAGAAAGCTGTCTGCAAGGCTCTGAAGAAAAACTGATCCACTTAAACAGCTTATGGCAAGGTTTCGATATGTTTCAACAGAATCAAACTGATTTTTTGTTGCAATTTGTTACAATGTATGAATGTATCTAGAAAAACGACCTCAGTTGGCGAAAAAGACAATCTTGTTTCACCAGGTTAATGCACCATGGCACAAGTCTCGCGTTGTGATGTAAAAAAAAATTAGGGTTTCAGTTGCTGCCATATGCACTTCATTCACGAGATTTGACTCGGCCTGACTACAGTTGATGTCCTAAGTAGAAAAAAAAAATTCCTGGAAAAAATAAGGTTCAGATGCTGAAGTAATAGTTGCAACCAGTGCTTATTTTGAAGCGTTGTACCAGTCTGTTTTTAGAGATGGCATAAAGGCCTTAGAGCTTCATTAGATTAAGTGCATTGAGTGTTCAAGGAGATTTTGTTAAAAAATAAAGTAATAATACGCATCACTTCTGTTTGATTTCTTTAAGAGGCTGGAAACTGTTAATTTTATCCTCATATGTATGAAATGTCTTGGTATAAAACGTCATTGACTAAACCATGTTTTTATAAATAACACCATTAATATTTTGGAATGTGTCTGAATAACAAAACTAGCTTATACTTTGTAACCCATCACTACTTTTTTTTAAAATAACTTACCCTCTAAGTAACGATGTTTCTAAAACTACTTTAGGTAATTCCAGTAGCATCATTTGGCTTAGGAGTTTGGCAGGTAAAAAGAAAATTTTGGAAAGAAGACCTTATAGCACAGTTGGAAGAGCGGACAGAAAGTGTGCCCATTGAACTACCACAAAAGTAAAGTCCTACTATTTTTTAAATAAAACTAATTAATTTAAAAAGTGTACTTTTGACCAAAAGTTTTTGAGGTTGGGGTTCTGTTTTGCTTCAGCCTAGAGGAGCTAAAAAACCTTGAATACCAACCCATTCGCGTCAAAGGCACCTTTCTGCACGACAAGGAGATCTATATGGGTCCCAGGGGTCTTATAAAGAAGGAAGAGCCCTCGACGGCAAAATCGTTTTTTCAAGACACCCAAAGCCAAGGCTATCTAGTGGTCACTCCCTTCAAACTAGCAGACAGAGAGTAAGTGAACTGAGAGACTATGCAAAGAATTCCACTTACACTTAATCAAAAACAATTCAGTTGAAAGATGGAATCCAAAACATCGTTTTTGGAAAAAATCACTCTAAGAAACAATATTACATAAGTGATTTAAATTAGAGCCATATTGAAGATCAAATTGAGGTTGCTTCAATATGAAATACTGTTTTTTCCTCTCTAAATCTTGCTTTGCCTAAGATCTATTGTTTTTTAATTTGAGTAATTAAGTTAGAATTCCTATAGTGAAACCATACTAGTGAACCGAGGGTGGGTAAGTTCAAAAAAACTGAAGCCTACCTCCAGATCAGAGGCGCAGATTGAAGGAATTGTGGATGTGATAGGTTTGCTAAGACTGAATGAAAACCGACCGAACTTCAGTATGAAAAACAAAGAAGGGAGCAACTTATACTTTTACCGGTAACTGTTGGAGCGCTGTCAGGTTTAGTATCAATATTTAATGTTTGCTGCAGAGATTTGGCTTCCATGTGCGCAGCTACCGGCGCCTCTCCCATTTTTCTCGACCAAACCATCGACTATAACGTACCAGGCGGTCCAGTGGGCGGCCAAACCAGGGCCACCATGAGGAATGAGCATTTGTCATATATCATTACCTGGTTCTCGTTAAGCGCGGCAACGACGTATATGTGGTTGCGTAAATACGTCTATAAGACACGATAAAGAATAATTTTGTTACTATTTGTTGTGTACTAATATATTGTTCTTGTTATATTCTTTTTTGTCTCTATTGATTTTTTGCGAACAATTTTCGTATCAGATGTTCCACATAATCTATAAAGTGGACAACTTAATAATGGAAACGTCATCCACTATTCAAAAAAGATGAGGAATCCTTGTCGATGATGCTCAGTGTCTGCTTGATATAGTAATGCACCTTCTATCTTGCAGCATAATTTGTAGAAAGGTGCTTAATAGCAAATGTAGGGTAAATAACTACTTTAGGTCCTCAAAATCGCCAACGTTTCGACCTTTATGGAGGTCTTCTTCAGGTCCTTTTCAATCAGAAAAGAACGCCATCAAAGAATACAGACTAAACTCGAAAAAAAATCGTAGAAAAAGTAAAACTTTCTCTCTCAAAGACTGATAAAAATCCAAGGTCGAAAATAATTGAACTCTAATTCAGAAGTCTCAAATAATTTATTTTTAGTTGTTAAGGGTACATGTTTTGCCTAAAAGGCATCATCAGGCTGCAACCAACACATGCTAAAATTTTTCAAGTTACAATAGACGCACAAGATTTACATATTGTTGAGTATGGCGTCGAAATGACGTGTCATAAATGGGAAACGTATTCCCAAAAAACATTTTTGTTATTCAGGGAAACACCAGTGGGACGACCGTAGATCGTTATTGCCTATGTATGTGGAGTCCGCGTTTCGTCCCGGGGTCTATTTTGGACTAGTCAGTAAGGCGTGGCAGACCCCTGCCTTATATGTCGGGATGATAGTTGATACTTGGAACTTGTATTTGAAGGCAAATTCGGCGAAGGAAAGGCGGTATGATGTTATGAAGGATTTCGACTAACGCTGCCACCTGTGAGTCGGTGGGTGAAGTTTCGGCGCAGCCATCTGTGAGTCGGTGGATGAAGTTCCGCGACATTGAGGGCTCAAAGAAACTTTAGCATGTGCGTTGATTGCGGTGCCTGATGTTGCCTTTTTAGGCGAAATATGTAGCCCTGAACAAGTAAATCGACTTCGACAGTGCACTTATAACACGAAACTGTGGCCCGTGCGTTTGTTGCTACGTTATACATGTCCTTTCTGGTTGTTACTTTTCGAGTTTATGAGGTCGGTATTTGGTGTCGTTCTTCATGAAGTGAAAAAGCCTTGAGGAATACCTCAAAAACGTGGAGTAACCTCAAAAAAGTAAAAAGTTGTTGCTAACAACTTCCTAGTTATATAGTATTGGACACAAAGCACATATGATATTCTTTTGAAATAGAGGACGCTTTTTCTTAAAATGATATTGAGAATATTAAAACATAAAGGCAGCATTAAAATGTTAAATTATTTATTTTCTCGTACCCTTAAATTATTTTTGGGAATATCTATAAAGACAATCAATATATATTTCCATAAATAATATAACAATCTGGTGGTTAATATTCTGGCTGGTACCTAACTTCCATACTAAATATAATATATCGTAAAGACAACCGTTATGGGGACCAAGTACTAAACCTAAACAATCGGAAAATTTTCGATTATAAAAAAAATTTGGCACCTAAGTATGCATTTTATACGAATTGAGATGATTACAGGGTGGTTCAAAAATAAAATTCGAGCCTAAACTTGTGAATGTAAATTTTGGGCCGCCCTGTAAATACTTAACACAAACACGTATACCTATTAAATTTGGTTCTATCTACATTTATCTGCAAGTGGGACATTTCGTCATAAAAGAAGCCTCAACAAACAAACGGAAACCCTCATTATTTCATATATAGGGCCGCCGTATTTAATTTACTTATCTATCTAAGTATGCTATGTAAATTTCTCGTAAACCTACCTAAAAATGCAATATGTAAACGTCGTGTATACAGTCATGGAGGAACAAATTTTGGCGCAAAACGGTTTATCACATTTAGCAACATTGCGCTGCTTCAATTATTCCTCATTTCTACAGCAATATAAGAACTTTTTTATTAGTCCCTTGAAGATGCTCCTCAATTAAATAACTTTTATATTATTAGTTATTTACCTTACAAGTCCAGTAAATACGTTTTTACGGTAGTAGTAAGATGATTCAATCAGGAGACAGTAGGAGAAAGATTGGAATTTTGAAACGAGTACTGTAAAACGTTACCGGACGTATGACGTACAACATTTTACTTCATACTTTTTAAAAACAGGAAAAAATTAATTATTTTTGAGCCATAAATATTTTTGAAAAATCCAGTATAATTTCATTAGGGTATCCAATATTGTAATGAAATTTCATTACGGTACTCAATCAGTACTGTAAAGCTATTTTTCGGACTAAAATTAAGTATGTAAAAGTGTCCTAAATGATACAGTAACTTTTACATACAGATGTTCTAAACTTGCGGTAGCAAAACTGCACAAGAAAAAACCTCAAAAGTTGGCTCTGTTCAGAATACTTCGATACACTCTAAGGAATTCAACTCCCCCAACTGCGCAAAACACCTTTAGTGTATTGTGTTGGGTATGTATTCGACCGATGTGTCTCGAGAAATTATACTTGTATATAAAAATATATATCTTAAGAAAATACATAAAAAATAATAATATAGAATCCTCGGTATAAAAATTAAAACTCTAGCTACTTATATAAGAGGGTCGCTTTAGAGAGACAGTAAACACAATTTGTACATATGCCACCCTTTTTTTTTTCGTGGACACACCTCTGGTAAAATATAATATGAAATGAACCATTAAAAGATAATATTGATCAAGTTGACTCTGACCCCTTTTGTGTATTAGCAGGGTAAGGACAAAATAACAACTTCAGTTAGTTTTCAAATTCAGACACTTTGAATTTGAAAATAATTTTTAATTATTAAAAATGTCCGCAGCTTTTCCTTAGTGTTTAACATGAGTATATAAACATTCACTTATTATTGTCATCAAGTAGCGCGCGTCTAACGTTCTTCATCGAGCGATAAAATATCCTTTTGCGCTCTTAATACCCAAATAACTATTTCGATGTAGGTAGAAACGACAGAACGAAACAAGTAGTGGTAGAAGTAGGCAGGCAGAACCAATAAAGAGTGACAGCAGATTACAGGACATCGGCTGTTTTTCTGCAACACTACATGTTTCCTTGTGACGTTTCGTTTTATAGCGCTAAAATTTTTCTACAATCTACATAACATTGCCGCTTCCGTAAGAGCTTTGATAAACAACGAAATTACGGTCAAAACGTTGGCGATTTGAGAATTAACTGAATAGTCATTTTGTCCCCATCCTGCAAATCCACTTTACTACTATTACTATTGGCGATTCAAATTAAAACCGCACCGTCAAGTGATTAGTGTAAAGTAACGCTTTCAAGACTTTGATTGGTTGAACTGAAGAGCGCGAAAGCGGTTGCTCATTGCAGCCAATCAAACCGATGATTAGTTTAAAAACTTTTGGAAAAAAATAGTGGCGTATTCTTCGTGCAGCGTTCAAAAAATCCTTCCTCAACACTGCACGAAGTGTGCCGAAACTAGTTTGGCAATAAAAATGATTTTTTGAAAGGTGCACGAAGTATTACCCAATCAGTTATTTTTGTCATCTAGTTACCTTTGAAACCATCATTTTTTTTACAAGAATGTCAAAGTCAAATTTCCAACGCCTAACTTGACGACGTGTATGGCTTATATATGACCCTATTTTTTTCCACTTTTGGTTTGCAGAAAGCGGTAACCACCCACTCTAGAATTTGGTCACTAGATGGCGAGCGCTTATCTTGAATCGCGAATTGGGACACTAAACACCTAAAATATGTACTCAATGTGCTTTAAGAATGTGTTAATCGTTCTGAGATTCGTTATGTATTCATTTGTATTAAGTACATAGGGAGTGAAATTTGTTTAGGAGCTTAGGTAGGGTTCTAAACTTTTTCAGAACATTTCATAATTTTAGTATTTTCAATTGAACCAGTCGGCCAAAGATGCCCTTCTCTGCTTTTCTTCCATTTGTACTATACCGTCTCACCTCGAACCGACAAGTTCCTTATTACAAAGGCTGATCAAAAAATTCTAGAGCCCTCATTGATTTCTCTATGGCTTATGATTACACACAATAAGCTCCGATTTTTTTTTTATAAAAAGAACTTGCAATTTTTTGATCAATCCTCTATAGCACTATAAATTTCTTAGGTTTATGTTCTTCTTCTTGTACTATTTAAGTCTATGGTTGAATATTTGCTTACTTAAGAAATTTTAAGTATGTAAACGTATATACGCGAGCCTCCTCCTCTTTATTTCTTTTTCGATGATTTTTTGGAGTGGTTTAGGCCGTTGGCAGAGTGGTGCGGTAGCGCACCGTTCGCTATCCTGAAAAACACGAAAGTCAAACGGAGATTGTGTGAGATGATTTTCTACAAAGGTTTACTAATGGATTAGGTATATATTACCATTGTCTATATACATCTAGTCAGACATTCTAAATGGCTCAATTTCTCCGAGACTTCTATTTAGCTAAAACTATAATAGATGTCGCTCGAAGATCAAATCTCAGAATATTTAAAATTTTTCAGAATTGGAGAAATTTTTATATAACCTGCCTGGTATCTCTTAGTGATAAGATAAATAAACATAATTTGAGGTCCTCGACACTGCCATGACGTTTTTCTTGGATTGGATTTTCTTGGAAACCGTTGGATTCACTCCAATAGATTGAGGAGTTCTTATATTACAGGCGGTCAAAGTTGAGAATTCAAAAAAAAGTCGTAATACCCCTTTAGATATTTTCAAAAAAATTTGGAAAAAAATTTTTTGCTGTTTGAAAAATATCACGTTATAAAGAAATGCCAATTATTTTTTCAAACGTACAATGATTTGCAAATATTTCCCAAAACCAGCCGAAATTTGAAAACGTCATTTTTATAGGCTTTAATTGCGCAATTTTGGCCTAATTTAGCTTTCTTCGTATTTCTTGAAATATCCATGGTTTAACTCTAAAAACGGTCACCCGGTATTTGAGGATATTTCATTACAAGTAATGTTAACGCTTACTGCATCACCTAAATATTTTGAAAGGATCGGCAACGTTTTCCAGAAGCATCAAGCAAGGGTAGAAAGGGTTGAAGGTTGCGTTGCTCATGTCATCTTTTCCTGTCAAAATTTCATAGCCTCCTAGATGACGTTTTCTAATGAACATGCACGGGGTTAATCCCCAGTGCAACCATTCTAAAAATGATATTTGGGTACCATATTTACCTATCTTCTAACCGGGCCAAAAACGGATTCGGGATTTCTAACCAACGACGGAAAAATCGATATAGCCTGATTTAACAGATTCCTTCGCAAAATCTTCAAATCTAAATATGACATATTTCTGATTTTAGTACCGTTGCAGACGCAAAAGGTCGCATATATATTCTGCCACGTCGAGATAGAGAATTTGGGAGCGTTATATAATATATAGACAATGATATTACTAAGGGATGCTGGATAATAATGTTATTAGTCACACCTTGGATGGGTCAACAACAGGTTAATAACATGGGCATACAAAAGCACCCAATTCAAAAAGTTTATCCTTTTGGAGACCCAATATTAATAGGAAACTTAATGTGCAAACCTGACAAACATTTAATATAGTTTTGGTTAAATGCGGACGCCCGTAAAAATAAATAAGTCAACAACTACGTGCATCATTCAAATCACTATAAACAAAATCCAATTTGGCAAGGCGAGGATACAAACAAGAGGATTAATGACGGTTAAAGGTGAAAAACACACATGCAACTCACCTGTTATTACTTCTGGGCACGGCAGCCCTCTGATCGTCCATCCGACCCGATTGGAAGCGCATGATCAGTGAAAAGAAGTCCTCATCGGGGACGGTAGCGCCTCGAGGCACCCCCGGAGCGGCCGCAAGAGAGACGCTCTCCGATTCATCGGATGTGGGAGGCAGGGGTGAACGCTGATCGTCCAGCCGGGAGTTTTGACATCTGGCAAGCTGGTCGAGAAAATGGTCATCGGGAATGGTCGAGACAGCCATTCGCTGTCTGGATGATGTTTGCAACCCTGGCAAAGATTGATAGTGTGTTCTTTTCATTTTGTTTTATTTAAATTATTTTATTTTTACTTGTTTCAAATCAAATCAAATATTCTTTATTGCCAACAATACCAATCATATGGCCAAACCCATCAAGTCATTTTGACTATATTACACAAGGGAAGCCTACCATTTGATTTTCAACTCGGTACGACCATCGGTTTATAAAACAGCTATATTTTAGCTACCACCACTAAATTATATAGCGTAGCTCCATCAATTCCGCACCAATTACTCGTCTTTTTTTTATTTTTACCTTTAATAATAAGAAAATAATTGAATGACTAGCGATTTATTTTAAAATTAAGTTTAAAAATCACACAATAAAACAAAATCAAATCGTGCATGGCTCACTGTTCTACACAAAATGGCGAAGTAAGTAACCATTCGCTGGCTGGATGATGTTTGCCACTCTGGCAAGAGAGAGAGTGTTCACAACTGCTATCTCCAAAATCGTGATTTATAGAAAATCAGTTAATTGCGATTAGTTGTCGTTTTTATACAATTACAATACAAGCGACTCATTCAAATTATTTTTAAAAATAAAATATTCAAAGTTTAAAAATGACACAGAAAACAAAATTAAATCGTGCGTTTCCCACAGTTTTACACAAAATGACGAAGAAACCGCTCTACACAACAAGGAATCGTCCTACAAAAAAAACGCAAAAAATGGCGAAAAAACCCGTTCTACGCAAAATAACCGTCCTACAAAAGTGGCAAAAAATCGCTTTCACACATGGCGAAGGAATCGTTCTAAACAAAATGACGAAGAAACCTTTTCACACAAAATGGTGAACAAACCGTTCTAGAAAAGATGAAGGGATTGTTCTACACACAATGTGGAATGAGTCGTTCTACACAAAATGGCCAATGAACAATTCTACACAAATCAATAAATTGTTCTACACAAAATACCGAAGTAAATGTTTAGCACCGAAGTACAGAGTGCAGCAGAACAAAATCCCACATTGCTTAAATGTACTGATCAAGATAATAATTGCCTTTATTGAGGAAAAAAATGTACAGGCCCTCAATGGGCGAAGTCTAGCAGAAGTTACTCAAAACTTGAAAACAACATAAAAAAAAAACAAAATATCAGAAATAAAAATAGAAAATAAAATAAAAGTACAGTAGATAAACAAAAGAAAGAAAACATAACTAAATATAAAAAATAAAACCAGAACTTTGAATTAATCGCCGCGCCAACCCTGTTGCCTTCCTAGCTCCAGCTTAATTTCCTTACGGAAAGTGGCCAGTCTCCCAATCATAAAGTACCCGCGGAACTCATATACCTATAAAGCTTTTCATTATATTTTTCGGAAAAGTAGGTCATGGAAATTTGACAGATTGCCCCCTGTATAATATTTGAACTGTGTCAGTTTTATTGACATAATTTAAAGGTTATAAAATGCTGCCATTATAAAAAATGTTGTTGCCAGAACTTACCAAAAATAATAGTTCTAAGTGAAAATAATAAATCCATGTACTAGAGCTCCTACTACGTTTTTCAGGCAGGTCAAATACTTGGCAGAAGTAATTCTTAGGACAACAAATTTTCTTATACTAGAGCTGGGACATCGACTTTTGCTCACCCTGTGCAACATAAGATCATCATATATTAAGAGAAGGTTTGTTAAAACTGAATCACTAAAAGCTCTTATGTAAATGGCTCTTATTCCTAGAACCATAAAATCTTTCTATTAAAAGTATTTTCGCAGTTATCTATTCACTGTATATTAGCTCTTTTACAAAACGTTAAAATTTCTTCACTGTAGAAATCTACAAAAAGGGAGGGACATACTAATGCTATCAAACAAGGTGCACATAAAATGCATTCATACTGCCCTCAAAATTTGACCAGGGACAGTGTTTATCTGCACTTCGGATATGGTCGGTATAATGCTCTGCCTCAGAACACTAGGCTTCTTTCCAAGGGATAGTTCGGCACAGAAATTAAAACTGTTCTTAAATGTGCTAGCTACTGAGTGATTTTGAGAAAATTTATAAGCTGATAAAAACTTTTTAATATAATGCGAGCAACGTCGAGGAAATTAATTTGATTTACTCAAAATCAAACTGATGGCAGATATTAAAGTGAAACTACATTAACCATCATAACAACTTGTAGGGAAGTTGTTATTGGCATTTAGCTTCACCTGCTTTTAATTTACTTGTTAAAATCTTGTCAATCATATTTTTGGCAAATCAGTTTATGGATAACTAGTACGTCGCGTTTTTGGCGGAATCTTTCCTTTACGGTTTTTATAACATAACCATTAACATTGACACAGTTCAAAAATTATATAGGGGTCATTCAAATAATAGCCTTTGGAAAAACTTTATGGAACGCTTTATATATTCTAACTGCAGCATAGGTAAAACTGCATTGATACAAAAAAGTTGCATGTCTTGGCATATGCAAACCAAACGTTCGTAATGAAACAGTTCGACCAGACAAATCGCTACTAAATTCTAATTTACATCTTAAATACGAAGGCACAGAGGTATTGAACAATTTATAAAGCAGCACAAGCAGCTGGTATTTGTACACATTTTCCATCCTTAACCAAGTTAATAACTTAAGATTTTCCGAGACACGATTAAATTTTTTCAAATCATAAATGAAACGACAGCAGTTGTTTTGAATTTTTTGCAATCGTAGTCTATCTAGTTGTGTCAAACCTGGGTAATACAATGCTATACAATACTGCAAACCTGACAAAATAAAAGCCTCACACATTTTTTTACGAACCTTGTAATTTAGGATATGTTTGTTTCCATAGAGTGTTTTTAGAGTCAGATAGGCCCTTTTTGACAGGTTTGAAATGTGATCACTAAACCTAAGTTCCGTATCACAGAACACACCCAGATTGCGAGCACTGTCGGTGAAGAGGAGGCGCTGTCCATCTACCCTCAAGTGTGAGTATTCCCGCAAAAAAACCTCGCTCTGTGGTGGTGCAAAGAGCAACACTTTAGTCTTTCTTGCGTTAATTGATAAACCATGGTCATTGCAATAATTAAAAATATTCCGTAAATCCGAGTTCACATCCGCCTCGACGCCACTGTAAGTATTAGGATTGAATGTATGCAAGAGCTGGGTGTCATCCGCATAGAAGCACAGTATAAGGAACAATACATTATATCAGTATCGTCAGTTCGTGTCGACACTTTTGATATTTCCAAAACTAAAGCGTGCCGCGCACGGCAATTTTCTCGAGTAGTTACGAGGGGACAAACACATGCGATGCACTGCCAAAGCATTGCCAAAACCGGTTTGGTGGTGCACCGGCCGGCGGCCGGCATAGAGTTTCAATTTTTCGACCGACTGACGTGACTGATATAATGTATTATTCCTTATACTGTGATAGAAGAGAGGTTGTGAATTTGATAGAAGAGAGGTCATATCGTAAGTATTCAAAATAAAAAGCAGAGGACCCAAGATTGATCCCTGGGACACACCAGATGTCACCTCCCCAATGTCGGACGCCCCAGAAGACAGCCTAACGAGCTGCCCCCTACCGCCGAGATAGTGCCGGAAAAAAGCAAGAGCATTTTCCCCAGTCCAAAGTATTTCAACTTCGCGCATAGTAAACTGTGATCAACCGTGTCGAATGCCTCCGATAGGTCAAGCAACATATGGAAGGACACAAGTATTGTAGCCATTTTTTCGTCCCACCCTCTAATGATGGAGTCATTTACGTGAAGCAAAGCACTGGCAGTGCTGTATCCCGGACGGAAGCTCGACTGATATTCAGGCAGCAAGCCCGTAACTGTAGCGTACAGAAATAACTGATTGCTCTCGAGCAACTTGGTCAGGACCGGTAGAAGGCTCACTGGTCTCAAGTCGTCAAAAGTGGTAGGACCATCTACCTTAGATATGGGAGTTATGACCGCCGTTCTCGAAGCCACAGGAAAATAACCCACTTCGAGGCAACTGTTCACAATATGTACAATGTGATTAATAATAAACGGTAAAATCAACTTTAGCATGGTAAGTGTGAGCCCATTTATACCAGCGGCATCCGATTTTAAGCCTGCAATAAGAAAAAGAACCTCTCGTGACGTCAGCAAACAAAATGCAAACAGAATTTCCACGTCGACCATTATCATATCTCTGAATAAGATCTGCATCAGCTCTGTACCTAGAAAACACGCCCAAAAAGTGATTATTCAATCTATCCGCATCTTGCAAGTGCGGCGGCAAATCGAAACGCCGCCGAGGCGTCACTCCGGCCCCTCCAAGTCGCTTCCAGATGGTAGAGGCATCCCCTGCATCAACGAATCGTAAATATGCAGCCTTCACACGCCTAACAGATGCCAGGGCGAAGTTTCTCAAAATCTTGTAGTTAGACCAACTTTCAGGAGTATTCAACCTTTTATACTTACGAAGAGCCAGATCTCGCTGTCTGAGAATTCTGCGCACAACAGGCGTTAACCACGGCGCCGGCGGTCTGCTAAGGCGCTCGAGCATCAAAAACCGCCAACAAATTTTCAGAGAGAAAAGCAATCTTGGAATCAATGTCTACAATTCGGTAAATATTGTTACGATTCGCAGCAATGCCGCATGGGAGGCGGGGCAACGCGTGTTGGTTGGTGGAGCTTCGCGACCTATCCGCGCTGCGTCATGGCTGACACGAGTAATTTATTGCTCGGTTTAATCTAGAAGGCAGTTGTTTACAACCTTTTTTTTATGTGAGATTATTCAAGAATTCTTATAAAGAACTTTCTAGGTTTTTCTGTAATTTTAGGATTGTATATAAAGGCGCATAGAGCGCGCGGAGTAGTAGTCTTATTTTAAGCGAGCTATAAGTAAGCTAAAGTTCCAAGCGATAATAGAAAGCTATAAAGTGTTAAGTAGTGAGTTATTTAGTATACGAATTGTACCTGTGTGTATTTGTGGAGTAAATAAATAGTGTTTTCGTGTTAAATCGTTACATTGGAATTATTGAACCCCGAGTTCGCAACAATTAGTGTCAGAAGTGCGATTCCAGTGGGAATTTGAGGACTAATATTGCTGAACTGTAAGTGAGTGCTTTATTGCCGGACATTACGTGTTTATGCCAGTGACCAGAAGCCAGCATCAAGCGATGGAAGATCAACTTGCCGCCCTGCTGTCCCTCATGCAACAACAGAGGGAAGAACAGGAAAAACGTGATCAAGTACAGGAGCGACGTTACCTAGAACAGGAGAAACGTTATAACGAACAGAAGGAAGAGCTGGAAAAACGTGATCAAATGCAGAAGCGCCGTTATCTAGAACAAAAAGAAGAGCAGGAAAAACGTTATAAGGAACAAAAAGAAGAGCAGGAAAAACGTGATCAAGTACAGGAGCGACGTTATCTACAACAGAAGGAAGAACAGGAAAAACGTTATCTAGAACAAAAGGAAGAACAGAAATGGTTTAAAGAAGAATTAGTGAACCATCTCGAAGCTAGGGAGCACCAATTGGAAGAAAGAATAATGCAATTGGTTAACGAATCCGTTAACGGCGTTAACGAAGGACTCGAAGCTGTCAACCAGAGGGTTCTCGAGCTAGAAAAGAAATTCCGTGAACAACTTGAGGACGACAATGTGTCTACAGAGAGTTTTAGTACAGCCAACGCTAAAATTAAGCCTCCCGATTATGATGGTACTACGGCCTGGGCAATTTATAAAACGCAATTTGAGGCAGCTGCAAAAGCTAATGGCTGGTCCGAGTCCCAGAAAGCTACATCATTAGTAGTAGCACTTCGTGGAAAAGCAGCTGAGTTACTCCAATCTCTGTCGGCAGCGGATCAAAGTAATTATGCAGTTTTAGTACACTCTCTGCAACTACGATTTGGAAATGAACACAAAGAAACCGTGTTCCAGGCCCAGCTGAGGATGAGACATCAAAGGTCAGGTGAATCCTTACAAGAATTTGAGCCGGACGTGGACAGACTAATTCACCTGGCATACCCATCAGCCCCTGAATGTTTTCAAACGCAATTTGCCACCGAAAGGTTCGTTGAGGGAGTTCGTGATAGTGACATGAGATATCACTTACGTCTAATAAGGCCCAGGAATATCAGCGAGGCACTAGTTCGGGCCCTGGAATTCGAGGCGTCACGAGTGTCATCTAGTTCTTCTGCAAGTGTAAGAGTGGCAACTTGTGGTGACAAGAAGAATACTTCTACGGCTGAATCCATGGCCAGTTTACATAAAGCAATGAAGGATATGGCAGTCAATTTGCAAGCCCTGTTAGAAAGAACTCCCCGATCAACAGGCAATCGGGGCATAAAATGTTTTAACTGCGCTAAACTGGGTCACGTCAAGAGTAACTCCTGTAATAGGGCAAGAAGTCCGTCACCGTTGTTTAGAAAACCGAGCGGCAACCAAGACCGCCCTAGAATTCAGGAAAGTCCAATTTCTGTCAATGTATGGAGGCAATTGACCGAGGCCGTTAAGACCCCCAGGATCAGTCAAGTCAACCAATCAAGTCAAGTCAATAATTTGGGTGGCAAAAGTGTTACAGAGGCCGGATGCATTAAAGGACAGAAGATCCAAACTGAACATCGACCAGGAAGGTCTCACGGAGATGCCGATGCATTGTCTAGAGAGCCATGTAAAGAAGATAGTCAGCCTTGTCGAAGAACTCAGCAACGTGAAGGACATCCTTCTGTAAGGAGAACGTCGGTAGAAAGAAACGATGGCTGGACCACACAGACACTTCGAGAAGAACAACTGAATGATCCAGATATTGGACCCATACTCATGGCAAAGACTGATGACAAGAGACCAGAGTGGCAATTGCTGGTAAAAGTCGAAACCTGAAGGCACTCTGGGCCCAGTGGCACTCTCTTAGAATAGAAAATGGATTACTAAAGAGAGCGTGGGAGAGTCCGGATGACAAGACCGTAGTTAGTCAGTTGGTTGTTCCTAGTAGCAGAAAATCGGATGTACTACAGGAAATGCACGACGGAATCAGTGGAGGTCATTTTAGGGTCAATAAAACCTTGGCCAAAATTAAAGAGCGGTTCTACTGGGTGAATTATCATGAAGACGTCGAATCTTGGTGCCGCAAGTGCGAAGTTTGTTGTGCCACAAAAGGACCTCGAACAAGATCACGGGGCCGAATGTTGCAGTACACTGTAGGTGCTCCATTCGAGAGGGTAGCAATTGATGTCGCGGGACCGTTTCCTCAGACTGAGTCGGGCAATAAATACATCTTGGTCGCCATGGATTACTTCACTAAATGGGCTGAAGCATACGCCCTGCCTAATCAAGAAGCAACGACTGTGGCAACGGTGCTAGTAAATGAAATGTTCTGCAGATTTGGGGTCCCTCTCGAACTCCATTCTGATCAGGGCCGAAATTTTGAATCGGCTGTTTTGCAGAAGGTCATGGAACTTCTCGGAATTCGCAAGACCATGACAACTCCTTTGCATCCACAGTCGGATGGGATGGTGGAGAGATTTAATCGGACCATGGAACATTACCTGTCTAAAATGGTGGCAGATCATCAGCGAGATTGGGACCAACATCTACCTCTCATGTTGATGGCATATCGAGGCTCTACGCATGAAGCCACTGGTTATACTCCGGCGAAAGTGATGTTCGGAAGGGAAATGAGGCTTCCTGCAGATTTGATGTATGGAACACCAGAGAAAGACTCGCTCAACTCTGAGAATTTTGTGGAGGAGCTTAAGGAGCGGCTGAACAATGTTCATGAACAAGTCAGGAATAAACTGCGGATATCCAGTGATCGAGCCAAAGCAAGATATGACTTACTAGCTAACTCCCGCGGCTTCCAGGATGGTGATTTGGTGTGGCTATACAAACCGCGGCGAAAGGTGGGGAAGTCGCCCAAACTTAGCCAAAATTGGGAAGGACCTTATACAATTATAAAGAAGATTAATGATGTGGTGTATAGGATCTAGCGGACCCCCAGGTCAAAGATGAAGGTCGTTCATTTGGATCGATTAGCACGATACCTTGGAACTCTATCTGTTCGGGACGAACAGCCTTACGAGGAGGGCAATGTTACAATTCGCAGCAACGCCGCATGGGAGGCGGGGCAACGCGTGTTGGTTGGTGGAGTTTCGCGACCTATCCGCGCTGCGTCATGGCTGACACGAGTGATTTATTGCTCGGTTTAATCTAGAAGGCAGTTGTTTACAACCTTTTTTTTATGTGAGAGTATTCAAGAATTTTTATAAAGAACTTTCTAGGTTTTTCTGTCATTTTAGGATTGTATATTAAAGCGCATAGAGCGCGCGGAGTAGTAGTCTTATTTTAAGCGAGCTATAAGTAAGCTAAAGTTCCAAGCGATAATAGGAAGCTATAAAGTGTTAAGTAGTGAGTTATTTAGTATACGAATTGTACCTGTGTGTATTTGTGGAGTAAATAAATAGTGTTTTCGTGTTAAATCGTTACACTGGAATTATTGAACCCCGAGTTCGCAACAATATTATCCCAATTCACGGCATACATAGCATCACGAAAAACGCTCTCATCAAAATGTATGAAGCACCGATAAGTATATATATTCTTTGGGAAGGTTTAGGAGTCTTCAAAAGAAGTTCACAATAGACGAGGTCATGATCAGATATAGAACCAGAGCTCAAAACCCCCCGAGCTTTTATAAGTCTCGTATCACTGATGAAGAATGGGTCCAGAAGGGAGGCCGTGTTCTCAGTTACCCTAGTGGGCTCATCGATAACCTGTACCAGACCGTAAGAATCAAAGCATTCCGTTAAAGGATTTTCCAAATTTAATAGGTTTACATTTATATCCCCCGTAACAATCACACAATCAAATTCCGGCACAACCTCAGACAGGACAGCGTGGCACACGGCGATAGACTCAGAAAGGGGAGCACAAGGAGGGCGGTAGATAGTGCATATAAGAACAGATATCTTTTTAAGTTTAACCTTTAACAACAATATCTCCAACGTAGTGACGTTGCAAGTTTTAAGAGTATATTTGTTTGAGTCATATTCTTCTTTAACCATGATTCCGTGATGCAAAAAATATCATACGGCCCGGCCATTATTACGTGCCGGACCTCAGGGAGGTGCGCAGCCAGAGACCTTATATTCAAATTGCCTAGTTTAAATTTACTATTTACTATAGCCATATTAAAAAGAATAATCAATCTTACTTTTCATTATACCCTCATTATACCTAGTATGACATTTACGATCACCGCGTGGTCCGTGTTATGCTTCGTCTTGTACAGCCTATTTGCTTCCTCACAGTTTTGACACTTAGAAACTCTGGAGTCACACTCAAGAATGTCGCGATTTCCGCCGCACTTGGCACAAACACGATCCTTATCACAGTGGTCACTTTTGTGAAAATATCCCTGGCATTTAAAACACCTCGCAACGTTAAGGTCCTCATACACCGCACAACGATCCCAGCCGATGTACAGGCTCCTCGACCCTACGATCCTGTGAAATGTTTTAGGTAAGCATTCCATAAATATGGTAGAGGTATTTTTATTTTTGTTCATACGGATATGCATACAGACCTAACAATTTTGTCTGTGTCTTTTTCCCCAGTATAGCCTACAATCTTTATTCTAGGTTGCCGCATCTTAGAGATCTCCACCGTGTAATCATCACCCAAGGATATTTGAGCTGCGTCCCTCAGTAACGCAACATCTTCCTTGGTCGCACACTTTAAAATCATTCCCCCTTGTTTGGTACTACGCACATTCCTAACCGAAACATTTAATTCAGCAGGGTTGATGTTTTTCTTCGTACATATTTCTTCGTAACGTCAATGTTCTGGGTGAATTTAGGTTTTAGAATTAATGCTGGGACGTTTATTACGCCCGGCTTTTCGGCAATTTTTCCACCAGATTTAAGTGCATCGGAAAAGGTTACACGACCTCCCGAAATGAACGCATTATGTGTAAGTTCATCAATGTCCTTCTTCATCGTTTCAATAAGTTGCAACATGCCTTGCGAGCAATGTTTTACACTGATCACAAATATGCAGAAGGAGCCTCTTTTGTAGAGGCATGCACTTGACCTCCGATGCAGTCAAACTTACAACAGTTTTTAAACACGTTGTTCAAGCAGGAGTCACATTTATAATACTGATCATCGATGATGCGGCTTTTACACCTGTAACAAGCATTTTCGTCGCCATCCATCCCAACACTCTGCCTTAGTCCGGACCTCTCGTCCGGTCTTGAAATACTTATTAGTTGTTTATGTTTATGCCAAAGGTACACTTTATTGCATCCAAACAGCACAGCAATTTATTTTAATAACCCGCAATAGAGCGTTATTATTTTCAGCTAATCCGCGAGCACCAAAACCACAAAGCACGACGCGTTATGTTAAGCTAACTCACGTCTGGTTGGACATCAAAAATCACAAATTTATACCAATAAATGAGCAAGAAAACGGACATATAAGAGGAATGGAAGTAACGACTACCAAACACTACTAGGTCGGTTTTGGTCCGATAGGGACAAACGATAGGGTTATGATAAAGGGTAGTTCTGTCCTGTCCAGCTGTAGTACAAGGTAGGCTACGATATGTTACTACAAACCTGGTAAATTAGGCAATTCCACTCTCTGCTCATCCATTCGCTTGCTTTGCATGCCAGTTATCAGATCGAAAAGGTCTTCAGGCTCGTCGTTCTTCGGCAGGTTGACCAAGTTCTTATTTTCTTTATTTTCCCCTATAAAACCCAAATAACTACAATTTATTACTTTTCAAATTCACATGCACAATGTCAAAAAAAAAAAACAAGAAATAGATTGGGTGTGTCTGAAAGCCAAATTCAGAATTATACCTTTGACACTCAGTGAACACCTCTGATCGTCCATTCGTTTGGACTGGAATCGCGACAACAGATCGAAGAATGAGTCATCGTCCTCACTTTTGCTTGAAGGGGTCTGAGCTCCTGTCGCATCAATTTTTTTACCATCAGGTGTCATCTAAGGCGAAAGCAAACCGTAAACTATTGGGATTTCCACAAGAAATGAACGCGGCAAACAAACACAAAAGCAACTACCTTAATTAGACTAAGCTGTTCCATGCTTTCGCGCCTCACCCTGTGCAAATAATTATCTCGACTGGTCTCCGATTTTACGGGCGTTTTCATAGGCGGGACTTCGTCCATGGCCTCAGGACTGTCAGGCAAATTGAGCACCTTCTTTAAGTCAGAGATGTTCATTTTTGCAGTGGCCTCGCCCAGTGGATCTCCAATCTGCGGTCAATCATATACAATGCATATGGCAATGCCACTAAATCAAACAAACCTCTCTACTGATTTCCAAGTGCTTCTTGGCAAAACTAAGTGCCTTCTCGTGGTGACCCAAAGAGGCGTGCGCATTGCCCAGCGACCAGCATGCTCGTCCTTCTCCTACACGATCACTCAAGTTCTGTGCGATCAACAAATGTCTCAAATGGTACTCAATTGCCGTTTCATAATCCCTTAACAACGTGTACGTATTTCCTAGACTGTAGCACGCCTGTGCTTCAATAGCTTGGTCACCGAGTTCTTGGGCTAAGGCTAAAGTACGTCTAAAGGCAAAAAGTAAATGTACTGTTAAGTAGGTTGTCGCACAAAGAAAGTTCGAAGGCTGGTGGTTTTTACAGAATTCCAAAGCAAACAAAATAACTAAAACCTTACTTGTAGTGATGGGCGGCTTCTTCAAATTGTCCCATGAAAATATGTGAGTTGCCCAAGTTGCTGTGGGCCCGTCTTTCAGCTGCTTTATCTCCAAACTGTCGCGCTATAGAAAGTCTTTCCTCATGGTAATGAATTGCTTGGCCAAAGTCGCCCAGCAAGTAGTAGGTATTACCTAAATTTCCACAGGCACGGCCTTGGGCGGCCACGTCTCCTAGCTCTCGCATGAGGGTCAAATTTTCCCTGGATAGAGGATGAAAAAATGTGACAATTGCAAAAATGTAAACTGGGCAGTCTATTTTGTTGCTTTCTACTTTGGGATTATAAAAATATTCCATAGGCTAAAGTGATTTGTTTTATATATCATATATTAAGCAATTTTTCAAGGAGTATTTATAATGCAGTAATTAACACTGCATCAAATATCAAGCAATTTTTTTAGTATTTCAACAGAAAATGAGTATACATTTGAAGAAAATTTGTTAAAGAAAAAATCAGTTTTATTAAATGAAACACTGTATATTATAGCATATTTAGACTAACCCAATATTTTTAGTTAATTTGACAAAAGGTTACAAACTACTAAAATAAAATCATACACAAACTCTAAACTACTTCAAGGTCCCAGACCATATCAAGTTCTACATTATTTGTGTTCATAATCAAAATTAAAGGTGCATGGAAATCATACTTGAGGCTGACTTATTGATGCCATAATGGAAACTTACTCATAACAACTTATAGCTTTCCGAAAACAGTCTTGTACTTCTTCAGAAAACTGAGTGGGGATTTTTTGCCAAAAAGATCTCCTTAGCATGACAGAATTACTTCATGTAGCTACGTTGACTAAACACACAAAAATTTACTTACTCATAATATGATACAGCCTCTTGCAGACACTCTTTCACCTCATCGGAGATTTCTCCAATATCTTTCTGACCCACCCGACCAATGTGCTTGCCCTTGGCATGGTACACATTTCCCAGGTTGTACAATGCCCTGCCTAAATACATTGTTTACATATTTTCACATTTCAAAGCAACCTGACTTTCAGACCTTCACTCAGCTTGTCTTCAAGCTCTCTAGCTAATTCCAGATGTCTCTTACAGCATACAACAGCCTCATCAAATTTCCCCATTACTTTTAGTGTGTTTCCCAAGTTGCCTGAGGATTTGGCCTCACCAAGCTTATCACCCATTGTCCTAGCCAAGGTTAAATCATGCTTATGATACTGCATGGCTTTATTATAATCCCCAAGATAGAAATAAGCATTGCCTAGTTGACTGTATATGGCACTTAAGGTTCTCAAGTCATCAGTACCAGCCTGAATTGCAGCCTGGAAGAAGGCTACACCTGCCCGGCAGTCCCCAGCTTTGCATAGTCTTTCACCCTCAAGGGCCAATTCTAAACACATGTTGCTTGAGCCATCAAACTCCTGAAAGGGAGCAAAATCAATTTTTGAAATTTTATTATTTCAATTTAGAATTTTTTCTGAATTAGTTATTAACAGAACTTTCAAAAACACTTTTTTAAGGCTAGGTGAAATTTGTGTTTTTCAGAACGGTCTCTTCAATATGATACATGCCCATCATGGCACATTGGTATTATTGCCAAAATCCATAGCTGTTCGCCAAGCTCAGTACTTTCATGAAGCAAGTTTTAAATAAAATATGGAATAAATGGCGAATTTTTTTCTATTATGAGTCTGACTTTAAAGTCACAGGAACTGAAGCTGAATATTAATGAGCGATTAAGGTTCCATTTTGGCTTCTTGTTAATTAAGAAGCTCGTATTGAAGGGGCTTTATTTGGAATTTACGTGACTAATGCCATAGATGAAAGGAATGTGTAGAAAAGGGAGTGGAGATTCTAGGTCTCCTACAGTGCTTCCTTACCTGTACAGCATTTTGCAGTTTTTCTTGGCTCGTCGTCACCGACATAATTAACACTATATTTTCGATAAAAAATCTGTTAAAGTGGAAAAATAGATAAAATTTAATTTAATACATTTAAAAAGCAACAGACAACAAACTGCCATTTATTTTTATTTCAGCGAAATGATTAATGAAGTGTTTAGTGTCGTTTATGGCATGGCTGGTTGACAGTAGTGACAGAATTGACATTTGCCAGTTTCAATTTGACCGACCCTTCGACATGACGTCATTCAGATTTCTTTTTGTAAACTGTTTGTGGAGGTCGAGACATTCTTAACCTTCTTATAATAACATTTTGCTTATTTAGGTGAAAGCGAAAGCAGAAAAAAATGCAAGATATGGATGACAATCAGAGCTATTATAATCAAGTTATAAAAAAAATAGGATTATATCTTATTTAAATACATATTAATAAAAAAACATACCTAAATTCAATATATTAATTATTATTTTTAGCCTCCGTGAAGAGTGGAAATAAATAGTAGACAATCATTGGGCTGAATTTCATATTTGACAGTGTCCTAAAAATGGAAAATAAAAACATATTGTTCCTGTGTTCTAAATTTTACTACAATACCATAAGTTCCCAATCAGTATCATTTACCAAGACTAGTATACCCGGCCTCCTAAAAGTCCAAATCATTTTAAGTCATGTCATGGGTTATAGAAGTAGCTAAATTAATAATTCTCTCTATCAACAAAACAAAAACTCTATCAACATTTCTAAACTTTCCATTAAAAAAAATAGTATGTTTTTAAAGCTCTTTTTGATCAAAATGAACATAAAACATAATATGTGTGAAATTAGTCCCATAGTTACAGGTGGCATAAAAGTTGATTAATGGTACTTACACAGAGTTGTCTTGTATAAATAACTCAGGCCGGTCCTTCAGCAAGTTATCCTTCAACCAGAATAGCAATCTCCCTATAGTCCCTGAAAAAGAATGTAACATTTTTAGTACTTATCCTGAATTTCAGACAAAACAACCTACAAGGTTTATCGTCAATTGGTAATTCTAAATCATAACTCTTTTTGTTATCAAAGAGTAACTCAGCACCTCCACTAGAAAAGCAAATATTTGAGAGCAGCTCTATGTAAATATGATGTTTTTGTTTTTCTGTTACCTACCCAAACTCCACTTTGATTTTCATCATTAAATTGTTAAGGAGAAACACTCAATATTGAGGCTTAGTATTATTGGCCTCCTTATGAATTGTTATGATATATAAAAAAAATGAAAAATTAATACAAATTCATAAATATTAATATATAACAAAAATTTTAAAAGTATGAGTAAAACAAAACAAAGTGAGGTTAGTTAGCTTTTAAGCTTTGACGTCACTGGATATTAACCAATGGCGAATGACCGTCCCGTCGATGTCAAAATTGTCAAATTGATAACGTAACCTTACTTTTGCCACTATTCGTAATTTTAATTTTGATTTTGTTCAATTTTGGCAGAAACTGCAAAGAAGTGAAATTCCAACACTTTCCAGGCGAAAACCGCGACAAATAACTGCCTGAACTTTCTTCCTCAACCTCAGGAATGTCCATCCGCAGAAATCAATTATATTTTCATTCATAAAACCAGTAAACATGGAGCCCTCAGTGTGCGTTCACCCTCTCACAGAGAGTCCCACCGCGGCTTGGAAAGAAATAAGCCAGACCCAGAAAATAATTAAAATCAAAGTAAAAATACCCCAAAAGCCGGCAGACGAGACAAAGTTACGTTTTGTCTGTATGAGTGACACCCATTCTTTGGTTCGTAACATTGTATTTGATATACCAGATGGGGATGTTTTTATCCACGCGGGGGATTTCACAAAGTGCGGTCAAAAGGACGAGGTCATCGCTTTTAATAAGTGGATCGGAACATTGCCTCATAAGTACAAAATTGTGATTGCTGGCAATCATGAGTTGAGCTTTGATGAGAAGTTTACATCTGTATTCAAGAAGAAAGTTGCAAATCAGAAGAAAGATATTTCTGATGAAGTACCTCACTATGGAAGGACGAAGGACAATATTGGTGATGCAGTCAATACTGAAAACATAAGGCAATACTTAACAAATTGTACTTATTTAGAAGACTCAGGAGTGGAGATTTGTGGGATTAAGATTTATGGAAGTCCCTGGTAAGTAAGGGTCACTTTTACCATTGCATTCTTTATTAAGTTAATAGTGTGTAGGCAGCCAGAGTTTGGCAATTGGGCCTTTAATCTGCAGCGAGGGGCTGAATGTCTGTCAAAATGGAACTTAATTCCTGCAGATACTGATGTTCTAATTACCCATACACCACCACTGGGCCATGGGGATTTGGTATGTTCAGGAGTGAGAGCTGGTTGTGTAGAACTACTTACAACTGTTCAGACAAGGGTTAAACCAAAATACCATGTATTTGGACATATACATGAAGGTATGTTGGGTTTTATAGGAGCTCCTAATTACTTATCATATAAATTGCAGGTTATGGAGTGACTTCAGATGGAAAAATTATTTTCATCAATGCTTCAACTTGTGATATCAATTATATTCCCAATAATTTTCCTGTAGTGTTTGACATGCCTATAAAGTCAGGGCACAAATAGGTACTTTCAGTAATTTGTTTATATAAATGTTTATGTTTGATCCAACTGAATCCAAATAGTTATTTGTGTATTAAGAGCATAAATGGATATATTGGCTCGATGAGAAACGTTAGACGCGCGACGCACAGCGCAGCGCGGATTGTTACGGGAGTAAGTTGTAATGTAGGCACAGTAAGCTGTGCTCCTCATTAATTATGCGGCCATGCACCGTTTTGTGCTTTCATTGGTAAGCACAAGATGCTGTGTTACGCTTGATTGTAAAAAAACTTGTTTTTTGTTTCAGATATCTTTTTGTACTACTTTACACTGTACTAGTCTTTCAGCTTTATTTTTACTCATTTGAGATACAATCATGACTGTTATTACCTTGCCATCTTGGTTTTTGTATCTACACTATATACACATTCTTATTCATATGCCATGAGATAAGAGTTACCATTTTTTTTAATACTACTTGCCTTTTTAGAATAGTATAGAAATCCCACAACCTACTTGTCTTGAAAGTTAATAACTTGCAACCATTTTTGTTTCTTTGTGCATCTAGTATTTATTTATAGTTATATATGGTGCATAATGTGATTTGATGCAGGTTGCTGGCAGTTTCAATCATTAAAATGTAGAGTAAAACTGATTTAATATTTTGTAGTTTGAGGCCCCAGTCTCACTAATAGTCTATCAAATAAAAGTCAATTTTATATCAACAGTGCTAAATTGTTTTATTGCAAACCTAGGTTTTTAAATTATATAGGAAACATTGATTTTTACTTGAATAAACAACAGAAACCTTCCAACTTCCGTAGTTAATGCAAATGTTTCAGTTCCACTGACAAGAAAAAAAGATCACATCTTATCATAATTAAGTAACTGACTTGGTCGGATTCCTGTTAAACTCACAAGTTAATATAACAAGAGTCTATAGAATTACATACAATCAATAAGAAAAAAATTATGAATTCTCTTGCTTTAATTATTAAAGCTAACATTTTTCTTATTTCTCCAAATAGGTCAAAGTAATGCAGAAATAGTTATTACTTATTGGTCTCTAACTGTCATGAACCCTGTGGATGTTTTTTCTCCTGTGGGGTCCCCAAAAGGTCTTTGGATACTTCATCGAAGTCCAGCTGCTGCTCTTTCATAGCTTTCTACAGGAAATAGGGGCAATTAGTTACACTTATCAGAAATCTACATGTTTATTACTTCTAAAGTGATTAGTACTATTCAGAGCATGAAACTACGGCTAACTCAAACCGAAAGAAGGCAAACTCACTTTAACGCAGTTTTGGTAGACTCTCAATAAGGGGGCACATACTGAATCGTTGGTTCGACCTTTCAGAAAGTGCTCAGAAAACCAAGAGTTGAAGCACTCGTCGTATTCCTTCTTTAAGTCAGTACAAGCCTCTCCTATGCTATTCATTTCACATAAAATTTAAAATTTCCTGATTAATTTAAATCAGAAAATTCCTCAAATTTTCAAGAAAAACTGACGATATTACAAAAATTTGCGAAACTTCAAACAATGTGAGAAGTGGGGTTATGTTGTGGAATGGTTTATTGTTTATTATACTTGAGTTCGGTAATTACATCCCGAGCGCTCGGGATATCAGTTTATCTCACTCCAGCTTTTTAAGATTTTGGGAGATGGTCTGTGTCCGGAGCGCTCGGATGGAATTACCGAACTCGGCTTATAAGTCGTGTGGGTCGTCCTTATCTTATGGAACGTGATAAACAAGGGAAGCAACATCGGTGTCTTCAACGTGAATTTTGACATCTGTCAACCAGCGAAATGATTGACATTGACGTGATTTATTAAAAAAATAAACAAATACAAACAAACCCAATAGTATTTTTTGTTACAAATAAGTAAATTTTGAAGCTCTTTAAAAAAAAATGATTTTTACGAATTTCCTAGAGATTTTAAGTTTAATTTTAGGTGATTTTTACGTAAAAGTATCAGCAACTGTTGTTTTAACTGTGTGTATAACATTTTTCTTTTTAAGGTGAGTGGACTATCAAAGAAACAAGAAATTGCAACACAACCCTACAAAAAAATCACCCTTTTTTACAGTCCCTTTTCTGGTGTCGCAATATTATTTTGCTACTTGCTGGGCTATGTAGCATCCTTTCTATTGGTTAAATACCATCATTTGGCTACAACACACCTTGATAAGCTCATATCTAAATACAGTAGCCGACCAAGTGCCAGGGTAAAGTTAAAAGCTTCATGCAGTATTTGTGATGGCCTGAGCTGTAGGAGACACAATGCTGGCAAGAGCTTTGTGCCTTGGAAGGATCTGAAACTCAATGTTGAATTGAATGAATCTATTGAGCATGTAAGTAAGTACTGATGCAAGTGTGGATAAATTGAATTATAAAGGCTTTTAGTTTTTTAACAAAATATTAGGAGACTTTGTTCACTCCTGGCACAAGCAGTTCACTGATAGTGAGGAATTTTTAAATGAATTGAGGTTTTGTCTCAAATATGCAAGTGCTACACTTTTAAATCGATTGTTTGAAGTGGATTATATTGGTATTCTTAGCCAGAGGCTTGTACCACAGGTAGAAGTTTCAGTTTGTAAGATTATTTTTAAAATTGATGAGAACAGTTTCTAGGCTATTAAGCATATTGATGACTACCTTTACATGCAGCAGATTGCCAAACTTAAGAATGTTAAATATAATGAGGTTATAGTCGAATATTTAGGCAGCAATTTGCATCCTGCTACAACTAATCGGAGCAATGAGTTACTTTATTTGCAACATTTAAGCGACCAACTAATAAAACATATGTTGCCTTTGGACTATGTCAGCTGCAAGTAAGGGGGTGTTCATTTGAAAATGTCATCTAGTTGACTGTGAAATGTCAAAACAAAAGAATTAAGGAACAAAAGTCTATTTACTTTGATTATGTTGTCATTTACAGTTGAAAGTTCATAGTTTTCTAACTGACTTTTTCTAATGAACACTCCATATATAAATATATATTGAAAAATTTGTTAAAAAGGCCACTTAATAAATGTTTTTTTGTTAGGAACTATACAGTATTGCTTAGGGAGTTACTCTCTGGCTGGGTTTTACTGCCCCTAATGGATGTAGTTGCTGACCCAAACATCATAAATTCATTAGTAATTATTGTTGCAAATTATAAGTCATCCCCAAAGTCTCCAAGAAATAGTGAAGAAGCTGAGTTTTTGCAAAATTTTATCAAAATGACGGGCGGTCAAAAACTGGCTTTTGCCATGAGCTTGAACAAAATCAAAAACAATACTGATTTCCTGTATCCCTTTATGCAATTCCTGAAGAAACAGGAACAGGTGCACTTGCTGAAGTTTTGTCTGGATGTTGGCAAGTTCTACCAGGATGTTTTCCTTACATATTTCACCTAAACTAATTTGAAATTATAGATGATTTTAACACAAAACTCCTCACACCAGATTTATCCAAGAAGCAGCTGGAAGAACTTCATGTACAGGCCTCAAACTTGTACAAAGAGTATCTGAAAGCTGATTCATTCAATTTTATTGGGTGCACCCCTGAAATTTGCTCTGAGTTTTTTGGCCTTATTGGGGACATTTACACTGTGGCCAAGCTGCGCACATCCAAGCCTCTTTACCAGGCCTATGAGTTTGCCTTTAGTCAGTTGGAATCATTTTGGTTACCTCAATTTTTTCACAGCAATGAAGTAAGTGTATCATCATGGTGGAGTGTATGTTTACTTTAACACGCAGTATTTCAGTTCTACAGTTGTATTTGCGGGTCCAAAGTCATTTCAAGCTATAGTAAAGCTCCAATAAAGTAGGTATTGTTTCCTTTACAGTGTTGGGTAAAATATTAACATGTTTATTTGGCAACTAACACACAGGAACCCGCTTATTTACTTTGGATCTCCTACTAAATTAAGGTTTGTTGTTGAAGTTAGCAGTGGGTTAAAATATTTTATGGAAACAGGCACGGACTTCCTAGGGGATAGTTCTTTTATAACTTAACAGAGTGCCTGGTATATAGGTACAAATCTTTCAAAGGCTCAGCTTTACTTTTTCTTACCTTTACCAAAATTATTCTTTACTACTCTTTACCAAAATTATTAGCATCGTCAGTACCTGGGATACAACTAACTAAATTTCCCCCCTTCCCATTTTCTTCCTTCCTTATTCTGAAATATAAACTGTGTAGTAATCAGAAACTCTTAATCTCTTGCCTTCAGCATTATTATTATTTATTATAGTTATTTATGTATCAAGGGCATTAAGTAGATGTTTATGCCGTGAGAGCGACGAGTTGAAAAGTCTCTCGAATAAACAATAATAATTAAGGCCCATAGTGCATACAAAATTTTATGTCCCACCAGGGCATATCAGTGGATGTCAACAATGAATTATTTTAAAAATCCTAAAATGTATCTCTTTTATGCCCGCGCGGACAATAGAACTCACTTTATGCCGGCGCGAGCATAAAGTTCACGTTTATGTAGTTGGTAACTAAGCAATAAAAACATAATAAAGAACTGGTAGGACACAAAATATATTATTTTGCAAAAGTGGTCTGTTTTCATAAACATTTAAGCCCTGATCTACACAACAATGACATTTCCATGTAATCCTATTCAAGGAGTAAGAAGTACTACGAGCAATCAAACTATGGGGCTGTATCTAAAATCAGCAGCAGCCTGGGCAAGATTAGGGGAGTGTTAAAATCTGCCACCCCGATCGAAGGCTGTTTGGACCCGCTGGAAAGCGACTATACTGAAGACGTCATATTTTCTGAAAGTCTTATGCGAGATCTTAGCAGTTGGAAAATCAAAATATCATCATATGAGGTATTTTTTCATAAAACATTGCGAATTTTTCTAGTCACATTTTCTAGGAAACTCAAACTAACAAAATAGTTTATTTTTGCTTAAATGTCTTGCACATTGACGAGACCACTCCTGAGAATAAAATTAACAGTTGGTCGGTGTGGAGAAAGGACCAAGACTTCTTCACTTTAAAAGGCAAACTTGTGGAGTTTCATGGAGAGAGTGAGATTTGCGACTCGCCTTTACCGTCGAGGAGGTAATTTGCTGCCCACAAAAGTGCGTTTTTTTGTCTAATCGACTTTTTTTTTTAATTAGAGCGGGGTCGTTAGCTGAGTCTCGTATACCGAAATATGAGGAGTTTCTTACCAAGTTGTTGCAAAAACCCAGTCTGCGTGGTAGCGATTTGCTTCACACATTTCTCACTATCGAAGACGACTTCACCTTGGGTAAACGTCAATATCGTTGAGTATTGAATCGAGATTTGCTAAAAGATGTGTTTGTTTAAAGTAATTTCGACTATGGCTCCCAATAATCAAGATATCGGTAATATCTACCAGTCGGTGGCATACAAGCTGCGGAAGGAGAAAGGCCAAAATCTGGACAGTTTTATTAACACTTTTGTCAGTTCGGTGATGAAACAGAAACAGGAGTACGTAGCATGTGAAATTTTAAATTTCACCGATAATTGTGATCATTGTAGCAAAATCGACATAGCCGAGGAGGGCACCGAAGCAGATATATCCCCAAACAAAACTCCTAGCCTCCCAAGGACCTACAAAAGTCAGGTCTTTAAGGACAACTTTGGAATATCATATAAGTTGACTTCCGGTAGTTCGGGTAATGGATTTCACCCTTCATCGTTTTCTGAAAGTTTCTTTTATTTACGTGAGTGACTAGTGTTACTTATTTAAACATGTTAATGTTTATGTGCATTTTAGTCCGCCACATCTTTAAGATAAACTTGGCCATACTAAAGGTTTACGTGGCAATCTGCAACGTGGCCCAGCAACTCGTGGATCTACTCGCCAAAGTATTAATAGAAAAGAGAATCAAAGCCGGTCTCACCCAACAGAATTTAGCTTATTTAATTAGGCTGTTAGAAGGTGACGATGCCTAGAATTTGAAAAATATGTAAAATATAGTAAACATTCGTAGGGGCAATTTTTAACCCACATGCGCAACACACTCCGGAGGAATATGAAGAGAGAAGAAAGAGGGCCTTGAAAGAGATACAGTGTTGTCCGAATTTATTGAACTGCTTTTTAGGTAGGAATGTTAATGAAGGTTTATCTCAGTTGCTGGAGATTTTGCAGAATCCTCTCTACAATAAACAGGTAAAAATATAGTTTTAGGAAGAATTAGCTTAATTGAAGAGCAAACTCAATGGCACTTCAAATTATAATGTATAGTTTCAGCTCCAAATTCTTGCCGAATATCTCGATTAGGCCGGTTATGAGCTATTGGACCTTAAGTCATTTTCTATAACAGTTAGGAGAGTAAAGTATGGGACCTGGCCCTTATTAGGTACATTCTATCAACGGCCTAAACTAGAGTGAATCTCTCTATTTCAGAGAAAATTGCGATTTTCTGTTGTTTTCTATTTTTTTCAAAAACGTTAAAAGATACACATTGTTGGTGAATAGGTATTATCAATACGCATGTTATGTGTTTAGCAGTTTTCAGGTGCGAATGTGTTGAAGCTTCATCAAGAATACTGTCTGCTTTGTTAGTTGTTTTCGCCTATTTTGAACGGTTTCGTCAGTAAAAAAACTTAAAAATCGAATTTTTTATCGAAAAATTATTCATTTTTCTATAACAAATTAGGCAAACGCGTAAAACATTAATAAAAAAATGTATTTCCTTAAATATTATTTCTTATAAATATTTTTTGTAACAAAGATATTCACTTTTACACAACATAAATTTTATTTATTTATATAATATAAAAATCCATTGATTTTTTTTATAAAAATATTTGTAACTACGTTAAAAAAAGTTGCGTTCAAAAACAAATGGTGAACAAGTTTCCACGTTCATAGGTGTGACATAAATAGCAGGGCTCACGAGCCGGGTAAAAATCAACTTTCGGCGAGAATATGGAATTGGCATCAAATAATAAGGGTGCTAGTAAAAATTCGTTTTCTAGCTCTGCTACAACCTACTCGACACGATTCTCATTGAAATATTTCCCGAATTGAACGACTCGTAAATAAAGCAACATTCCATCCTTAAGTATTACTAATTGAAATTATTTTTTATTCATAAGTACTCGACATTGTTATGTGATATTTAAGTCTTTAATATAAAAACTTTCCTACTTCTAGCGCTGATATTTAATAATAAATATTATGGTTTACACTATTATATATACATTAATATTATTATATTTTCGTTATGTTATTTTTGGTGCTTTCTTCTTCTCCGTTTTGTATAGTCAGCTCTTTTAAGGCCAAGTCTACATTGTAATAATTCGTTGCTTGTTTGGGCAATAGAAATCGAGCAATTGGACTTATAAGCTTTGCGTCCACTGTTTGCTCATCCCTTTCTGTCGCATAGCTTACTATTAGGCCCACCAACATGGTTATACCAGTACCAATAGCTGTATACCAATAAAAAGATATTCTAAACAGAAAAAATGGCTCTTCTGGTAGACTGCTAGTTGTAGTCATAGGGGTTCTAAAATTGTGCAATAACAATTTAAGGAGAGTTAAGAATTGTAGGCCCCGAATATTACGTAGTGTTAAAGGTGAAAGCAGTAGCACCATCAGGACATTCGTCAATAGCCACTGGTTTGCTCTGGTGCTTGAAAATGCCCATGGAGAGGTAATATTTGGAACCCATAATGACAACTGCCATACATAATAATGCGGTCACGGTTCCATAGAATGCTCCCTTAAAAGGAACCTACTACTGATTACTGCCCTTACATATATAGTACACAAATAGACTCACTTTCTTATTGACTCTCGGAAATAAGACACCTAAAGTAAACATGCCCAAAAGCGGACCGTAAGCCATACTGCTCAACGAAATGGACAACGCTAGCAGTCCACCCAAGTGCTGGATAACGAAAATCATTAATGTACAAAGAATGCCGGTGGTGGCCACTACTAATTTCAATATGTATCCCGCAGTTTTTTGAGAGTGACGTCTTTCCAGCCAATCTTTCAGAAAATCTTCGTAGATGGTTGCAGACAGGGAGTTAAGGTTGGCAGAAAGAGTACTACAACACTTTATTTTGATGGTGTCCTCTCTACTTATATAATGGGGCGAATACCTTAAGGCGGCACTGAAAATGCCAGCTATAAACAATCCGCTCAATCCTGGAATGTGCCCCACAACATCCAGAACGTAGTAGGGCAACAGCTGGTCCTTTTTCTCGATTTGATTGCTCAGAATGGGATCGCAATGGGCGTATTTGGTGTAAATAGTCAGGCCGGTAACTATGCTTAAGCTCTTGGTGAAACACATGCCGAAACAATAGTATAAGACAGATCTGGCAGATTTGCTTCAGAAAATAATAGTCGCAATGAAAATCCATAGTCAACTTACACAACACCCCTTACTTACCTGTATGTAGGTACTGACATAAACTTCTGAGTACACCCCTGGTTGATAGACGTGTGTGAGATCCAGTGGATAGTAAATCCGACGATGACTGCCCAGAAGGTTTCTCGTTTGGTAAGACTCAGCTCAAAGCTGCAATTTTATTCACTTAACTCATTGAAAAAGTGATTTTATTAAGTCTTTACTCAAAAACATTGAGTCTCCCCGTATTTTTGTTCGTTTCCCAGACCTCGCTGAAGCCTCCGACCGAGTGAATGCCCAGAAAAAAGACCACAACCGAAGCGCCCATGGTAATTGTAAATTGTATTGCGTCGGTCCAGACTACAGCTTTCAAACCTCCGATGGTGGTGTAGAAAACACAGATGGTAGAAATGATAATGGAGATCTTTATAACGCTCACCCCACTCACTACAAAAATGTCTACACTATTTCTTAGATTCAAATTAATTTCATAACATACCAGCTGCAAATGCTAATGAAGGTACATAAATGACCATGGGCAAATAGGAGAGTAGGGCTAAAGCGAATAGGGCTGAGGCGCACTTCCGACACCTGTCATCGAAACGTAGGCCCAAGTACTCGTAGGTACTAGTGATGTTCAGGTGATAGAATACGGGTAAATAAACGAAGATTGTGACAAAACCTGTTGTGATCATTGAGAACACAGTCAGCCAATAGGCGGCGCCAAACTGGTACACATCGGCCGGTACTGCCATCAAAGTGATGCCGGAGGTGTGGCTAATGATGCATTTCCTTCATGTAGCCAGTAAATATCAGTTATAAGAACTTACCTAGCCACTAGGGAAATGGCTATTGGAAGAACCTTCATTTCCTTATCCCCCATGAGGTACTCCTTGGAGGTTGATTGTTTCTTGCCAAAGAACCCAAAGTAAATGCCAATCAGGGCGCTGATGAGGAGCATTGATGCGAAAAGTATGTAGTCGTACCAAGACAGACCGCGTCTCCATACTGGAGTTGAATTCACGGTAGTACCAACCGCTTCCAAGACCAGTGTTAAACTAGAGATGTTCATCTAATAAATATTTTATAGATAATGTTCTCTCGTTTAAATAATTGTACTTACATTTTTGCCTGTGTACTAATAATGAAAAAGTTCACACGCAACTTTCCCTTATATAGAATAACGCTGAACGCGTCAAATTCCTTTTGTTTAACAGAGGATTAGGATGTGTTATTGTTCGTGTTTCTTTGTCGATCATTAAATTAAAAGTTGCTTCATATTGCATGAGTTTTGGATGATTGAAATGTTCTCGTTTTGGTGTCATTTCAATAGGTAGAGATCAGAAATTTAAATCTGCTATACCTAATAGGTATCGATTATTAGTGTTTACTTTCTCCTATAATTATAAGCAATTTACTTTATACAGATCCATCAGGCATATTAGACTCTTTGATATAACAAATTACGTTAAAAGGTGGTACCATCAACATTTAAATTCTTAAGAAGGAATCAATAAGAAACCTTAGAACCCGCCACAACTCGGGGTATTATTTAAAAGTCCATTTCTATCTTTTTTACCACGTTCATATTTCATAAAATTTGCAACGAAGTTAAAAAATAATAATAGAGCAATTTACCTTATACAGAAGGCGGGATATTAGATACTTCGATATTACAAATTACGTCAAGGTGGTACTATCAATATTTACATTCTTGAAAAGAAATAAATAAGAAACCTTAGAACCCTCTACGAGCCGGGATACCATCTTAAAGTCCATTTCTTTCCTTTTACGACGTCCATATTTCAAAAGGCCGTGGTACTACCTGACGACCCTTTTCAAAAAGTTTATGACAGTTTTATCGGATTAAGATTTATCGTCTTACGGTTTAAGTTTTATATAGGTTTTCATTGGCGAAAAATTCCATCCGCTAGCTAGAATATAGCACTTTAACGGCAATCGTATATGTCGATAAACAGGCAGCTAATGAGTACCAGAAGCTCCGGATGACAGACGAAACGGCCTCTTGGGGCCTTAATGGTTTATTTTACAAAAAATATATGTTGACTCGTTCCACAAATATTTAATGTTGTAAATATCGTTTTCTCGAGTGGGTGAATTTCAATTTATGTTGTTTGGCTTCCTTGGGATCTTTATGAGCTATTAACGAATCGGTACCAAGGGTCGGTAAGAATTTAGTTATTATACGTGCCAACCAGTTTCTATGTTCTGCAGTTACAAAATAAGTGAAGGTGTGCAGCAGAGTTTAACTAGTGGAAAACCACCAACAATTTATGTAATAGTTTATCATTTAGGCTAATATTTAATCAACGAAATCTTGAAGCGGTTCAAACAAGATTTTTCGTAAAAAGATGGTACATTATGCCGATGTAGAAGGTAAGTAATTACTTCTCGTTTTTTACTCCCGACAAAAATGTCACTTTTTAGTTCACTGTGCCATAAATAACCCCCATAAACTGCGCTGATCTATTCCAGGTACTTTCTCCGCGAGCCCTCCTGCCAATTCAAAAGTCAAAACAAATCCAAACATAAAGCACCAAAAAGCAATAAAGCTGTGACCAAATGGCCGGTACGAGTGCGACAAGGACAACCCTACCTGGTACTAACCCGAAGAGAGCTTTCGGTGCTCAGTTCAGTTTAAACTGGCGCGAGTACCGAGATAGAGCGGATGTGCCGTTTTGGACCTCGTAAAACGAAACCTGTGTATCGCAGTTTATCGCGGGCGTAAAATGTTTTGATTTTTTGAACTTCGAAAGTCCAAAAGTAGAGACGAAATGTTGTTTGTTGCCTTTGTTTTGGGTAAGTACCACAGGGCTTATATATATGTTGAAAAACAAAACTTTAGGTGGTACCTACTCAGTGATTCTAATTAAGCGACTGAGTATAGGTACTGTGTGGAACTTACTAGCTACTACCGATTTACGGCTAAAGCTGTAAAAATTTAAATTAGGTTCTCAAAATGGTTCATTAACATCTAATTAGTCTCCCAGTTATGGCCCTATTTCCCATAAATCATTCGCTAAGAGCTGCGTTAAAAAAGCGTCTGGTTTTGGTTTTATTCCCGTATCCTGCGTGCTCGGGTTACAACTTTAACAGGACCTAATTTATCAGGGAGTTTTAATTGGTTTCTGGAAGTTATTTGAGAAGCGTGCAATTTTCTCGGGATATTTGTAGAAAAACAAGGAGTAAGGTGATTTTTTTTTAAAGTGCTATTAGTGTTTTATTAGTTTTCTTATAGCAAATGCATATGATGGTTTCTTTGTTTTTTTTTATAACGATGCCATGGATGATAAATTCTGTTTCACTTGAAAAAAGAAGAATGCAGGCTTTTTTGGTAATTAAAAAAAAATTATACTGCTTTTGAACGAATTGAGACGATTTTAAATCGTTATAAACTTATGAAAGTTAGCAATAAGTGAGTTTTTTTAAAAGTGGCAAAAAAGTCGATTCTAAAAATGACCACTGAAGGGGAAAGGTAAAGCAGGACATCGAAGACTAAAAAACTCTTACATTCACTCCAATTGGTCTACTCTTTCTAAAGTTATAGGCCATCAAAGTTGGAAATTGAGAAAAAAGAAAATAGCCAATTTGTTCATTTTTTAAAAAAAAATGGATTTTTTTGTATGCTGTTTTTGATCGAGTTTTGACGTTTTCGATCCTCTATGAACGTAACAAACTTAACACGGGTCACAGCAGTCCTATAAGTGAATTTTTTAAAAGTGGCAAAAAATCAACCATTGAAGGGATCTATCTCCGAAATTATTGTACCATTAAGATTTCCGTTGATGGAAGAAGAAGGTTATCGAGAAGAACAAACAAATTTTGGATTTACCCCAATCGGTCTACCTCTTTTATAGGCCGTCAAAATTTGAAATTGTGGAAAAGAAGGAATACCTCCCTCCTTCGGTCATTTTCCAAAAAAAGTGTGGAGTTTTCTTTATACAGTCTTTGATCCAAATGAGACGATTTCAATGTTCAACGAGCGCAATTAACTTAACGCGAGTTACAGCACTCCCATGCATAACTGAGATTTTTAAAAGTGGCAAAAAAGTCTATTCTAGATGTGGCTAAAATTCGACCCTTGAAGGGGTCTATCTCCGAAACTAGTGAACCAACGAGACCCTCCTTGATGGGTTGTAAAGGAGGACATCGAGAAGAACAAAAAAATATTTGATTTACTCCAATCGGTCTACTCCGATGGCTAATCAAAGTTGGACATAAAAAAGAAGGAATATCCCTTTCGTCATTTAAAAAATATATATATGCTTTGTTTGATTGAGACCATTTCAATCCTTTATGAACGTAACAAACTTAACACGAGTCACAGCAATCCCATAAGGAAGTTTTTTAAAAGTGGAAAAAAAATCGATTCTTAAAGTGCCTAAAGCTTGACCACTGAAGGATTCTTCGAAACTATTGAACTAAAGAGATTGAACCAAAGGGACTTGTTTCAGGGGGAAAGGGTGTCAATACATTTGGATTTCTTTGGTCTTTTGGAATTCATTTTTGAACATAATTAGCCTATTCAACGTTGAATCGTGATCTCAATGCATTATAACCATTATGCATTATGACCATTTGCACTAGCAAAATAATTGTTTAAAGCTGTAATTAGTGTTGTTTTGACTGTCGCATTTCTTGTCTCAAAAGGACTTTTCCAAAAGGATTAGCCTGGTTGAGCCGCAGGTAGCCATCACCTTTCTGTACAGCTTGACTCAAGTGACTCTTATAGAGTCTGTGTACTGGAGATCGAAAAACAAGACTTCCCAAGGCCAATGGTCTTGACCACTTGACGTCGACTGCTGGATCGCGAATTCCACCTCGTCGTCCATAGTCGTCACCCTCACGTTCGTCAATTTGCTGGACACCATTTTTGTCGCTTATTATGTATGAAACAGAAACTGACCAAAATCACTAGACCTGGTTCTACCTAGTCCAAACCACATCTCGCGAAGCTATCCTCTACAAAACTAATATCATGATGACAAAACACAAAATTATCAAAAGTCGGTTCAATTGCAACGCAATACGCTTTGTACTGGCAATAATAACCGGCTTTAGACCAAATCATTGTTTGGAGATCCCTTTGCAGAAGCAAGCCTCAAATAAGGCCTGTTGGGTATTGGGGGTTACCCCATTGTAGCTACCTCCCTGGAGCCTGGATCAGAGATTGATCTCTATTACTGATTTTTCCTGAAAATCTCATGTCCCATGGCAGGCCAGTTCATCCAGTTGGGTAACAAACAACAACCTGATAGTAATCAATCTTGCGCAATCTTCTTTGAGAAAAAGCCTACTAAGTCACAGTCAAAACAACACCTATCCTCAAAAGTTTAACATCCGCTTATCTTGGACATTTGTCCTTAAGTGAATTTTTAAAAATTTTAAAAGTGGCAAAAAACGTCGATTCTAAAAGTCCCATTGAAGGTGGAAAGTGAAAAAAAATTGTTGGTATCACTCCAATCGGTCTAATGCTTCTAAAGTTATAGGGTGTCAAAATTGAAAATTGAGGAAAAAGAAGCCTCCTTTGGTTATTTTCAAAAAAAGTGTAATTTTTGTATGCAGTTTTTGATCCAAATGGGACGATTTCAGTCCTCTATGAACGTAACAAACTCAACACGAGTTGATTTCACCCCAATCGGTCTATTCCTTCTAAAGTTATAGGCCATCAAAGTTTGGAAATTGAGAAATGAAGGAATACGCCCCCCCCTATAGGAAAACTATTGAACCAAGGAGATTTTCATTGGTGGGAGAGGAAGGAGGATATCAAAAAAGCACAAAAAACTGTTGTATTCACTCCAATCGGCCTACTCCTTCTAATGTTATAGGCCATCAAAGTTGGAAATTGAGAAACGAAGGAATTGGTCCCCCCCCCCCGTTTGGTCATTTTCAAAATAAAATTTTGGATTTTTTTTTAGCTGTTTTTGGTTTTTGATGAAATTGAGATAATTTCGATCCTCTATGAACGTAATATACTTAACACGAGTCACAGCAGTCCCATAAGTGAATTTTTAAATCGGTCCAATCGGTCTACTCCTTCTAAAATTATAGGCCATCGAAGTTGGAAATTGAGAAATATAGGAATACCCCCCCCCCCCCCTTTGACCATTTCCAAAAAAAGTGGATATTTTTTATGGTGTTTTTGATTGAAATGAAACGATTTCAATTTTCTAAAAACGTAATAAACTTAACACCAGCGGTCCCATAAGTGAATTTTTAAAAAATGGCAAAAACAGTCGACGCTAAAAGTGCCTAAAAATCGACCACTGAACAGGGGTATCTTCGAAGCTATTGAACCAAGGAGATTTCCGTTGGTGGAAGGTGAAGGAGGACATCGAAAAGAACATAAAACGGTTGGATTCACTCCGATCGGTCAAGTCCTTCTAAAGTAATAGGCCGTCAAGTTGGTAATTGAGAAAAAATAATGTACCAAATATTTGGCCATTTTCAAAAAAAAAAAAAATGGCTTTTTTGTTGCCGTTTTTAATGGAAATGGGACAATTTCAGTCCTCTATGAACACAAGTTGAATTCACTCCAATCGGTATACTCCTTCTAAAGTTATAGGCCATCAAAGTTGGAAATTGAGAAACGAAGGAATATTCACCCTCTTGGTTATTTCCAAAAAAAATTAAATATTTTTTATGCTGTTTCTGAACGCAATGAGACGATTTCAATTTCCCATGCACACGTAAGTAAGTAAGCCCATAAGAAAGTTTTTTAAAAGTAGCAAAGAAGTCGATTCTAAAAGTACCTAAAAATAGACCACTGAGAATTTCGAACTTGAACTTCGAATAGTTCAAGTTCGAAACTATTGAACCAAGGAGATATCCGTTGGTGGAAGGTGAAAGACAACATAGAGAAGAACAAAAAATTGTTGGACTCACTCCAATCGGTCTACTCCTTCTAAAGTTATAGGCCATCAAAGTTGGAAATTGAGAAACGAAGGAATACTCACCCTCTTTGGTCATTTCCAAAAAAAAAAAAAAATAAATATTTTTTATGTTGTTTCTGAATGCAATGAGACGATTTCAATTTCCCATGAACACGTAAGTAAGTAAGCCCATAAGTAAGTTTTTTAAAAGTAGCAAAGAAGTCGATTCTAAAAGTGATGATTTAAGTGAAGTGCAGATGATAAAAGTGATTTCGATCTTAAACTTCAAACAGTTCAAGTTCGAAACTATTGAACCAAGGAGATATCCGTTGGTGGAAGGTGAAAGACAACATAGAGATCAAAAAATTGTTGGACTCACTCCAGTCGGTCGACTCCTCCTAAAGTTATAGGCCATCAAAGTTGGAAATTGAGAAAAAAGATTCCTCTTGATTATTTTCAAAACAATTTTTGAATTTTTTATGCGGTTTTTGATCGAAATTGGACGATTTCCTACATTTTGGTCCCCTATGAACGTAGCAAACTCAACACGACTTGAATTCGCCCCAATCGGTCTACTCCTTATAAAGTTATAGGCCATCAAAGTTGGAAATTGAGAAACGTAATAAACTTAACACGAGTCACAGCAGCCCATAAGTGAGTTTTTTAAAAGTGGCAAAGAAGTCTATTCGAAAAGCGCCTAAGAATCGACCACTGAAAATTTCGAGCTTGAACTGTTCGAAGTTCAAGTTCAAACTATTGAACTAATGAGATAACCGTTGGTGGAAAGTGAAAGAGAACATAGAGAAGAAGAAAAAACTGTTGGGTTCACTCCAATCGGTCTACTCCTTCTCAAGTTATAGGCCATCAAATTTGGAAATTGAGAAATGAAGAAATACGCCCCCCCCTCCCCTCCCCTTTCACCCCTTTGGCCATTTCCAAAAAAATTTAGATATTTTTTATGCTGTTTTTGATTGTAACGGCACGATTTTAATTTTCTAAGAACGTAATAAACTTAACACCAATCACAACGTCACAGTCCCATAAGTGAGTTTTTTAAAAATGCAAAAACAGTCGACTCTAAAAGTGCCTAAAAATCGACCACTGAAGAAGGCTATCTTCGAAACTATTGAACCAAGGAAATCTTCGTTGGTAGAAAAGGAAGGAGGACATCAAGAAGAACAAAAAACTGTTGTATTCAGTCCAATCGGCCTACTCCTTCTAAAGCTATAGGCCAGCAAAATTTTAAATTGAGGAAAAACAAGAAATATTCGTTCTTGCGGTGATTAAAAAAAAAAAAATTGGATTTTTTTATGCGGTTTTTGGAGAAGAGGAAGGAGAGCTTCAAGAAGAACAAAAAACTGTTGTTTTCACTCCAATCGGCCTACTCCTTCTAAAGTTATTGGCCAGCAAAATTTGAAATTGAGAAATCATCAGTGAGGTTTTTAAAATTAGCAAAGATGTCGATTCTTTGCCAGTCGACTCTAAAAGTGCCTAAAAATCTATCACCGAAGAGGTCTATCTTCGAAACTATTGAACCAATGAAATTTTCGTTGTTGGGAGAGGAAGGAGGGGCTCAAGGAGAAAAAAAACTATTGTAGTCACTCCAATCGGCTTACTCCTTCTAAAGCTATAGACCAGCAAAAGTTGAAATTGAGGAAAAAGAAGGAATAACCGTTCTTTTGGTCATTTCCAAAAAAATTTAAATTTTTTTATGCTGTTTTTGAATGCAGTGAGACAATTTCAATTTTCCTATGAACACGTAATAAACTTAATACGAGTCACAGCAGTCCCACCCACCAGTGAGGTTTTTAAAAGTGGCCAAGAAGTCGATTTTAAAAGTGCCTAAAAATCGACCACTGAAGAGGGCTATTTGTGAAACTATTGACCCAACGAGTTATCCGTTGGTGGAAGGTGAAGGAAGACATCGAGAAGAACAAAAAACTGTTGCATTTACTCCAATCGGTCTACTCCTTGTAAAGTTATAGGCTAACAAATTTGGAAAATGAGGAAAAAGAAGGAATACCCCCTCCTTCGGTCATTTTCAAAAAAAGTTGATTTTTTTATGGGGTTTTTGATTGAAATAGGACGATTTCAGTCCTCTATGAACGTAACAAACTTAATACGAGTTAAATTCACCCCGATCGGTCTACTCCTTCTAAAGTTATAGGCCATCAAAGTTGGAATTGAGAAATGAAGGAATACCCCCCCCCCCCTCTTTGGCCATTTCAAAAAAAAATTAGATATTTTTTGTGCTATTTTTGATTGAAATGAGACGATTTCAAATTTTTAAAAACGTATTAAACTTAACACGAGTCACAGCAGTCCTATAAGTGAGTTTTTTAAAAGTGGCAAAGAAGTCGATTCCAAAAGTGCCTAAAAATCGACCACTCAAGCAGGGCTATTTTGTAAACTATTGAACCAAGGAGATATCCGTTGGTGGAAGGTGAATGAGGACATCTAGAAGAACAAAAAACTGTTGCATTTACTCCAATCGGTCAACTCCTTGTAAAGTTATAGGCTATCAAATTTGGAAAATTAAGAAAAAGAAGAAATACCCCCTCCTTTGGTCATTTTCATAAAAAGTTGATCTTTTTATGGGGTTTTTGATTGAAATAGGACGATTTCAGTCCTCTATGAACGTAACAAACTTCACACGAGTTGAATTCACCCTAATCGGTCTACTCCTGCTAAAGTTACAGGCCATCAAAGTTGAAATTGAGAAATGATGGAATACCCCCCCCCCCTTTTTTTTGGCCTTTTCCAAAAAAATTTAGATTTTTTGTGCTATTTTTGATTGAAATGAGACGATTTCAAATTTTTAAAAACGTAATAAACTTAACACGAGTCACAGCGGTCCTATAAATGAGTTTTTTGAAAGTGGCAAAGAAGTCGATTCCAAAGGTGCCTAAAAATCGACCACTGAAGAGGGGTTATTTTGGAAACTATTGAACCAAGGAGATATCCGTTGGTGGAAGGTGAAGGAGGACCTCGAGAAGAACGAAAACTCCAATTCACTCCAATCGGTCTACTCCTTCTAAAGTAATAGGCAGTCAAAGTTGACAATTGAGTCATTTTCAAAAAAAAATAAATTGGCTTCTTTGTATGCTGTTTTTAATCGAAATGAGACGATGTCGATCTCCTATGAACGAGTCAGTGCAGCCCTATAAGTGGGTTTTTCGAAGTGCCAAAAAAATTTCTGAAAATTTAATCACTGGAGTACTGGAGGGGTTTATTTACGGAACTACTGCAGCGATACGGCTTCAGTAGTTCCGTAGTATGTGGTATAAAACAACTCTTCCCCTGCTCTACCGTGGGTGCAGAGTGGACTGTCCACCATTCCTAGGAGGTGCATATGTCGGTTTAAACTGCAGTGGTCAGTGAAGATTCCTATAAGGCCTCCCAGGCACTGCCGACTTCTTCCAAGTGGCCACGATGCCTTGGATCTATCCGGGTTAGGATAGATTTCCTTGGTCTGTTTCCATATTCCTGACTGTGTGCAGTTTGTCCTTGTACTCTCCTATGCCCACTCATTTAGATTGTGAGAGACGTACTTATTGCTTACTCTTATAGACATGGCTCCGGTCCAGTAAGGCACGTCTGGGAACCACCCTTGGCCAATTCATCGGCGCGCTCGTTTTCCTCAATGCCCCTATATCCAGGAACCCATCACAGAGTTACCCTTTTTGTTTCAGCCAGTGACTCTACAGCATCCCCGCAGTCCTGGACGAGCTTGAACTTATTCTGTTCCAGGTCATACACCAAAAATTTGAGCCTATTTTTTAAAATTTTGCTACAACTTTTTTAACAAATCTTTAAGCATCATTAAAATGTTACTGAGTACATTTGATTTCATATATATTTTTATCCTCCAAGACATTGAATATTTGGGAGGTAAACGGATAAATACGGTAAAATAATGGGTGGCGCTATGGTTAGCGCTACGATTGATGAGAGGTGAAGGAGGAGAGCGAGAAGAACAAAAAGTGGTTAGATTCTCTCTTATAGGACTACTCCTAAAGTTATATGCCATTTATAGCACCATTTGCTCTTAGTTTAACGCTATATTTTTTACCTACACCTTTTTGACCTTCCAACTCTTCACAGAATATCCCGTTAAGGACCACCCATTCTCAGCAATCATTTAGTTCATTTTAAAAGTTCACACCGAACCAGAGTTTGAAGAATCGCGCGGTACTGCCGTATAATGTATTTTCGTGAAAATTTCTAAGCCAAACAACCAAACACACGCACTATTTTTCCAAGACGTTAACGGGCCAGTTTATTGTTCGCATATGCACAGAAGCTGTCGGTTTAAGCTGCTCCAAAACAAACAACCCGATTTTACTTCAAATAAATCTCGAGGTCGTAATAATTGAAACAGAAAATACTGGTCGTACCTATTGTAGAAGGTAATATAGTTCTTCGAACGTTACGGTTCTTTCTAAATGGGCTTAATTTGTGTTTACTTTCAGGTGTCGCTAGTGTTGCGAAAACCTCGGCGATCGCCTCCAATTGCCAGCAAGTAGCCGCCATGGCGGCCCTGGAGGACGGCAGTACCGTCGTGGATACCCGGCTAGAAATGCTCGCCGGTACTTGGATCTCCGAAGGGTAAGTCTGCTTCTTGGGCTTGCAAGGAGCGATATCAGCACTGTCCGATCGGAAATTTACATCGGAATGCTGCGCGACAAAAAGACTGTGGTACCACCGTCTGGGCTTGAAAGCCATAAATCTAGAGGGGCACTTTTGAAACGTCAAGCGGGGACATTCTTTTCGTGAATCGCATGCCCGATGTGTCACGAGTTAACAGAGATATGGGTCCAACTCGTGGCCGCGGGAAATCAAAAACAAACAAATCGCCTAGGAGTGGTACCACCACAATGACGTCGGTTTTTTAATATTAATATTTCCATCAGGTGGTCGTCTGGAGTCCCGTGTTTGCTTAACCCCCTGTCGGTTTTGAAATATTAACGGTCAAAACCGGCGGTACCTGATGCTGGCCAGATCCTTAAAAAGGTCGTTTAGTCGACTAATTTAAATCAAACGTTAATAAAGCTAAAGGGAAAACAACGGGGGGTAGGATGGGGGAGGGGGGGAAAGAAAGTGTATACAAAACGATCGATCTTCCTATTTCCATCAGGCTTGTTTATTGTAGTATCCACATCTGACAGCATAAATAAACATGGAACTTTACGATTCGGTTAGGCAGTTAAAGGAGCTCTGCATATGTTTTTTCAGTAATAACGGTATGTTAGTATTTCAATTTTTGCTCGAATTGCGACGAATGCGACTGTAATTCTAATTTCTTATTATAGGCAATTAAGTCTAAAAAAGGCGTTAAGCAAAATTCCCTTTAAGTTAGACACATTTAGATTAAGCAAAGTTTCTTTAATCCAGCACCTTCGAATGGAGATAAAACAAGAGAGATTTTCCTATTTTTTTCTGACACTGTTCTTCACTTTTCTGCCTTTCTGAAACTGATTGTAGCTTCATGTAACCTTCAATTAGATTCTAAACCAATAGTTCTATTTTTGAACAAAATAACCTAAAGTACTCTAACGAGAGCAGCAACAAGACCGTAGTCTACAACTTAAAAAACTTTCTGTCGTTTTGGTTTGTTTCTACAAAATTGGACATGATTGAATGATAGAAATGTTGAAGAGCATTTGAACCTACAAGTTTTCATTTTGCATTTTTTTTTGGGTCCTTTTCCTTAGTTATGAAATTAATTGGCATAAACAGATAGTGGTGACAACACAAATATAACAAAATAAAGATAGTGGATCTCATTCTCACGGTTCGTCACCGAGATCATTGTGTTAAAATAAAAAAAAAATGGTCCACGACTCTACTATAACAGCGTCATCATTTGTCAGGTTGTAACTACATAAAATGATATCATAATGCGCTTTGCGTCCTATCAATAATTAAAAAGGTGTTGGATCGCAGGTGTAGGACAAATAGCCACTTCACTTTCTCGAAATCGCCAACGTTTCGACCTTTATTTTTAGGTCTTCCTCAGGGCTTTTTCAGTCAGTGAAGAACGTCACCAAAGCATATACAGACCGTCATGGCAGTACATAAAACCAAAATTGTTATAATCCAGACGGTGCACGTAAAAGACCAGCAACCAACACACTGGCCAACGAAACAAAACCTATTTCACTGACTGAAAAGGCCCTGAGGAAGACCTAAAAATAAAGGTCGAAACGTTGGCGAGTTCGAGAAAGTGAAGTGGCTATTTGTCCTACACCTGCGATCCAACACCTTTACAATATGGTATGTTATAACCTTTAGACTGGAACAGCGTGAATAATAATAATAATAATAATAATATCTTTATTGCCACCAAAATCGACACAGTCAACAAAGCAACGTCAAAAGCAAACAAGAGAAAAAAGATACACTCTATAAATTGTTTCTGGAATGCAGCCACTCCCAGAATCACACAACACTGTAGTTTTGGTTTGCAAATCAATATATTCAGCTACACGGCTCATGTAAAGCTAAAGCTATAGTAGCACTTGTCTAGCAGGAAATCAGTGGTGGCTCTCTTAAATGATAAAAGACTGGTCTTGTCTTTGATGGTATTGGGTAATAGATTAAAGGCCATGAGCGCCTGATAATATGGACCTTTCTTGAAAAAAAGTAGAGTTGTGCAGTGGCACTCTGAGAATGTCTGCACTCCTGGTTGCCATGGTCATACCTTGAGCATATACATCCGCGTTGCGTGTAAACAGATTATAGTATAGTGTCTTTTTTACAAACATTACCAGCGATAGGAAATATAACGATGGGACAGTGAGTAATTTCATTTGCTTGAAGTAGGGCCTACATGATACTCTAGGGTGTAGCCCCTGGATACATCTAACAATCCGCTTCTGGGCTACAAATATTTTGTGAGCATTTCTACATGAGCCCCAGAATAGAATACTATAAGATATTATCGATTGAGCTCCGGCATAATATATTTGTATTAGTGTGGTAGGTGAAAAGCAATTTCTGAGTCTGCGAATTAAAGCACAAAAACTGTTTAGTGTGTTTTCCAAAATTTCTTATCATATGCTAGAGTTTGATCAACCGTCACCCCCAAAAATTTCACCCCGTCTGATACAGGAAGAGAACCGGCACCAATATTGACATACAAAGACTCAAGAGAGCTACCCAATTTGCTAAAGGTCAACAGACCTGTCTTCCCACAGTTGACCATCCGGCCACTGGCCGCACACCAATCCCGCATTCCCCCCACCGCACCCGAACAAGCCGCCGAGAGACCAGCAAAGCCATCATCCATCAGCACAATAGACGTATCGTCCGCATACTGGCAGATGCGACCACCAGCAATCGTCGCACCCTATCCATTGACGTACAGGAGGAACAACACGGGACCGAGAATGGAGCTCTGCGGAACGCCCCTCCGGATCCCTACCGACCGGGAAAGAACCTCGACCCCCTGTGAGTGCACAGATACTACGTGCTGTCTGTTTGTTAGATAAGACTTTATGATTGAGGCGAAATTCCCCCTGACTCCATAGCTAGCTATCCTGTTCATGAGCAGATTATGATCTAATGTGTCGAAGGCCCTTGAGAGATCAAAGAACAACCCAGCAACCTTTTTCTCCCTGTCAACATTTTCAATTATGTATGTAATAAAGTCAAATATTGCAAGCTGTGTAGACCTATTGGGCATAAACCCATACTGGTGGCTGACTATCATCTCATGATGTTGTAGGAAGTTCATAAGCCTACTGTATATGGCCTTCTCAAAGATCTTCGACACGGAAGAGAGAAGGGAAATGGGTCTATAATTGCTTTTTATGAGCGGGAATAACCTTAGCTCTCCTCAAGATGTCTGGAAATATCCCAGCACCAAAACAGTCATTCATGATATAGGCCAGTGGCGTTGAAATGCATTTATCTACCCTTTTGATTATTACTATCGGAAACTCGTTTAAGCCCGCGGAATATTTATTGGGCAGGGCCATTATAATTCTAAATACTTCCATATCATCCACCGGCCTCAGGAAAGCCGTATCGGGGTTGCCAATAACATTCTCCACATCACCATCTTGCAGGCGAGCTACAGACGGGGTGTTGAACTTTCTCAGAAATAAGTCTGCCACCATGAAAGGATCTCCCACTGACACTCCATCAAAGTCAAGAACTATACTATTTTGACTACTGTTTGAAGTGAGATTCCTATAGATGCCCCAAGCCGTTTTTGTTTTGTTGTTTGAGTTATTAATCTGATTTTCATTAAGCGCTGTTTGATATTGCGAAATAAACTTTCTATAATTTTTTCTTTCATTCTTGTAGATATCCAAGTTAATCCGGCTTCCAGTGATCTTATACCACACATTAAGTCCTTTACATATTGCCCATATTCTTTAATCTCCTTGCTAATTCAAGAAGGTCTTTCGGCCTGTAACCTACCTGAGCTAAGAGGAAATGTCAAGTTGAAATAATAATATAGAATGTTATGAAATATATTATAGCTTTTATTGGGATCTTGCACAGCATAGATATCTTCCCAAGTTTCGTTTTCAAGGCAATCTATAAAGGACTGTATGTTGGTGTCAGTAAAAAAGCGTTTTTTAATGCATTTAATGCCTAGTGGCTTGATTTTTTGAGACTAGAATTCTCACTATCTAGCCATAGTGATCAGACACATTAGTTAAGTATATATTTCCATTTATCAATTCGTTGGGAATATTACTGAAGATATTATCCACTTGTGTCCCATCGCCTCTCCCAGCCCTAGTAACACTATGTATGCTAGAGGAAAGACCAAAACTCACAAGTAATTGATTCACTACGCCTGAGTCAGCGTTATCTGTATGGAAATTCACATTGAAGTCCCCACAGACTATGAGATACCTATTCCTATTAGGATTATACACTTCATGCAACAGGTCATATAGGTTAGTCAGAAAAGCATCTAAACAGCCAGATGGCGAGCGATATAGAGTGACAGTTGTACAAAAATATCCACTTTCGGTTGTAAGATTAGCAACACAAAATTCAAAATGTCTTTCAATGGGTAGTTTTTGTACAGATACCTTTTTGTACAGATACCTGTTCCTTTTTGCAAAAAATGGCAGTTCATCCTCCCCTCAGCTCTGTTCTTGATGAGTAGCTCACCATGCTGTATCCACTCAGTTGTAAGTATTGTAAGTCTGCATTTTGAAGCCAATGCTCTGTTATACAAAAGATGTCAGGCTCAACTTCCGACAGCGCAACGGAGACTTCTTGGGTTTTGTTGTTCAGGCTTTGCACATTCCAATGAAACAGGATTAGCCTCTCTGTTGTCATAGTTGTGCTTCGGGTGTTTTGCTGCTTGGTTTGCATATTCATGTTCATGGGATGGTAGATCACTTAGGTGGATGCTTCCGCCGCTGCGATTGCGAGTGTCATCCTTTTCTAGCCAATTTCTATTATTGGTTTTGTTTGGTCTAAAAAATTCCGGCCTAGTCCAATGTTGAACCGTTGGAAGGTCACACCTTTAGGCCAGAAATCTGGACTGTCTATTAATTCTTTATGTTCAAAAGGAACACCAATCATGTAGAACCGCTTGGTTCCTTTTTGTATTTTCGGTTGACACTCTTTAACGGAAATGCTTTCTGCTGTGACATCAGCATGCTTTAGAACATAGTTGGTGATATTGTCTTTGGTAACATGTTCACCAAGTTTTTTTAGAAAGACCCAGGCTTTTTTGTCTTTCTTCGTATCTTTATCAAACTGGAATTCCACATCCTCAGTTCGATTTCCCTGCTGTAGGTTTTTTTTCTTAAGCTCCTTCCATCTTTGTTTATTTAATTTCCTGTTTTTTGGTTGTATAAATTCTTCAGATTCTTTGTCATGACTTGGTTCCGTCCCACCAGACAAAGACATGCTCGATCCGTCCCCGCCAACGCCGGCGCTCTGTGGGTTGCCTAAGGCAGCAGCGTAGGATGCTCGTTCGCTCGATTGTGACGGTTTGGCAACATTGGCGGTGTATTCCTGGTTGTCATCATGCTGGTTGTTTTGTTTTTGTTTGCCTTTTTTTGGCGGGCTTTGTTGGTCATGTTTACTTGCATTTTGGTTGTTGTTTTCCAAGAGCGAAAGTTTTTCTCTAAGAAGGTGGTTATTTTCTTCTAGAATTAGGTTTTTACTCTTTACTTCCAAGGGGAGTTCCTTCAGATATTTTATCTCCAGTTCGCTATCACTGGCACCTCCAGGAATGGAATTGAGGTTATGTTCATCATCCATACTGTGCATCTATCTGACGCATCAAACGTCGCGAGTTAAGTAATCGTCCACGATAAGATTCTTTTAAAAAACTTTTATTCGCCTAAGATTACAACAAAATTGACCCGCAATATGACAATACTCTAATAAAATCAATTACGAAGTGAAGTGTACAACTAATGGTTAATACAATGTAACTTCTTACTACGTGACTAATATATAAACAATAATTATTATGTGATGGGTTATGCGGGAACAGGATCGCGAAATGACGAAGACAACTATTTGAATTGGTCTACGTTTTGCAGATATATTTCTGCATCCTCAGGACGCTAAAATTATATGTGAGCAATTTACGAAAAGGGGGCTCCTAAATGGCTCTATAGCGGTAAACATTGTTAGGTAGATCAATTCAAATAGTTGTCTTCGTCATTTCGTGATCCTCTTCCCGCATAACCCATTACATGTTTAAACTTGAGGATCGATAACAACTACCAAATAATTATTATGTTATTAGGAATCGGCATTGCAATATCAGCAGTATGGTTATTTGTGGTTACATAACTCGTCCCGTTGTTTTGGTTTTTCGGTCCTCTAAAGGAAGAGCTTGGGCGGTTGCTTCTTCCGAGTTGGCTTCTTGGAATTTTCCTCGGCGTCGAGAGATTCTTCTGAAAATATGTATAGCGACGATAAAAATTACTATTGTTGAAACACTGAATGCTGCCATCGACCAATGGTGTGTTGATGCAGGTTCGTTAAGGTGATGTAACTGAACTGAGTTTAAGATCTTCTAGGCTCTGTTGAGTTCTTCTATATTAACTTCTTCCAGTTGAAGTTTGGGAATTTTCCTTGGGTCATTTGTGTATGGGAAATTTGGCAAATCTAGTATGAACTGAAGATTTGACGTTGTCTCCTTTTCATAAACTTGATGATCGATTTTAATTGCACATTCGGGTATAGTAACTGTACTAGAATTATGTAATCGATATATTTCTCTCTGGCAGGTGTTCTCGATTAAAGTTGTATTGCCTGGGATATCTGGTTTATAAAGTTCGTGAAGATCTTCAATCAATTTCTTTAATTGTGTTGGCTTTAATATTGAATTGTGAATGGTATTTATTTTTGTTTGTTGTATATCTTCTCTCTATTTCTTCTATATCTTCGATGTCTTCTAAAAGTTTATTTGAGATATAGAGGGTCAAAGAGTTGTATTTAAAATATTTCTGAAAAATTGCTGTTATGATGGGCTCAAGAGTCTTATCTTTAAAATGTAGGCAATATATGTTTTTTGGTGTAAAATGTTCTTTGATTATTTTACAAATGTCATTTTCAGATGGGTCGTTTTTTAAGAAAACATGAAGACGGTGTTTATCGAAGATCTGTTGTTTTTGAATTTTTATTTTATTGTCATTAGAGTATCTAAAAATTACTTGATGTTTATAGATATTTACAGGTCTTTGTACATAAGGAGCACCAATTATAGGGTTTTCAGCGCTTGAATGTCTTGTTTCTAAATCTTCACTAATATTGCCGGGTTCTGGTTCATTGACTTTGTTAGGAGGTTTGATAACTATGTCGGATATGATGTTAATTTTATTCTCTTTAAGGGGTTGTTTAATTTCTTGGTCTAATGACCGAAGAATTTCGTCAAGATCTTCGTTTGGTAGTTCGAGTATTTCGTATGGGTCGAAATTGGGAAATATTGATGATTGGTCGTCTTCGATAGGGTTTATTTGAATTCTAGAGAGGGTGTCTGCATTTGTGTTTTGTTTACCTTTCTTGTAAACAATTTCGTAGTCATATTCCTCTGATTTGAGTCGCCAACGCACTAGTTTGGAGTTTGGTTCTTTGATAGAAAACAACCATTGTAGTGGTTTGTGATCAGTAATTATTTTGAATTTTGTACCGGAAAGGTATGGCCTAAAATATTTTGTAGCCCAGATAATGGCTAACAGTTCTTTTTCTGTGGCACTGTAGTTCATTTCTGCGGGGTTAAGAGTACGAGAGGCATATGCAATAGGCAAATCTTTACCTATCGGACCTTGGGACATCACTGCTCCGATTGCATGGTTAGAGGCGTCTGTAGTTAGAATAAAGGGCTGTGAAAAATCTGGGTGTTGTAAAATAGGGTCGTTCATTAGAATGGTTTTGCAAGTTTCAAATGACTTTACGAATTCGGGGTTGTGATAGAGCTTCACGAGACCACGAGATAAGTCTCGGTCTCGGTCTCGGTCTCGTACGAGACCGAGTCCGAGATCGAGACCGAAACTTTAATATCGACTTCGAGACCGAGACCGAGGCTGTCTAGGTCTCGATCTCGGTCTCGGTCTGCGAAACCGAGACCGAGACCAATACTGCCATTCGAGACTCTCGAGAGTCTCGGTCTCGAAAAATATGATTCATTTGCAAGATATTAGGTATTATATAATCAACAGGCGAGGGGTCCTTATATTAGTGTGTTGCGTATAGTTATTCTTAGTACAGAAAGACACTTTACTTTAAGTACATACTAGAGAAGTACTGTAGTACCTACTTACCTGAGTTTTCTATTTTCCTCATTTTAGAGAAAAACGAGATTTTGTTTGCTTACAAAGTAGTTTCATTACGAATGAAATTGACTCAAAGCGAGTAAGAACCAAAGACGAAGACAGGTGTAAAGTGTTACTTTCCGCCCTTTATATTTATAAATAACTATCAACTATCATAAATAAGTTCTATGGATTCCTGAGTGTGACTAGCCTGCCAGTTTACAATATGATGATGAAATTTTTGTGTTTGCAAAAGTATTGTATTATTTCTATACAGGGTAATTTTTAAAGGTAATTTTTAAGTTGGTTTAAATTACTTCATTCTACCAAAAAATAAAGCTAAAAAATAGGAAATTTTCCATTGGCAGCATGTGCAATTTTTCGACACATGCATATTCGAATTCATAATATAAATCCTGATTTGAAATATTTCCATATTTTCAATGAAATTTTGTAGATGTGTCGATAGCTAAGACAGGACGCATATTTTTTATAAAAAATATGTTTAGTAGCATCAGTGGCAACTTACGAGCAGATCTAATTCAGTTTTACATTAAACTAACCTGATTCTACATTGGAAATTGGAACCCTCAATAATTTCAAATTTTGATTTTAAGTAAACATTTATACACAAAAAAGGACATTTCTCTGAAAACTGTGCGTTATAACTCAATAATTCAGAAGAAAATTGAATATGCAATTCAAACATAATAAGATATTTTGAGATACTACCTTTTTTTCGAGACCGAGACTCGAGTTGTTACTACAAGACCAAGACCGAGACCGAGCCTCAATTATAAATTTGAGACCGACACAGAGTATGTCTCAGTCTCCGTCTCGGTCTCGTGAAGCTCTATAAGAAACAGTCCGATACTAAAAATCAGGGAATAATATGAAAACTTGTAAAATAACAAAATAGAAAAATAAAAAATAAAATAATATACAAAGAATACTAACCAGAACATTTAAAAGCTGTAACAAGCAAAGAAGAGAATAAAACTTCACAAAAAAAAACAGAACATAAACTGATATGTATGGAAAAACTGTTAAATAAAGCAGTCTAGAAATTTCACAATTAGTATGAAATAAATTAGAAGAATATCTGGTAAACACTGTCAAGTAAGACAGGTAGCAAACCAATTCACACTGAAGAGAAAGCAGAAAGAAAAATGAAGAAAAAATATTAAATTTGGGAAAAGGAGAAAAAGTAGGTCAAAGGGTGTATGGAAAGAAGTAGAGAAATTAAAGTAAAGAAAAAATTATGGATATTACAAATGCTGAATAGGTGCTTGAAAAACCGAAAGAGAGCCAATTAAATTTAAGAACATAAAAAAACGGCAATTGAGAGAACAAGCAAATGAGCTAAAATTTAAAAATTTAAAGAATAGCAGACATTTATTCAAACAAAAAACAGTATAGTACGCTCAAAAACAAAGCAAGAAATAATAGAAAAAATAGTAAATGATCTAAAATAGAAAGGAGTAAAAAGTTGCGAATGGAAAAATAGACGTAAACCAACTAGAGAGAAGAAATTAAAGAAATAGACACAGAAAATATTACAGAATGTAATTGGGAAAAGAAAATGAGTTGAAATAATAAAAAAATATCGAAAGAAAAGTGGCTGAAAAATTATTCAATAAAATTTCTTCAAATTATAGAAAACGTAAAATGACTATTTAAAAAAATAGTAAATGAAAGCAGGTCAAAAGCAGTGCGAGAATTAAAAGAAGTTGAGCTTGATGAATAACTATAAAACAACAGATATGTAAACGGTAAAAAGATGTATGAAAAACCAAAAAAGGAAAAATAATAAGAACTTGGAAAAGAACAATATAGAGAAAACGTAAATGCGTTAAAAATGCAGAAGAAGGCTAAAGGAAGGAGTGGGAGGCAAAAAAGGATTCAAAAATTAAATAAAACGAAAAATGAGGCAAAACTAAAAAAGTTGCAATTTGTCAAAAGGTTCTTAATAGATGGTCCGATATTAAATCTTAAAAATCACACCCCTTCGGTGGACGATTTTTAGGCACTTATAACATTGAGTTTTTGGCCGATTTTTGGAAAAATTACTTTAAGGGTTAATTTCATTAAAATTGAGTTTGTTACGTTCTTAGTGAATTGCAGACTTAGAGACTTAGATTAATTTCCATCAAAAAAAAACAGCAACAAAATAATTCTGAAATTTATTTGAACTTGATCAAAGAGAGGGGGGGCTAGAATTACTCTTTTTTTCAATTTTTAAGTTTGACCGCCTGTAACATTAAAACCAGTGGACCGATAGGAGTGAATCTAACTGTTTTTTGCTCTTCTTGATGTCATCTTTTAAAGTCGAGTATTTGGCCAATTTTTAAAAAAATAACTTTCTGGGTTAATATAATTAGGATTGAATTTGTTAGGTTCTTAGTGAATTGCAGAGGTGCCATTCCTATCAACAAGACCAAAAAAAAAATGGATTTTTTTTTAACTTGACCAAAGGGGAGGGAGCTATAACCACTTGTTTTTTCAATTTTCAAGTTTGACAGCCTGTAACTTTAGAACAAGTGCACCGATGGAAGTGAATCCACCTGCTTTTTGCTCTTCTTGATGTCCTCTTTTACCTCCCACCAACATAAGTCAACTGTCCATTATAACTCAATAATTCAGAAGAAAATTGAATATGCAATTCAAACATAATAAGATTTTTTGAGATACTACCTTTTTTTCGAGACCGAGACCGAGACTCGAATTGCTACTACGAGACCAAGACCGAGATTACGCGAGTCTCGTTCTCGATGCACAAGACCGAGACCGAGACCGAGAATCAATTATAAATTCGAGACCGAGACCGAGAGTATGTAAGTCTCGGTCTCGGTCTCGTCAAGCTCTAGTTGTGAATGACGTTTTGATTTTTCTTTAGGCAGTTGGTTAATGGTTTTGTCAGTTGGGCAAAATTCTTAATGAATTTTCGATAGTACCCAACAAGGCCTAAAAAGGATTTAATTTCCTTAGGGGTTTTCGGAGTAGGACATTTCTTGATGGCGTCTACGTTTTTTGGGTTAGCTTTATTACTTTCTGATGTAATTATGTGACCTAAAATTCTACTGATTTACGTAAGAATTCGGATTTATTGAGCTGAATTTTAAGATTATTAGCAAATTACTGGCGAAGGCGTTTGAATACTGCTGTGAGATTGTTTATGTGTTCTTGTAAGGATGTAGAAAAAATTATGATATCATCCATATAAACAAGGCATATTTTACCTTGAAGATTCTTTAAGACGTTGTCCATTACCCTTTGGAAAGTTGCTGGGGCGTTTTTAAGGCCGAAGGGCATGCGGATATATTCGTAGTGTCCGTTTTCGACACTGAAGGCTGTTTTGGGAATAAATCAAGCGTAGTGAAGTATTGGCTACGTCCAAGTTTGTCGAGAATAACGGAGATATTGGGAATTGGATATCGGTCTTCAATGGTTTTCTCATTCATGTTTCGGTAATCAATGACCACTCGCCATTTTTGTTTACCTGAAGCGTCTGCCTTTTTTGGCACAATCCAGACTGGGGATGACCAAGGGCTAGATGAAGAACGAATAATTCCATCGTTGAGCATTTGAGAAATTTGGGTTTCAATTTCTTCTTTATGGACGTAAGGATATCGATATGATTTGGTATAAATAGGTGTGTCGTCATTGGTTTTTATTTCATGTTTCACAGTGTTAGTGAAAGACAGTTTTTGGTTTGGTTTGTGAAGAACTTCGGAAAATTGTGATATGAGCTTTTTTAGAGCGTTTGTTTCTTCACGATTGAGATGGTGTGATCGAATTAATGAGAAGTCGGAATGTTCGTATGAAGTTTCGAAATTGAAGAGTTCGGAACTAACTTGTTCAATATTAAAAATTTCGAAGTTCTGAGAATGAAATATTTGAGATTTTTCTCTTATTGACGAAGTCACTTTCGTTCGTCAAGTTACATATTTCTAGGGGGACTGTCTTATTGTTGAATTGCAAAAGAGAAGCAGGGGTTTCTAATATTCCGTTATGTAGAGCTGGAATGAAAATTTCTGTTCCTTCCGGGAGGTCTGTAAAAATATTTTTTATCACCATCGATAAAGGTGGGATTTCAATTTTTTGCCATATATATAGACCAAGCAAGGTCTATGTTTAAACCTAATTTTCGCAAATCTCTTATCTCTATAATACCATCAAAATAGTCATGAAAATTGTATAAAATAAATTCTAATTCTGTATTTATGTTAAATTCCTGTAGGAAGGGAATTTTTGCTTTAAATTGTGTATTTGTGTTACCTGTGCAGGTTACGAGGGTATGTTTAGATGTATATATTAGGTGGGGAAAATGTTGTTCAGCAATGATTGGTCTTATTAAGGAAGTATGGCTCCCTGTGTCTATTAAGAGTTTAGCCGGGGGTTCTGTAAGTTCGATATAGGGCAAAGAATTAACTTGGAAAGTGTTTAGGCTTAAGGCGGACTGGGGTCCTTGGAGACTTCTTGAAAATTTTCGTTTTCATTTGGAGTTGTGTCCTCGGTAAAACTTTGGGGTTCGAAATATTCTTGCGTTTCGTAAGCTTCGGGGTATTGTTCCATCTGGTAATATTCAAGGTTTTGGAAGTTTTCAGCTTGAATGGGTACAGGGTATTGAGTACCGTCAGATAGATAAGTAATTTCTGCAAAAGATGAGGGATTTTTCTGGTAATTAAATTAAATCAAAACATTTCTGTTTTGAGAAAACCCGGGCTTTTGAGTATTTCTGGTTTGCAATGTGGGATTTCTCGTAGATACAGACATGGGTATTGGGGGATGTGTTGGTTTATGTGAGTTTTCTTTAGAAAACACGTTTAGAGGTTTTCGAAATACTTGACTGTTAGAAGGAAATTGTTGATTTCTTGGTCTATTTTGAAAGTTAGTAGATTGATTGGAGAATGATAGTTGGACGTATCACGACTGTCCATTAAAGCTTTGTCCAAAATTTGGTGGGACATACGGGGTTTGATACTGAAATCTGTATTCGAAAGGTATAAAATAGTTTGTAGCTGGAAACATTCGCTGGAAAGTTTTTACGGGCTTTTGTGGAAATTGGGTTTTATTTTGAAATTGTTGGGTTGGTTTCGAAAATTGGGGTTGTGAAGATCGAGCGTTAATTTGTTGTTCGACCAAAGAATAGTTTACTACAAATGTATTAGCGTCTTCTAACGTTTTTGGGTTATGAAACATTAAAATGGTTCTTAATTCACTAGGTGCATTGCTAAGTAGTACAGTAACAGTTGTTAATTCTGTGTTGCGAACTCGGGGTTCAATAATTCCAGTGTAACGATTTAACACGAAAACACTATTTATTTACTCCATAAATACACACAGGTACAAACGTCGACTACTAAATAACTCACTACTTAACACTTTATAGCCTTCTGTTATCGCTCGGAACTTTAGCTTACTTATAGCTCGCTTAAAATAAGACTACTACTTAACCGCCGCTCTATGCGCCTTTATATACAATCCTAAAATTACAGAAAAACCTAGAAAGTTCTTTATAAGAATTCTTGAATAATCTCACATAAAAAAAAACAGTTGTAAACAACTGCCTTCTAGATTAAACCAGCCGAGCAATAAATCACTCGTGTCAGCCATGACGCAGCGCGGATAGGTCGCAAAGCTCCACCAACCAACACGCTCCCATGCGTTGCCCCGCCTCCCATGCGGCGTTGCTGCGAATCGTAACATTGCCCTCCTCCTAAGGCTGTTCGTCCCGAACAGATAGAGTTCCATGGTATCGTGCTAATCGATCCAAATGAACGACCTTCATCTTTGACCTAGGGGTTTGCTGGATCCTATACACCACATCATTAATCTTCTTTATAATTGTATAAGGTCCTTCCGAATTTTGGCTAAGTTTGGGCGACTTCCCCACCTTTCGCCTCGGATTGTATAGCCACACCAAATAACCATCCTGGAAGCCGCGGGAGTTAGCTAGTAAGTCATATCTTGCTTTGGCTCGATCACTGGATATCCGCAGTTTATTCCTGACTTGTTCATGAACATTGTCCAGCCTCTCCTTGAGCTCCTCCACAAAGTTCTCAGAGTTGAGCGAGTCTTTTTCTGGTGTTCCATACATCAAATCTGCAGGAAGCCTCATTTCCCTTCCGAACATCACTTTCGCCGGAGTATAACCAGTGGCTTCATGCGTAGAGCCTCGATATGCCATCAACATGAAAGGTAGATGTTGGTCCCAATCACGCTGATGATCTGCCACCATTTTAGACAGGTAATGTTCCATGGTCCGATTAAACCTCTCTACCATCCCATCCGACTGTGGATGCAAAGGAGTTGTCCTGGTCTTGCGAATTCCGAGAAGTTCCATGACCTTCTGGAAAACAGCCGATTCAAAATTTCGGCCCTGATCAGAATGAAGTTCGAGAGGGACTCCGAATCTGCAAAACATTTCATTTACTAGCATCGTTGCCACAGTCGTTGCTTCTTGATTAGGCAGGGCGTATGCTTCAGGCCATTTAGTGAAGTAATCCATGGCGACCAAGATGTATTTATTGCCCGACTCAGTCTGAGGAAACGGTCCCGCGATATCAATTGCTACCCTCTCGAATGGAGCACCTACAGTGTACTGCACCATTCGACCCCGTGATCTTGTTCGAGGTCCTTTTGTGGCACAACAAACTTCACACTTGCGGCACCAAGATTCGACGTCTTCATGATAATTCACCCAGTAATACCGCTCTTAATTTTGGCCAATGTTTTGTTGACCCCAAAATGGCCTCCGCTTGTTCCGTTGTGCATTTCCTGGAGTACATCTGATTTTCTGCTACCAGGAACAACCAACTGACTGACTATGGACTTGCCATCCGGACTCTCCCACGCTCTCTTCAGTAGTCCATTTTCTATTTTAAGAGAGTGCCACTGGGCCCATAGCGCCTTCAGGTTTGGACTTTTACCAGCGATTTCTTGCCATTCTGGTCTCTTGTCGTCAGTCTTTGCAGAGAGGATGGGTCCAATATCTGGATCAATCATTTGTTCTTCTCGAAGGGTCTGTGTGGTCCAACCATCGTTTCTTTCTACCGACGTTCTCCTTACAGAAGGATGTCCCTCACGTTCTCAGATCTTCGACAATGCCAACTATCTTCTTTACATGGCCGTCTAGACAATGTATTGGCATTTCCGTGACACCTTCCTGGTCGATGTTCAGTTTGGATCTTCTGTCCTTTAATGCGTTCGGCCTCTGTAACACTTTTGCCACCCAAATTATTGACTTGACTTGATTGGTTGACTTGTGACCCATGACTAGTGCGGTCTTGGTTGCCGCTCGGTCTTCTAAAGAACGGCGACGGACTCCTTGCTCTGTTACGGCAGTTACTCTTGACGTGACCCAGTTTACCGCAATTAAAACATTTTATGCCCCGATTGCCTGTTGATCGAGGCGTTCTTCCCAACAGGGCTTGGATATTGACTGCCATATCCTTCAACGCTTTATGTAAGCATGCCATCGATTCAGTCCTTGACGTATCCTCCTCGTCATCGCAAGTTGCCATTCGTATACGTGGAGAAGAACCAGGTGACACTCGTGACGCCTCGAATTCCAGGGCCCGAACTAGTGCCTTGCTGATATCCTTGGGCCTTACTAGACGTAAGTGGTATCTCATGTCACTATCGCGAACTCCCTCAATGAACCTTTCGGCGGCAAATTGCGTTTGAAAACATTCAGGGGCTGATGGGTATGACAGGTGAATTAGTCTGTCTATGTCCGCCTCAAATTCTTGTAAGGATTCACCCGACTTTTGCTGTCTCATCCTCAGCTGGGCTTGGAACACGGTTTCTTTGTGCTCGTTTCCAAATCGTAGTTGCAGAGAGTGTACTAAAACGGCATAATTACTTTGATCCGCTGCCGACAGAGATTGGAGTAACTCAGCCGCTTTTCCACGAAGTGCTACCACTAATGATGTAGCTTTCTGGGGCTCGGACCAGCCATTAGCTTTTGCAGCTGCCTCAAATTGGGTTTTATAGATTTCCCAGGCCGTAGTACCGTCATAATCGGGAGGCTTAGTTTTAGCGTTGGCTGTGCTAAAACTCTCTGTAGACACGTTGTCGTCCTCAAGTTGTTCCCGGAATTTCTTTTCTAGCTCGAGAACCCTCTGGTTGACAGCTTCTAGTCCTTCGTTAACGCCGTTAACGGATTCGTTAACGGATTGCATTATTCTTTCTTCCAACTGTTGCTCCCTAGCTGCGAGATGGGTCACTAATTCTTCTTTGAACCGTTCCTGTTCTTCCTTCTGTTGTTGATAACGTCGCTCCTGTACTTGATCACGTTTTTCTTGTTCCTCTTTTTGTTCCTTTGTCTGTCTTTCTTGCTCTTCCTTCTGTTCGTTATAACGTTTCTCCTGTTCAAGATAATGTTTTTTCTGCTCTTCCTTCTGTTCTTGCATAAGCGAGAGCAGGGTGGCAAATTGATCCTCCATCGCTTGATGCTGGCTTCTAGTCACTGGCATAAACGCGTAATGTCCGGCAATGAAGCACTCACTTACAGTTCAGCAATATTAGTCCTCAAATTCCCACTGGAATCCCACTTCTGACACCAATTGTTGCGAACTCGGGGTTCAATAATTCCAGTGTAACGATTTAACACGAAAACACTATTTATTTACTCCATAAATACACACAGGTACAATTCGACTACTAAATAACTCACTACTTAACACTTTATAGCCTTCTGTTATCGCTCGGAACTTTAGCTTACTTATAGCTCGCTTAAAATAAGACTACTACTTAACCGCCGCTCTATGCGCCTTTATATACAATCCTAAAATTACAGAAAAACCTAGAAAGTTCTTTATAAGAATTCTTGAATAATCTCACATAAAAAAAAAACAGTTGCCGAGCAATAAATCACTCGTGTCAGCCATGACGCAGCGCGGATAGGTCGCGAAGCTCCACCAACCAACACGCTCCCATGCGTTGCCCCGCCTCCCATGCGGCGTTGCTGCGAATCGTAACATCTGTTTGTTCTATTAGAGCTTGTTTGGTAGCGTTAGTTAAACTTAAATCTGCGACTATTTTCAAAGATATTCGAGTTTTAAGAACTTTGAGCCTTTCTATAAAGTCTAGAATGCTCTCATTTTTATATCTTATTAAGGAATTAAGTTGCTGCAATAAAACAGATCTATTTATAGGATCGCCAAATTTTTGTCTAAGGGCTGTTTTAATTTCAGGCCAAGCTTTTAAATCTGGCCTACACAATAGGAAATCGCTTGCTTCATCAGAGATTTTAGAACAGATGGATGCAAAAACAAATTCTCTAAGTGACTTATCTTGAGTCCCTGTGAGATATCTCTGATAAAATGTATCTATACTAGCTATAAAAAATTCTAAATGCTACTTTTACCGCTGAAGGTTTTTAGTGTGCGAGCAATTTCTTTTGCTGCTGCAAGAGTTGCCATATCTATTTCAATATTGGTTAGAGTAGTATCAAGTTCTAAAGAATTGTTTATATCGATATTTGAAATATCTAAGATAAGATCATCTTACTTACTGACATTCAAACGCAAATTAAATTAAGATAAATATTGATTGCTACGTTTAAACGTTGCTTCGTTCTTGGACCTTTGTTATAATGGGGTAGGAAATCTTGGGGTATGGTCCTATGATGATGGACAGAGATAGTCAAAACAAACAATATTTGTTTATCCTCTCAGTTATTTTTCCTTTTTTTTTTGTCAAACGTTTCGATGCGGATTGGCATCTTCATCAGTAGTTACTACAAAGAACATATATCACACAAATTAGTATAAGACCGTATCTCTAAGCACATAAAAAGCAAAACAATACAAACAGTATATTATTAATTATAGTAAGGAAGCGATACAAAAATATATATATATATGACAAAAAAAATGTGACAGCTCTTTGCAATCATGAATCTACTAAACAACATACATTTGATTTTAATAGTGTGAGAATCCTGGGAACCGAGACCAATATCCGAAAAAGGGAAATACTAGAATCTATAGCCATACATAAAAATAATAACGCGGTAAATGACAAAAAAGACATTTCAGATATAAATAAAATATATCGGGCAGTACTCTAGCGACCTTCACGCAAATAAGCCCACTAAACCATGATAAATTCAGAAATTTGTGTGTGTCCGTTTAAAAACAATTTTAACATGAATATGCTTTAGTAATAATATTTTGTGACTAATGTGCAGATGTTTTGTGTCAATTTTAAACAGTTTTATATACAATCAGGTGAGTTTGTACTAATAACAAATTACCTTAAAATATCAACTTAATTAAAGTTTATTGCAGTTCTGACTACTCGTATGATCAATCAATTTTACTAACAAAGGGGTGAGTCTCTTAACATTAATATATTGTTCTTTAAATGGTCTGCTTACTAAAACAACAACTTATTGCAGTTATAACCAAAACACTAATCAAAAATGACCTATACCAAGGTCAAGATAAGTAAAATAAGGCGAAATTGAAATCAGCTCGATTGTACCCACAAAGCCATCTTAAATCTGCGTTCTGGGTGAGTGTTTTTATGTATATTGTTGTTCTTGTCCTTTTTTAATCTTAATTTTTCTATTAATATCCAAATGACTTGGTTAAACAAAATTTCACGACAATGTGAACATTAAGTTGTAACATCAGATATAATAATTGAAAACACCTGTCTTTCTCCTTTCAGATTTGCTTTTTGAAAAAGGCCAAAGAAAGGCCGAAACATTAAAATTAAAATAAAAATGTTTCTAAAAATCTAACAGATTTTTTGTCAAATACCGACCGAACACCAAGAAAATAAAACCTTATATTATATATATATATATATATATATATATATATATATATATATATATATAGTGAAATAGATACTAAAAAGCTGTACCTAATTTTTATCAAAAATTGGGCTAAATTGTATAAAGGTGACTTACCACAAAACACTCTCATAAGTTAATAATTAATAATATACTGTTTGTATTGTTTTGCTTTTTATGTGCTTAGAGATACGGTCTTATACTAATTTGTGTGATATATGTTCTTTGTAGTAACTACTGATGAAGATGCCAATCCGCATCGAAACGTTTGACAAAAAAAAAGGAAAAATTACAACTAAGAGGATAAATAAATATTGTTTGTTTTCACTATCTCTGTCCATCATCATAGGACCATACCCCAAGATTTCCTACCCCATTAAGATAAATTTACGGTAAAAAATAGAAATTGAATAGTAAGTGAAAATTATAAAATTTACACACATCAATTTGGCATTGGTTAAGGCTAGAAAGGAGAAAGAAGGAAACTCACTTACGGTACTGTTTCTGCGGTCCACAACAGTGGGTTCTGGTTAGGTTGATCTCAGCAAACAGTGGAAACTGACGACTTCTGGATGCCTGGCTTCTAGAAGAAACTGCTTCTAAACCTAGGACGGTGCCAAAAATCTTCTGAAATCCTACAGCGACTGCGCCAGTTAAGTAATCGTCCACGATAAGATTCTTTTAAAAAACTTTTATTCGCTTAAGATTACAACAAAGGTTGACCCGCAATATGATTACACTCTATGAAAATGAATTACGAAGTGTACAACTAATGGTTAACAATGTAATTTCTTACTATGTGACTAATATATAAACAATATTAGGAATCGGCATTGCAATATCAGCAGTATTGCTCCTTGTGGTTACATAACTCGCGTCGTCGATTAGCGAAGTCAGTCGTAATGATGGTTTTTGTGATTTATCTTTCTGGCACCTATAACTTGTCATATTTGAGAAAACACGGAATCTTGGTCGTGGATAAGGTATAATATTCAACTCGCATTTAATGAGCGTTATTCTCTCCGGCAACTTGTTCCACTCGCTTCGCTCGTGGGCTCAAACGTTACGCTCGAGAATAACGACTCTCATTAAATGCTTGTTGTATAATATACTATTATTCACGTTCTATCCGAAACTAACGAGAGAGGCCATTGAAATCTTTAAACACGACAACCATTTCAACAGGAAGGAGAGAAATTACGTAGGCTAAATGCAGACTGGAAGCGAGTTCTTCGACGTACTTAAAGTGCGCCTAAATCCCGCGCCACCCCCACTACCCCCACCCCAGTCTCTCCACTGCAGCGCTCCGGTGGGGCAATAAAAACCCTGTAGCCTGGAGCTCACCACAGTCGAATCAGTCAACGTCGGGAAGCACGGGACATCACTTCGCCTTTGATAATGTCTGCCGCAGCTGTAGACAAAACGTCAGGAAGAAATTCCAATGGAGCACCGCTTCAACAAGCCCAGAAAACCCTTTAGATTGTATTTTGACCGGCCCTGAAAGCCTTTACAGTCTTATAAAACAAATAAAGCTTCTAACTATTAAGGCAGTCCTGATGCTGCCGCTATAATGGTTTTAACGTCACTTGACTTTGACCATCAAAACAAAATCAGAGACATATAATTGATTATTACAGTGACAAAGTATAGTTGGTATCCAACTTGCATATAATAGGCATCATTACCTCAGGTGAATTGCGCCACTCGCCACGCTCGAGGGATCAAACGACACCTTCGGTAATGATGGCCTACATTATATTCTTGTTGGATAATATACATTATTTTATGTTTTTGTTATTAATAAACATTTCACGTTTTGTATTAAGGTGTGAAACCAGACCGGGCCCCGAATACGTGCTGCGCTACTACACCTTTGACGATAAGGGCAAGTGCCACCTTACGCAGCATCACTATTGGGACGATTCTTGCTCATCTCCCCTACTGACCATCCAAGCCTTCGGCAAGGTTCAACTTAAGGGCTCCTTGGTGCAGCCAAGGGCCGCAAGCGGGAACTTTAAGTTTACCAACATCACTGTCATTCCTCAAGACGACAATGCGGTTCGGGATCTAGATAAACGCGTTTCCATGGAGTGTCCTGGTAAGTTCATCTATTCTGTTTTTTTCGAGTGGTCTTCATTAGTTTCCTTTGCAGGTCAGACGTGGAAGTCTTGGAGAAAGTACGAGGAGCATACAGTATACGATGCTCGTTACGACGAAAACAACAAGAAAACCTTCAATTTGTGGTTCTCCAATCAGAACACTCACTACTCCTCGGTGAATAGTAAGGGAAGTAACGTGCACTTTAGTGACATTGCCTGCTTAGGATCTTTGAAGTGGGCTTTCAACGAGCTGAAGTTGTTGAGAGTGCAGCTGCGTCCCGTTATTGAAAATTTCAAAAAAGGGTATAGAGGAGGAGAAGTCACCATGGAACTTCTTCTCGGTGACATTCACACTAATTCGCGGCTGCGGTCATACTACAACCCCAGCAGCTTTCAGGTGCCTTTAGTGAAACAAGTCAAGGAGCATAGTGAAGTTGTGTTGAACAGGCACACTTACATTCTAAGAAACACCCAGGCTATACCTCAGAATATATTCACAAGCCCAAAAACTCCTCCTCATCTTATTGAAAAACCCCATCTGCCCCCGTACATTTGGGGGAAATGGACCTCTACCAGGTGTGAATCTCGTCCTGGAGGCACTTTGTATCTAACAAGGACCTTTTCGTTCTACTCAGAGGATGCATCCTGGATCGGGGAACACAACTTCTACTCGGACCCCTTCTGCAGGGTGCCCAAATTCATAGTAACGGCTGCAGGACACTTTAGACTGCAGGGAGTCAATCAGCAGCTAAAGCGCACCAGCAACATTGATATCAACATAGAAAAGGCTTCGCTCACCATACTCGACGCTAGAATGGTCTACGACTTGAGGCTGTCCGGTCATTGCGGTCTAGGAGAGTGGGAGTTGAACGTTCCCAAAGAGCTTTCTACCACCGGAGGGTGCATGCAACTGGGCATTTTCTTGCCCTCGGTCCAGTACGACGTGGTCAAGGTGGAGATGGATTTTAAGGGGGCGTGTTTGTTGTACCTGGGGCAAGTTGACACCGACAATATTCAACTGAACGACGAGAGCAAGAGACCCACATCTTTCCAGATGCCTCTGGTCAAGTGTGGGGAGGTGCCCAGCTATTCGAGGGAGCTATGGGAGATTTTAAACGAGGACGCGTTTAGTAGGGCGAGTTACCTAAGGAGGACGTGCGTAGTAATGGTGGGGGTGCTGCTGCTGTTTTTTACCAGGTAGCGGCGTCATCGTGTTTGATACCAAGACGGTTTTATACGGAAACGTTTCATTTTCAAAACAATTTTTTTGGAGAAAAAAAATCCTGGTATGAAATATGTCTGGTCTCAAAGTTTCTTGGTATAAGACGTCTTGGTATGAAACTGTTACCGACCCCCCAGGTAGCTGATGGGACTTCGCAAATGGTGGGGTTGGATTTTTACAGCTGTGATATCTATTTTTTTTTAAACTTAAATGTGTAGTGAACGCTTGATTGTTAACCTTTGTATATTTTAGTGTCAATAAAGGGGGACCAGAGTACCAGTGATTCGATTGTATAAATAATAAGACTTTACTCGCAGACGTAGCTTTGTAGTAGAATCAGCAGCATGCGTTTAGTTTCCCGTGTGTAAAATGCTTCTTACCATCCAAGTAGATAGTGTACTGTGTATTACTTTGGCAAATGTGATATGATGGTTGCCCCCGCTTAGGTCACAACATTTACATTATATGCGGGTGTGTAAGTTGACTTTTACGCACTTTATATAAAAGTAACTATTTTAGAGTCCATTTCACATAGATTTTCATCTAGTAGGCCGAAAAATTGATATGAAAATCAATCTGTCTATTGCTCAGCCTTCTGGAAAAAATATTTATTTGAAATAGACTATATGATTTTCTCACTTAAAAAAATACTTCTTAGTGTCAATCGTGTTTACGTGGTAATATGATACCTATTTGTAATATAAAGATATATATATATATTTCTGTTTACTATTTTTTACAATTAAGCGTATGGAAATAGTAAGAAAATTAGCCGCGTAAGTGAATTTTTTGCACCAGAAAAGTCGACTCTAAAAGTCGAGCATCAAAGGCGTCAATCTCCGCCATTTTTAAATCCATGAGACTTTCTCTTGTGGGGGGAGGAAAATCACCATTTCTTACTCTCTTACTTATTTTATTTATTTTTTTTCTGAACACGGTATTTTAATTCGTTTCTTTGTATTTTTATATCTCTCTGTAACTCACCAAATTAAATAGTCATTTAATTTCTTTATACAAGGCTTAACTCTCTAAGGCACTAACCAAATTATCTTTTTTTCAAGCAAAATGCTTCGTTTTTCGTTTTTCTTCTACGTTTTCATTTCTTGTTTTTCTTCATTTTATTAGCTGAAACAACCTTTTTGCTAGATCCTTCATGTTTTCAATGTGAACCTTCAATCTTTCCTTAGTTGCCTGATTAATTCGTTTTTTTTTTTAATTTTGTTTCATTTCTTTACACTTTAAATCCAGTTTATTTTGTCTTGTTAAAAAACGTAGGGGACCAATTTCACTCCTATTCTTTTGCGCTCTTAAGGGCTTGAGATCGTCTCATTTATAACAAAAACGTAGTTGAAAATTGAAAAAAAAAGACGAAATACTCTTCTTTTTGGTGGGTGGGTTGGATGCAGCCGATTTTAAAAGCGCCTAAAAATCGACCACCGAAGGGGCCTACCTCCGTAGATATTGCACCTACAGGACTTTCGGTGGTGTAGTCGGTGGTGATAGGAATGGCACGCTGGCGATCCCCTTAGAATGTAACAAATTCAATTGGAATTAAATTAACCTCTAACGAGGTTTTTTTAAAAATGGTCCAAAAACGCCATGCTAAAAGTGTCTAAAAATCGACTTCTGAAGGGGCGTATCTCCGAAAATGTTCCACCTACGGAACTTCCGATGGTGGGAGGCGAAAGAGGACATCAAGAAGAGGACAAAACAGTTGGATTCACTCCAATCCCTCATGACGTTTTCAAATTACAGGCAGTTAAAGTTGAGAATCGAAAAAAAAGTCGTAATACCCTTTTAGACATTTTCAAAAAATTTTTTTTGCTGTTTTTTACCGGAATGGCACGCTGGCGATCCCTTAGACTGTAACAAACTCAATTCGAATGAAAATAATCTCTAAAGAGGTTTTCTTAAAAAAGGTCCAATTCTAAAAGTGTCTAAAAATCGACTTCCGAAGGGGTCTATCTTCGAGAATGTTGCATCTACGTAACTTCCGATCGTGGGAGACGAAAGAGGACATCAAGAAGAGGATAAAATACAGGGCGTCATAATTGAGAATTGAAAAAAAAGTCGTAATACCTCCCCCCCCCCCCCCCTTTGGACATTTTCAAAAGTTTCTGGAACTTTTATTTGCTGTTTTTGACCGGAATGGCACACTGGCGTTCCCCTTGGAATGTAACAAACTCAATGAATGAAATTAACATCTAGAGGTTTTTTTAAAAATGGTCAAAAAACGCCATTCTAAAAGTGTCTAAAAATCGACTTCCGAAGGGGTCTATCTCCAAAAATGTTGCACCTACGGAACTTCCGATGGTGGGAAGTGAAAGAGGACATCAAGAAGAAGAAAAAACAGTTGGATTCTATATATATCTACAGAAATTTAGGTTAGAATTAAGACTAAAACTGTTTAAAGTTAACCCATTTAACCCCTAAAAAAAAGCACTTTTAAAGTTTTTTGAAAAAAGCCAAACTAAGATTAAGCCCAAAAATCGGCGAAAATGACTCAAAACGTGTAAACATACACACTTGGAGGCTTTGGAAAAGTGAAAATTAAGATTATGGACAAAATCTGTTACAAATAATTCAAATTGCAAAAAAAATTCAGATTAAATATATCTGGGCAAATTCAAGTTAGGATTAAAGTCAAAATTGGTTAAAAAAGTACACACAGCGTCTAAAAATTAAAACTTGAAGTCTTTGGAGAATATTACGTTAGAATTAGGACCAAAATTGTATAAAGCTAAGTAGTAACCCATTTTTTTCAAAAAATAGCAATTTTAAAGTTTTTTGAAAAAAGCCAAACTAAGACTAAGCCCAAAAATCGGTGAAAACTGACTCAAAACGGGTAAATATACAAATTTGGATGTTTTGGAAAAGTTAAAATTAAGATTATGACGTCAAAAACATCAGTCGACGACAAATCGTCAAAAACGCAGAATAAAAGTTTCTGGGCAAATTCAAGATAGGATAAAGGTCAAAAATTGTTAAAAAATTACACAGAGTGTCTAGATATTCAAATTTGAAGTTTTTGGAGAAATTTAGGTTAGAATTAGGACTAAAACTGTTTAAAAGTAACTCCTTTTATCTCAAAATGGCAATTTTTAAATTTTTTGAGAAATTCTAAACTAAGATTAAGGCCAAAATCGGTGAAAAATGGCTCAAATTGTAAAAAATTCAGATTAAATGTTTCTGGGCAAATTCAGGTTAGGGTTAAGGTCAAAAAACGGTTAAAAAATTACACAAAGCGTCTAAAAATTTAAATTTTAAGTCTTTGGAAAAATTTAGGTTAGAATTAGGACTAAAATTGTTTAAAGGCTACCCATTTTAATTAAAAATGACAATTTTAAAGTTTTGTGAAAACAGTCAAACTAAGATTAAGGCCAAAATGGGTGAAACATGACTCAAAGTGTGCAAATATACAAACTTGCACGCTTTGGAAAAATTAAAATTAAGATTATGGCCAAAAACAGTTAAAAATAACTAAAACAGTAAGTGGGAGATGAAAGAGGACATCAAGAAGAGGAGAAAACAGTTGGATTCACTTCAATCGGTCGAGGCGTTCTCAAGTTACAGACGATCAAAGTTGAAAAATCGCAAAAAAGAGTTAATATCCCCCCCTTCTTTCGATAGTCCGGTCCCGTTTTTTCTTGGCTATGCCCATTTTCATAAACGTAATTTACCTCTGCCTCGAGAGTTAACCTAAAGCATTGTCTAATGTATTAGATAAAATACAAATCTATAAGCCATTCACTTATTATGGTCGTCAAGTAAGTCGTCAGTCGTCAAGTGACTAGATGACAAAAATTGGGGAATGGGTAATAACTACAATGCCTAAAATCAGCTGAGTGTTCCCCTTGTATTTTCCTTTCGGCAGGGCAACTCCACTTTATAAACCAGGATTTGATATCTGCCTACTGGCGCCCTCTATTGACTAGCTAGAAAATTACTATGCCTGGAATATAAGCGGATTGAAAGGTTTGCCGTTGCAGCTATAGAGGGCACCACTCATAGAGAACATAGAAAAGCTTATTATTATTTAGCTGAAATAGTTTTTTTATGTATTACGTGAATTTTTAAAGTGTCTTAGAATCAGTTTCTGAAGCGCTCTGGAATGTGCTAAATATACTTTAGTAATTAATAAATTAGGAGAATTGCAATGGAGAAGGAATTCCGTTGCTGAATTGAAACTTGCAGGTGGTTCCGTAGTGTAGCGGTTATCACGTCTGCTTTACACGCAGAAGGTCCCCGGTTCGATCCCGGGCGGAACCAAGACTTTTTTTAATTTTTTTTTTGATAATTATTAACATGTCCTCAAGAAAGCGATAATAAACTATCTAAAGAACGGTTTTTTTTTAATAAGAAAAAAGCACAAATAAACGTGTAAAATTGAAATTGGAGTTTTCTGTTTTTGGAAAAAAATTGACTCACGGTTTGAATTTGACTCAAAAGCTTCTGAAAACGCAAATGCAGTATTTCTTAAACTTGAATCATTAATTAAAAAAAAAAATAGTAATTATTTAAGTAAAGCAGTGGAGACGTATATTTTATTTCCTAGAATATACCTACAATGTGCAAATTTGAATATTTTTAAAGAAAATTTTACTGCCAATAAAATAAGGCAAAAAGTTCATATAAAAATAAGTCTGCAAAAGTTTTAAATATCTTAATTAATGTTTATGCTATTAATTACTGCACAAAACCAATAAAACTCGATTTTTAGAAGAAAATTTGCGATCTATGAGATTTTTTTTGCCTCTACACCCAAACCGAAAATCGTGTTCTAGCAAATTTCATCATACACATCGCACAGAAAAAAAGTTAAATTAAGCCCAAAAAAACAGCTTATAATAACTTCCACACGGAATGCAAATCAATGAGTTTTTTTTCGTCCGGGGGGCTCCCTAACGAAGCCACCCTCGCCACTTTTCCACCCCTGCCGATACGTCCTACAGTCGGCCAGCCTAGTTTTGTTGCGCGTTTTTTGCGTTTTTTAGCGTACAAACCGCGTCAAGAAATCGCTGAAGAAGTGTTATCATCTCTCGAAATCCCCTTCTAAGAAAATCTATATCGCGCTCTCTATGCGTATATGTGTGTGTCCCGTATTTTGGATATGCCTGTGTAGTTAATGGGATGAGGTGAGGGGAGACGCGGGAAGGTACGATTGCTGGAATGAAATGGGATTTTTTTTGCTTGGTTTTGCGGTGGAAGGATACTGCACAAATAAAGTACAAAATTGCTAAAACTTAACATTACCTACTAAAACTTGATATTTATTTTTACTGATGTTTTATTGAGTTTATCAGAGAAAAATTCTTTTGGCATCACTGCGAAGACAGTTTTCAGCTTAACGGACAAAATAATGTATCATGATGCCGAACAGAAGCTTTATTACAGAAAAATAAAGCAGTTATAATATTTTTTTTTATATCTTTAAATTATATGAGACCATATAATTGTTAAAAAATAATAATTTTAGCCTTGAGCATATACTATACCTGCATCAATGTCGTAGTAATTTCAGTAGGAATAAAATTTCTATGTAAATGAAAGAAAACTGTTATAAATATTTTATTTTCTTCAAACTGAAAATTCAAACCTTAAAATCCGGATTCAAAAATAAGTCAAAAGGTGAAAAAATAGAAAACGTCCAACCTTTTTCTCTAAAAATAATTTTTTTGATATATTGGCAGGGAATTAATCTCTTGGATTTTAGGTTGTATTTTCTAATCAAATGTTGCTTTACGATTTTATAATTTTCGTATATTTTATTAGTGATTTTTCAGCCATTTGCATGGTTTTTTAGCCATTTGCAACCACGGATCCTTATTAACAAGATTTAGAACAGAATAATAAATTTTCTTGGTTAGTCTAAAGTAATCGTGCATTCATAGGACAAGCCTAGAAACACATCGTTTAAATAAACCTTGATCGGCGTTGACAGAACGGTTACCTGGGTGACCGTCTCCGTGACCAATAGGAAGGCACTTCTTGCCGGAAAGGCTAATTATAATTTGCAGGCTTACCAATTATTGTTTACTAGTGCTAGAGTATTGAGAGTTTGTCTCCAAATTTAAGTGATTGGGAAACTCGTGATTCGTTGAGAGTTTGTTAAAATTGATATTTGGACGATTTTCTTTGGACTAACGGTTGCATGAGAGTGCTCCAGCTTTAGGAGGTTTTGTCACATTTCAGCCTTTTAAGGTAGACCATGGAAAAATCTTCCAACCTTGATGGAATGCAACTCGTAGAATTTTTTTTGGACCTGATAGAAGGCCGAAAATGCTTGATATGTGTGGAGAGTTATAATTAATTGACATTTTTATCTATGGCTCTTGCAATTGTTTTAAACTTTTCTATTTCAAGGGTGTTAAAAAAGAAAAACTGAAAACGTTTGTGCCTATGCTAGAATTAAGAAAAACTGAAAACGTTTGTGCCTGTGCTAGAATTAAAGTATTTAGTTTATAAGTAAATATTTAAATATATAATTAATATAATAAATAATATTTAAAAAAAATGTAAATATGGCAATGGCAATGACTATTAAAATGCCAACCACGACTCTGGAGAGTACGGCACTTTAAATTAGTAAAGTTCGTTTGATAAAGATCCATTTTCTGCTTATGAGTACCGCTTAATACGTTTCAGGAATCACAAAGTTTATTCGCCCTTTAATTGTTTTATAAATTATTTTATATTTAAAATTATTTTATAAACTTTTAAACAATAAAAACGATAAAACATGCGACGTTTATTAAAAATTTTAAACGAAAAATATAAAATGTTTGAAAAACCTTTTAAACAGTTCCTCTTTCTGTTCTTCAATTCTTAACTTTTTTTTCTATACAAAGGTTTTTTCTTGTTTTGTGATCATTCTTTTGATTCTCCCTCTCTTTTAATTTTTTATTTGTAAATATTCTCCCTTGCCGCTTTTAAACCTGTTGCTTGTTCACTTCGTTCACTATTTGTAAAATTCCTTCTTGCTAATTTTTAGGGTTGATTAGTACAGTTGGAAATGACAAAATTTGTAATTTCTACTGAGGCGATTTCAATCCCCTGTGAACGGAACTAACATAATAAAAATGAAATTAGTCCCATAAGTGGATTGATTGTTGTCTAAATGTCTCTAAAAGCACGTTCTAAAAGTGCTTAAAAATTTACCTTCGAAAGGATGTATCTCCCATACTATTGAACTTACGGGACTTTTTTGATAAGAGTTGAAAGGGGACATCGAAAACAACAAGAAATCTTGGTATAACTGCATTCGGTCCTCTTGTTCTGAAATTAAAGGCAGACAAACTTAGAAATTGAGAAAAAAGAGTGAATACTCCCTTTGGTCCATTTTGAAAAAAAAGTTACAATTTTTTTTTTTTTTTAATTGATTGGTTTTGTTCCGAATAAGACGATTTTAATTCCCTGTGAACGTAATAAACATAACAAGGGTGAAATTAGTCACATATGTGGTTTTTTTTTCTAAATTCCTCCAAAGTGCGTTCTAACAGTGTCTAAAAATCGACCTCCCAAATTATTGCTTAACACTTAGGGACTTTCTTTGGTTGGGGGTAAAAGAGGAGACTAAAAAGAGCAAGAAATCGTTGGATTCTATCAAATCGGTCCGGTCGTTCTAAAGTTACAAGCGGTGAAAATTGGAAATTTTCTTGCTGCAACGTCTTGTTGTTTTGGAATTTTCTTTTTGAGTTAGTGTGGGTGAAAAGTGACGTCAAAAGGAGGAAAAAAACCTTTGGATTTATTCTGATCGGCGTATTTGTTCTAAAGTTTTAGACAATTCTAGTAGAAAATTGCGAACAAAAAGTAAATACCCCCCATTTCGTCATTTTCAAAAATGATGAAAAATTTTTTTGCTGCTTTTGTTCGGAAGCGACTTTAATGCCTCGCAAACGTAACAAACATATCCAGATTAAAATTGCCCCGTAAGGGGACTTTTTTCTAAAAGTGACTAAAAATCGACTTCCGAAAGGGTATATGGTGTTGTAAATGATGTATTTTTTCCATGGATGGGCAATATATTCCCAGAAAAGATTTTTATTATTGAGGGAAACACCACTGAAACGACCTGAGATCGTTCTAGTCTACCTTGGACTCGTCAATAAGGCGTGGTAGACCCTGCCTTATACGTCGGGGTGAGAATTCATAGTTGGAACTTGTATTTGAAAAGAAATTCGCCGCAGGAAAGGCGGTTTGAGATTATGAGGGATTTCGACTAATGCTCCACCTGTGAATCGGTAGGTGAAGTTTCGGCGCTGCCACCTGTGAGTCGGTGGATCAAGTTCCAGGACCATTCCATGGATGAAGCCACAGGTCTATCTCCTAAACTATTGAACCTACTCGACATTCTTTTGTGAAAGAGGACATAAAAAAAAAACATGAAACCGTTAGATTTATTCCAGTCGGTCCACTCTTTCTAAAGTTACAAGCGATCAGAGTTGAATGAATTGAGAAAAAAAGGGAAATATTTTTGATCATTTTCAAACAAATTTTGCATTTTTTTGCTGTTTTTGAATGAGGCGATTTCAATTCCCTCTGAACGTAACAAACATAAAAGAGTGAAATTAGTCCCAGAAGTAGACTTTTTTCTAAATGCCTCTAAAACATGTTCTAATATTGCCTAAAAATCGGCTTGCGAAAGGGTGTATTTTCCAAACTACTGAACCTACGGGACTTTCTTTACTGGGAGGTGAAAGAGGGCATCAAAAAGAACAAGAAAATCTTGGCTTCACTCTAATCGATCACCTCGTTTTAAAGTTACACGCGGTCAAAATTGGAAATTGAGGGAATACACTCCCCCTCCCCCCCCTTTTGGTCAATTTCAAAAAGAAAGATATCAAAATAAAGCAAGACACTATTTTCTTAATGCTATCTTTAATGGTTTTATAAGTGCGTCACAATTTTTTTTTGCATTTTTGTTAATTTCACATATCAATGTTCTCCCATATTATTTTTACCTTTTTATTATAATCACGCTTTTATTTAAACTTGTTATATACAGTCACTTTTTGTGAACACTACTTGTCACTGTTTTTCTTTAAATTTGACGTGAATGGTTGAGTCGTATGTTCTTCACACTCTAAAACTGTCTCCGATCTGGTTCTGTTGGTAAAAGAATTTCAGTCTCACTTTTTTAAACCTTAATTCGTCATACAAGAGAAAAAGAAGTAAGTTTGGTTAATATCTGAAAAAGATCATGCTTCAGAAGAAAACAGAATAGGTATTTGGTTTCGAGGTAAATTTCTCCATGAGTTACACAGTTTTTGCGTAACGCCATTTAATCAACAAAGAAAATACCAGGGAGGTTTCGAAATTGACAAAATTTCAAAATCACCCTGTAGCTCAGGAACGAGGGCAGCTGCATAATTCTCACAATTATATTTGTTTTCACAAACATATTTGTCAAAAGCACTCACCCCGTCAAACCATGCACCCTCATCAGCACCACAACTTAAGAAGTCCTCAAAGTCTACGTAACCATTCTATCTGAAACGTCAAAGTCAAACCCTGCTGGCAATTAAGCGGTCGTTTTTAGTGCTCACAACTGGCACGAAAAAAAGAAAATTTTCATTAAAAAATAACGCTAAAAGGGAAGGATTTCGCCCGATAATAAAGCGAACCAAAGGAAAACTCCCCCTGCATCGGCTTTTAAAATTCACGCATGAGAGACGTCAGGCAAAAAGTAGCATGTAGAGAGCTTTTAAAATATTTCGCATTAGACGTCAAGGGAAACGAGGGGCTGTTTTCCCTGATTTTGATCCGATCTTGCAAAATTCCGGGGGTTGAAACAACAGGCTCGGTACAAAAAAGAAAAAAAAAACGTGGTCAACGCGCCGAAAATGCAAAGGGCCAACTGACTCCTGGTGTATGACAATCGGATTAGTGACCATATTAAGGCCAGAAGCACCGTTTAATGAATGACCATATACAGGACCTGAAAAAAAAACTGGACAAAAAAGTTCTGATGGGGATTACAGACGTAATGCCTATATGCGGTCCACAGGAATATCGTCGGGAACTATTAATGCCGTTAGGCACGTTTTTTTCCTCTACATATCGGGCTTAAATAATTTGATTGGAAACGCACCAGTCAGGGGCGTAGCTCCTCAACTGAACCACCGTATTTTAGTCTCACACTTTAAACCTTCCACTACAGCTCCTTCCACTATTTAGCTTATCAGCTAAGTTTAGTTCTTACTAAAGTCTCTATGGCTTCGCCTTAGAAATTTGGGGATTTTAAGTGCTGATTCTGGAGGGCACGCCAATGGATTGGTAATCAAACCCACCGCAAAAGTTTAAGGGACGCAAAAAAAAACGTTTCTCTCTGTGTGTGTGTGCGTGTGGGGTGAAAGATCCGTGGGGTGGCGCGTCCGAGGGTGCAAAAAACTCGAGGGTAGATTTTTTTATGAATAGGATTTCGTCGTCGAACATTGGAGGGGTAATCGATAATAGTTCGATCGGCGATCGGTCCTTTTTTTAGCGAACACGCTGTGTTGAGGGTAGGTAAGGGATGAAAAATGGGGTAAAGATAGGGCCAGGTTTGCACCTTTAGTAGTAGTTGTTCCAAATCCGTCTGTCGACGTAGTTTTGTGTGCCTTTTTTCTGTGCGTCTGTGTATTTAACAGTTTGAAAGAAAGTAAGTTGATCTCTAAGGAAGCCTCAGAGTTATTTTTTGCTCTTAGTCTGTTTAGATTACTCAATTTGAAAATTTGGAGTTTTTTAAAGAGCTACATTTATCAATATGTGTCAGAGACGGGGCAAAAGCTGTTTCGCCGCCAACGTTTCGACTTTTAGTGACGCCTTACTCCAGCCTTTTTTTTTTACTTCCCCACCATTAATCTGGAAATGTAGCTATAAGTAAAACAACGCTTGAAGTCATCAGCATTGAAAAACCAAAACACTGTTAAGGTTCGCTAGTGGGTTAAGGACACGAAAAGTGCCGACGTTTCGATTTTTGTTAAGTTTTTTTTTCAGTCCTTATACTTGTGTGTGGTTTATTAACGTTTCGGCACTAAACAAAGCAATCCGAGAAGGTTTCAGTTATTTTTCTTAAAAGAGAGAGAGAAAGGCCATAGAGATCTACAAACATGGCAAAAATTTCAATAGGAAGGAGGAAATTACGTTTCTAAAAGCAGACTGGAAGCGAGTTCTACGACATACTTCAAGTGCGCCACCACTACTCCCGCCCCAGTTTCTCCACTGTATGACGGGAAGCACGGGAGATCACTTCGCCCATTGCCGCATCGCCTTTAATAAAGTCTGCCGCAGCTGTAGACAAAACGTCAGGAAGAAATGTCATTGGACCAGGGCTTCAAAGCCCGGAAAACACTTTAGATTGTATTTTGACCGCCCGTGAAAGCCTTCACAGTCAAATATGAAAATATCACAAATTAAAAAATAATGATATCAAAAGCAGACAAGAGGTGACTAGCAGTAGTGATGGGTTTAAATAAAAAGTAATATCAGAACCACAAGAGAGATTTTAAGATGCGAAGGGGACAAGCATTTAAGAATTAGTTCTATAAAAATCGTGTAAAAAAACCTTTGAAACGAAGAATAGGACGAACACTCTAACACGCAGATTACCCAGAAACAAGAAAGTGAAACAAACAACAGGATTCTTAGAATCCATAACTAAATTAAAAGCCGAAAAATTGAAAAATGGTAAAAAAACCGCATATAAAAATATGAGGATTTAAGAAGCAAAAAAAATAAAAGAAAAAGAAAAATTACAGTTTGATTTACTAAAAACGAAGATAAGAGAGGAAATAAATCAAAACCAGGTAGTAAATCAGTATATAAAAATGTTCAAGAATTTTAAATTTGTAGACAATTTATTTATAATCCCCTACAACTATCATTTGTTTAAAGGAAAAGATGCAGGATATGAAAAGTTGAAGGAACTATTAACAAACAAAAACAACAGGCTGAAAATATAATAAAAAAACTTTGACAAAAATAAGCAAATAGTAAAGCAGAGGGAGAGCAGCAGGCAAAAGAAAATAAAACCAAGAGAAATAGATTTGAAAGAGAAAATGCTGAGAAAAAAAAAGTGTTTAAAGAACCATTTCGTTTTTGATATTACGTTAACAAATATGAAAAGAATTTTCTTAATTCAATATCAGCTAGATTTTCTCTCCATGATCTGTAACTGAATGTATGCTACTTCTTCTTCTGAATCTAACAGGCAATGAAATTTTGAAAGAAAATTTTGACATAATCAAAATAAATGTACTTTTGTTTCTCCATCCTTTGCTTTTCACAGCCAACTAGATGAAGTTATATAATGAACACCCCGTATTAGTCAGTTGTAGAACCAAAGATGTAATTGTTATTCCTCAGAAATATTTAAATGTAATTGGTCTTAGGTACATGAAAATAAAACACCTTAAACTTCGTGAAATGCCGACGTTTCAATTTCAATGGAGCTATTTCTCATTTATTATCGCCGATATTTCTTTGCTAAGTGCGCTTCTCAATAAGTAAGAAACAAGTTTGTTGACAGCCTTGACAAGGCTTCAATAGACCTGTCAAATCGTCGAGATTTTACATAAAGGAAAAGAAACCTACAGAAATTTGCACTACCGAAGATTCCTTTGCCTTGAGGGTTTCAATTTAAGAAGTAATTTTTTTAAGGGCGCTGGTGATGGCTTGCGAGCCGAAACTGGTTTGCTAAAAAAAATAAGATTTGCATGGACTAAGTGTTTTATATATTTATTTTATTTTTTATGTATATTTTTACTCCCTCTTCAAGGTTTCAACACTGTGCCTAGGATGCTAACCAGTTTAGTACAGTTTTAAAATAATTAAGTTGATAACAGTATTTCAAATATAAGACAGTGAAAGGCAATATGTCATCTTGTAAAGACTGAAAATTTGTAAACATTTGTAGTATCACTTTTTAGACTTATTTATTTTTATAGTTTCCTGCTGGGTTTTTCTCCTTAACTAATTTTTCCTTCCATCTTGTTATTTCCAATTTTGTTTTTTCTCTGTTTTTGTCACCTTATCTTTTCGCCAAATCTTTTTCAGTTTTTATTTTCATTTGATGTCTTTAGTTAAGGCTTCCCTACTTCTTGGTTTTATTGATCACTTAATTCGACTACACTAATTGGTAATAACGGAGGTGTATTTATCTCCAATTGTTCTGTCACTGTTCTCTCCTTCTTATCTATTATCTTTCTGTAATTTCATCAGTTGAATTAATCTTACCCTTCATGTTCTTTCAATGAAATTTTTCTTTTTCTTTTGTTTTTGTTTCTTCGTATTTTTGTGAATCATCTTTGATCTTTTATCTAAATCAATGATGAAGAAATAGAGTTTTTCACTACCTCTAATTGACAAAACGTTGGAAAATCCTGATGACATAAAATGGCTCTCGAATTCAGGCTAAAGAGTGGCTATTGGGCAGTTCAGATGCGTTCAGAAAACCATGCAAAAACTGCATTTTCTACTGGCAAAACCACACACTAAATCACTAGACAAAAATGGTAAAAAATTTTACATTTTTAGACAATTTATTTTTCATCCCCTACAAATATCATTTGCTTAAAGGAAAAGATGCAGGATATGAAAAGTTGAAGGAACTATTAACAAACAATAACAATAGGCTGAAAATATAATAAAAAAACTTCGAAAAAAATAAGCAAATAGTAAAAGAGAGGGAGAGCAGCATGCAAAAGAAAATAAAACCAAGAGAAATAGATTTGAAAGAAAATATGCTGAGAAAAAACAAAAAAGTGTTATAGAACTATTTCGTCTTTGTTATTACGTTAAAAAATATGAAAAGAATTTTCTTAATCCAATATCAGCTAGATTTTCTCTCCATGATCTGTAACTGAATGTATGCTACTTCTTCTTCTGAATCTGACAGGCAATGAAATTTTGAAAGAAAAGAATTACATAATCAAAATAATTGTATTTTTGTTTCTCCATCCTTTGCTTTTCACAGCCAACTAGATGAAGTTTTATAATGAACACCCCATATTAGTCAGTTGTAGAACCAAAGAAGTAATTGTTATTCCTCAGAAATATTTAAATGTAATGGGTCTTAGGAACATGAAAATAAAACACCTTATACTTCGTGAAATGCCGACGTTTCAATTTCAATGGAGCTATTTCTCATTTATTATCGCCGATATTTCTTTGCTAAGTACGCTTTTCAATAAGCAAGAAATGTTTGCTTACAGCCTTGAAAAAGACTTCAATAAAGCTGTCAAATCGTCGGGATTTTACATAAAGGAAAAGAAACCTACAGGAATTTGCACTACCGAAGATTCCTTTGCCTTGAGGGTTTCAATTTAAGTAGTAATTTTTTTAAGGGCGCTGGTGATGGCTTGCGAGCCGAAACTGGTTTGCTAAAAAGAATAAGATTTGCAATAAGTATTTTATATATTTATTTTATTTTCTAAGTATATTTTTACTCCCTCCTCAAGGTTTCAACACTGTGCATAGGATGCTAACCAGTTTGGTACAGTTTTAAAATAATTAAGTTGATAATAGTATTTCAAATGTTAGGCAGTGAGAGGCAATATGTCATCTTGTAAAGACTGAAAAATTGTAAACATTTATAACATCACTTTATAGACTTATTTATTTTTATGGTTTCCTGCTGAGTTTTTCTCCTTAACTAATTTTTCCTTCCGTCTTGTTATTTCCAATTTAGTTTTTTCTCTGTTTTTGTCGCCTTATCTTTTCGCCAAGTCTTTTTCAGTTTTTATTCTCATTTGATGTCTTTAGTTAAGGCTTCCCTGCTTCTTGGTTTTATTGATCACTTAATTCGACTACACTAATTGGTAATAACGGAGGTGTATTTATCTCCAATTGTTCTGTCACTGTTCTCTCCTTCTTATCTATTATCTTTCTGTAATTTCATCAGTTGAATTAATCTTACCCTTCATGTTCTTTCAATGACATTTTCCTTTTTCTTTTGTTTTTGTTTCTTCGTATTTTTGTAAATCATCTTTGATCTTTTATCTAAATCAATGATGAAGAAATAGAGTTTTTCACTACCTCTAATTGACAAAACGTTGGAAAATCCTGATGACATAAAATGGCTCTCGAACTCAGGCTAAAGAGTGGCTATTGGGAAGTTCAGATGCGGTCAGAAAACCATGCAAAAACTGCATTTGCTACTGGCAAAACCAGACACTAAATCACTATACAAAAATTTTCAAAAATTTTACATTTTTAGACAATTTATTTATCATCCCCTACAAATATCATTTGTTTAAAGGAAAAGATGCAGGATATGAAAAGTTGAAGGAACTATTAACAAACAAAAACAACAGGCTGAAAATATAATAAAAAAACTTCGAAAAAAATAAGCAAATAGTAAAGCAGAGGGAGAGCAGCAGGCAAAAGAAAATAAAACCAAGAGAAATAGATTTGAAAGAAAATATGCTGAGAAAAAACAAAAAAGTGTTATAGAACTATTTCGTCTTTGTTATTACGTTAAAAAATATGAAAAGAATTTTCTTAATCCAATATCAGCTAGATTTTCTCTCCATGATCTGTAATTGAATGTATGCTACTTCTTCTTCTGAATCTAATGATATATTAGTCAGTTGAAGAACCAAAGAAGTAATTGTTATTCCTCAGAAATATTTAAAAGTAATGGATCTTAGGTACGTGAAAATAAAACACCTTATACTTCGTGAAATGCCGACGTTTCAATTTCAATGGAGCTATTTCTCATTTATTATCGCCGATATTTCTTTGCTAAGTGCGCTTCTCAATAAGCAAGAAATAAGTTTGCTTACAGCCTGGAAAAAGACCTCAATAGAGCTGTCAAATCGTCGGGATTTTACATAAAGGAAAGGACCTACAGGAATTTGCACTACCGAAGATTCCTTTGCCTTGAGGGTTCCAATTTAAGTAGTAATTTTTTTAAGGGCGCTGATGATGGTTTGCGAGACGAACCTGGTTTGCTAAGAAGAATAAGATTTGCACTAAGTATTTTATATATTTATTTTATTTTCTATGTATATTTTTACTCCCTCTTCAAGGTTTCAACACTGTGCATAGGATGCTAACCAGTTTAGTACAGTTTTAAAATAATTAAGATGATAACATTATTTCAAATATAAGACAGTGAGAGGCAATATGTCATCTTGTAAAGACTGAAAAATTGTAAACATTTATAACATCACTTTTTAGACTTATTTATTTTTATAGTTTTCTGCTGGGTTTTCTCCTTAACTAATTTTTCCTTCCGTCTTGTTATTTCCAATTTTGTTTTTCTCTGTTTTTATCGCGTTATCTTTTCACCAAATCTTTTTCAGTTTTTATTCCCATTTGATGTCTTTAGTTAAGGCTTCCCTACTTCTTGGTTTTATTGATCATTTAATTCGACTACACTAATTGGTGATAACGGAGGTGTATTTATCTCCAATTGTTCTGTCACTGTTCCCTCCTTCTTATCTATTATCTTTCTGTAATTTCATTAGTTGAATTAATCTTACCCTTCATGTTCTTTCAATGACATTTTTCTCTTCTTTTTGTTTTTGTTTCTTCGTATTTTTGTGAATCATCTTTGATCTTTTATCTAAATCAATGATGAAGAAATACAGTTTTTCACTACCTCTAATTGACAAAACGTTGGAAACTCCTGATGACATAAAATGGCTCTCGAACTCAGGCTAAAGAGTGGCTATTGGGAAGTTCAGGTGCGTTCAGACAACCATGCAAAAACTGCATTTTCTACTGGCAAAACCAGACACTAAATCACTATACAAAAATGTTCAAAAATTTTACATTTTTAGACAATTTATTTATCATCCCCTATAAATATCATTTATTTAAAGGAAAAGATGCAGGATATGAAAAGTTGAAGGAACTATTAACAAACAAAACAACAGGCTGAAAATATAATAAAAAAACTTCGAAAAAATAGGCAAATAGTAAAGGAGAGGGAGAGCAGCAGGCAAAAGAAAATAAAACCAAGAGAAATAGATTTGAAAGAAAATATGCTGAGAAAAAACAAAAAAGTGTTTATACAACTATTTCGTCTTTGTTATTACGTTAAAAAATATGAAAAGAATTTTCTTAATCCAATATCAGCTAGATTTTCTCTCGATGATCTGTAATTGAATGTATGCTACTTCTTCTTCTGAATCTAATGATATATTAATCAGTTGAAGAACCAAAAAAGTAATTGTTATTTCTCAGAAATATTTAAAAGTAATTGGTCTTAGGTACGTGAAAATAAAACACCTTATACTTCGTGAAATGCCGACGTTTCAATTTCAATGGAGCTATTTCTCATTTATTATCGCCGATATTTCTTTGCTAAGTGCGCTTCTCAATAAGCAAGAAATAAGTTTGTTTACAGCCTGGAAAAAGACCTCAATAGAGCTGTCAAATCGTCGGGATTTTACATAAAGGAAAGGACCTACAGGAATTTGCACTACCGAAGATTCCTTTGCCTTGAGGGTTCCAATTTAAGTAGTAATTTTTTAAGGGCGCTGATCATGGCTTGCGAGCCGAAACTGGTTTGCTAAAAAGAATAAGATTTGCATGTACTAAGTATTTTATATATTTATTTTATTTTTTATGTATATTTTTACTCCCTCTTCAAGGTTTCAACACTGTGCATAGGATGCTAACCAGTTTAGTACAGTTTTAAAATAATTAAGTTGATAACAGTATTTCAAATATTAGACAGTGAAAGGCAATATGTCCTCTTGTAAAGACTGAAAATTTGTAAACATTTATAATATCACTTTTTAGACTTATTTATTTTTATAGTTTCGTGCTGGGTTTTTCTCCTTAACTAATTTTTCCTTCCGTCTTGTTATTTCCAATTTTGTTTTTTCTGTGTTTTTGTCGCCTTATCTTTTCGCCAAATCTTTTTCAGTTTTTATTTTCATTTGAAGTCTTTAGTTAAGGCTTCCCTACTTCTTGGTTTTACTGATCACTTAATTCGACTACACTAATTGGTAATAACGGAGGTGTATTTATCTCCAATTGTTCTGTCACTGTTCTCTCCTTCTTATCTATTATCTTTCTGTAATTTCATCAGTTGAATTAATCTTACCCTTCATGTTCTTTCAATGACATTTTTCTTTTTCTTTTGTTTTTGTTTCTTCGTATTTTTGTGAATCATCTTTGATCTTTTATCTAATTCAATGATGAAGAAATAGAGTTTTTCACTACCTCTAATTGACAAAACGTTGTAAAATCCTGATGACATAAAATGGCTCTCGAACTCAGGCTAAAGAGTGGCTATTGGGAAGTTCAGATGCGTTCAGAAAACCATGCAAAAACTGCATTTTCTACTGGCAAAACCAGACACTAAATCACTATACAAAAATTTTCAAAAATTTTACATTTTTAGACAATTTATTTATCATCCCCTACAAATATCATTTGTTTAAAGGAAAAGATGCAGGATATGAAAAGTTGAAGGAACTATTAACAAACAAAAACAACAGGCTGAAAATATAATAAAAAAACTTCGAAAAAAATAAGCAAATAGTAAAGCAGAGGGAGAGCAGCAGGCAAAAGGAAATAAAACCAAGAGAAATAGATTTGAAAGAAAATATGCTGAGAAAAAACAAAAGTGCTTATACAACTATTTCGTCTTTGTTATTACGTTAAAAAATATGAAAACAATTTTCTTAATCCAATATCAGCTAGATTTTCTCTCCATGATCTGTAATTGAATGTATGCTACTTCTTCTTCTGAATCTAATGATATATTAGTCAGTTGAAGAACCAAAGAAGTAATTGTTATTCCTCAGAAATATTTAAAAGTAATGGGTCTTAGGTACGTGAAAATAAAACACCTTATACTTCGTGAAATGCCGACGTTTCAATTTCAATGGAGCTATTTCTCATTTATTATCGCCGATATTTCTTTGCTAAGTGCGCTTCTCAATAAGCAAGAAATAAGTTTGTTTACAGCCTGGAAAAAGACCTCAATAGAGCTGTCAAATCGTCGGGATTTTACATAAAGGAAAGGACCTACAGGAATTTGCACTACCGAAGATTCCTTTGCCTTGAGGGTTCCAATTTAAGTAGTAATTTTTTAAGGGCGCTGATCATGGCTTGCGAGCCGAAACTGGTTTGCTAAAAAGAATAAGATTTGCATGTACTAAGTATTTTATATATTTATTTTATTTTTTATGTATATTTTTACTCCCTCTTCAAGGTTTCAACACTGTGCATAGGATGCTAACCAGTTTAGTACAGTTTTAAAATAATTAAGTTGATAACAGTATTTCAAATATTAGACAGTGAAAGGCAATATGTCCTCTTGTAAAGACTGAAAATTTGTAAACATTTATAATATCACTTTTTAGACTTATTTATTTTTATAGTTTCGTGCTGGGTTTTTCTCCTTAACTAATTTTTCCTTCCGTCTTGTTATTTCCAATTTTGTTTTTTCTGTGTTTTTGTCGCCTTATCTTTTCGCCAAATCTTTTTCAGTTTTTATTTTCATTTGAAGTCTTTAGTTAAGGCTTCCCTACTTCTTGGTTTTACTGATCACTTAATTCGACTACACTAATTGGTAATAACGGAGGTGTATTTATCTCCAATTGTTCTGTCACTGTTCTCTCCTTCTTATCTATTATCTTTCTGTAATTTCATCAGTTGAATTAATCTTACCCTTCATGTTCTTTCAATGACATTTTTCTTTTTCTTTTGTTTTTGTTTCTTCGTATTTTTGTGAATCATCTTTGATCTTTTATCTAATTCAATGATGAAGAAATAGAGTTTTTCACTACCTCTAATTGACAAAACGTTGTAAAATCCTGATGACATAAAATGGCTCTCGAACTCAGGCTAAAGAGTGGCTATTGGGAAGTTCAGATGCGTTCAGAAAACCATGCAAAAACTGCATTTTCTACTGGCAAAACCAGACACTAAATCACTATACAAAAATTTTCAAAAATTTTACATTTTTAGACAATTTATTTATCATCCCCTACAAATATCATTTGTTTAAAGGAAAAGATGCAGGATATGAAAAGTTGAAGGAACTATTAACAAACAAAAACAACAGGCTGAAAATATAATAAAAAAACTTCGAAAAAAATAAGCAAATAGTAAAGCAGAGGGAGAGCAGCAGGCAAAAGGAAATAAAACCAAGAGAAATAGATTTGAAAGAAAATATGCTGAGAAAAAACAAAAGTGCTTATACAACTATTTCGTCTTTGTTATTACGTTAAAAAATATGAAAACAATTTTCTTAATCCAATATCAGCTAGATTTTCTCTCCATGATCTGTAATTGAATGTATGCTACTTCTTCTTCTGAATCTAATGATATATTAGTCAGTTGAAGAACCAAAGAAGTAATTGTTATTCCTCAGAAATATTTAAAAGTAATGGGTCTTAGGTACGTGAAAATAAAACACCTTATACTTCGTGAAATGCCGACGTTTCAATTTCAATGGAGCTATTTCTCATTTATTATCGCCGATATTTCTTTGCTAAGTGCGCTTCTCAATAAGCAAGAAATAAGTTTGCTTACAGCCTGGAAAAAGACCTCAATAGAGCTGTCAAATCGTCGGGATTTTACATAAAGGAAAGGACCTACAGGAATTTGCACTACCGAAGATTCCTTTGCCTTGAGGGTTCCAATTTAAGTAGTAATTTTTTAAGGGCGCTGATCATGGCTTGCGAGCCGAAACTGGTTTGCTAAAAAGAATAAGATTTGCACTAAGTATTTTAGATATTTATTTTATTTTCTATGTATATTGTTACTCAGTTACAGTTTTAAAATAATTAATTTGATAACAGTATTTCAAATGTTAGACAGTGAGAATATGTCATCTTGTAAAGACTGAAAAATTGTAAACATTTATAACATCACTTTTTAGACTTATTTATTTCTATGGTATCCTGCTGGGTTTTTCTCCTTAACTAATTTTTCCTTCCGTCTTGTTATTTCCAATTTTGTTTTTTCTCTGTTTTTGTCGCCTTATCTTTTCGCCAAATCTTTTTCAGTTTTTATTCTCATTTGTGTTCACTAGTTAAGGCTTCCCTACTTCTTGGTTTTATTGATCACTTAATTCGACTACACTAATTGGTAATAACGGAGGTGTATTTATCTCCAATTGTTCTGTCACTGTTCTCTCCTTCTTATCTATTATCTTTCTGTAATTTCATCAGTTGAATTAATCTTACCCTTCATGTTCTTTTAATGATATTTTTCTTTTTCTTTTGTGTTTGTTTCTTCGTATTTTTGTGAATCATCTTTGATCTTTTATCTAAATCAATGATGAAGAAATAGAGTTTTTCACTAACTCTAATTGACAAAACGTTGGAAAATCCTGATGACATAAAATGGCTCTCGAACTCAGGCTAAAGAGTGGCTATTGGGAAGTTCAGATGCGTTCAGAAAACCATGCAAAAACTGCATTTTCTACTGGCAAAACCAGACACTAAATCACTATACAAAAATTTTACATTTTTAGACAATTTATTTATCATCCCCTACAAATATCATTTGTTTAAAGGAAAAGATGCAGGATATGAAAAGTTGAAGGAACTATTAACAAACAAAACAACAGGCTGAAAATATAATAAAAAAACTTCGAAAAAATAAGCAAATAGTAAAGCAGAGGGAGAGCAGAAGGCAAAAGAAAATAAAACCAAGAGAAATAGATTTGAAAGAAAATATGCTGAGAAAAAACAAAAAAGTGTTTATACAACTATTTCGTCTTTGTTATTACGTTAAAAAATATGAAAAGAATTTTCTTAATCCAATATCAGCTAGATTTTCTCTCCATGATCTGTAATTGAATGTATGCTACTTCTTCTTCTGAATCTAATGATATATTAATCAGTTGAAGAACCAAAGAAGTAATTGTTATTCCTCAAAAATATTTAAAAGTAATTGGTCTTAGGTACGTGAAAATAAAACACCTTATACTTTGTGAAATGCCGACGTTTCAATTTCAATGGAGCTATTTCTCATTTATTATCGCCGATATTTCTTTGCTAAGTGCGCTTCTCAATAAGCAAGAAATAAGTTTGTTTACAGCCTGGAAAAAGACCTCAATAGAGCTGTCAAATCGGGATTTTACGTAAAGTAAGGGACCTACAGGAATTTGCACTACCGAAGATTCCTTTGCCTTGAGGGTTCCAATTTAAGTAGCATTTTTTTTAAGGGCGTTGATGATGGCTTGCGAGCCGAAACTGGTTTGCTAAAAAGAATAAGATTTGCACTAAGTATTTTATATATTTATTTTATTTTCTATGTATATTTTTACTCCCTCTTCAAGGTTTCAACACTGTGCATACCAGTTCAGTACAGTTTTAAAATAATTAAGTTGATAACAGTATTTCGAATGTTAGACACTGAGGGGCAATATGTCATCTTGTAAAGACTGCATAATTGTAAACATTTATAATATCACTTTTTAGACTTATTTATTTTTATAGTGTCCTGCTGGGTTTTTCTTCTTAACTAATTTTTCCTTCCGTTTTGTTATTTCCAATTTTGTTTTTTCTCTGTTTTTGTCGCCTTATGTTTTCGCCAAATCTTTTTCAGTTTTTATTCTCATTTGATATCTTTAGTTAAAGCTTCTCTACTTCTTCGTTTTATTGATCAAATAATTCGACTACACTATTTGGTGATAACGGAGGTGTATTTATCTCCAATAATTGTTCTGTCACTGTTCTCTCCTTCTTATCTATTATCTTTCTGTAATTTCATCAGTTGAATTAATCTTGCCCTTCATGTTCTTTCAATGACATTTTTCTCTTTCTTTTGTTTTTGTTTCTTCGTATTGTTGTGAATCATCTTTGATCTTTTATCTAAATCAATGATGAAGAAATACAGTTTTTCACTACCTCTAACTGACAAAACGTTGAAAACTCCTAATGACATAAAATGGCTCTCGAACTCAGGCTAAAAAGTGGCTATTGGGAAGTTCAGGTGCATTCAGAGAACCATGCAAAAACTGCATTTTCTACTGGCAAAACCAGACACTAAATCACTATACAAAAATGTTCAAAAATTTTACATTTCTAGACAATTTATTTATCATCCCCTACTAATTCATTTGTTTAAAGGAAAAGATGCAGGATATTAAAAGTTGAAGGAACTATTAACAAACAAAAACAACAGGCTGAACATATAATAAAAAAATTTCGAAAAAATAAGCAAATGGTAAAGCAGAGGGAGAGCAGCAGGCAAAAGAAAATAAAACCAAGAGAAATAGATTTGAAAGAAAATATGCTGAGAAAAACAAAAAAGTGTTTATACAACTATTTCGTCTTTGTTATTACGTTAAAAAATATGAAAAGAATTTTCTTAATCCAATATCAGCTAGATTTTCTCTCCATGATCTGTAATTGAATGTATGCTACTTCTTCTTCTGAATCTAATGATAAATTAATCAGTTGAAGAACCAAAGAAGTAATTGTTATTCCTCAGAAATATTTAAAAGTAATTGGTCTTATGTACGTGAAAATAAAACACCTTATACTTCGTGAAATGCCGACGTTTCAATTTCAATGAAGCTATTTCTCATTTATTATCGCCGATGTTTATTGCTAAGTGCGCTTCTCAATAAGCAAGAAATAAGTTTGTTTATAGCCTGGATAAAGACCTCAATAGAGCTGTCAAGTCGTCGGGATTTTACATAAAGGAAAGGACCTACAGGAATTTGCACTACCGAAGATTCCTTTGCCTTGAGGGTTCCAATTTAAGTAGTAATTTTTTAAGGGCGCTGATCATGGCTTGCGAGCCGAAACTGGTTTGCTAAAAAGAATAAGATTTGCACTAAGTATTTTAGATATTTATTTTATTTTCTATGTATATTGTTACTCAGTTACAGTTTTAAAATAATTAATTTGATAACAGTATTTCAAATGTTAGACAGTGAGAGGCAATATGTCATCTTGTAAAGACTGAAAAATTGTAAACATTTATAACATCACTTTTTAGACTTATTTATTTTTATGGTATCCTGCTGGGTTTTTCTCTTTAACTAATTTTTCCTTCCGTCTTGTTATTTCCAATTTTGTTTTTTCTCTGTTTTTGTCGCCTTATCTTTTCGCCAAATCTTTTTCAGTTTTTATTCTCATTTGATATATTTAGTTAAGTCTTCCCTACTTCTTGGTTTTATTGATCAAATAATTCGACTACACTAATTGGTGATAACGGAGGTGTATTTATCTCCAATTGTTCTGTCACTGTTCTCTCCATCTTATCTATTATCTTTCTGTAATTTCATCAGTTGAATTAATCTTACCCTTCATGTTCTTTCAATGAAATTTTTCTTTTTCTTTTATTTTTGTTTCTTCGTATTTTTGTGAATCATCTTTGATCTTTTATCTAAATCAATGATGAAGAAATAGAGTTTTTCACTACCTCTAATTGACAAAACGTTGGAAAATCCTGATGACATAAAATGGCTCTCGAATTCAGGCTAAAGAGTGGCTATTGGGAAGTTCAGATGCGTTCAGAAAACCATGCAAAAACTGCATTTTCTACTGGCAAAACCACACACTAAATCACTATACAAAAATGTTAAAAAATTTTACATTTTTAGACAATTTATTTATCATCCCCTAAAAATATCATTTGCTTAAAGGAAAAGATGCAGGATATGAAAAGTTGAAGGAACTATTAACAAACAATAACAATAGGCTGAAAATATAATAAAAAAACTTCGAAAAAAATAAGCAAATAGTAAAAGAGAGGGAGAGCAGCAGGCAAAAGAAAATAAAACCAAGAGAAATAGATTTGAAAGAAAATATGCTGAGAAAAAACAAAAAAGTGTTTTAGAACTATTTCGTCTTTGTTATTACGTTAAAAAATATGAAAAGAATTTTCTTAATCCAATATCAGCTAGATTTTCTCTCCATGATCTGTAATTGAATGTATGCTACTTCTTCTTCTGAATCTAATGATATATTAGTCAGTTGAAGAACCAAAGAAGTAATTGTTATTCCTCAGAAATATTTAAAAGTAATGGATCTTAGGTACGTGAAAATAAAACACCTTATACTTCGTGAAATGCCGACGTTTCAATTTCAATGGAGCTATTTCTCATTTATTATCGCCGATATTTCTTTGCTAAGTGCGCTTCTCAATAAGCAAGAAATAAGTTTGCTTACAGCTTGGAAAAAGACCTCAATAGAGTTGTCAAATCGTCGGGATTTTACATAAAGTAAGGGACCTACAGGAATTTGCACTACTGAAGATTCCTTTGCCTTGAGGGTTCCAATTTAAGTAGTAATTTTTTTAAGGGCGTTGATGATGGCTTGCGAGCCGAAACTGGTTTGCTAAAAAGAATAAGATTTGCACTAAGTATTTTATATATTTATTTTATTTTCTATGTATATTTTTACTCCCTCTTCAAGGTTTCAACACTGTGCATAGGATTCTAACCAGTTTAGTACAGTTTTAAAATAATTAAGTTGATAATAGTATTTCAAATGTTAGGCAGTGAGAGGCAATATGTCATCTTGTAAAGACTGAAAAATTGTAAACATTTATAACATCACTTTTTAGACTTATTTATTTTTATGGTATCCTGCTGGGTTTTTCTCCTTAACTAATTTTTCCTTCCGTCTTGTTATTTCCAATTTTGTTTTTTCTCTGTTTTTGTCGCCTTATCTTTTCGCCAAATCTTTTTCAGTTTTTATTCTCATTTGATATATTTAGTTAAGGCTTCCCTACTTCTTGGTTTTATTGATCAAATAATTCGACTACACTAATTGGTGATAACGAAGGTGTATTTATCTCCATTTGTTCTGTCACTGTTCTCTCCTTCTTATCTATTATCTTTCTGTAACTTCATTAGTTGAATTAATTTGGTAGTTGTTATCGATCCTCAAGTACAAAAATGTGGTGGGTTATGCGGGAACAAGATTACGAAATTTCGAGGATCGATGGACACCCTAAACCTATATTGTTAGCGTTGTCTGTCTGTTTGAGTGTGGATTTCACGAGTTGTCACTCTTCGGTTCTTGCTTGCCTACTCCAGAATATGGTTACTCAAGAATCTGCTGTCCTAAAGTGCTGTGTAAATTTAAGAATAAGGAAGACAAAATCGAATTTGTCCTGAGGATACAGAAATATATCTGCGAAACGTAGATCAATTCAAATAGTTGTCTTCGTCAATGACATTTTTCTCTTTGTTTTGTTTTTGTGTCTTCGTATTTTTGTGAATCATCTTTGATCTTTTATCTAAATCAATGATGAAGAAATACAGTTTTTCACTACCTCTAATTGACAAAACGTTGGAAAGTCCTGATGACATAAAAGTGTTCTTGAATTCAGGCTAAAGAACGGCTATTGGCAAGTTCAGATGCGTTCAGAAAACCATGCAAAAACTGCATTTTCTACTGGCTCTGACAGTTGAATGTTATGCCTTTTAGTCCCTGTTGCACTGTCCTGAAGCACCAGGCAGGTTTTAACGATTAATGAGGACTGTTTGCTTGGTCTACATAACTGGCGTCATAGTTTTTGGAAAATCATTACGTATATTTAGAACAGACCCTTAATAAATTGCGAGGAGAATAAAGAAATGTGCCTTCTATAAGAAACATGTCAAGTATCTAAGATATTTTCCAGGAAGTTATCAAAGTTGACTAAAGCTGCAGAAAACTGGCCAATCCATAAGAACCATCGTAATATTCGAAGCTTTTTGGGTCCCTTATTACAGCAAATTCATAAGAGATTTTACCTAAATCAGCTGACTGAAACGAAGCAAAAGTTTCTTTTTAGAGTTGAATGTGCTTACGCTTTCCAGAAGCTACAACAAACCTGTTGTTTATCATCGGTTGTCACTATCTGCCGCAGTTAGAGCTGTTTTTATCATTGTTCAAGAAGTCTATAGTAAAGTTAGAAAGCAATTACTGTTTGACAAGGACTTAACTAAGACAATCCGTCAGTTTTACAGGAACCTCTAAAAATAGGTTAAGGTTGGTTTTCTGAGGACCTAAATTGTCTTCTGCGTTTTAAAATCTCAGAAAGTCAAGTTGCTACATGGCTGCAATTTGGTTACGACATAGAACAACATACAGAAATATGCAGACTATACGTTTATGTTCTCTAGGATTTAAACAGTGTAACCGGCAAGAAAAAAAAGAGAAATCTGGGAAATTTATTTAATAGCAGAACTTGATTACAATGCCTCCAAAAGAAGGACAACAAACTATGTCATACCATAGCGCCGACATCTCAGGCTTTAAAGAAGTGCTGATGGAACCAATAGTATTCTCTGACCATCCAGACCAAGAACTAGTCTCTGACCATCCAAGAGTAAACTTTACGAAAGCCCAGCGCTGATGGACTTACCAAACCATCCTTTTCCAGAGAAAAATACTAATCATCCTGCAAGAACTGGCATTGTGGAGTTAGTGAGGGAGACACTTTGGAGTCAACAAAAACTTTAACAACAGGAAGCAAGCAAAAGTTCCATTGGATTTGAGAAAACGTCGATGTGAAAAACTGGTGCAAAAATTGTATCCATGACCTTGCCAGTAGAAGACTTAATGTCAGTCAGTCAGACCTCAATAGGTGCTTCAAAGCTATTGAAGAGTACGTGGGAAAACTACAGCAACTGATACATGAAGAGGGTCAGAGGAAGCTGTGGATCGAATCAGCGATCGGATGAAGGCCAGATTTGATCTGGTTGTTGAGTTGGAAAATTTGGTTCTATAATCCTAGAAGGAAAGCACTGAAACTGCAAAAGTCTTCAGAATCCTGCCTCATAAGGGCCCGAATTCTTAAGATTCTAAAGTCAATTTACGTACTTATTCAAATGACGTCAAAGGAATTATCTACTTGCAGCTTATCGATAAGAATTCGTCCGTTATGCGTCATGATCACATCATGCGAATACGAAAATTGAGTATTAAAATCTCGAGAATCAGGACTCAGGCCACGCTTTAAAACAATTTTGTTTTTACAATGAACATCCATTTCTACAAGCTAAGACTTCTTAACTGTGAATTTGTAAAGAGCTATTACTTTCCATAGTCTTGTGGTGAGGGTTTTATCCTTTTTTTCGCTTTTATTTCGGGAATGGAAACGTAATTATCTACGCCCCTGAATCCAATTTTCCGTCCCCCTGCCCCCCCCCGCTAGCCATTACCGTGTCGCTAAAGATTATTATAAGAAAACTGCCGCCCGCGTCTAATGGCTTTTCTCCCCCCAGTTTTTTTGTTATTTGGACCACACATGACTTTTTATCTCTGTTTAACCAGGGGAAAACCTACTAATAAGTTTTCCCTCTCTAAGTACGATTCGGTTGCCTTGTAGCAACATTTAACCCCCTCAAAGCGGCCCTCTGTGTAACCCCCCATCGAAGGTTGTGTATGGATGTTTATGCCCATATCATTTTTTTAAACACGTGTAAGAACAATGGCGATATTACCCGAAGAAAATTTCGAACAAAGGGTGAGTTAACTAGTGCGCAGATAACCGTAACCGCGCGTTTTTTTCTCATAGCCCTGCAGCTAAGGGTTGATATTATTTATAGTTTTTTTTCTCATCTTGATAGGGACGTCATTAGGCGAGGTAATTGGTGGGGTTGGCAAAAAAATTTTTTTTTCTCACTGTATCATTTTTTTTTCTACCACTGTGTATGCATAAGGTTTTAATTGCGCCAGGGTCCTCGCTCCTTTAGGGGCAATTTGTGCGCGACTACGAGCGCTCGGATTCGTCCCACAGGAAAGACCCTTCGGTCGTAAAAACCTGCTTCTGGCCCTTTTGTCCTTAATTTTGCCGTCGTATATGCTCATATAGGCCCTTGGCTGACGTTTTCTACACACGGTTTTGATTGCAAAACGAAACGTGTTTTTCTTTTTTTGTTTAACGGCGTTTTTTACGCAAATAATATGTGGGTGATCCATATATGACATAGGAAGTTAGATGTGTGTTTTGCCACTTTTCCACATTACTTTTTCTCACGTGACTGGATACCTTTGTTTAAAGAGAAAACAAGATTCTGCTTTGTTATTTTTTCTTTGAAATCATTGCTATACACCATTAGGTCTTCTGTCCTTACCAACTTTGACTGTTTTGTAAAGTTTTGCTGGGTGGCCCTATCGACCACAATTAAGGAGTTTGCTGCAAGAAGGGTGCAGCTCCATCTTTTGGTCTTTTTAATTTGAAATATACGTTACATGCAAAACAGTTTGGCGGATCGACTGGTACAAAAACGATGTAGATCCGATAATAAGTATAGAAATGACACGTATATATATGTTTCAACCTCTTCAGTTGTTTGGTGCAAGAGGGGTGCATCTCCGGATCTGCATCCCTTCTGCACCAAACCAACGTGAGTATTCTGTTATCATTTTCCAGTTGGTAAGTCATATTCGTTTGATATTTGAAACTTAATAAAAGGATTTACACTAAAAATTTGTTTTTTTTTTCTCAAAGAGTGCGCTAAGTATCTACTCGTTTCTTCACGAGCTTGTTGCAAAAAATGTCGGTCCAACTTTTTTCAAAGTTTTTTTCTTATTTCTCCAAAATTATTTTGTTCAAAACATTCTCAAATATTGCCCAAATATCTTTATTATTATTAGCAATTCAGGCATTTCAGCATTTCAATTAGCAAAATTTTTTTACTTAAAATAAAAACACTTTTTTTAAACATTTTTTTTAAATTTTCCAATAATTATCAAAAATTGAGCTGCACCCTTCTTGCTGCAAACTCCTCAATTATAATATTTTTTTTTTATAAAATTGTAGGTACCTGTATTGTATTATGGAGTATTTGCTCTTCACCCAGTAATGTCAAATTTATTATAGTAACTTTTAAGATTGAAGTAGTTTTTTTGTATCTTTTGATAAAGTGCTGAATAGCTACATTTGACATCTCCAGCAGGACTGCTTTAGGGACTTCAGTCTGTAACTACATCCTTACAATTTCAAAAATTTGAGAGGACGTTTTAATGTGACATACCGGTCCTTTACCGGTTTTATAGTATGTTTAAAATAAAATGCTTTAAAGAATTCTAAAGGAGCCATGTTTCATGTGACCTAATTGTGTTTCTACAAATGCAAATTCTTCAAATTCTACTTATCCAGCCGCGTCAGAGTTTCATGTGCCGCAGTTTTGCCTCTATTGAGAAATTGAAGAAAAAAGGTTAAAATCTTACAAGATACCACAAATTCTGATAAAAATGCGTAGACAAAGACAGTATTTTAACTTATTTCTTCAGCAACGTTCGTTCATAGCTAAATGGCAACGCAGCGTTCGTCTTTTGTCAGAACAAGATGGCCGATCTGCTTGGCAAGATTATAGCAGATACGTCACACAACGAGATGTCAATGTGGCGTCGTTGCCAAACGTTTATTATTTTTTTAAACAATAGTTTTATTTGGTTTTTATGGTTTGTAATGTTTCAATAAAATGAAAATAATATTATTTCTTAAATATTCTATTGCATAGGCATAGAAGTCATTTTGGTGTTCCGTGAAACGACTAGCAGCCTTCTTATAAATTTTTCTATCTAAACGCAATACAAAATGCATAAAAAAAATTAATGATGTTGACCAAAAATCGAAAGGTCAAATTAAAAATATCACACCTCATCTTGTCGAGGAGCAAAAGTTAAGATACTTAAAACTTTAAATATACCGCAAAATTAACAAGAGAAGATTTTGTCGGTTGCTTGTGGAAATTGTCCATGTCACTTTTATTGCTAATGATATTTGTTTATTGATTTTTGTATTGTTAGGCATACTTTTATGGAGGAAAAAAAATGTATAAAATTTTTAGTATAAGAATTGGATGATGTCTTTCTCTTGTTAATTTTGCTGTATATTTAAAGTTTATTGTGCCTATTGTTTTGTTATACGTATGTTGTTATTGTAGCCCTGAGGAAGACCTAAAAATAATGGTCGAAACGTTGGCGATTTCGAGAAAGTGAAGTGACTATTTGACACCCTTTCTTTTAAATCTAATTTTAAGAAATGTCGTGATATCTGAATGTGGATAAAAAAATGATAAAGTTTAGATCTTGAATATATGAAAAAACTGAATAATGAAACAACAGAAAACCGACCCCTAAATGTAAAAAAAAACAGGTGGAAAGAGGAAAAAAATCAAATAACAGAAAAATGTAAAATTTCAATGACCAGAAGTAAGGAAAATTGGGCAAATGAAACAAAGTTTAAATCTAACTCTAAAAAAATGTTGTGAATCCTGAATGTGGATAAAAACGTCAGATTAAAATTATCACACCTTCATCTTGTAGAGAAGAAAAAGTTGAGATTCAAGTAGATTAATTCTTTTGGAATATTTCTTCTAAGAGGCTTAGAAAAAAATTTAGAAATTTCCTCCATGTTTTGAATTTTTTTCGAATTACTTCGAAAGTAGTCGGATTTTTTTAAGTTTTTAAACGTCTTTTGACAAAGATTGAAAATACCCCGCTTTGCCTTAATTTAAGCGACTTTGTATATCCCGTGGTTTCCGAGATTCCAATGATACAGAGGGTCAAATTTGAATTACTCTGCACAACTAAATAGTTATTCCCCACCTACTTTTGTATATTTATCTATATTATATCTTTTATCTTTATATTATTTGAGAGAGACGACACAGAGGGTGCTCTAAGTCTAAATAAAAAAAAAAATTTTCCTATTGAGGTAGATAAAAACTATTAAAAACTAAAAATAATTCAACGGTCTAGTAATTTTTCTTCCTTAAAAATAAGTTATCAGCGTGACAGTGACTGTTAAATTTGGTTGAATATTATTTGACATTTCATATTATTGCTCCTACTTAATGTCACGATTTATGAGGCTATAAACGTATTGTTTTCAGTGTTTTAATATTGAGCTAAACGAACCAAATTAAAAAAAGTAATTTAAAATGTTACAAGATACGCAGTTTGCAAAATGTGAAAAAAAAGCGTAGACAACGTTCGTTCATAGCTAAATGGCAACGCAGCGTTAGTCTTTTGTCAGAGCAATATGGCCGATCTGCTTGGCAAGATTATAGCAGATACGTCACACGACGGGATGTCAAGGTCGCATGCAATGTTGCCAAACGTTTTTTATTTTCTTTATCAATGATTTTATTTAGTTTATATCCTTTTCAACAAAACGAAGTCAATATTATTTCTCAAAGATCCTCTAACATAGGCATAGAATTCATTTTGGTGTGACACGATGTTAATCGGAACTACATCTAAAATTCCGAATGCATCACTTCGGAGATTTCTCGGAGTCGGAATTTTCTAAATTTTAAAACGCCCTTTGACAAAGTTTGCAGCAAATGCCCAACTTTGCCCGAATATAAGCGAATTCGAAACTCTCCTGGTTTCAGAGATCCTAATGGTACAGAGGGACTAATTTGAATTAACCTGCATAACTAAATAGTTACCCCTCATCCACTCTTGTATTATATCTCTTACCTTTATATATTTTTTATTATATTTGAGAGAGAGCGAGGACACTGAGGGTGGTGCTCTAATTCTAGTTTCAGACTAACGGTAAAATTATTTCAATAACTGATTACCATGCGATTCTTAAGATCGATTCCCGTAAACTAACGGCATTCTGTCCAAAAGGCCATACCATTAGAGGCCTTATGAGAGTGTGGACGGCCATTCAGGACAATCCCTTTAATGTGACGCTAACGAAATTCAGCAGCCACGACCTTAATTTCGGACAGAAAAACCAATCAGCTCGATGGTCCGGCAGTGCTCCCTCCTCACCCCCTTGGTTTCCGGAGTCGAGCGGACACGTTAAAACAGATTGCCTAATCAATTCCTATGTCCACTACTGCCCTTCTGGATCAATCTAAATTAATCCCCGATCGGCGTTTCTCGCTTAAAGGGCCGCTGCTATAGACATTCCAAGGGCGCGCACCTTTAGTCAAAAACGAGCCTCGCGCTCTCCAAAATGGCTGACGTACCCATTTTTATATGTGTATCGTTCGCCCCCCCATTTTTCGCCACCCCTCTCCGAGTCCCCCTCGTCCTGCTGAATGTCACACCGTCGGTTTAATTCCTGTTTCGGCAAAAACAAAGCCACCCTTCGTGAATTTCTTCCCTTATACTTATACAATACATGATGGTGCGTTTGTGCCCTTATCAAGAAAGTAGAGTTTTCGTATTGCCGTATGGCGGGGGCTGCAGGCTGCTGTGCTTGGACCAAATAGCCATATACGGTAATAAAAAGCGATATAGCGAGGTGGGATAGGGAGGAAAAACAAAGGGCTTTAATAAGGCCATAACTCAGAGCCTTCATTACATTAGGTGCGGCTCAAAGAATAAGAAGATGGCGACGGTAATAATAAGAAATGAAAGGCGGGGGTGGCCAATTGGAACTTTGATAAGGATCGGAAGAAAAAGCCTAATGGTTTAATCCAAGATCCACCACGCTAAGTAAAATAAATGTATAACTGTTACATAATTTGACTACAGTGTCGAGTTGCAGTTGTACCTCAACGTGGTTCAAAACCTAGAAGATTTTTGAAACCAATTCACCAATAAAGATTTGCAAGATAGCAAGATGTATTTAAAAAGTGGACGAGATATATTATCGATGTTTGCATTGTTGTGGGCGCAGCTTTTCTGCCTAGCAGAAGTGTAAAGGATATCGCAACTTTTCAGGAGAAACACAAAATTAAAAAATCATCATAATTTTCAAAGGAGGTCGTCGAAATATTCAGCCAAAATTATTTGTTACAGACTTTGATTCAAATGATGTCAGATCGTGGAGAGCATGAAAATTTGGCAGAAAAATGTAAAATGGGAATATTTTTTGGGACACCTTGTACTATCAAAACAGAAATCAACGCTCTATTTCTTACGTAACTACTAGAGCTAACAAAGGAAATCGATTGGTATAGATTTATAGACAAAAATTCGAAATTTGCATGTGGAGCATGTGAGCAACCGCCCAGGAAACCAAAATTTCTAGGTCAAAATCCCGCACAGCAATTTTGAGAGCTTGTATCTCCTTTTGATGAAGATTTACTCAAACATATACAGGGTGTCCCAAAACTCAACATCATTCCTTGGAGAGGGGATAGGCCAGCTCATAACTGACCAGAATATCATAATATGACTTTAGTACAAAATTTATGAAAAAAAGAAAGATATGAATGCAGCAAAAATTTTGTTTTCCCAATAGTAAAGCATTAGTAATGTTTCTTTGGTCCTTCGTCAATAACAAGACTATATTCAGGGTTTCGTAGCAACATTTGGAATCTTATAATATGGAATTTTGTAGCTGTGGCACTCAAAAACTGAGCTAAGGTGCGTATTTTTACAAAATTCATAAAAGTCACGATATCTCAAAAACTACCAACATTTTACTAAAGCCATATTCTGATATTCTGGTCAGTAATAATGTGCCCTTTCACCTATCCAAGGGGTGACGTTGAGTTTTGGGACCACCAGGAAACCAAAATTTTGAGATTAAAATCATGCATCGCGATTTTTGAGAACTTATATCTCGTTTCAATAAAGATTTATACAAAAATGTTACAAGAAAAACAAGATTACAATTTTTGAGCTAATTTCTGAATCTCTATCTGTAATAGTAATTGAGCACGGGGGCCCAAAAATGAAGTAAAAATTTTGCATTTTTTTCAGTTTTCTCAAAAACACGTAAACGGCAACTTGTTCTGATTGCTCCTTCCACTATTCCCTCCACTATTCTGCTCTATCCCTTATTTATATAGGCATCCCTATTCCTTTCAATCTCCTATTTATATAACCATTGATGATTTCTCCGTACCACCTATTTGCGAATTAAGAAGTGTTATTGCTTTCACGACAAACATAACAATCAAACATTTTTAAAAATTTCAAAGGGATAAGGTCGTGAAAATATTCAGTGTAAATCAATTGTACAGATTTTGATACAAATGATATCAAATCATAGAGGGGACAAAACTTTGTAATAAAAATACAAAAATTGTAATTTTTCTTTTCAAATGACGCTTCATCTTTTCGTCAAAGCAAAGCATCATTTTCTCACTGTTTTGTATTGAATAGATCATTTGTGATCACATTGTATAGATCATTTATAAATTTTAATTATTACTTTATACTCTCATCCGAGCTGCTTTACTGTCATGACGTATAATGATAAAAAAGCATAATTTTCAACTACTTGGAAACGTAAAAATGATAAAAAGTTTTCGAAACCGTTTTAAAGTGGGATAGAGAAAGAATTATGGAGAAGACAGCGTTTAAAAGAAAGATGCATAGATCTTTTTTTTGCATTAGTACGAAAGGTAGGACCGTAAATTGGTAGAACAAGTTATATCTGATTAATTTAGATTTGATAAAGCAAAAATTATAGAGAAACTCACAAGAAAAAAGTTAGACATCGTTTAAAAGAGAGATCCATAGATCTTTTTTTGCATTAGTGTCGATAAACAATTGATAAAACAAGTTATGTCTAGTTAATTTAGGTTTGGTAAAGCCAAAAATTATATGAAACTCGAAAGAAAAAAGTTTTCGAAACCGTTTTTAAGTAATAATGAGTGGGATAGGGAAAGACTTATGGAGCAGACAGCGTTTAAAAGAGAGATGCATAGAATTTTTTTTTGCGTTAGTGCGAAAGGCAGGATCGTAGGGCCCGAATTTGTATAATTGCTAGAACAAGCTATATCTAGTTAATTTAGGTTTGATAAAGCCAAAAATTATAGAGAAACTCGCAAGAAAAAAGTTTTCGAAACTGTTTTTAAGTAATAATGAGTGGGATAGAGAAAGACTTATGGAGAAGACAGCGTTTAAAAGAGAGATGCATAGAACCTTTTTTTGCGTTAGTGCGAAAGGCAGGACCGTAAGGGCCCAAATTTGTGTAACTGTTAGAACAAGTTATATCTAGTTAATTTAGGTTTGATAGAGCCAAAAATTATAGAGAAACTCGCAAGAAAAAAGCTTTCGAAACCGTTTTTAAGTAATAATGAGTAGGATAGGGAAAGACTTATGGAGAAGACAGCGTTTAAAAGAGAGATGCATAGAACCTTTTTTTGCGTTAGTGCGAAAGGCAGGACCGTAAGGGCCCAAATTTGTGTAACTGTTAGAACAAGTTTTATCTAGTTAATTTAGGTTTGATAGAGCCAAAAATTATAGAGAAACTCGCAAGAAAAAAGCTTTCGAAACCGTTTTTAAGTAATAATGAGTAGGATAGGGAAAGACTTATGGAGAAGACAGCGTTTAAAAGAGAGATGCATAGATCTTTTTTTGCGTTAGTGCGAAAGGCAGGACCGTAAGGGCCCGAATTTGTATAATTGCTAGAACAAGTTATATCTAGTTAATTTAGGTTTGATAGAGTCAAAAATTATAGAGAAACTCGCAAGAAAAAAGTTTTCGAAACCGTTTTTTAAGTAATAATGAGTGGGATAGGGAAAGACTTATGGAGAAGACAGCGTTTAAAAGAGAGATGCATAGATCTTTTTTTGCGTTAGTGCGAAAGGCATTACTCTAAGGGCCCGAATTTGTATAATTGCTAGAACAAGTTATATCTAGTTAATTTAGGTTTGATAAAGTCAAGAATTATATGAAACTCGCAAGAAAAAAGTTTTCGAAACCGTTTTTAAGTAATAATGAGTGGGATAGAAAAAGACTTATGGAGAAGACAGCGTTTAAAAGAGAGATGCATAGAACCTTTTTTGCGTTAGTGCGAAAGGCAGGACCGTAAGGGCCCAAATTTGTGTAACTGTTAGAACAAGTTATATCTAGTTAATTTAGGTTTGATAGAGCCAAAAATTATAGAGAAACTCGCAAGAAAAAAGCTTTCGAAACCGTTTTTAAGTAATAATGAGTAGGATAGGGAAAGACTTATGGAGAAGACAGCGTTTAAAAGAGAGATGCATAGAACCTTTTTTTGCGTTAGTGCGAAAGGCAGGACCGTAAGGGCCCAAATTTGTGTAACTGTTAGAACAAATTATATCTAGTTAATTTAGGTTTGATAGAGTCAAAAATTATAGAGAAACTCGCAAGAAAAAAGTTTTCGAAACCGTTTTTTAAGTAATAATGAGTGGGATAGGGAAATACTTATGGAGAAGACAGCGTTTAAAAGAGAGATGCATAGATCTTTTTTTGCGTTAGTGCGAAAGGCACGACCGTAAGGGCCCAAATTTGTGTAACTGTTAAAACAAGTTATATCTAATTAATTTAGGTCTGATAGAGCCATAAATTATAGAGACACTCACAAGAAAAAAGTTTTCGAAACTGTTTTTAAGTAATAATGAGTGGGATAGAGAAAGACTTATGGAGAAAACAGCGTTTAAAAGAGAGATGCATAGATCTTTTTTGCGATAGTGCGAAAGGCAAGACAGTAAGGGCCCGAATTTGTGTAACTCTTAGAACAAGTTATATCTAGTTAATTTAGGTTTGATAGAGCCAAAAATTATAGTAAAACTCGCAAGAAAAAAGCTATCGAAACTGTTTTTAAGTAATAATGAGTAGGATAGGGAAAGACGTATGGAGAAGACAGCGTTTAAAAGAGAGATGCATAGAACCTTTTTTTGCGTTAGTGCGAAAGGCAGGACCGTAAGGGCCCAAATTTGTGTAACTGTTAGAACAAATTATATCTAGTTAATTTAGGTTTGATAGAGTCAAAAATTATAGAGAAACTCGCAAGAAAAAAGTTTTCGAAACCGTTTTTTAAGTAATAATGAGTGGGATAGGGAAATACTTATGGAGAAGACAGCGTTTAAAAAAGAGATGCATAGATCTTTTTTTGCGTCAGTGCGAAAGGCATTACCGTAAGGGCCCGAATTTGTATAATTGCTAGAACAAGGTATATCTAGTTAATTTAGGTTTGATAAAGTCAAGAATTATATGAAACTCGCAAGAAAAAAGTTTTTGAAACTGTTTTTAAGTAATAATGAGTGGGATAGAGAAAGACTTATGGAGAAGCCAGCGTTTAAAAGAGAGATGCATAGATCTTTTTTTGCGTTCGTGCGAAAGGCAGGACCGTAAGGGCCCAAATTTGTGTAACTGTTAGAACAAGTTATATCTAGTTAATTTAGGTCTGATAGAGCCATAAATTATAGAGAAACTCGCAAGAAAAAAAGTTTTCGAAACTGTTTTTAAGTAATAATGAGTGGGATAGAGAAAGACTTATGGAGAAAACAGGGTTTAAAAGAGAGATGCATAGATCTTTTTTGCGATAGTGCGAAAGGCAGGACCGTAAGGGCCCGAATTTGTGTAACTGTTAGAACAAGTTATATCTAGTTAATTTAGGTTTGATAGAGCCAAAAATTATAGAGAAACTCGCAAGAAAAAAACTTTCGAAACTGTTTTTAAGTAATAATGAGTAGGATAGGGAAAGACTTATGGAGAAGACAGCGTTTAAAAGAGAGATGCATAGAACCTTTTTTTGCGTTAGTGCGAAACGCAGGACCGTAAGGGCCCAAATTTGTGTAACTGTTAGAACAAATTATATCTAGTTAATTTAGGTTTGATAGAGTCAAGAATTATAGAGAAACTCGCAAGAAAAAAGTTTTCGAAACCGTTTTTTAAGTAATAATGAGTGGGATAGGGAAATACTTATGGAGAAGACAGCGTTTAAAAGAGAGATGCATAGATCTTTTTTTGCGTTAGTGCGAAAGGCATTACCGTAAGGGCCCGAATTTGTATAATTGCTAGAACAAGTTATATGTAGTTAATTTAGGTTTGATAAAGTCAAGAATTATATGAAACTCGCAAGAAAAAAGTTTTCGAAACTGTTTTTAAGTAATAAAGAGTGGGATAGAGAAAGACTTATGGAGAAGACAGCGTTTAAAAGAGAGATGCATAGATCTTTTTTTGCGTTAGTGCGAAAGGCACGACCGTAAGGGCCCAAATTTAACTGTTAAAACAAGTTATATCTAATTAATTTAGGTCTGATAGAGCCATAAATTATAGAGACACTCGCAAGAAAAAAGTTTTCGAAACTGTTTTTAAGTAATAATGAGTGGGATAGAGAAAGACTTATGGAGAAGACAGCGTTTAAAAGAGAGATGCATAGATCTTTTTTGCGATAGTGCGAAAGGCAGGACCGTAAGGGCCCGAATTTTTGTAACTGTTAGAACAAGTTATATCTAGTTAATTTAGGTTTGATAGAGCCAAAAATTATAGAGAAACTCGCAAGAAAAAAGCTTTCGAAACCGTTTTTAAGTAATAATGAGTGGGATAGGGAAAGACTTATGGAGAAGACAGCGTTTAAAAGAGAGATGCATAGATCTTTTTGGCGATAGTGCGAAAGGCAGGACCGTAAGGGCTCAAATTTGTGTAACTGTTAGAACAAGTTATATCTAGTTAATTTAGGTTTGATAGAGCTAAAAATTATAGAGAAACTCGCAAGAAAAAAGCTTTCGAAACCGTTTTTAAGTAATAATGAGTAGGATAGCGGAAGACTTATGGAGAAGACAGTGTTTAAAAGAGAGATGCATAGAACCTTTTTTTGCGTTAGTGCGAAAGGCAGGACCGTAAGGGCCCGAATTTGTATAATTGCTAGAACAAGTTATATCTAGTTAATTTAGGTTTGGTAAAGGCAAAAATTATAAAGAAACTCGCAAGAAAAAGTTTTCGAAACCGTTTTTAAGTAATAATAAGTGGGATAGAGAAAGACTTAGGGAGAAGATAGCGTTTAAAAGAGAGATGCATAGATTGTTTTTTGCATTAGTGCGAAAGGCAGGACCATAAGGGCCCGAATTTGTGTAACTGTTAGAACAAGTTATATCTAGTTAATTTATGTTTGATAGAGTCAAAAATTATAGAGAACCTCGCAAGAAAATAGTTTTCGAAACCGTTTTTTAAGTAATAATGAGTGGGATAGGGAAAGACTTATGGAGAAGACAGCGTTTAAAAGAGAGATGCATAGAACCTTTTTTTGCGTTAGTGCGAAAAGCAGGACCGTAAGGGCCCGAATTTGTGTAACTGTTAGAACAAGTTATATCTAGTTAATTAAGGTTTGATAGAGCCAAAAATTATAGAGAAACTCGCAAGAAAAAAGCTTTTGAAACTGTTTTTAAGTAATAATGAGTAGGATAGGGAAATACTTTTGGAGAAGACAGCGTTTAAAAGAGAGATGCATAGATCTTTTTTTGCGTTAGTGCGAAAGGCATTACCGTAAGGGCCCGAATTTGTATAATTGCTTGAACAAGTTATATCTAGTTAATTTAGGTTTGATAAAGTCAAGAATTATATGAAACTCGCAAGAAAAAAGTTTTCGAAACTGTTTTTAAGTAATAATGAGTGGGATAGAGAAAGACTTATAGAGAAGACAGCGTTTAAAAGAGAGATGCATAGATCTTTTTTGCGATAGTGCGAAAGGCAGGACCGTAAGGGACCGAATTTGTGTAAATGTTAGAACAAGTTATATCTAGTTAATTTAGGTTTGATAGAGCCAAAAATTATAGAGAAACACGCAAAAAAAAAGCTTTCGAAACCGTTTTAAGTAATAATGAGTAGGATAGGGAAAGGCTTATGGAGAAGACAGCGTTTAAAAGAGAGATGCATAGAACCTTTTTTTGCGTTAGTGCGAAAAGCAGGACCGTAAGGGCCCAAATTTGTGAAACTGTTAGAACTAGTTATATCTAGTTAATGTAGGTTTGATAAAGTCAAGAATTATTTGAAACTCGCAAGAAAAAAGTTTTCAAAACTGTTTTTAAGTAATAATGAGTGGGATACAGAAAGACTTATGGAGAAGACAGCGTTTAAAAGAGAGATGCATAGATCTTTTTTGCGATAGTGCGAAAGGCAGGACCGTAAGGGCCCGAATGTGTGTAACTATTAGAACAAGTTAAATCTAGTTAATTTAGGTTTGATAGAGCCAAAAATTATAGAGAAACTCGCAAGAAAAAAGCTTTCGAAACCGTTTTTAAGTAATAATGAGTAGGATAGGGAAATACTTATGGAGAAGACAGCGTTTAAAAGAGAGATGCATAGAACCTTTTTATGCGTTAGTGCGAAAGGCAGGACCGTAAGGGCTCAAATTTGTGTAACTGTTAGAACAAGTTATATCTAGTTAATTTAGGTTTGATAGAGTCAAAAATTATAGAGAAACTCGCAAGAAAAAAGTTTTCGAAACCGTTTTTTAAGTAATAATGAGTGGGATAGGGAAATACTTATGGAGAAGACAGCGTTTAAAAGAGAGATGCAAAGATCTTTTTTTGCGTCAGTGCGAAAGGCATTACCGTAAGGGCCCGAATTTGTATAATTGCTAGAACAAGGTATATCTAGTTAATTTAGGTTTGATAAAGTCAAGAATTATATGAAACTCGCAAGAAAAAAGTTTTCGAAACTGTTTTTAAGTAATAATGAGTGGGATAGAGAAAGACTTATGGAGAAGACAGTGTTTAAAAGAGAGATGCATAGATCTTTTTTGCGTTAGTGCGAAAGGCACGACCGTAAGGGCCCAAATTTAACTGTTAAAACAAGTTATATCTAATTAATTTAGGTCTGATAGAGCCATAAATTATAGAGACACTCGCAAGAAAAAAGTTTTCGATACTGTTTTTAAGTAATAATGAGTGGGATAGAGAAAGACTTATGGAGAAAACAGCGTTTAAAAGAGAGATGCATAGATCTTTTTTGCGATAGTGCGAAAGGCAAGACCGTAAGGGCCCGAATTTGTGTAACTGTTAGAACAAGTTATATCTAGTTAATTTAGGTTTGATAGAGCCAAGAATTATAGAGAAACTCGCAAGGAAAAAGCTTTCGAAACTGTTTTTAAGTAATAATGAGTAGGATAGGGAAAGACTTATGGAGAAGACAGCGTTTAAAAGAGAGATGCATAGAACCTTTTTTTGCGTTAGTACGAAAGGTAGGACCGTAAGGGCCCCAATTTGTATAATGGCTAGAACAAGTTATATCTAGTTAATTTAGGTTTGATAAAGTCAAGAATTATATGAAACTCGCAAAAAAAAGTTTTCGAAACCGTTTTTAAGTAATAATGAGTAGGATAGGGAAAGACTTATGGAGAAAACAGTGTGTAAAAGAGAGATGCATAGAACCTTTTTTTGCGTTAGTGCGAAAGGCAGGACCGTAAGGGCCCGAATTTGTGTAATTGTTAAAACAAGTTATATCTTTAACTTGTTTTAATTTAGATTTGATAAAGCCAAAAATTATAGAGAAACTCGCAAGAAAAAAAGTTTTCGAAACCGTTTTAAAGTAATAATGAGTGGGATAGAGAAACACTTATGGAGAAGACAGCGTTAAAAGAGAGATGGAGAGATAATTCTTTTGCAGTGCGAAAGGTGGGCCCCTAAGGGCCCAAATTGGTATTATTGTTAGAACAAGGTATGTCTAGCTAATTTAGGTTTGATAAAGCCAACAATTACAGTAAAATATCTCGCGAGAAATGTTTTCGAAACCGTTATAAAGTAATAATGAGTGGGATAGAAAAAGACTTATGGAGAAGACAGCGTTTAAAAGAGAGATGCATAGATCTTTTTTTGGACAGTGCGAAAGGCAGGTCCGTCGATCCGAGGATGGTGGTATACTTATATTTTACCCCTAAGGAAGAGTTCAATAAAGGTTGAAACGTTGGCAATTTCGCAAACGTGAAGTATTTTTTATGTACTACATGTGGACGTAAAATTAAACTTTTTGGCCGCCACTAAGTTTGTCCGCCCGGGTTTTTTGCACCCCCTGCCTCTGTCCCTCCTTACCTATCTCTGAAAGATCTGACAACATCCTTATTCCATCTACTTCTCCTGCAATATGTTTCTATTACTGATTTTTACTATAGCTAGAAACTCTTGTCTCTTCTCCACTCTAGACCCACTTAAAAATATTAAATAGTCATCTCGAGTCCAGAATTGGTGTCGGATGAGGTCGGCTCCCCCCCTTGGCCCCCCAATATCCGATAATCCAAAACAAACACAAACAAGATAAGCCTCTTTCCCTACGAAAAGCAATCGTTATAAAAAGCGTCCAATTTTTTACGCAAACGAAGCCAAGGAGCGAGGCGACGACGAAATATAGAACGAAATCTCGAAATTGCCGCTCTCGGGCATTCGAAAAAGCTTTTGTGCCTTTGATGATTCGCCTGCATCTCATTTTCCCGTATGTGAGAATCGAATTTGACGAAAGGCAAAGAGTGGTGAATACCAATCGGGACGGGCCTTTAGTGTCGCTATGGCTGATTCCTCCCTATTTCCCTCTTTTTTTTCGGCCTCTCACTCATGTTCCAAATACTTTATAAGATCACCTACGGTGTCCACACGATCCTTATAAGCTAATCAACATCAGAAACAAGTTGTAAATGAAAACGTCAAAAAAAAAACAATAAAAAACAATAGAAAAGAAATTAAGAATACAATTTACATCAAGAATAGAATAAGAAACAACAAGTTTAAAACACCAAAACATTAAGATTGTAAACACCAAAAAGCCAAATGCAGAAATATCAAAAATTCAACGCACCTTGAGTTGAGTGACTAATAAAGCAAAAAACGTCAAGAAGTGAGGAGAAATTGGAAAATCAGAATGATAAAATATTAAAAGGAAAAAGGTAAAAAAACTAAAATAGAGAATTATTATAAGAAATGCTTTCATATCTGAATATGAATGAGAAATCACAATGATGAAGTAAAGGAAAACTACAGTAAGAGAAAAAATAAACATGTAGCAATGTAGCAGTAGGAACATAGTTTTGAATATAAAGAAAATTGTAACATCAAAAAGTAGGAACTTGAGTGAAAATCGCAATAATGAAGTAAGAAACGCCATGTGTTGAACGCATCGATAAGAAGAAGCAAATCAGGTAGCAAGAGGAAGAAAAGTAGAATGAGTAAGTCACAAACAGCAAAATAAGAACAACTGAACAAAAGGAACAAAGTTTAAATCTAACTCTAACATTATCTTAAAGAACTATGAATTCCATGGAAAAAATAAAATTAAAGTAATGAACAGTAGCTGATATAAAGGACAAAGCAGTTAATTTTAAAAACTAAAATAAAAAGGAAAAAAAACAAAATTTCAGAAAAAGAACAAAACAAAACTAGACACGAAAAAAGTGGATATTGAAGAAGAATTCTAAGAAATGTTTGTGATGTTTGATGACAAAAAGATAAAAGATGTGAGGCTCCTTATGAATAATTGTAAACAGGAACATATTGTCTCAAGATTAGAAAAAGAGAAAAATTGAAAACTGCAACAACAAGATTGTAAACAACAAAAAGCCAACTGCAGAGATATCAAAAATTCAAGGCACCAATAAAGGCAAAAACATCAACAAGTGAGGAGGAAGAGGAAAGTTATATTGACACAAAAAGATAAAATATAACGAGTAGAAATAAGAAAAATTGAGAGATAGGAACAAAGTTTGACAATCACTCTAAGAGATGACGTGATGTCTAAATGTGTGTGAAAAATCGCAATGATGAAGTAAAAGATACTGCAGAAAAAGAAAAAAAAAATCAGTTAGTATTCTTACTAACTAAGGTCAAAAATTTGCAAACTAAAAACTGACGCCTCAGTTGACAGCAGGGACGATAGGGTATCAACAAAGGGAAGTTGGTACCCTTTTTCTGTTAATCTCATTTTTTCTTCAGCTTTTTACCTGATTTTGTTTATTACACTTTCTCTTACTTCATCACTAAATCGTCTAAATGTGTGTGAAAAATCGCAATGATGAAGTAAAAGATACTGCAGCAAAAGAAAAAAAAATCAGTTAGTAAGAAGTGTTCAGTGAATCAGTTAGTAAAAAGATAAAAAATCAAGTTCGCTGGAACAAGTAAAACTTCAAAAAGCAGAAATAAGATAATTGTAACAATAAGAACAAAGTTTCAAAATAACTTTAAGAAAAATTGTGACATCTGCTGATTGAATATGGGTAAAAAAAACACAATAATGAAATAAGAAAAATCCATGTGTTGAGTGGATCGATAAGAAGAAGCAAATCAGGTAGCAAGCGGAGGAACAAAAAAGAAAGAAAAAAATAATAGAAAAAGATAAAAACTCAAAGAGCAAAAATAAGTAAAGTTGAGCAAAAGTGACAAAATTTAAATCTAATTCTAAGAAATGTGGAAACACCTAAAGGTGGATTAGCGATAAAAAATGTAATAAAACAAGAGGAAACTAAACTTTGCAATAAGAGGAAGAAATCAGATCAAACGTAACAAACTCAATTCGAATCAAAGTGATATTATTCAAACAAAAAGTTGACGCTAAACCAGCAAAATCAAACTGACGTTCAAAGGACCGAGACCGAAAGGTCAAAAATTTGCAAACTAAAAACTGACGCCTCAGTTGAGAGCAGGGACGATAGGGTATCAACAAAGGGAAGTTGGTACCCTTTTTCTGTTAATCTCATTTTTTCTTCAGCTTTTTACCTGATTTTTTTTATTACACTTTCTCTTACTTCATCACTAAATCGTCTAAATGTGTGTGAAAAATCGCAATGATGAAGTAAAAGATACTGCAGCAAAAGAAAAAAAATCAGTTAGTAAGAAGTGTTCAGTGAATCAGTTAGTAAAAAGATAAAAAATCAAGTTCGCTGGAAAAAGTAAAACTTCAAAGAGCAGAAATAAGATAATTGTAACAATAAGAACAAAGTTTCAAAATAACTTTAAGAAAAATTGTGACATCTGGTGATTGAATATGGGTAAAAAAAACACAATAATGAAATAAGAAAAATCCATGTGTTGAGTGGATCGATAAGAAGAAGCAAATCAGGTAGCAAGCGGAGGAACAAAAAAGAAAGAAAAAAATAATAGAAAAAGATAAAAACTCAAAGAGCAAAAATAAGTAAAGTTGAGCAAAAGTGACAAAATTTAAATCTAATTTTAAGAAATGTGGAAACACCTAAAGGTGGATTAGCGATAAAAAATGTAATAAAACAAGAGGAAACTAAACTTTGCAATAAGAGGAAGAAATCAGATCAAACGTAACAAACTCAATTCGAATCAAAGTGATATTATTCAAACAAAAAGTTGACGCTAAACCAGCAAAATCAAACTGACGTTCAAAGGACCGAGACCGAAAGGTCAAAAATTTGCAAACTAAAAACTGACGCCTCAGTTGAGAGCAGGGACGATAGGGTATCAACAAAGGGAAGTTGGTACCCTTTTTCTGTTAATCTCATTTTTTCTTCAGCTTTTTACCTGATTTTTTTTATTACACTTTCTCTTACTTCATCACTAAATCGTCTAAATGTGTGTGAAAAATCGCAATGATGAAGTAAAAGATACTGCAGCAAAAGAAAAAAAATCAGTTAGTAAGAAGTGTTCAGTGAATCAGTTAGTAAAAAGATAAAAAATCAAGTTCGCTGGAAAAAGTAAAACTTCAAAGAGCAGAAATAAGATAATTGTAACAATAAGAACAAAGTTTCAAAATAACTTTAAGAAAAATTGTGACATCTGGTGATTGAATATGGGTAAAAAAAACACAATAATGAAATAAGAAAAATCCATGTGTTGAGTGGATCGATAAGAAGAAGCAAATCAGGTAGCAAGCGGAGGAACAAAAAAGAAAGAAAAAAATAATAGAAAAAGATAAAAACTCAAAGAGCAAAAATAAGTAAAGTTGAGCAAAAGTGACAAAATTTAAATCTAATTTTAAGAAATGTGGAAACACCTAAAGGTGGATTAGCGATAAAAAATGTAATAAAACAAGAGGAAACTGAACTTTGCAATAAGAGGAAGAAATCAGATCAAATGAGGAAGGAAATCAGATTAACAGAAAAAAGGGAAACCTCAAAAAGCAGGAATAAGGAAACTGAACAAAAGAAGATCTTGGATGGATGGAAAAACCAAAATAATGGAGTTTTTACTCCATTCCTCCCACCTTCTAAGAAAAAGTCATATTAACAGAAAAAGATGAAACCCCAGAGAGCAGTAAAAATGAAAATTTAGCAAATGGAACAAGGTTTAAATAAAACCAGAATAATGAAATAAGAGGAGACCCAACTTTGTAATAAAGCAAAAAAAAACAGGTCAAAAGAGGAAGGAAATCAAATTAACAGAAAAAGAGTTTCACCATAATAAGGAGGAATAAGAATAATTGTGGTCGAGAGGAATAAAGTTTAAATATTGCACAGATGGAAAATCAGCGTGATGAAGTAAGAGAATGTGTAATAAAAAAAATCAGGTAAAAAGCGGAAGAAAAAATCAGATTAACAGAAAAAGGGTACCAACTTCCCTTTGTTGATACCCTATCGTCCCTGCTCTCAACTGAGGCGTCAGGTTTTAGTTTGCAAATTTTTCACCTTTCGGTCTCGGTCCTTTGAACGTCAGTTTGATTTTGCTGGTTTAGCGTCAACTTTTTGTTTGAATAATATCACTTTGATTCGAATTGAGTTTGTTACGTTCTGAGGGGATTGCAAGCGTACCATTCCGATCAAAAACAGCAAACAAATTTTTCCAAAAATTTTTCAAAAATGCCCAAACGGGGGGTGGGATATTACGACTTTTTCCTCAATTCTTAACTTTGACCGCCTGTAACTTGAGAACGCCTCGAGTGATCGGAGTGACTCCAACTGTTTTTTGTGCAATATTTTCGGAAATAGACCCCTTCAGAGGTCAATTTTTAAGCACTTTTAGAATCGCGTTTTTTGACCAATTTTTAAAAACCTCTTTAGATGTTAAATTCATTCGAAGTGAGTTTGTTACGTTCTTATGGGATTGCAAGGGTACCATTCCGATCAAAAACAACAAAAACAATTTTCCGAAAATGTCCAAAGGGGATGGGGGAGGGTATTACGACTCTTTTCTCAATTTTCAACTTTGACCGCCTGTAACTTAAAAACGCCCCTACCAATCGGTGTGAATCCAACTGTTTTTTCCTCTTCTTGATGTCCTCTTTCACCTCACACCACCGAGATACATCTCCGAAGATAGACCCCTTCGGTTGTTGATTTTTAGGCACTTTAGAATCGTGTTTTTGGACCATTTTAAAAAAAAAACCACTTTAGAGGTTAATTTCGTTCGAAACGAGTTTGTTAGGTTCTTAGGGTATTGCAAACGTGCCATTCCGGTCAAAACATCATTGAAAATGTCTAAAGAGGGGATATTACGACCTTTTTCTCAATTCTCAAATCTGACCGCCTGTAACTTGAGAACGCCTTGACCGTTCGATAAATGAATCCAACTGCTTTTTCCTCTTTTTGATGTCCTCTTTCACGTCCGAAAGTTCTGTAGGTGGCACTTTTAAAATCGTGTTTTTTGACCATTTTTGAAAAAAAAACACTTTAGGGGTTAATTTCGTTCGAAATGAGTTTGTTAGGTTGTTAGGAGATTGCAAACGTCCCATTGCCATCAAAAACAGCAAACAAGTTTTGCTGATTTTTTTTTAAATGTCCAAAGGGGGGGGGGGGGGATATTACGACTTTTTCCTCAATTCTTGACCGCCTGTACCTTGAGAACGCCTCGACCGATCGGAATGACTCCAAGTGTTATTTCCTCTTCTTGATGTTCTATTTCATCTCCCACCTTGGAAGTTTTGTAGGTAAAGTATTTACGGAGATAGACCCTTTCGGAAGTCAATCTTTAAGCACTTTCAGAATCGCGTTTTGTGACAATTTTTAAAAAAACCTCTTTAGATGTTAAATTCATTCGAATTGAGTTTGTTACGTTGTTAGGGAATTGCTAGTGTACCATTCCGATCAAAAACAACAAAAAAAAAATTCCGAAAATGTCTAAAGGGGAGGGGGGAGGGTGGGAGGGTATTACGACTCTTTTCTCAATTCTCAATTTTGACCGCCTGTAACTTAAGAACGCCCCTACCGATCGGAGTGAATCCAACTGTTTTTTGCTTTTTTTTGATGTCCTCTTTCACCTCCCACCGTTGGAAGTTCCATAAGTGCAATATTTTCGGAGATTGATCCCTTTGGAGGTCGATTTCAAAAGTCGTCAAAATGAAACTTTTTAGTTGTGCGTTTGTATTTATCAGTCAGTCAAACCAGGATCTCAAAGAAATCTACAAAAAGTCGAAAAAAAGGGAGGGGCGACCACCCTCCCCCCCCCTCCTTCCGGCCCTTCTCTGGATCCGCCACTGACCAAACGTCACTTTACAGGTAAAGTTCGTCTCATCTGGTAATATATGTCAATCGGTAAAAGTCCTTCAGGCAGGTGCTGTGATGAGTTTGGAGTAATTTTTTAGTTTCGATTCGAGGTTATCATCAGTGCTAGAAATTTGCCTTAAAAATATTAAAGTAATTAGAACTACAAACAAGCGAGAACGAAGACAAGGCGCGACAGTAACGAGTAGATACGTGTTCTTTTTTTTTAGTAGAACAACTGGCGATATCCATGGGATGTAAGATCGCTCGATGATTTTGAATAAAACTCTAAAATTACTTAAGTCCACTGAACAAGAATGCAATTTTAAATTTAATTAAATTGAGACAGTATGTTGGTCTCAACGTTTCAATCCAAAACTGGACGATTTCCTTCCCGCGTTCAACCCCTCCCGCTCTGTCTATCGAACATCAAATTCCTGTCAATTAAAAGACCATTCCCGGGTCCAGAGGCAGTTTCTGGCACACGTGCAGGCAACATGGATATCTCGTAACATGCACATCGGAGATCCAATATGCCCGATGCGCGCCATTCCTATTTCTATTTTCCATGTTGCCTAATAGGTTTTCCAATTTTGAGAATTGGCCGATCTCTTTCTCTCTCTTCTGACATGCATCGCGGGTCCGAAATGATAAGAGTGATGACGATGGCGTGTTTGGAGGTGCAAAAGTACACACAAGTTAATTGGACTCGGTTCCTCTAGGAGCGGGGGCGTTATACTTACGCATTACGTAAGTTTTGAGACTGTCAGGGGCAATTGACTGAACACCACTCCCGGGAGGCCGTTTCATCCCGCATACATATATTTGTATGTAAATAAAAAGGTCACGGGTTGGCACAGGTGCGCTATATGTCACCCGCAATACGGAGCGCCCTTTTATTTCAAGTAAAGAAGGCCGCGTTCATCAGCAGAATTTTGCCCGTTTGTACGTCCTCCCCTCCGATCCAATTTCTTAAATCAAACATAAATAATACGATCGTATTAATAAAGGGCCGTCCCAGGCAAAGGGTATGAAGTATGGACGTTTTTTTTATGACAGGTACCGGAAAGGCCTTTTATAAAAAAGCGACGAAATTAGGGGTGGGCCGGGCGAGGAGGTGCGGGACGCAGAGGCCCAAGAATGACAATTTTGATAAATCGACGCAGACTTTAGGTCGGAGCTGAAGATTCCTGGCACGTAGATGAAACAGTTTCGCAGTGTATACGTTTTCTTAGAACGATGAGCACAGCGGCGCCCCTACACCCTCACACCTTAATTTCGAATCAGCAGGACAAGCTCCAGGGTCAAAAAAAAATTAAATTAGCCACTTGCTGGAGACTTGTGCGTCAGTAGAGTTTCGCTTCAGGACTTAAAAACGACTGTGAAATAAATTCCAAAGTTGGATGTGCCGCCTTTGTTGGCGGCCTGTCAAATTAATCAAAATCCCTCCTGACCACCCTCTCTGGATCAAATGCTATTAGTTATTGAGGAGTTTTAGGACGCCTATATCGACTGCATGGAAACCCTCTTTCAATCCCGCGGTGGAGACTCCACAAGAAGTGTTTTAAATTATTCTTAATTTGTCGGAAAGAATAACACGGCGCTGTATACAAGTACAAATCAGTAGTTCCTTGCAGGGCAAGGTTAAAGCGCAAAAACTCTCGATAATGTCCCAGAGAGGGACGCTGTCCGAGTTTTCAATAACGCTCGAGTTTTCCGTTATTTTATTTTCCAGGAGATGAAATTTAAACTTGGTGTGCTCATAGATGACTTTGGCGACAGATAAATTGCTAGCACTAAATCATTTCTGAATTCTAACAAAAAAAGCATTAGATGGCAATTTGGGAAAAAGATTGTTCATTAGAAACTCGATCAAGCTGACTCTGAATTTTTGATGGAAAATGACGGAGTAACAAGAGTTGAAGATATTTTTATTTCTTCATTCTTATCTCCATTCCACAGCCAACTTGATATGACTTTTCCTAACAAAATTTTTGGAAAACTTTAGTAGAATTCCCTAATGCCAGTTTTTCTAATGTACTAGAGGATGCTAGTGGATGTATGTGAGCTACAGAGCCCACATATCTGTGAGCTCTGTTGTTGAAGTTAGATCAGTTCTACTTTGTCTTTGGTTAGTTCAGGTTAGTACAGTACTGTTTTTCCCTTGGTTAGGTTATATCAGTTTTACTTATGGCGCTTCTGAACTTTGAGGCCTGTTAATTGCTGTACATAAATGTGGCCTGTGTTGGTTAGGTTAGTTCAGCTTTACTTCGCCTTTGGTTAAGTTATTTTAGATTAGTTCAATTCTATATTTCCTTGGGTTAGGTTAAGTTAGTTATATAGTTAGTTAAGATTTTTTGGTGTGCTGTTTGATTTTTTGGTTTGGTTAGTTATATTGAATTCATTTATAAAAATTTTTTTTTTGTGTAGGTTAGCTTAGGTTAGTTTATGTTAGTCCAAGTTAGATATCACTTTATTTTCATTAAATTTGGTAACGTTGCATAGCGGCAGAAGCACTATAACGATCTGTCATTGTTATAAATATTGTCTCATATTTGGTATTTTGGAGGACAAAATGATTTTCAATGTATGACAGTATGACCTAAAATTTGCTTTGTGAGAAAAAGGAATAATAAAGAAATAGAGTCAAAATGTAGGAAATTACAATATTTGGTGTTTTTGGTAGCCATTATTTTGCAGGTCAACAACTGGTGTTTTCAACGAATTTCAAGTTTCCGGCATCAAATATGTTTTAGAAGCTAAATGGATATGGTTAGTTAATTCACTATGGGAATGCGGACTGAAACCTTACAATAATTTATAGTTTTTATAAAGGCAAAAGAAAGGAAGAAGTTGATATGCCGAAGAAGAAAAAGAGGATCATTCTCAGCACTATAAATAAAAATGGTTATTTTGTAGATTACAGCGATAAAGTGAGGGGATGTAGAATCTTTTTCTCGTCTAAGTGTCAATCCCCGATGATGAAGTCAACAAACACAAAACCAAAAATAACAAACACCAAGAAATATCACTAGATGTAAGTGAACATGAAGAGATAGTTTCCATGAAAGAATATAACAAAACATAAGCGAAGAAGAAAGAAACTGAACTTGATTCATCGGTTTTCAAAGTTCGAAAGACATTTAGAAAACCTATTATCCTAGAAAAATGCTATCAGTTTTTATAGTACATCAAAAGCTTAAGTAGCTGCAAGCAAAGAATGTGATAAAGCAACACTTCAAAATTAACATGATGAAAAAAAAACAATAAAATACACAAAGCTACAGCTGAATACCTCGAGTATGCAAAGAACAACACTACTTATGTGGCGGAACTTCATCCACCGACTCACAGGTGGCAGCATTAGTAGAAATTCTTCATAACGTCACACCGCCTTTCTTTCGCCGAATTTGTCTTCAAATACAAGTTCCAAATATCCTTCAAATACCAAGAATAATAAAAAATGTTTTCTGGGAATACATTTCCCATTTATGGCACTTCATTTTTGACGCCGATACTTATCTATGGAGATTGATTGAAGAGCTGCACGTAAACACTACGATCAACAAATCATTAGAAGCTGAAGACTAGCAGCAAAACAGCATGCGCCCATTTAAAAAAAAAATCAAGTAGGCCATGGAATTAGAACAATAGGTCTGAGATGACTTCATAACAAAAATTTAACGTCGAAAATATCATAAAATTATTACAACAATATCATAGAATAATTTTTATTTTTTTCATAAACTTATCTCAGGCTTGAGCCTTAATTCCATGGCTTGCTACGAGGTTTTTTTTATGAACAGCCTTTATTATTATATAACTCCAGGTAGAACAAGTAATCCATCTCCTTGATGATACCATTTCACACCACTTATGTCACCATGAAAACAATTATTTATTGTTATGTCCTAGACCAACGTCCAAATATTGAATCATTCAAAACCAGCCACTAATACAAAATGAAATATTCCACTGTATCCATACCAGGCGATAATAAAATAAGATAGTACCAAGACAGTATCTAAACGTTAGTTCAGGTTAGTTCAGGTTAGATTTAGATGTCGTCTGAAAAGGAAAGTCAGCAATTACACTACAAGAAAATTTACCTCGTTTGGGTAGACGTAGAAGGTGAAAAGAAGTCTCATGTCTTGAAACGATCTCTGAAAGCGCAGAATTCGCTAAAAAATATGTGATTATGGTTCAAAATTGCATATGATGAATATTCTAGCTGACTCTGGAGCCACAAACATCGTGGTTATTGGTTAGCTCAACGAGAAAGATCTAAACAAAGATACAAATGAACCACAGGTTAAAATATTGAATGAAACGAATATCAAGAGATTCACGTCATGATGCGCGAATAGTATACAAAAAAATTTTCTTCTTGATGTCTTCTTTCTCCTAGAGTAAACAGAAATTCCGTTGATTCAATACTTCTGGAGATCATTTGCACAAAACAGAAAATTTTCTTCATCGATAACATTCATTCAGGTGACGCCTTGCTTGAATTCTAGAGAAACATTGGAAAGCCTGCAACTTATAAAGAGCCTTTGCGGCGAGAAGTGAATTTCCATTGGTCACGCAATCGGGCACCATAGTAACCGCACTGTCAAGTCGTGTCAAGGTTTATAAAAACGTCCTGCTTATAGGCTTGTCCTAGAGAATGCAGCAATACCTTAAGAGTAGGTACGAAGAAAACGTACTAATATGCTAATTCTTGTTGATAATGATCCAGAGCCACTCTGATGTAAACAGATTTGGCAAGAAATTACAATAATGGCACAAATGGCCAAGAAATTAAATTATAGAAAAAATTAATAATAAGAAACCATAGAAAGAGAAGAAGTGTGTCAATATGTGCAATTGTTGTCCTCTTGGCGGACCGATTTCAGCTCTAAGCCATCATCAGCAGTGAAAACTTCACCCCCCTTTGCTAAATGAAAAATATTAACACTTTTTATACCGGTTTTGAATACAATGAGACGGTTTCAATCCCTTCTTAATGAAACAAACTTGTTACATACGACTGGAATTATTCCCACAAATGGATTTTTTTTAAATGTAAAAAAAATCCCCTTTTTACGTGAAATAACGTGAAATTTTCATTATAAAAGTGAAATTTTTATATGAAATTTTATAAAAAAGTTATTGAACCTCTGCTATTTCCGTTGGTGGGAGATCAAAGAAGATGTAAAGAAGAACAAAAAGCAGTTTTATTTATTTCAATCGGTTCATTTGATGAAAAGATACAGGAGGTTTAATTTAAAAATTGAAAAAAAAATAAAGAAATACCCCCCTTTTGGTAAAATATAATAAAATTGAATTTTTATTTTTCTTCTTGATATCGTCTTTCTCCTATAGCAAACAGAAATTCCGTTGATTCAATATTTCTGGAGATGACTTGCACAGAACAGAAAATTTTCTTTCGATAACTTTCATTCAGGTGACACCTTAATTCTAGAGAAACATTGGAAAACCTGCAACTTATTAATAGCCTTTGCGGCGAGAAGTGAATTTCCATTGGTCACGTACTCGGTCACCGTAGTAACCGTACTGTCAAGTAGTGTCAAGGTTTATTAAAACGTCCTGCTTATAGGCTTATCCTAGAGAATGCATCACTACCTTAAGAGTAGGTACGAAGAAAACCTACTAATATTCTAATTCTTGTTGAGATAAAGATCCAGAGCCACTCTGATGTAAACAGATTTGGCAAAAAATTACAATAATGGCACAAATGGCCAAGAAATTATATTATAGAAAAAAATAATAATAAGAAACCATAGAAGGGGAAGAAGAAGTGTGTCACTATGCGCAATTGTTGTCCTCTTGGCGGACCGGTTTCAGCTCTAAGCCATCATCACCAGTGAAAAGTTCACCCCCCTTTGCTAAATGAAAAATATTAACACTTTTTATACTGGTTTTGAATACAATGAGACGATTTCAATCTCTTCTTAATGACCAAACTTGATAGATACGACTGGAATTATTCCCACAAGTGGATTTTTTTTAAATGTCTAAAAAAATCCTTTATTTACGTGAAATAATGTGAAATTTTCATTATAAAAGTGAAATTTTTATATGAAATTTTATATAAAATCTATTGAACCTCTGCAATCTCCGTTGGTGGGAGATCAAAGAAGATGTAAGGAAGAACAAAAATAGTTTCATTTATTTCAATCGGTCCATTTGGTGAAAAGATGCAGGAGGTCTAATTTAAAAATTGAAAAAAAAAGAAATACCCCCTTTTGTAAAATATAATAAAATTGAAATTTTATTTTTCTTCTTGATATCTTCTTTCTCCTATAGCAAACAGAAATTCCGTTGTATCAATATTTCTGGAGATGATTTGCACAGAATAGAAAAATTTCATTCAAGTGACGGCTTAATTCTAGAGAAACATTGAAAAACCTGCAACTTATTAATAGCCTTTGCGGCGAGAAGTGACTTTCCATTGGTCACGCACTCGGTCACCGTAGTAACCGCACTGTCAAGTCGTGTCAAGGTTTTTTAAAACGTCCTGCTTATAGGCTTGTCCTAGAGAATGCATCACTACCTTAAGAGTAGGTACGAAGAAAACCTACTAATATTCTAATTCTCGTTGATAAAGATCCAGAGCCACTCTGATGTCAACAGATTTGGCAAGAAATTACAATAATGGCACAAGTGGCCAAGAAATTAAATTATAGAAGAAATTAATAATAAGAAACCATAGAAAGAGAAGAAGTGTGTCACTATGTGCAATTGTTGTCCTCTTGGCGGACCGGTTTCAGCTCTAAGCCATCATCAGCGGTGAAAACTTCACCCACCTTTGCTAAATGAAAAATATTAACACTTTTTCTACTGATTTTGAATACAATGAGACGATTTCAATCATCCAGGGCCACTTTGATGTAAACAGATTTGGCAAGAAATTACAATAATGGCACATATAGCCAAGAAATTAAATTATAGAAAAAATTAATAATAAGAAACCATAGAAAAAGAAGAAGTGTGTCACTATGTGCAATTGTTGTCCTCTTGGCGGACCGGTTTCAGGTCTAAGCCATCATCAGCAGTGAAAACTTCACCAGCCTTTGCTAAATGAAAAATATTAACACTTTTTATACTGGTTTTGAATACAATGAGACGATTTCAATCTCTTCTTAATGAAACAAACTTGTTACATACGACTGGAATTATTCCCACAAGTGGATTTTTTTAAGTGTCAAAAAAATCCACTTTTTACGGAAATAATGTGAAATTTTCATTGTAGAAATGTAATTTTTATATGAAATTTTATATAAAATCTATTGGACTTCTGCTATTTCCGATTTGGCAAGAAGTTACAATAATGGCACAAATGGCCAAGAAATTAAATTATAGAAAAAATTAATAATAAGAAACCATAGAAGGGGAAGAAGAAGTGTGTCACTATGTGCAATTGTTGTCTTCTTGGCGGACCGGTTTCAGCTCTAAGCGATCATCAGCGGTGAAAACTTCACCCACCTTTGCTAAATGAAAAATATTAACACTTTTTATACTGGTTTTGAATACAATGAGACGATTTCAATCATCCAGAGCCACTTTGATGTAAATAGATTTGGCAAGAAATTACAATAATGGCACATATAGGCAAGAAATTAAATTATAGAAAAAATTAATAATAAGAAACTGTAGAACAAGAAGAAGTGTGTCACTATGTGCAATTGTTGTCTTCTTGGCGGACCGGTTTCAGCTCTAAGCCATCATCAGCGGTGAAAACTTCACCCACCTCTGCTAAATGAAAAATATTAACACTTTTTCTACTGGTTTTGAATACAATGAGACGATTTCAATCATCCAGGGCCACTTTGATGTAAACAGATTTGGCAAGAAATTACAATAATGGCACATATAGCCAAGAAATTAAATTATAGAAAAAATTAATAATAAGAAACCATAGAAAAAGAAGAAGTGTGTCACTATGTGCAATTGTTGTCCTCTTGGCGGACCGGTTTCAGGTCTAAGCCATCATCAGCAGTGAAAACTTCACCAGCCTTTGCTAAATGAAAAATATTAACACTTTTTATACTGGTTTTGAATACAATGAGACGATTTCAATCTCTTCTTAATGAAACAAACTTGTTACATACGACTGGAATTATTCCCACAAGTGGATTTTTTTAAGTGTCAAAAAAATCCACTTTTTACGGGAAATAATGTGAAATTTTCATTGTAGAAATGTAATTTTTATATGAAATTTTATTTAAAATCTATTGGACCTCTGCTATTTCCGATTTGGCAAGAAGTTACAATAATGGCACAAATGGCCAAGAAATTAAATTATAGAAAAAATTAATAATAAGAAACCATAGAAGGGGAAGAAGAAGTGTGTCACTATGTGCAATTGTTGTCTTCTTGGCGGACCGGTTTCAGCTCTAAGCCATGATCAGCAGTGAAAACTTCACCCCCCTTTGCTAAATGAAAAATATTAACACTTTTTATACTGGTTTTGAATACAATGAGACGGTTTCAATCCCTTCTTAATGAAACAAACTTGTTACATACGACTGGAATTATTCCCACAAATGGATTTTTTTTTAAATGTAACAACAATCCCCTTTTTACGTGAAATAATGTGAAATTATCACTATAAAAGTGAAATTTTTATATGAAATTTTATAAAAAATCTATTGAACCTCTGCTATTTCCGATGGTGGGAGATCAAAGAAGATGTAAAGAAGAACAAAAAGCAGTTCTATTTATTTCAATCGGTCCATTTGGTGAAAAGATACAGGAGGTTTAATTTAAAAATTGAAAAAAAAATAAAGAAATACCCCCCTTTTGGTAAAATATAATAAAATTGAATTTTTATTTTTCTTCTTGATATCTTCTTTCTCCTATAGCAAATAGAAATTCCGTTGATTCAATATTTCTGGAGATGACTTTTACAGAACAGAAAATTTTCTTTCGATAACTTTCATTCAGGTGACACCTTAATTCTAGAGAAACATTGGAAAACCTGCAACTTATTAATAGCCTTTGTGGCGAGAAGTTAATTTCCATTGGTCATGCACTCGGTTACCGTAGTAACCGCACTGCCAAGTCGTGTCAAGGTTTATTAAAACGTCCTGCTTATAGGCTTGTCCTAGAGAATGCATCCCTACCTTAAAACTACGAAGAAATATTCTAATTTTTTTGAGTGATGATTGCTTAGTGTGGATCAATGAAACTAATTTAGTGCCAAAACGTCGACGCTATACAACGTTTCTACACCTTGTAGTTTCATTGATCCACACTAAGCAATCATCAGTCAAATATATACTTGAGATCCCTTGTTTGTTTCAACTATTCTAATTTTTGTTGATAAAAATCCAGAGTCACTCTGATGTAAATAAATTTGGCAAGAAATTACAATAATGGCACAAATGGCCAAGAAATTAAATTATAGATACAATTAATAATAAGAGAACATAGAAGGGGAAGAAAAAGTGTGTCACTGTGTGCAATTGTTATATTGAATGTCCTCTTGGCAGACCGGTTTCAGCTCTAAGCCATCATCAGCGGTGAAAACTCTCCCCCCCCCCTGGTAAATAAAAAAAAAACTTGTTATGAGGTTTTGAATAAAATGAGACGATTTAAAATTTTGTCTTAATGAAACAAACTTGATACGTACGAGTGGAATTATTCCCATAAGTAGATTTTTTTAAATGTCTAAAAAGCGGACTATAAAATTGAAATTTTTATATAAAATCTATTGAACCTATGTTTCCGTTTGTGGGAGGTCAAAGAAGATGTAAAGAAGAACAAAAAAACAGTTTGATTTATTTCAATCGGTCCGTTGGGTGAAAAGATACAGGAGGTCTAATTTAAAAATTGAGAAAAAAGATAGAAATACCCCCTTTTGGTAAAATATAATAAAATTGAATTTTTATTTTTCTCTTTTTGAACAAGTTCAAACGTATAAAAAAAAAATTAAAAAAGTGCCTAAAAGTCGGTCACCGTGGGTATCTATCTGCCAAACTATTGAACCTATAGAACTTCTAAAAGTAGCCAATTAATAATCCAAATAATTCGTTGCTTTAATTATTTAAGCATTGGTAAGCCTGCAACTTATTAAGAGCCTTTGCGGCGAGAAGTGATTTCTTATTGGACACGGCGAGGGTCATCCTGGTCACCGTGCTCTCAAGCCGTGTCAAGGTTTATTAACCTGCCCTGCTTATAGGCTTACCCTGTAAAATACACCACTACCTTAGGCCAATCAAGAAAATCTATTAATATATTCTAAATCTCGTTGATAAAAGTTTCATAGCCTCTCTGATGTGGCAAGAAATTTCAATAAGGGCACAAATGGCCATGAAATTAAATTATAGAAAAAAAATAGTAAAAGGATGTTGGAGGGGAAGATCGGAATCTTTTGTTTGCTGTTTTTGGTGGGACTTCCGATGGTGGGAGGTGAAAGAGGACATCATGAAGTGGACAACACAATTGGATTCACTCTAATCGGTCCAGGCGTTCTCAAGTTACAGGCGTTCAAAATTGAGAATTCAGAAAAAAGTCGTAATACCCCTTTGGAGATTTTCAAAAAAAATTCGGAGATTTTTTTTTTGCTGTTTTTGATGAGAATGGCACGTTTGCAATCCCCTGAGAAGATAACAAACTCAATTCGAATTAACTTCTAAAGAGCTTTTTTTTTTAAATGTTTAGTAGGACGGGTTTAGGTCGTAAGCCATCATCAGACCAGCCCAAAATGTGTCAAAAAAGTTGTTACAAAGTATACACACCTTTGCTGACCCTTGAGCAGTCTGACACCGTGCACACGGCATTAACTTGTTTAATAATAAAATAGAGCAACATTGAATGGAACTTAAGGCTCAGAAGGTGATGGCAAGTTAACAAAAGGCCAATTTTCCTCAAAATAAGGTTGTACCTCTTTTTATTTAATTTTTTCACATTTTATCAATTTTTTTGCATATTTTTTGACCTGGATTTTCAAAGTTTTTAATTTCAAGTGTGAGAGTGTTAAAAATATGACAGATAATTTCAAAATGTATGTACCCCATCTCATTTGCTGAATATTTCTCATTTCCATGGACATTTCTGCTAAAATTACTAGGACATTGGAGTTTAAGAATGTTAAATAAATGTAAGCCTGCAACTCACCACTAGCCTTTGAGGCGAGAAGTGAATTTCTATTGGCTACGAAGTCAATCACAATGGTAACCGTGCTGCCAAGCCCTGTCAAGGCTTATTAAACCGCTACGTTTGCAGGGTTGTTCTACAGAATTTATGATTACCTGGAGCTAATGATGAAAATTGATCAGTATGCTCCAAATCTTGTTAATTAAGTTCCATAGAACCTCTGACGTACATTGACGTGACAGAAGAGTAATTATCTCAAAAAACTAAGCAGTGTTACCAGGTCAGGACTGCAGATGAAAATTTATGATGTTCTCTAATGGTGATTTGATTTTATACATTTTATAAATAATAGTCTACAAAAGTAGTTATGTATCTGTAATCCTTAATAAATATACATGTTATTCATATGTATTCCCGTTAAAGTCCAGGCAAAGTGTTACAATGAAACAAAATACGTAACATAATAGTTCGTTCGACTCGAGCAGGAAAAAAACGAAATAAGGCAACAAAAGGGGGGAAATAAGAAAATGAAGGAATATGAATCTCCCGGGAGCGAAAAGGACCGTGCTCCTAATTGCCGATGGTGTAAGAGAGATAGCGATACGCCTCTCGCCGGACAAGTCTTGCATATATGATGATAGAGATACGGGGAATAGGGGGAAGAAAATTAGACATTTTGTTTTCTTTGTCTCGCTCCAGGCAAAGGGTGGCTCCGGAAGAATATTTTCGCTATCCGCTTGATTTTGCAATAAAAATACCTATTTCGTGCACGATGTAAAAGCGGACACTTAGTCTCCAAACTATTTTAACTTGATATGAGCCCTCCCCCCCTTATATGAACCCCTGCGGTGGTTATTAAAGCTAAAGGTTTATCTTTGGCCGAAAAGCGGTTTTTGGGGTGATTCCCCAAACTCCTAGTCTCTTTATATATACGAGTTTCCAATTAAAGTTACTTCGTGGAAACGGCGGCGAAATATCCATTATCCTAAATCCATATAAAAGGAAATATCTCCAATAGGATTTGAATCAAAGCCCGGCCAATGACGGATCGTATCGATTGAGCTCTAAATGGGCCCATTTAGCCCGGGTGTGTATTTGGGAGTCCCCCCGGGGGCCCCCTTCCTTGCCCGCCCCCCCCCCCTGCAGCCGTCCCTGCGATACATTAAGGCGTGCTAAATTATCTTCGTTTTTGGATCGGGCGCGCGGAAAATGGAAATAGTTTCTGTCTCTTTTCCGTTTATACTTATATATCCATCGTGATTGAATATGGGATATTAAAGATGGTGGGAAAATAAGGTGGGGGGAGGGGGGGGAAGCTGTTAAGAAAGGAAACTTTTATTTAAAGTAAAAGGATTTACTAGTTTTCTACAATGTCTTGTTGTTTGACACAGAAATATAAAGTTTTCGGTACTTATGAGTAACTGCGGCAACGTTGCCTCAAAACAAACGAAGCATCGCTTGAGAGGCCCGGTGGCTGTTCCTCCTTACTCAAATCCATTAAAATTACCGCGGTCCTTTGGACGGAAGTGCAACGTTGCCGCTTCTAAACATGGAGAATTCCTGAATTACTTGAACACACACGAATATAGATTCCAAATTATGACATAAAGAAAAATGAGTTAAGATTAAGTTGAAGATGAGAAAAGAAGAAACAAAAAGTAAGAAAAATAAGGTTAGGTTTTATCTACCTATAATAAATTAGTACAAAAGTTGTACAAAATTGAGAAGAATGATTCGAAAAGGGTCCAAAACACGAAAAAGGTTTCTTACTTTACGCTATAGGGTAGGTATGAGAGGAGAAATTAGGGGGGACGTGGCAACGACGGACAGAGTTGTATGTGTGTGTATATGATATACATACATACACACATGCCGTTAGCGCGCGAAAAGAAGAACGGAGCAAGGGCGGGCCCTGGCCGGCGCGGGGGCGGAGACAATATGGCGGACGACATTACCCCCTCGCTCTCCAGGGAGGAATTATAATTGCATACGTAATGGGGATGTGTGAGTGTTGGGGACCAGGGTCGACTCGTGATTGGTGACACTTGACACTTTTCAAAAAAAAGATGCTAATGGAGTGATTTTGTTTTTGAGATACCCTGTATCCAAAATAATAAGCACGTAGTCAGTGTTTTCAAAAATGAAAGAGAAACCGAGAGCGAAGTACAACAGAAGAATAAAAGGTCAACAAATTAAACACATTAAGGTTAGCGACAGAGCAATAAGATCACAAAACGTGCCATTGTAGAAAATCACACAAAATTTTATAGTCAAGATAAAATATAGGATCGGACGCAAGAAGGAAATAATGGACTAAAAAAAATCGAAATGGGTGATATGAGTAGAAGTTAAAAATAAGTAAACATGGAGAACAATTTGAAAAATTGAACAAAAAGGAAAAATTATTTTGGTTTCACTGCAATGTATTTGACAAAACCATAGACGAAGAGCACAAAACTTCTGTTAATAGAACAAAAACCTACTGGAGACTACATTGACAATAAACGGGACTAAAAAAAAATAAAATTCGCGATATGTAAAAAAAATCGTAACATGTTCCAAAAACGATATAGACGACACTATGAAAGAGACCAAAAGTTAAAGTTAACATACGGCTCAAAAGATGCAGTAAGAGAGCTAATGTATTGTATGCATGTATATGAAGGGTGTTCTTAAAAAAACCCTTACAACAAGCCGTGGAAAGCCTAAAAACGTAATAAACTCAATTCAAATAAAATTAACCTCTAAAAGGTTTTTTTTAGTTGGTCAAAAAACGCGATTCTTAAAGTGCCTAAAAATCGATCACCGAAGGGATCTATCTCCGTAAATACTGCAACTACGGAACTTCAGATGGCGGGAGGTGAAAGAAGACATCAAGAAGAGGAAGAAACAGTTGAAGTCGAGGCATTCTCAAGTTACAGGCGGTCAAAATTGAGAATTGAGGAAAAAGTAGTACCCCCCATTTTAAAAATTTTGGGATTTTTTTTGCTGTTTTTAATAGGAATGGCATGCTTGCAATCCCCTAAGAACAAAACAAACTCAATTCGAATGAAATTAACTTCTAAACGGGTTTTTTTTAAATGGTCAAAAAACGACGTGTATGAAGTGTCTAAAAATCGACCAACGAAGGGGTGTACCTCCGAAAATATTGCACCTACGGAACTTCCGATGGTGAGAGGTGAAAGGGGACATCAAGAAGAGGAAAAACAGTTGGATTTACTCCAATTGGTCGAGGTGTTCTCAAGTTACAGGCGGTCAAAGTTGAGAATTGAGGAAAAAGTAGTAATACCCCCTTTGAAAATTTTCAAAAAATTTTAGAATTATTTTCTTGCTGTTTTTGATCGGAATGGCATGCTTGCAATCCCCCAAGAATGAAACAAACTCAATTCGAATGAAATAAACTACTAAACGGGTTTTTATAAAAATTGTCAAAAACGCGATTCTAAAAGTGTCTAAAAATCGACCAACGAAGAGCTCTACCTCCGAAAATATTGCACCTACGGAACTTCCAATAGCGGGTGAAAGGGGACATCAAGAAGAGGAAAAATCAGTTGGATTTACTCCAATCGGTCGAGGCGTTCTCAAGTTACAGGCAGTCAAAGTTGAGAATTGAGGAAAAAGTAGTAACACCCCCTTTGAAAATTTTCAAAAAAATTTGGGAAACTTTTTTTGCTGTTTTTGACCGGAATGGCATGCTTCCAATTCCCTAAGAACGAAATAAACTCAATTCGAGTGAAATTAACTTCTAAAAGGGCTTTTTTAAAATTGTCAAAAAACGTGATCCTGAAAGTGCCTAAAAATTGACCACCGAAGGGGACATCAGGAAGAGGAAAAAACAGTTGGATTCACTCCAATCGGTCGAGGCGTTCTCAAGTTACAGGCGGTCAAATTTTAGAATTGAGAAAAAAAAATACGCCTCTTTGGCCATTTTCAAAAAAATTTTGGATTTTTTTTTCTGTTTGTGATCGGAATGCCACGTTTGCAATCCCCTAAGAATCTAGCAAACTCAATTCGGATGAAATTAACTTCTAAAAGGGTTTTTTTTTTAAATTGTCAAAAAACGCGATCCTAAAAGTGCCTAAAAATCGACCATTTCAAACAAAAACATAAAAATTTGCGTTTTTAGAAGACGTAGGTTATTTTTAATAAATTCTTCAGTTCTAATTCTGAACCTGCTTTGTCCAAAAATGTTTAATTTGGATTTTTAGCCGCTTTAAATATGTTTTTTAATCAATTCTTGCCTCATTGAAGATCTAAATTTTTCAAGAAACATTAAATTTGTATTTTAATGATTTTTATATAATAAATAAGCGTGATCCTAACCGAATTTTTGCAAAAAAACACCACATTTTCATTTTGAGATATTTTCTAGTGCGAATTTACATATTTTGAGCCAAATATTAATTTTGCTAATAACAAGAAATTAATTTTCTCTTAAAACTGAATGAATGAATTACCAATTTTTCCAAAAACATAAAAACTTTTAATTCTAGACAATGTGTGTTATTTTTAGCCGAGTTTAGCCCTAATTTTAACCCGAATAAAGACTATGAAAAAAAATTATTAAGTTAATTATGAATTTTTGGCAGCTTGATTTAAACCGGTATTAATCTCGGAACTCTACAGTTGGAGTTTAATAACAAATTTCTGAGTTTTAAAACAAAAATTTAACTTTTCTGCTGTTTCAAACTGATTTAATATGGTTTTAGACAACGTTTTAGTCAAAAATTTTGACTAAAACTTAAACTTATACATAAATAACTTATACATAATATTTTCACAAACATTTTAAATGTGCGTGCATTTTTATACGCTTGAAGTCACTTTTAACCGATTAATTCTGACCTGACTTTCTCGTTAATTTTGATTTTAAAACTTCGAAATTTGTTATTAAGCTTCAACTCTAGAGTTAGAGATTTGTATTGCGGGCTTAGGACAAGCAGCCAAAAATTTATATCCAACTAAATGACTTATTTATGAAGATATTGAGGTTAAAATTAGAGCTAAGCTTAACGAAAAATAACTCACATTGCCTAAAAATGAAAATTTTTATATATTTGGGGAAATTCAGTTTTAAGAAAAAATCAAGCAAAACTAAAATTGAGCGACTTTTAGTTGAAAAAGCCCTGAAGAAGACCTCAATGAAAGTCGAAACGTTGGCAAGTTCACAAACGTAAAATTTTGTGTATGTTCTAGACCCGTTATTTACCTCCATATAATCCACGAATATTACTGATTATCCTCGATTGGAAAACTCCCCTGCTCGTCATTAAAATGACTCGTCCGAGATAATTTAAATGCGGCCTCGCATTCCGGCTTAACTGATTCTATTTTGCACACAATTGTGTGTAAATTTCGTTTTTCCCCCGCTGATTCAACCGTACACTACTTTCTCGGTTAATTGAAGAATATTTTATCATACATTTCGCCATTTTCCACGCAAACTGTCCCCAGCGCGAGATTTCGATCGATCCTCGAGAAAGAAACCCATGAGTGAAGGACAATTATTACAGTGTCTAACTGTTAAGCCTTCTGGTGTATTCACTTGATGATACAAGAACCACTTTAGCATCTCACGGTTAAACGTTATCTTAGGTTTAACCTTAACCTTTCGTGAAGTTGGTTCGAGAGATCCTAAATCAGCAAAAGTAAAAATTAGGTTTTTTTACTTTAATTCAAAATTTGGCACTGTTTCAGTATGTGCAATCAACATAATTCACTCATCTTTCTCTCTAAAAACTCACAGGTTTTCCCATATTTAGACCCATTCCCCTTGGTTCTTGGTGAGGAAAAAAACGAGTCACAGCAAAGGCCATAAATAAGCCTTGATTAGATGATAATTAATACAATAACCTCGGCGTCCTGGATCCCGAAAAAACTCTCCCTAAAATGGCGAAACGAAAGCGCCCGTTTCCCGTAAATTATCGTCGAAGGTCTCTTTCCTTTCCTCCTTTATGGGTGTGTGTGTGTGTGTGTGTGTATGTGAGATGATGCAGTGACGTATCCAAAGATTTTCGAATGATTTGGAATTTTGGCAAAGAATCTTAAAACAGGAATTTTTGTGCATACTAGAATTACTTTATTATTGTAGTTTCCAAAGTCTTTTTTTCACTAAGAACGATGATAGTAAATCCGACTTTTTTTCCTCTCCTCGATAATCCTTTTTCTCCTCTCACAAACGAAAGTCCCATTGATTTAACAATTTCTGAGATAAACCCCTTCGGTGGTTGGTTGTTAGGCTCTTTTAGAAGGAGGTGCTAGAGGACATCAAGAAGAGGAAAAAGCAGTTGGGTTCACTCTAATCGGTCGAGGCGTTCTCAACTTACAAGCGGTCAAATTTGAGAATTTTCATTTGGACATTTTCAAACAAATTTGGGATTTTTTTTTGCTGTTTTTAATCGGAAAGGCAGCCTTGCAATCCTCTAAGAACAAAGCAAACTCAATTTGAATGAAATTAACTTCTAAAAGGGTTTTTTAAACTAAAAATCGAAAAACGAAGGGTCCACCTCCGAAAATATTGCCCCAACGGAACTTCCGATGGTACGAGGTCAAAGAGGATATCAAGAAGAGGAAAAAACAATTGGATTCACTCCAATCGGTCTAGGCGTTCTCAACTTACAGGCGGTCAAAGTTGAGAATTGAAGAAAAAGTAGTAATATGCCCCCCCCCCCCGTTTGGACATTTTCAAATAATTTTGGAAAAATTGTTTTGCTGTTTTTGATCGGAATGGCATCCTTGCAATCCCCTAAGAACGAAACAAACTCAATTTCCTTGATGACCTTTTTGATTCTTTTAAAAAAGGAAAGTGCTATTGATTTAACAATTTCTGAGATAAACCGCTTCGGTGGCCGCTTTTTAAGCTCTTTTAGATTCCATTTTTTAGCCATTTAAAAAAAACCTCACTTTTGGGGTGAATTCCATTCGAACTAAGTTTGTTTCGTTTTTAGGTGATTGCAAACCTCCCATTCCGAACAAAAACAGAAAAACAAATTCAAACTTTTTTTTGCATTTTGCCATTGCCTTTTCCAAATTTAAAAAAAAATTACGTCTTTTTGTTTTGGCAATTTTAATCTTTGACCACCTGTAACTTTAGAACGATTGGCCCGATTGGAAGCGTTTTTTAGCTCCTTTTGATGCTCTTTTTCACCTCGCACCAACAGAAGTTTCTTTTAGAGGTGAACTTTTATAGGTTAATTTCTTAGAGAGTCTCTTGGCCAATTAAAAAAAAGTCACTATTGAAGTGAATTTAATTTCAATTAAGTGTGTTTCGTTCTTAGGGGATTGTAAAGGTCAAATTTATATTCCCATCAAAAAACAGAAGCGAAATCCCGAAATTTCGTAGATTCAATATTTTCGGAGTTAAACCCTTTTGGATGGTCGATTGTTAGTCACTTTTAGAGTCGACTTTTATGGCAATTTAAAAAAGAACTCACTTTTGCGTTTAATTGCATTCGAATTAAACTTGATTCGTTCTTAGGGAATTGTAAACGTCCTAGTCCCATTAAAAACAGAAACAAAATTAATTTTTTTTTTCAAATTGACCATAGAGAAGGAGATATTACGTCTTTTTTTCTCATTTTTCAAATTTAACCGCCTGTATCTTTAGGGCGATTGGACCGATTGGAGTAAATAAAACAATTTGTTGCTTTTTTTGATGTCCTCTTTCATCTCTCACTCACAGAAGGTTACTGGAAAAACACCAAACTTACAATTTGAAGCGTTTTGCGTTTGAGTAAATTTTTGCTGCCAAAAAATTATTTTTACTAAAAACAACAAATCAGAATATTTTAATCAGTTTTGCTTGATTTTCTCTTAAAATTGAATTTCTCCAAAATCACATTTTTTTATTTTTAGGCAGTGTGAGTTATTTTTAACTGAGTTTAGCTCTAATTCTAGTTCAACTCAATTTCTTGAAAGGCCCTGAAAAAGTGATTAAATTGGTTATGAATTTTTTGTTTTTGAAGTAAGGTCGGGATTAATCGGTTAAAAATGACATCAAGCTTGTAAAAATATAAATTTAGAATGTTTGTAAAATGTGTATGAGTTTGCTTGAAACATCAGTAAGGTAAAATTTTGGTATTAAAACTCAGAAATTTATAATATAAATACATAAAGTTCGTTGTTATTCAGATTAGTTTAAATATTGGGAGTTTAAATCGGGCTGCCAAAAAAAAAACATAATCAACTTAATGAATTTTCATAGAATTTGTATAAATTCAGGTTAAAATTATGGCTAAAAATAACCCACATTGTCTAGAAATAAAAGTTTTGATGTTTTCGGAGAAAATGGGAATTTATTTATTCAATTCATTCACTCAGTTTTAAGAGAAAATCAAGCAAAACTGATTAAATCTTCTGATTTGTTGTTTTTGGTAACAATAATTTTTTGTTCAAAATTTACTCAGATTTAAAACGCAAGTTTTTGAGAAAGTCAGCTTAGAATTAAAGTCAATATCATTTAAACATGGCTCAAAGCATTTAAAAATAAAATTTTTAAATGTTTGGAGAAGTTTAGATAAGAATCAGGAGCAAAATGGGTTTAAAATTAACCCAAATTCAATTTTAGAACAAAATCAGGCAAAATTGGTTGAAAGACATCTTAAAATTAATTTTTTTTTGAGTAAAATAAGGGAAACTTGACTCGAAATTAATGCAAAATGTAAACTTGGTGTTTTTCGACAAATTCAGACCAAAATCGTTGAAAAATTACTTAAAGTGTGTAAAAATACAAATTTGGAGTGTATGTTCATGTTGAAGTTATGACCAAAGTCGGTTAAAAATTTCACGAACGACAGGAAATGCAAATATGGAGTTTTTGGAGAAATTGAGAAAAATTATCAAAAAATACAAATTTCAAATTATTGCAGGTTAGAATTAGGGCTAAAATTGATAAAAAAATAACCCACATCTTAAAGAAAAATGTTTTTGGAGACATTTAATTTTAGGACAAAAAACGCCAATATGCCGTGACCAAAAAAGTCTTTAAATTTGTTTTTTCTTTGAGAATCAGGGGAAGATTGAGGCCAAAATTGGTTAAAAATTACTCCAAACGTATAAAAATACAAATTTAGAGTGTTTAGAGAAATTTTCATTTTACAATCATTGCCAACATCCGGTTAAAAATTTCTCAAAGCATTTAAAGATAAAAATTATTTTTTTTTAAATTAGGTTATTGATAAAAACTAAAATCGGTTAAAAAATAGGAACAATACTTTCGGAGTTAGACCTCTTCGGTGGTCGATTTTTAGTCACTTTTAAAGTCGACTTTTATGACCATTAAAAAAACACACTTTTGGATTTAATATCATTCGAATTAAGTTTGTTTGGTCCATAGGAAATCGTAAACGTCCCATTCAGATCAAAAACAAATAAAGATTCCCGAAATCTTTTTTAAATTGACCGAAGGAGGCCGAGGCATTACGTCTTTTTAACTAAAAACAGAACAAAATATAAAGCAGAACAAAATATAAAAACAGAACAAAAAAAATATATAAATATTATATAAACTGGGAACGGTATGGGAGTTTATTACGTAACGGGACAATATTGCCAATGACTTACATATTGTGTAAAAAGAGATTTATATTTATATAAAACGAGTTTGGCTTTACCTTAAGCGGGTTGTGTACTACTGCCCATTGTGCGTTTTTTTTATATTTGTAGCCCTGAGGAAGATTGCAATAAACAATCGAAACGTTGGAAAAATTTTAAACGAAAACTGGTTTTATTCCGTCTTATACCCGTAAAACTGTCACTATTCATTATGAGCAATAAGTCTTTCTTGGGTTAAGTTTTTACCTTTAAACCATTTGTTTATTACAATATATATATCATGCGTTCAAAAAAAAAAAAACGTCAAGTAGGCCATGGAATGAGAACAGTAGGTCTGAGATGACTTCATAAAAAAAAATTGAAAATCGAAAATGTCTTCAAATGTTCCGATTTTCATTTTTTATGTGAACTTTTCTGAGACATGAGTTTTCTTTTTTCTCAATTGTCAACTTTGACCGCTTATAACTCTGTTTTTTATTATTTAATTGCCGTTATTTGTTAAATGTAACTTTTCTTTCTCTTCTTGATGTCCTCCTTCACCATAGAAAGTTCCGTAGGTGCAATATTTTCAGAGATACAGCCCTTCGATGGTCGATTTCTTGACACTTATAGAATGGCGTTTTTTGACCATTTTTAAAAAAAACCCTTTTAAAGGTAAATTTCATTTGAATTTTTTACGTTCTTAAGGGATTGCAAACGTGCCATTCCGATCAAAAATTGCAAAAAAAAAGTTTCCGAAAGTTTTTCTAAAATGTCGGTCGTGTATTACGACTTTTTCTCAATTCTCAACTTTGACCGCCTGTAACTTGAGAATGCCTCGACCGATCGGAGTGAATCCAACTTATTGTTCCTCTTCTTGATATCGTCTTCCATGTCCCACGATCGGAAGTTCCGTAGTTGCAATATTTTCGGAGATAGACAAAAAGGAGACCAGATAGTCCAAAAGGGGGGGAGGGTATTACGACTTTTTCTCAATTCCCAACTTTGACCGCCTGTAACTTGAGAACGCCTTGACCGATTGAAGTGAATCCGACGAAAGTGTTTATTCCTCTTCTTGATGTCTTCTTTCACCTCCCTCCACCCGAAGTTCTGTAGCAGCAATATTTTCGGAGATAAACCCCTTCGGAAGTCGATTTTTAGGCACTTTTAGAATCGCGTTTTTTGACCATTTTTAAAAATCCTCTTTAGAGGTTAATTTCACTCGAGTTGAGTTTGTTACGTTCTGAGGGGATTGCAAACGTGCTATTCCGATCAAAAACAGCAAAAAATTTTTTCCAAAATCTTTTCGAAATTGTCCAAAAGGGAGGGGAGTATCACGACTTTTTTCTCAATTCTTAATTTTGACCGCCTGTAACTTGAAAACGCCTCGACCGATCGGAGTAAATCCAACTTTTTTTCCTTTCCTTGATGTCCTCTTTCACCTTCCGCCATCGGAAGTTCCGTAGACGCAATATTTTCGGAGATAGAGTCTTTCGGAAATCGACTTTTAAGCACTTTTAGAATCGCGTTTTTTTGATGATTTAAAAAAAAACCTTTTCAGAGGTTCAATGCATTCGAATTGAGTTTGCTACGTTCTTAGGGAATTACAAGAATGCCATTCCGATCAATAACAAAAAAAAAATTTTTTTTTTTTAATTTCCAAAGCGTATTACGACTTTTTTCTCAATTCTTAACTTTGACCGCTTGTACTTGAGAACGCCTCGACCGATCAGAGTGAGTCCAACTTGTTGTTCCTCTTGTTGAAATCCTCTTTCACCTCCCACCACGGGAAGTTCCACAGTTACAATATTTTTGGAGACCCCTTCGGTGGTCGATTTTTAGGTACTTTTAGAATCGCTCTTATTGACTATTTTTAAAAAAAAACCTTTTTAGAGGTTAATTTCATTCGATTTGAGTTTGTTACATTTTTAGGGGATTTCAAACGTGCCATTCCGATCAAAAACTGAAAAAAAATCCTAAAATTATTTGAAAATTATCAAAGGGGTATTACCACTTTTTTCTCAATTCTCAACTTTGATCGTCTAAACTTGAGAACACCTCGACCGATTGAACTGAATCCAACTTTTTTCCTCTGTTTGATGTCCTCTTTCACCTCCCATCATCGGAAGTTCCGTAGGTGTAATATTTACAAACATATTTTTTGACCCTTCGGGGGGATAGACCATTCGGTCATCAACTCAAGTTCTACTATAAAAAAGTCAAGGCAAATCCATTACCGACTTGTCAAGTATTTAATTTTTCAAGTCAAGTGAAGTATATCTCAAAAATGTCAAGCTATTTGACTTGATGAAAATGTACTTCCCAAAGTAATGGCGATCCTAAACTAGAGGCCGCCGAGGTGCAAATCGATTTCGGCTGCCTCTAAATGTCAAAAATTAATTGTTGTAATTAGCGTCCTTAAGTTATAAGTTGTTGGTGAAGTTAGCGGGATTAGGACAAATAATGCACCTCTTCTTTATTTGAAAATGGCCGACGTTTCGACTTATTATTTAGTCTTCATCAGGGCTAAAACCAATAAGTTCAATAGTAACAAATCCCTGGGCCCAACATAAAATTGTAAATAATGCTTGTTCAAATGTGGGACGTAAATTCCTATACATCCATTACATATATCAAATTTTTTAAATTTAAGAAATGTTTTAAACACAAAAAAAATAAAAATATTAAATATACAGGCAAACTGTAGACAACTACAAGAATTAACAATTGACAAATACCGACAATACCAAGTAATGTACGCCTCCATGGTTACTGGTTACTTGGTAATGTCGGTATTTGTCAATTGTTAATTCTTGTAGTTGTCTACAGTTTGTCTGTAAATTTAATATTTTTATATTTTTGTGTTTAAAACATTTTTTAAATTTTAAAAATTTGATATATGTATAGGAATTTACGTTCCACATTTGAACAATCATTGTTTACAATTTTATGTTGGGCCCAGGGATTTGTTACTATTGAACTTATTGGTTTTAGCCCTGATGAAGACTAAATAAAAAGTCGAAACGTCGGCCATTTTCAAATAAAGAAGAGGTGCATTATTTGTCCTAATCCCGCTAACTTCACCCACAAGTCAAAAATTAATTTACTTTAATTTAGATTAGTTCAGGTTAGTTGCTTTCAGCTTTTTTGATAAAACCAAAAATTATAGTAAAATATTTCGCAAGAAAAAAAAGTTTTCCAAACCATTTTTAAGTAATAACAAGTGGGTCAGAGAAAGACTTATGGAGAAGACAGCGTTTAAAAGAGAGATGCATAGATCTTCGATAGCAATTCTTATTAGAAATTTGCAAGAAATAAACACAATTAACGAATTTGTCGAATGTTATAGAAAAAATTATTTCTGACATTTGATAGAGCCAAAAAAAAATTAAGTAAAATATCTCTCGAGAAATCAAAGTTTTTGCAACCATTTTTAAGTAGTAATGGGTGGGATAGAGAAAGACTTATGGAAAAGACAATATTAAAAAGAGATGCATACTGTAATGATACTTGCAACTTGATTATAGTAGTTGGCCCTAAGGAAGACTTCAATAAAGTTTGAAACGAAAACGCAGTTTTCGATCTTTTAAACGACTGATGAACCATCATTTCGCCAGCTCAAATTGTGTCCATCCCCAGACTAGTTTCGCCGTTTACGGCTCATTAGTGAGGCTTTGACACAACCAGAGCTCGCGATTTATGGATATTCAAAACACGTTTCATGGCAGTACCGAGAAAAGGTTCCCGGCGACGCCATCCGTGTCCGTTTGTTGAACTAACGAGAATACACCCGTCCACGTCAATCCGTGTCAACGTCAATGCCCGGTCTAAGGAAAAATGACGCAGATTACTGTAAAGTACAGAAATCGATTTTTAGCCGTCGGTCTGAGAATGGACACAATTCTTCGCATCTCTTTGCCTATAGGTAGAATCGCTCCTGCCCCAAAGTGAAAAAACAGTTTTCATTCATGTAGATACCTTAGAGGGATAGAAAACTTATCCTGGTATTAAAGAAAGTTCAGAGAAATGGTGAAATGTAGTGTCGACATTGGTGAGAACCTTGAATAATCCTCTCGATCAATCTTAATTTTCGGAGCAGGGGCTCCTACACCAGAACATCTCCTCTACCTTGATAACACCTCCATCTTGATGAAACAGTCGGAATCGTCTCTAAACCTGAGCACAAGAATTGCGAACCGTAAAACTGACTTCTAAATTCCTTCGTTCCGACATGTCTAAAAGAGTCAATAAGTAATCGGAATTTCGTAGATATTCAATTTGGTTGACGCTATATTAACAAGATTCGTTTTGGTGAAATCAAATATAAAACATTCACTTATTATTGTCATCAAGTAGGCGTTGGAAATTTGACTTTGACATTTTTATCGTATCTTCTCAACATGTGCTAAAAGAAGATGGATATAAAATATAAACGTTTCAAAGGTAACTAGATGAGAAAAATATGTGAATGGGTAATACTTCATGAACTATTGTGTTACATTCGTGTCGTCAATAATTATTGAAAACGACTTTTTCTTGCAGATTTGTGCGAAAATTCCTCTCAAACAAGCCCAAATCCCTGAATGGACACCGGATAAGAGGACAAGAACAAGACCCCAGACGAGAACGTACACAAAATCGAAAACCTGAAGATTCTGATTGACGACTGACGACCCGTGCTCGTGTCTCGTTCAAGATCCTGCTGGCCGAAGATCGGAGACAAGCCAAAGAAGTCCGTGTACATATACGGAATTTAGAACAAAAGGGCACAGTTTTTTTAGCAACAAACAGTCGTCCAATAAAAGCGGAGCCCGGCACTCATTGGAGCGCAATTTCCGTAAATGAGATAAAGCCCGTGTTTTAATTACGCAATCAAGGCACCCCATTGGTCGGCCCTCCGGAACCGGAGGCGTGGATGCTCCGGCTTTAATTACTGCGCCTTTCGCACACCGCAGAAAAGGGCTCTCGTCGAGGATTTAATCCCGACCCTTAATACGTCAAATGTCAACCGGTATGTTTACGCAGAGCGTGTTAAGCCTAAGCCTCTTGTTGCGCTGACCGTCGGTCATCCCTCGGCTAAGCGTCCTAATCTGGACGTATACTAATTTCTGGCATTAATTTCATAGTGGACAGAGGTAAGAAACGGACACTTAGGCATAGTGTGTATGTTTATTAATATGTACACAGCAGCTCTCCCCTATTAAGCTCCCACCGAGAGGAAGTGGTGCGGTGGGAGAGATAGAGGAGGGGGGGGGGGGGCAGAGGAAAGAAAAAAAGCCATTAAAATATAAATAATGATTTTTTTCTGGATTACCGCTCGGTGCCCTCCGGATCGCATTTCTTCTTTTAATGAGACTTTCTGGATGGCATTTATATTTTATGGAATCCCGCCTGGTCCCATACAGTTAATCTTTTTAGCCGGCGAGCGTTGAAGCGGAGAGGGGGAATTTTTATCCCAGTTTTGGCAGCTGAAACTCTGACGGAATAGTTTTTTTAGAAAGCGCCTGTTTCATTTTGGGCACATTAAACCACCTTGTAAGGCACAAGTTCTTGCCTTTAGCATGACAATAAGCGAAAATATTGTTAGGTGCCACCATCCATCAAGCTATTTGGTGATTTCTGCCATCAATGTTGTTAATGAGATCTCGCAATTATTAGGAATTTGATTGTTACAAATGTTTATTAACCCGTTCAGCAATAATCCGGTTTCTTCTTCTAAGGGCCAGCAAGGTGTTAAACAACAGAGACTATAAACCATTCACTTATTATTTCCATCAAGTAGGCGTTGGAAATCTGACTTTTATATTTTTATCGTATCTTCTCAACATGAATGAACAAAGACGAAAAGAGATAGGTATAAAAAAATTGAAGATTTCAACGGTAACGAGATGCCAAAAATAAATTAATGGGGTATATAGGTATATGAATTAGTCAATCCTTTAGAAAAGTGAAGTAAATTCTTATCGAGAATAATATTCTTATTCGTTATAATACTTATTCGTTATGAGAAATATTAACATGTGAGTGAGACATAAAACTTTAAATACTGCGCCCTGTAGGGCAATTGTCCAAGTGATAGATGAGAGGCCAAATACAACATACACTTTTAAGAGCATCTCATCGTATATCACTTAAATACTTGAAATCCCTAATATACAATTATACTGGCAAAGAGTGGAAGCAACAAGGGCCAAATTTAATCAAAATTGTTAAGTGACTGTCCTTATGTCCTTATAAAGTACCAATCAACAAATATCTCATCTCTATCTAGTAGTTACTACTATTACGTTTGAGACAATAGATACTTCTATAAGACTGTGAAGGCTTTCACGGTCGGTCAAAATACAATCTAAATTGTTTTCCGGGTTATGAAGCCGTAGTCCAATAGAATTTCTTCCTGACGTTTCCTCTACATCTGCGGCAGACATTATCAAAGGCGACGAGGCAACGGGCGAAGTGATCTCCCGTGCTTTGCACCACTGCCATTATATAGTTTTTCTGTTTCAATTAGCTCAGTTTGACCCAAGTTTGAGCTCTCAAACCAAAGTGTTTTTATTTCAGTTACTAATTTATTCCAGTTTTGACTAAAAATGCCCCTAAAATACAGTCTGTCACTGTAACAATAGATTTACAGTTTTTAAAAAAAAATTCCTAGAAATGAAAATACTGTGAATTGTCTTGAGATCATCGCTAATTGTGCAACAAAAACTGGCTTTTTTATGAAAACTTGAGAAGGTTTTTAGATACTTTTGCCTTAAATTGGGCCAGTAACAGAATTATTTTTAGTTCCGAAAACCGTTTTTCTGGTGTTTTTAAACAGCTTTTCACGTAGGAGAAAAAAACTGACTTGACTAAAACTTACTAAAAAAATTGTTTTAAAGAAAATTTGTCACTGTCAAACAATAGGAATTTAAATTTTTTTTTCGCATTTTTCCAGAAATAAAAATGCTTGGAATCACAAAAAAATAGTTTTTTTATGCAAGAACAAGTCAACTTTTTTTAGACAACTAAAATTAGCCTTTTTAGAACCCTTTTAGATTTTGTGAAAAATTCTAGAGATTCTAGGAGGTTTTTGATTACCTAACTTTTATTTATATATGGTAATGAAAATTTTTTTGATATATTATTTTCGATTCAAATTGTCTTTAGTTAGTTTTTGGCACATTTAGAATCGCGTTCTTTGCTTCCATTTTTAAAAAATACTCATAGAAGTTAATTTCATTCAAATTGAGTTTGTTACGTTATTAGGGGATTGTAAACGTGCCATTCCGATCAAAAACGGCAACAAAATTTTCCCGAATTTTTTTTTGGAAATGTCCAAAAGGGGTTGTGTACTACGACTTTTTTCTCAATTCTCAACTTTGATCGCCTGTAACTTGAAAACGCCTGGACCGATTGGAGTGAGTCCAACTGTTTTTTGCCTCTTCTTGATGTCCTCTTTGACCTCCCACCATTGGAAGTTCCGTAGATGCAATATTTCCACAGATAGACCACTTTGGAAGTCGATTTTTAAGCACTTTTAGAATCGCGTTTTTTGACCATTTTCAAAAAAACTCTTTGGAAGTTAAATTCATTCGGATTGACTTTGTTACGTTCTTAGGGGATTGCAAGCGTGTTATTCGGATCAAAAAATGGCAAAAAAAAAATTCCGATTTTTTCTCAAAAATCTCTAAAGGGGGGGGGGGGGGGGGGTTATTACGACTTTTTTCTCAATTCGCAAATTTGACCGCTTGTAACTTGAGTTCGCCTCTACCGATTAGAGTGAGTCCAACTGTCTTTTCCTCTTCTTGATGTCCTCCTTCACCTCCCACCATCGGAAGTTCTCTAGAGGCAATATTTTCGGAGATAGACCCCTTTGAAAGTCGACTTTTAAGCACTTTCAGAGTGGCGTCTTTTGACCATTTTTAAAAAAACCTCTTTAGATGTTAAATTCATTCCAATTGGGGGGGGGGGGGTTATTACGACTTTTTTTCTCAATTCGCAAATTCGCTTGTAACTTGAGAACGCCTTGACCAATCGGAGTGGGTCCAATTGTTTTTTGCCTCTTCTTGAGGTCTTCTTTCACCTCCCGCTATCAGAAGTTCCGTAGATGCAATATTTTCGGAGATAGACCCCTTTGGAGGTCGACTTTTAAGCACTTTTAGAATCGCGTTTTTTTACCATTTTTAAAAAATCTCTGTAGAAGTTAAATTCATTCGAATTGAGTTTGTTACGTTCTTTGGGGATTGCAAGCGTGTCATTCCAATCAAAATCCGCAAACAATTTTTCCGAATTTTTTTAGAAAATGTTCAAAGGGGAGTGGGTACGACTTTTTTTTTCTCAATTCTCAAATTTGACCGCCTGTAACTTGAGAACGCCTCTACCGATCGGAGTGAATCCAACTGTTTTTTTCTTTTCTTGATGTCCTTTTTCACCTTACACCATCGGAAGTTCCGTAAATGCAACATTTTCGGAGAGAGACCCATTTGGAGTTCGACGTTTAAGCACTTTTAGAATTGCGTTTTTTGACCATTTTTTGAAAAACCTCTTTAGAGGTTAAATTCATTGGAATTGAGTTTGTTACGTTCTTAGGGGATTGCAAGCGTGTTATTCCGCTCAAAAATAGCAAAAATATTTTTACAAAATTTTTTCAAAAATGTCCAAAGGGGGTGTTATTACGACTTTTTTTTCTCTCAATTCTCAAATTTGACCGCTTGTAGGCGAATTGAGTTTGTTACGGTCTTGGGGGTTGCAAGCGTGTTATTCCGCTCAAAAATAGCAAAAATTTTTTTCCAAATTTTTTTCAAAAATGTCCAAGGAGGGGTTATTACGACTTTTTTTCTCAATTCTCAACTTTGACCGCTTGTAACTTAAGAACGCCTCGACTGATCGGAGTGAATCCAACTGTTTTTTTCATCTTTTTGATATCCTCTTTCACCTCCCACCATCGGAAGTTCCGTAGATGCAATATTTTCGAAGATAGGCCCCTTTGGAGGTCGGTTTTTTCGCACTTTTAAAATCGCGTTTTTTGGCTATTTTCAAAAATCCTCTTTAGAGGTTGATTTGGTAGGTGGTGCAAAATTTCTAGGTCTATGACAGAATTGACAGAAAATTTTCTTTAACTCTCATACTTTGTTTTCACAGTAATCCAAATGATGACTTGCTTTAACTGTAGAGAGAAATTGTCAAGCCTGTAACTTATTATTAGCCTTTACAGCGAACAGGGAATGTTTATTGGTGAAGGAGACGGTCGCCCTGGTAACAGTGATGTCAAACAGTGTCAAGGCTTATTAAACCGCCGTGGTTATAGGGCTGTCTTATAAAAAAAATCCTTAAAAAGAAAATCCATTAATATGCTTGAAGTCTTGATGATACAGTTTCTACACCCACTCTGATGTAGACTGATATGACAAAAATTATATAAATGAATGGGAAATCACTAATAAAATATGGAAAAAGGGTCCAACATATTGTTTTTGACTTTTTTTCTATAATTTTTTTACCTAGATTCTCAAGGTTTTTAGTTTAATTTTTATTACAGACACTGAACTATTGATGTAATCATTTGTCAGAACTTTTTATTTCTATGGAAATTTTATTCCTCCTAAAGTTACCAGGACCTTGATCTAGGGGGTCTAAGAAAGTTACATAAACGAAATTCACCATTGGCCTTTGGGGCGAGAAGTGACGTTTTATTGACAATACGCAATCGGTTACTATGGTAACCGTTCTATCAAGCAATGTCAAAGCTTGTTAAACCGACATGTTTGTAGGCCTATCTTCTAGAATCTTAAGCTAACAAGGAAAAAATTCATTACTACGTATGAAACAACTTACATTTCGAGTATTAACCTTAACTGAGGTTTAAACTCTGGATTTGATGTACATTCCATTGTTTGTTTGTTAAATTTTTTCATTTCGAATGAGTTTAATCTGGAGGTGCAAAAGCGGTTCATACTGCTAGCAGCGAAACCGGAAAGCGCGTTTTAGCCTGACATAGTCATTGAGATTATTCAGATGTGGATGTGAAAAACTCTGAAGCAATGTTAACCAGAATTCAAGCATTAGTTAGTAAATTGCCTGAAGCATGCATAGATAGTTTAAAATAATATGTGGACCTTCAAGCCTCAAGAAAATGTGTTGTAGCTAATTTCTTAACTAAGCCACCAGTATTTCTCAATACTTGCTGTGAATGCCAAATGGTATAACTTACCATTGTAATTCCGCAGCGTTAAGCAGTGGTTTTGTTTTGCATTCTACAAAGTCTAAGGAAACATAAACTCTTATACTCAATTTCTAAGGGACGCAATTCTATTTGGTTACCAGCACTTAACTTCTATAGATGTAACAAATGGTATCCTTTCAAGCCACATTCTTCGATATCTCTATAATGAAATAAATTTCAAATGTTTAATTTATTCTGAAACCAACAATTACAACATTTATTAAGTGTCTTTCGTATGCCACGAGCATCAGGTTCCCACTGTCCTCACTCGTTCCTGCCTGTTCAGAAACTATATACGAAACGAAACCATCATCGCCGTCCTCATCTAAAATTCAGCCGATCCCTAATCTGACCGATCTCCGTCCGGGTCCGGGATTTATATATGTTGTATATAAATTTTAAAAATTCCCATCAAGCACAATCTCCCGGAGAAATCCTGGAGCTTAAGGTGTGGGACCGGGCCGGCCGAGGCTTAGTTCGATTTCGCGGATTTATGTATTGTAAACGAGGGGCTTTATGCGCGATATTGGACACCATTTACATGAAAAATGTATCTGCGAGACGCCAGGCTTTTGTTTTCGATACCGGAAAATATGGCCGCCGCCTCGGTGGGTACGTGACCCGGACTCGGGGGTAATGGATGGCCGCCCGTTTGGTCCTCCCTCCAGCGTCCCCCACACAAGGGGGGGCGCGATGGTTCCTTGCGTTTCGGCTCTAATGTGGCATTATTTTAGGGACAAAGGGCATTTTGGCACATTCTTCATTTTTCCTACATCTAATTCCACACATATCATACGCATACACACACACATGGAAAACGCTGCCGCCACCGCCGCGCTCTCCCCCTTCGCCCCGCATCCCCTTAACTTCTTATTAGTCCCTGTTTTCTTTTCTCGCATCCGGCGTCTTTTTCCACCCACATTTTCCCTCTTTTTCCTCCAAATAAAGGGCGAAGCGAGAGGCCGACTTCACGTATTATACTTGGGCAGTTTTCGCATTGTACCTTTTGGCGGTAATAACTACTCGCCAAGGTAAATTATGCTTAGTAGTTGTTCACGCTATAAATAGTAGAGACACGTTAATTTTATACTAAAAAAAGCAAAATAATGTAAACTAAAAAGAACTGGATATGACCTTTATAGGCAAAAATTCAAACTATTTAATATTGATTATTGAAAATTGTATACTAAACATAAAAGCAAAAAAAACAAATTAGAGTAAACACTATGATTATGATTAAAGATAAACATAAAACAAACACTAGAAGAGGAGGAAAAAGTAATTGAAGATAAACTAAGAACTAAGAGGTGTCTAATAACTTTACAAACTTCTTCTAGTCCGCCCTGTATATTTTCAAAGAGTGTCAAAATGTACTCGATCATAGACCCAACTATATTTGTCAATTTTAATAAACCCATTATAAACTGACTTAAACTAATTGCCTTATTTTGCTTAAAAAAATAGCTCTATATACCGGGTGAATTTTTTCGATGATGAGAGGAGTCTCGGAAACTAGTAGCGTCAACTATTTCCAGATTTTTTCGAACATAGTAGAAATGTCTATAGCCTCTAACCGTTTTGTAGATATTTGCGAAAATATTAATCCCAGTGGCAGTCCGTGTTACCGGGTCAAATATTTTTAAGATCACTAGAACTTGGTTGAAAATGTTGCCAGATTTATCTAAAAATCACCAGCTTAGTTATTTCTTGTTCAAAAATATAAAAAAACTTCTTTAAGCTCAAGTCATTAATCATTAAAAAACACAGTTTTGCGACAAAAATTTCTCACTGGAAATCAGTGTACTCACATTATAATAGTAAACAGTTAAAAATGCTCAACAAAACAAAATTGAGAATGAAAACATAACGAAAAGGTTAGTTTAGAACAATAAAAAAAATGGGCGAACAAAAACATCGACAAAGCATGACAAAGGACAAAATTAGAAAAAATATGAAGAATAAAAGAACAATAAGAAAAAGACCTAAAAGTACAGTTTTAAGAAACCTGGAAAAATCAGGGAATTGTAGAAAAAAATATGTCCAAAAGAGGTATGTTTAAACTTTGCTAAAAGAATTTTTTTTTGGACTAAAATTTACTCGAAAAAAAATTGACATTTGGTTTATTAGAAGAGTTCTATATCGGATCAAAAAATTAGGTATTATTAATTTAAAAAACACAGCTTTGGGCGAAAATTGTTTCGATACAAATCAATTCACATACCCATTGTTCACTCGTTGCTCTTGTATTACACACGTTCACGCAAAAAACTCAATTTTGGGTCGAAAATACATGGAAAGAAAATTTCAATAAAAATTAAAAATTGTATCGATGTAAAAAACATTTATATAAAAAATTAAACGAAACTTCACAAAGAACAAGAATAGAAAGATATCAACAATAAAATAATAGTAATAAATAAAAGTATTAAATGAAAAGTATGAAAGGAAAAAAGTGTGGAATAGTTAAAAAATTAAGGAAAAATCTGTAACTAAAAAAGCCGTTTTTTTCTCGTTTCTATTTCAAAAAACCTATTCCAATTGAAATTGGTACGGGGTCTTCACTAGAAAACTTCCTCTAGCAGGCTATGAAATTTTGACAGAAAAGGATAACTAAATGGACTTTTGTTTCTTCATAGTTTTTTTGACATTCCACAGCCAACTAGATGACGTTTCCTAATGAACACCCCCAGGTAGGTGCTGGCCCTAAATAATATTCCTAAAGCTGTAAAGGTCGCTTTTTTTCATTTTTGGCCTTCTAAAATGATTTTTGAGAAAAAAACAGTAGGCATGCAGCAGGGCTTCTGAATAGGCAGAAGCATAAATTCAAAATGTTTCTAATTTTAGGCCAAAATCGTTTTAAAGTCTTCAACAATTTGCTAAACGAAGTCATTTTGAATATTTTATTAAGTAAAAATTGATTTTTGATTTATCGGTTCTATTGCGGGCCATATGGTAAAAAAAATCTCGACAAATCGGAAAACATTAATGGTAAAAAAACATTTTTCAATAGAAATTAATCTACATTACAAGTGTTCGCTGGTTGTTTTTTTACGAAAAAAGTTTAATCTTGGCTCAAAATTACCTTGAAAGAATAAAACGATGCAAAATGCAATTTAGACCGATAGGAAAAATAAGAATGAATAGAAAATTCAACGCAACATGACAAATAATTAAAATAAAAAAATATGAAGAACGAAAAACCGCAGAACGATAAAAAAAATAAATAAAATCACGAAAGTCAAGAAAAGTAAAAAAATGTAAAAATTATAAAAAATAAACCTGAAAGAAATAACTGTTTTTTTTCACCTCATTTTTAATTAATTTTTCTTAGAAATCCCAGTACAAAAGCAAATTTTGAAATCAGTTAATATTTTTCAAAGTGAGAGCATTTTAATAGCTGACTCAGCTATACGCATCAATTTTTTGCCTTAAAGCCAGAATGTTCAAGTACCACTCGTATTTAGTTAAATTTAAATATTTTGACGTCAGTTTAACAAAGAAACGTAATTTGGGGTTTTTATCTGGAATAGGCAAAAATTATAGAAAATAAAGCCTAAAATAGGTAGATAGTTGGATGCGCAAATATAAATTATTTACAACGTCAAGCTAAAAGAGTGTAAAATTTGTAAAAAGTGTCCTTTTTCGGAGCAAAATTTTTCATAAAAAATCGACTATTTTTTTAGTGTTGGGAAAGTTCTATTGCGGGCCAAAACCAAAAAAAAAAATTCTTAAAAATCAAGAATCAATCAATCAATTACATTATAACTAAATTCACTAGTTGGAAAAGTTCAATTTTTTTGTTTGGAAAAGTTCAATTTGGAAGGATGAAAATAAAAAAAAAAGGTGTAATTTAGTTCAAAAATTTGAGCGAAGCATGATATACAGGATAATAAAGCAATAAAAAAAAAACAAGGAGAAAGACAAATTTGGAAAGAGAGAAAAATCACCTAGAAAAATAAGAGGGAAAGAGTTATATTATGGAAGAGGAAGCCAAACATCCTCAAACAACCGTAAACTATGTTTTTTCGTAATTTTTTAAAGGAGGAAAAATACCTATTTGAAATTCCAGAATTCCTGGATGAGGAACTGCCACAGCAAAGAGAAGAGACAATAATTCTAATGGAAAAATGGTTACATAACAAGAAAGTGGTCAAAAAACTAGTAATTAGTAACAGAAAAAAAATAAATTGTTACTAGAGAGGAAAAAGTAAAAAGCCTTAAACAAAGGTTACAGTTGAACAGGTCCTCCAAAGACCTTGGAATGGATTCCTGAAAAAGTATCTGAGAAATTTAAAAAAATCTAGAATTGCAAAATTTGCAAGGAGCAGCAGTAGGGAGAGCTGGAAAAGGTCACTCACTACAGTTTTAGAACACGAAGCACTCTAAGAAGCAGGTTATGAATAGAAAACTAATTTAAAAAAATAGGAATGGTGACAAAGTGAAGAAAACCAAAATTGAAGTGGTAGAGTGAATATTGTAGTGTAGAAAGAGAAAACAAGAAAATCTCAAACCGCGGTTATTGTGAAAGGGACTCACTCAAATAATTCAACTGAAGAGCTACCGCAAGAAGATGAGAAAAAACTTGACAAAGAATAAGAATGGAAAGATATGAACAATAAACTAATAGTAAGACATAAAAGTATTAAATGAAATACTCTGAAAAGTATCAAAAGAAAAAAGTCTGGAATAGTTAGAAAATTAAAGAAAAAAATATAACTAAAAGAGGAGGATAGGTAGAAGCATAAATTGAAAATGTTTCTAATGTTAGGCCAAAATCGTTTTAAAGTCTTTTTCTTGAATATTTTATTTAGTTAAAATTGATTTTTGATTTATCGGTTCTATTGCGGGCCATATGGTAAAAAAAAACTCGACAAATCAGAAACCATTAATGGTAAAAAAAACTGTTGGGACAAAATTCAATAGAAATTAATTTACATTGCAAGTGTTTACTGGTTGCGAAAGTTGAATCTTGGCTCAAAACTACTTTGAAAGAATGAAATGATGCAAAATGCAATTTAGATCGATAGAAAAAATAAGAATGAATAGAACCATAGATGAATAGAATTCACCGCAACATGACAAGTAGTAAAAATAGAAAAATATGAAAAACGAAAAACCGAAGAACGATAAAAGAAAAAAAATAAGAATTATGAAAGTTAAGAAAAGTAAAAAAAATGTAAAAAAACTGGAGGTATATTTTTAAAATGTTTTGAATTTTGATCTCAATAAAAATTTTTTGGAAAATAATTTGAAAAATCAAGAACCGTTAATTTAAAAAAAATACAGATTTGGGGCGAACATTGTCTCAATGCAAATCATTATAGTTTATTCCTTGAAAAAGTTCAATTTTGAAATTTAATAAAAAGTCCAATTTAGATAAAAAAATATATAATATAACAAAATATAAATAGAAAATTATAAGTAATATAAGAACAATAAAAAAATATAAACAATTAAATAAAAAACGACAAAAAGGCCAAATTTCTTTCAATAAAGCATTGCATTAATGATTAAAAATCACAGTTTAGCGTCAAAATCTTCTTTCAAAAAATCAATAAACATCACAATCGTTGGAAAATTTCAATTTTGTGTCAAAATTATCTCGAAAGGATGAAATCCAATAAAAAGTCCGATTTAGATAAAGAAATACATGAAACAACAAAAAATTGCAGAAAATGTGACAAAGAATAAAAAATAGAAAGTTTTGAACAATATTAAAACCACAAAACTTTTTAAATGAAAAACGACAGAAAGCACCAAAGAATAATCTGGAATAGGCAAAAATTATAGAAAATAAAGCCTAAAATAGGTAGATAGTTGGATGCGCAAATATAAATTATTTACAATGTTAATCCAAAAGAGTGTAAAACTTGCAAAACTTTGCAAAAAATGTCCTTTTTCGTCTAACCAAAATTCTTTCAATAAAAATAGACTATTTTCTTGTGTTGTGAAAGCTCTATTTCGGGCCAAATAAAAAAAAAATTCTTAAAAATCAAGAATCATTAATGGTTAAACATCAGTCAAAGGGATGAAAATTCAATAAAAAGTCTAATATAGATCAAAATATTGAGCGAAACATGATATAAAAAATAATAAAGCAGTAAAAAAGTGAAAAACAGAACAAGAAGAAAAGAAATTTGAAAAGAGAGAAACATCACCTAGGAAAACAAGATGGAAAAAGTTATAGTATATAACAGGAAGGCAAATATCCTCAAACAACAGTAAATTATGTTGCAAAACACGGTTATTATTAAGGAAGGAATTTCCACAAAAATAATTAAAAATAAACAAATTTAAAAAATCTAGAATTGTAAAATCTTCAAGGAACAGGAGTACGGAGAGCTGGAAAAGGCCACTTACTACAGTTTTAGAACACGAAGCACTCTAAGAAGCAGGTTGTGAATACAAAATTAATTTTTTAAAATAGGGATGGTGACAAGGTGAAGAAAACCAAAATTGAAGGAGTAGAGTGAATATTGAAGTGTAGAGGAAGAAAACAACAAAACCTCAAACCTCGGTTATTGCAAAAGAGACTCACTCAACTCATACTACTGAAGAGCTACCGCAAGAAGTATAAGCGAAGATCACATTTCTAGAGGAGCTAATCCAAAGAAAAAAGTCGTGAACAAATCAGTATTGAGGAGGTAGTGTTAGCGCCAATTTTGAATCTCCCGCTATTTTTAAATTAGATAGATGTCACTTGTCATATGTCTTGTCTGTCGGTTAATAGTTGGCAACATGGGCTTAAGAGGTCGAACAAAGAAGACACGTGGATTTTTTTTCTTTATTCAAAAAAATTATAATATTTTAATGGTTTTGATTGTTTTATTCTCCCAGAAAGGGACTAACAGTAGGCAAGTTATCAGAATCCACTGCGACTGTAAAAGAAACTGAAAAAAGAACCCGAGGAAATTATGAATATTTTAAAAAATCACCAGACTTGTTTTTTTTCCTCAAACCAATAAATTGTCCAAAAAATCACCAAACCTAGTGTCATTTCCCCAGACCTGGCAACAATACCTAGATATCCAGGAACTAATACACTAAAACACTTAAAGACAGAACAGTAAACCAGCTGAAATTAAATGTTTTGACTACAGACAAAAAATGCCTGTTGAATGAGTAAAAACGTCTTCAACAAGTAAGAAAGAGTATGAAACAAGTATGAAAACGGAAAGCCCAAAGATGGAGAACATGGAAAGTGAGAAATTGTTAAAGGAGAGAAAGAAAGTTCTACTTATATAAACCGATACAATTAAAGGAAGTAAAGTAACAAGTATTGGCTGATTTTCCTTCTTCTTTGCCCTTGAAACCTATAAAACCACGCGAGAGCTAGAGTTTCTTGATAATGTGGCGAAGGCAAAGTTTCGCTAAAAAGCATTAATGTCGCACCATCATTCACGATTCGTCACTTTGCCCAACCTGTGACCAGCTTTGACTTGACAATAACTCCAAATTCATAGTCTTAACCAGACTGTAAAGTTCCACAGTCTTTACTAGACGGTTTACCGTTGCCCGGGGCGAAAACTCCCCGTTTCCAGAGGCAGCGTTCCTTTGTGACACAAATGAGAATCTTTCTGGAGCTAATGTTAAATTATTCCGTTCACATTTAAAAATATAATGCATGCAGGAAGGAGCTACGGAGAGGAGAGACGGAGAGACACTCTTTATTGACGTGAAAAACGGGGCCTGCGCCCGCACCATCGGAATTACAATTCTTGTATTTTTATGAAGGGAGGATTTTCCGAAAGGAAGGGGGAGGGGGAGGATATTAAAAAAGTATTTACTTCTCGCAAAAACTTTCCCCGTACACATCTAAATATATTTCTTTTAAACAATTAAAACTGGATTAAGCATTACGTAGTCGTGGTCATAAATTAGGGCCTCGATGTTGTAATTATTTATAGTTCTTTTGTGTTTTTCGAGCGACACTCGAAAACCAGTTGCGAGGCGAGCGGCCGCGGTGACATCTGTCTCGGCCGGTCCTCTCGTAAATTAACAGTGGGTGGAATAATATCAGAAGACATTTTTAAACCTCTCGTGCATTCTATTACAATGGGACATAAAATCATTCCCATGGCTGGCGAACTTCTTCGGCCGAGCGGAACATCATTTATAAATTCATCTCGATAAAGTTTCGACTGGTAAATATTGACTTAGAGTGCATTTCACACTTCGTAAACGGCTAGAAAGAGAGACAAAAGAGAGTATACACGCGCGATCTCTCGCCCCGAACCAGGCCGATAACATCTCTTAAGCAACTCGTGAGGAATGGAAATTTTTTGAAAAATCGCCTCACGATTTATAGCAGCAATACTGGAAATTTCTTAGTCTCGAATTCTGTACAAAATGGCGAAATGTGTAAGGTTGCACCTGCCTGGCCAAAATCTGACGTCTTCGAGGGTAAAAATTATCATGTCAAAGGCCTCGCCAAATATTGACTTTGGCTTAGGGAAAAAGAAAATTATAAAAGATGGGGAGACGAAGGGCGCTTATCGGGAGTCTTCAGCGCGAGCAGCCAATGCATCTTTTAAATTACAAATATTGATACACGATAAGCGCCTTATGAAAATTCTGACAAAACGTCGCGCTCGTATATTCTCGGGCACGTTTTCGGGTCGAGTTTTTGCATTCGAAATTAACTGTCGCGGATAAATTTATATCCCGGGAATATGTGGAGGCATTCTATGTACCTGGACGTGAGGTCGAGCACATGTCCGCTTTCCAGTATTCAAAAATCATTACATTATCTCTTTTAATAGCTAAGACGCCTGAGAATATTTATTTCTTAACCCTTCTGTAATAATGGCCATTCTAGTGAGCCTAAGAGGATGAAATAAGTGGAAGCCTGTAACTTATTATTAATAATAATAATAATAACTTTCTTTATTGCCAACAAAATGATTCATCGATCACAAAGCAACGTCACAAAAAAACAGTGCCTATAGCACTTTTAACGGGCTCTTACAGCCGCAGTGTAAAATATAAATATACAACATATAAAAATGCAACACTATGCTAAAAATGAAAGCGAATAAAAATTTTTTTCTTTCAAATATAAAATGATCTCCTTACGAAATTGAGATTCGGATGGCATTTTCCTAATATACCGTGGTAGCAAATCATATGCTTTTATAGCTCTGTAGGAAGGATTTCTTTCATAGAAAGTGGAGCCATGTGCAGGGACAAAAAGGTCATACCTGCCTCTAGTTACTATATTCATTTCCTCTGAGTAGTTATCAATATTTCGCTGAAATAAATTTGGATTCTTTCTAACAAGCATGACAAGCGATAAGAAATGCAGTGATGGTACCGTGAGAATATTCAATGCCCTAAAACACTGCCTGCAGCTATTCCTTGGTGATATTCCCAAAACAGCCCTCAATACACGTTTCTGAGCTCTGAAGACCATAGTTGCATTGGTAGATGAACCCCAGAATACTATCCCATAAAAGAAAACGGACTGCACACTACTCTAATAGAAGAGCCTAAGCATGTCAAGAGATATTACACTTCGAATTCTTCTTAGAAGTGCACACTTGCTATTGAGCTTGGATGTTATGCTCTGACAATGAACATCCCAGTCCAACCGCGAATCCAGATGAACGCCCAAGAACTTTATACTGGATGACATTTGTATAGATCTTCCATTTGTGGATACATACAATGAGAAATTAGTCCTTCCTTTATCAAACACTACAATACTCGTTTTCATAGTGTTTTCAACACACCGTCACATGTGACACAAACTGTCTGCCTTCTTCCCTGCATATAAGATTTTATCAACAGCGAACGGACACCTCTCAGTCTATAGTACTCTAATTTTTCTATCAATAATCCATGATTAATTGTGTCAAAAGCGTTTGATAAGTCGAAATATAAACCTGCAACCTTAGAAGGTTGATCAACGCTATGGAAGATGTGCTGAACCATATTAAAAATAGCCAGCTCGGTTGATTTTCCTGGGGTGAAGCCAAACTGATGAGGAACCAATACATTATGTCTACTCAGAAATCCCATTATACGAATATAAATAACACGCTCAAATATTTTTGAAAACGCCGACAATATAGATACAGGTCTATAATTGCTTTTTATTAATGGATCACCTTTTTTAAAAACGAGAACGATTTTAGCAATTTTACAGCTATCCGGAAACACTCCCTCCGTAAGACATTCATTTATCACATCTACCAGTGGCTTTGCAATTAATTCGGCAACATACTTAAGAATTCGCACTGGAACCCCGTCAACACCTGCAGAAAACTTATTTGTTAGTTGCGTCCCATGGGCGTAGCGAGGGTGGGGCACGGTGGGGCATTTGCCCCCCCCCCCCCACCCTGGCTCAAGGAAAAAATAAAAAAAATTAATTGAAAACGAAAAAAATAAAGCAAAAATTGAAATACTTAAAATCTAAAAAAGTGCATTTCAAGTTTCGTGCAAATCGGTACACATCAAGAAAGTTACGTGCGTGAAACAATTTAGCAACTAATTATTGCTACTTCACACAATGTTATAATGGCCACTTTACACAAGCTTTGCGAGTAATTTTTGAGTGTCCAAATAAAACAATTTTTCTAATTTTGACATATAAAGTGGCACTTTTCAATAATGACGACAGTGACGTAACGTCTTACTTTTTGTAACTAGTTACGAAAAGTAAAACCTTTCGTAATTAGTGATAAAAAGTTCGTTTCACCACCAGTTGCGGGTTTCGGTTGTGGCACACCGTTGCTATAGTTTTACTGTATTAAGTAGATACAAAGTGGTTTAAAAGTAAATATTGAAGTTTAATAATAATAACTCTCTCTCTAAGTAGGAATTTGTAGTCAAAATTAGAAAAAATCTTGTATGAAACACGTGACGAAAAGCCTTTTTTGTGTACCTCATTCAAATTGCGGGAACTCGCTGCGCTCGTCCCGCAAACATTCATTCGTTACACAAAATCGGACTTTTCGTAACTGGTTACATAAATAGCTATTATTTTTTTATTGCGTTTTCTTGTTTTTGCCTCCCCTGGAAAAAGTTCTGGCTACGCCCATGAGTTGCGATATCAACCTAATGACTTCAGATTCATTAATTGGCAATAAAAAAAATCGTAGGATAAGGCGACCTATCTTCAACTGAAGTGAATAATGCAGTTTCGCTTGATAAGTCAAACTGTTTTGTAAACATTTCTGAAATATCTTTTTCTAATTTTGACATATAAAGTGGCATTTTTCAATACTGATGACAGTGACGTAGCGTCCTACTTTTCGTAACTCGTTACGAAAAGTAAAATCATTCGTAACTGATGATGAAAAGTTCGTTTCACCACCAGTTGCAGGTTTCGGTTGTGGCACACCGTTACTACAGTTTTACGGTATTAAGTAGATACAAATTGGTTTAGAAGTAAATATTGAAGTTTAATAATAATAACCCTCTTTCTAAGTAGGTATTTGTAGTCAAAATTAGAAAAAATCTTGTATGAAACACGTGACGAAGAGCCTTTTTTTGTGTATCTCATTCAAATTGCGGGAACTCGCTGCGCTCGTCCCGCAAACATTCATTCGTTACACAAAATCGGACTTTTCGTAACTGGTTACATAAATAGCTATTAGGTCTTTCCAATATGACATCGTTATCAACTTTAAGACGCATGTTAGTTTGGGTTTTAAATTTGTTAGACAACCTATGGAAAATATTCCAAGCTGTTTTAGACTTATTTTTTGAAATTGCATTCTGATTTTCGTTTAGGGATTTTTGGTAGGATGTTATACCGGGTGTCCAGCAGAACCCTGGACATAGGAGATTAACATGGGAAATCGGTTTTTATTTTTTTGCGCCTGTACGGTTGATTTGATTGAAAAACTTTTAAGAGTAAAGTTGTAGAGCTTATGGTCAGCTATCATCCTGTAATTTTTTCAATACCACAGTTTTGGCTATTTTTTGGAAAAACGCCTCGAAAAGTGCAAAAAATTGAATTTGGCGCGTCACCCCCACCATGCTTGTGCAGTGTCGCCAACATAATAATTTCTTATGTCAGAGTCAGAGCAGATTTTCCTTTCTTATTTATTTTGAGGGACTATCATGTAATAATTAACGTGATTATGCAGTGAAAATTAACCGAAAACCTGACGATAATGTTCTTAAATCATACGGTAAGTAAAATTACGTTTATTATTATCATAAGTAGTAAAAGGAAAAATCATTCCAATTTGTGTATGGCTGGTTGTCTAATTCATTTTAGATTAGCACCAGACAACGGATCGACGATATGTCTCTTGTCTTTGTCATTGGTAAAGCTAGGTTAATGTTCAGAATTATTAAGGACGGCGAGTTGGGTGGTGGGTACATTTGTTGGGCAAACCAAGAACCAAGCTTGAAATGTGATTGTACTCTACAAATGAGTTATCGTGGAATTGGCGAAAAGAAAATACGGATTAGCAGCTCTTAAAAGAACCATTTAATTACATACTACAAAGAAAGTGAATAACCACCCATGTGTATAACATCAAACACAGAGGTAAACAAGAACAATAAACAAATAAATAAAATACAGGACTAGATGTGGCACATCAGAGAAATTGTTCAAAATCTTCCATCTTGCATGTAAAAAACCCGTTCTAATGGCTGGATGGCTTCTACAGCAGGCAAAATGTCATTGCGAAGCATATTGCCATATTTGTTGGCGTTCAAACTGCAATCAATGAAAAATGGACCTATAACATGGCGCCCCAAAATGCCGATCCACACGTTACAGTTGCTCGACGTTGGTCCCGATTGTCATGCACTATATGTGGGTTTTGGAGTGCCCAAATCCGAACATTTTATTGATTTCAAGAGCCAGTCTATCCAAATTAGCATTCATCCGTGAAACAAATGTTTCTAACAAATCTTGGGGCTGCAATAATTTTTTCGGTCAGGATTTCAAAAAACTCCATTGGGGTGAAAAGGTGGGTCGGTAAGAGTTGTTGATGGTTCTCTTGTTTGTAGCTTTCAAAACCTTCTTTTTGCAGATAATTATGGATGGTCGATCTACTAAGTCCAGTTTCTTGGGCAATCTGTCGAATACTCTTGGAAGGATCATCGTTTACTGTAGCAAGAACAACAAGTTTTGCCACATTTTCATCCTCTGGAGCCGCACCAGCTTGAAGTCGTCGCTTTCGCTCACAGGAACATATCGGGTTAATACTCCCAGTTTCCTCAAAACAAGCAACCACTGCCTGAAGTGAACTGCATGCTGGTATTGGTTTGCAAACAATGCAGCAATGTTGTCTCGAATTTGAGCAAAGGAATTACCAGCCCAGTATTGTTTTAAAACAAGTTTTCTCTCCTCAAAATTCATAACTAATGAAACATTTAAATAAGACATAATAAAAATAAAATTTTACACTGTATCAACAAAATGGTTCCTAATTTCCTTACTTTTAATATCAATAAATACAAGGTTTCTGTATACATTACATTTTTATTTCGAGGAAATTGTGTGTGAAAAAGTACCAAATAAGTATATTTCCATAATCAATCTATACATAAATTTCTTAACGGAAGAAATTAACAAGTGGACATGAAAAAGAAATGTAACATAAATTTAGGTAATAACACAGATAACAACAATTATTCCTATAAAAACACTATCACCTTTATTAAGATTCAATTCAATTCAATTCACGTTTATTCATGTTTACAATCACCAAAACAGCAATGTACATACGTCAAAAATAGAATAGTCTACAAATTAAATTTAAATAAATTCAGTCCAGATGCCATTATTTACTTAATACTAACAGCTTACAGTCAACATCCTAAAATAGACTATACAGAGAGAAGAAAAAAAATTAATAATTTTGATTAAAATACTTAAAATACTCTTCATCACAATAAAAACCATTTACCATTAAAATTTGCTTAATTTCCTTTCGGAAACTATCCACTGTCAACGCTTTAATTTTTATGGGCAGTTGAAATATTTTACTGCCCAGTAGCCAGGACCATTCTGACACCTTCTCAAACGACAATATGAGGTTATTAAATTTTTTCGGCCTCTAGTAAGGTATGCATGCATGTCCTCCTAAGCAGAAAACAGATACATGTTATTTTTCACAAACAGCAAATTCTCCAATATAAACATGGAGGGCAGGGTTAGTATGCCTAGCTCTCTGAAGTGCGATCTGCAGTCATCCCTGTAGCCCAGGTCAGCCAACAATCTGACCGCTCTTCGCTGAAGTCCGAACAAATGCTTAGCCCCGAGGCGTGGCCCCAAACAACTACAGCATAAGAGAGCCATGCATGAGAAGATGCAAAGTAAGCCGATCTAAGTACCGTACAAGATATCCTATCTGAAAGCTGACGTAGCAGGCACACACTTGTATTGAGTCTTGAAGCCAAGTTATCAGTGTGTAAATCCCACTTGGTGCTCTCATCCACAAGAACCCCAAGAAATTTAACCTGGGATACGTGGTCATTTACAGTTCCAATCTCCCTCAATGCAAACACCATCCTCTGTGTCTTGCCCATATTCAGCAGCAATCGATTGGAATGAAACCAATTTTTGGCCAGTTTTTCAAGTTGTTTGTGGCCAGTTTGGCAAGATTTGTTGTCACTGAAAAGAGTTTTTTTCACAGGCACTATAGTCTCCAGATACATAGATAAAACATGAAAGAAACTGGTCTTAGCAGATCAAACATCCATCGCTATCTGCTTACTGGTCTTGCTTATTTGCTATAAACATTTGTTCCACCAATGAATGTTAATTTGGATTAATGGGTCCCTCAAATCAACAAAATTAATGAGTTTGGACTCTCTAAAATCCACATACAGTGCAGGACAACCGAGACCAACGTCGAGAAGTGGTCAATGTGTGGATTGGCATTTTGGGGCGCACTGTATTTGGTTTTCCAATGAGATTTTGTCTGTCATAGAAGAGTCCAGTACTTAGCAAGGGTTTTTTACATGCAGGATGGAGCCTGGCGTCACACAGCACTGCAAAATAGACACTTTTGAAGTAAAACATTTGGAGATAGATGAATTCACCTCAATATTACTCAATAACAACAACAACGAACACCCTTAATTGGTGACAAGAGACAAATTGTCATGTCATCGTGGTTGTCGTATTGCTAAACTAAAATGAATTAGACAACCAGCCATACACAAATTGGAATGATTTTCCTTTTACTAATTATGATAATTATAAAAGTAACTTTTACTTACCTATAATTTAAGAACATTATCGTCAGGTTTTCAGTTAATTTTCTTTGCATAATCACGTTAATTACTACATGATAGTCCCTCAAAATAAATAAGAAAGGAAAATCGGCTCTGAGTCTGACATAAGAAATTATTATGTTGGCGACACTGCACATGCATGGTGGGGGTGACGCGCCAAATTCAATTTTTTGCACTTTTCGAGGCGTTTTTCCAAAAAATAGCCAAAACTGTGGTATTGAAAAAATTACAGGATGATAGCTGACCATAAGCTCTACAACTTTACTCTTAAAAGTTTTTCAATCAAATCAACCGTACAGGCGCAAAAAAATAAAAACCGATTTCCCATGTTAATCTCCTCTGTCCAGGGTTCTGCTGGACACCCGGTATAGTGGCTATATTTTTTACGTTCTACCTTATATTCTTGATATGCGCGTTGACTTTTTGTTTGTTTATACCAAACATACAAGTCCTTTACAATCTCGGAGTATCTTTTTACATCTTTATTTACCCATTATTGGGTTTTTTGTTTCAACTTGCTTATCTGCAGAGGAAACGACCTATCAAACCAGTAAAAAAATATTCTAAAAAAACTTTCATATTTAGCATCTACTCCTACAGCACTAAGGGCGACTTTTACAAGTTCAAGTAAAACTTTAGATTGAAGATAAAACACCAGACTTGATGTACATTGCATTGTTTATCTGACAGATAAACAATGCAATGTAGGTTATATCTGGAGTTTTATCTTCAATCTTAGGGTGACTTTTTCAAGTTCAAGTAAAACTTCAGTTTAAACTCCAGATAAAACTTTAAGCAAAACTGAAGATATGAAAAAACAGCGGTTCATGCTTTAGTAAAAACGGTTATTTTCGGTGTCATTGTAAAGTCGGATGACGTTTCGTAAAATCTGGTTTTCAAAGTGAAATCTTTGCTTATGATTGCGCAATGAATAAACGAGCTACGAATTTTGATGAGCAAGAAATAAGTTTATTAGTCGAGCTTGTTAAGAAATACAAAGATGTTTTAGAGTGCAAAAAAAGTGACTGCAAAACATGGAAAGAAAAGGAGCAAGCTTGGGAAAAGTTAGTAAAAGAGTTCAATGTAAAAAATGAAAATAAGGTCAAGCGAACTACAAGAAACGTAAAAAGCGAATGAGATAATCTAAAAAAACTTTCGAAAAAGAAATTTGCTGCTGAAAGACAGAATATAATCCAAACTGGAGGTGGAGTTGCATGCCCTGTGGACATAACTTCTGTAGATATGGACATTAAAGAATTATTGGGAGCAACTTGTACTGGCTTACACAACACATTTGACTCTGATACAATTAATGATTCTATAAAAACTATTTTCCAAGATGGTAAGTAGGTGCTTGGCTATACATTATTTATTATTGTTTATTATGATTTTAATCTATCAGTTACTACTTTACTCCTGCAACAAATTATTTCTATTGTTGTACTTTAAGTTGGTCATCAAGAAAATCAAAATATATCCCACAGTGACACAGTAGAGAATTCGGAACTTGAAGATGACAACAATGGTTCTTTGATAGAACCTGCATCTAGAGAAAATAATGAGACTAATCATATTAATGATAAGTTCAAATGGAGCTCTTGGACTCCAAGTCTGATGAAAGAACCCGTGTCAACGGAATTACAACAATCACAAGGTAAACTACAATTCATTTTAATTTACATTGTACATAGGTACATAAGTAGGTATTCAAATTAATAATGCAAATATATCAGGTATTCAAAAAAGTTTTGCAACATTGACCAGCCACAGAACTAAATATGGATAAGCCTATCTTTTTTTTTTGTAAATTTCACAGTTGGTCAATTAAGAGATGTTTAATTAATTAAATGATTGAGTTCGCTGAGTATGCATGTTTCAGTCCACTGATGACCTCAAGGTATTTTCAGTACCAGATAGTCTTTAAGCAAGAGGTTGAGATTAAATTTAAGAGTTTTTATATAATTTGTTGTTTGTTCTCAGCAATTTTTTTTGGTACTTAGGAGATGTTGGTCACTATACCCCATCCACCAAGAATAAGCCACTGCCAAGACCGCATCCCAAAGATACTGAAAAAGAAATAATTTCATCTAAAGGTAATGATTAGCAAATGTACAGGTTGGTCATTTTTCATCGTAAGTAGAAAAATATGTGTCCTCAAAAACTGAAGTTAGAGAAAAACATTTTTTCTACAAACGCATTAAAAATTCAATTTTTAATAGGCTAATGAACAACCAAAAGATGCGTTTTAATGCACTAGTGTTAAAAGTTATTTTTAACACTAGTGTTAGAAGTAACCTCCTTTAAATCAGTAGTATTAAAAGAAAGGTCCTTTTTAAGGTGCTCGCAGACATGTACACTTTTGGTAACACGTGAATATGTTGCGCAAGTTTTTGATTATGCAATAAAAAGTTCTGTGAGTACATTTACATTGGTTTTAAAAGTAAATACCACAAACTTTAAATGGCAGACTCATTTTTAATGCGTATGTAGAAAAAATATTGTATGATATTCGTGTTAAAAGTGTTTTAAAAAATGCATGCGAATTTCAGAACTGGCTACGCTCGTCCTGCAAACTTTAGCAAGCGTGCCTTAAAATTGCACTTTTAACACTTACATCATAAATAGCTATTATTTTAGGACTTCAGCTTAACCTAGAAAACCCTAAAAACGTTTTCGGTTAAAAACATGATGGCAGCGCACAGAGCTTTTTAATGTTTAAGTTTCTTACCGTTTAACCAATTCTGTAACTTTTGCCGTTTGGGAGATCCCGATGATAATATTTATTGAAATTCGCACTCCATATCAACATGTCAAAATATAATGAGAAAACAAGACGTTATTTTAGCGCTTATCAAGTTTGTATTACTTTGCTTCAGGTACCACAAAAGGAAAAAAAGTAATTTAAAAGAAGACTGTCGGGTAAAAATGAATGTTCTGAACGAGGCTCGTCTGGAACTAGTAAAGATCCAAACAGAGATTTGCATTGAAGATCTTAAAATAAAGAAGCAAGAAATGCAACAGAGTTCGGAAATGCATGCTTTAGAAATTACCAAAAAAAAGTTGGAAATAGATATTTTAAAAAAGAAGCTTAGGAGAAGAAGACGTTTCTCCAAAAGATGAGAATTCCCAGCAATAATAATCCAAGCAGGAACCTATAGTTTAGTATCTAGTTTAACTTTTGTCGTTACAATTCCTTAATAAAACAATTTGCAGATTAGGTACTTATTTTCTTTTTTTACCTGTGTTTTCTAAGAGATTCTGGTGATATAAAGTATAAAATTTGATAGTTTACAGGGTGTCCGAATATACAGGGTTGGTATATAGGGTATATATATATGTATATTCTGCACAGAGGTACAAATTTGTGTATGTAAATGTTACGTTCGTTTGTTGTTTTCCTTTCAAATTACTTAAAAACATTATTAATTTTTTTAATTTGTTAATTTGTAAATGGTTGACAAGATTTGAGCATTATGTAGATTTTAATTGTTAACTTCATTCGTATATTTTTCTAATTTGTATAAATTTTTAATTAAGTTTAATTTAGTCATGCTCTACATAAAATAATAAAATGTCATTAATTAATACAAAATTATTCAAAAGTTAGAGCCAAGAAGCTACATCGCTGGGTGGGTACCCATTTGAGGCTCTGTATTTCCGTTAGAGGGCGCTTTAGGAATATTTTTTACATGACAAGCTAGGGTTATTTTGACCTTCCCTAAATGCTCCCGAGATTATGGATATACTTACCTGACACCCTGTATGTAGGCATGTACACTTGTATCGACACTATCAAATACCTTAATACGTAGAAACACAAAAACACAAGTTCAGTATAGAACTTTTAACATTTAAACAACGATCTTTTTTATTTACATATAATATTCTTTTTTCAATAATATAGAACATAAGTTTTTGTGGTGTTCTTCTACACTTTCCTTTAAAAGTTTTTAACCTAACCAGAAGTGTACAATACTGATCGGTGGAAACTATTTTGAATATTGTAACCTTCCTCGGCACTTGTTCAGCAGACCTAATAACAAGCCTAACAATGATATACAAAACCTAGTAGTAAAAAAAAATAGTTTTTACATTAAAATTAAAAATTAAAAATAAAAAAAAAACTCTCAAAGTCCGTTAATAGCACAAAACACAAAATAAACTTAACGGTGAAAACATAATTTCCTAGATTTATTTTTATAATCCCAAGTTCTACACACAAAACATTGTCTCATCATGGCTAACAAACAAATTAAAACACAGAAACGATTGCTAAAAGCGAAAAAGTCGGCGGAAAACTCTTAAAACCAGAAAAAAAAATCCATGAATAATTGTCATAAACTGACATAAACCACGTGTCACAGGATTCTGCAATGTTGCCGATTGTGATCAGTTGGCCATTTTATACGTTTTTCTTTCTTTTATCGTCATCAGTGTTCTATTAATCGTCATTCAAAAATTAGTTGGACAGAGTAGATATTATGGAGGACAGCAATAGATATTATAGTAATCTCGTGGTGTAAAGATTCGCAAGATATCATAAAAAAAAAGAATGTGCCAATTTACTAGCAAGTAATCCTGGCATCACTGTATAGAGGGTTTGTTTATCACGCCAATATTGAAAAATGTAAATAAAGACCTCTACCTTGATAAATCCTCTATGGTAAATACCTACAATACCTACCCGGTGACTGAATTCTCACGTGAGTGCAATCTATAGCACCAATCACGTTAGGAAACCGGGCTATAGAAAAGAAATCCCTTTTTACATCTTCTTGTTGTGCATTTGTTAGAGGCATCCGAATATATTGGGGAGCCAATCGAGCAATGGCTTCAGACATTTTATATAGGTATAATCTGACAGGCAGATGATTCACTAATACCCACAAAGTCTCCTGCTACCATTTCTGTGCTACCAGTAGCATAGAAACGAAGAGTAACTAAGAGTTGGGTAAAAGGACTTATTGCATTGTTTCTAAAATAGAAGACTAATCAGGTGTATAAAACCATTTTAAAGATCTACGCTTTAAATCAACAGAGATGTGGTGGGCTTTGAAGTAGTTATTTTTATAGAGTTTTCAGGTAACTGTTCTAGAGCGTTCCGAGCTCTCCATTTATTTGGTCCAAATGGCTACCTGGACTGACTCTTTCGATAGTCTGAACCTCTTGATGAAACACTTATCTTGCCAATAATCAAAGTCGTTTAAACGGTTTCTAATAACTTTTTGAAGACGATGCCTTTCGATTATGTCGATATCTTCTTGCTCATTGTCACTATCTTCGCCAAAAATGTTATTATATACAAATCGAATATCATCAATCATTTTGAGAATTTTTTCAACATTGACAGAAAAAGAAAATCTTTTTTTTTTTGGTTAGAAACTTCAGATTTAGGTACAAAATCACACCAGAAGTGCCGGTATCGTTTAAACTTCAGTTTGGAGTTTATAACAGGTTGTAAAGAAAAACTTTTCTTGATCTCAGGCTTAAACTTCAAACTCAAGTTTTACTTGAACTTGTAAAAGTCGCCCTAAATACATCTTCCCATGATTCATGCAGTAAAAACTCGATAGACATTGCAATATTTTCATCCATATAAAAGCGTTTTTTTTGCATAAACAGGCACAGGCATCGGCTCGCCCGTGCGAACTCTCAAGAGCTGTCCATAATGATCAGATACAAAAGAATGACTGATGATGACACTACGAGTAATATCACTAGCATGAAAGTTCGAAAAAATTTTGTCAATTTGAGTTGAAGAGGCAGAGGTAACCCTAGTATGATCCCGAACATGTGCTGTTAGACCATATGAGCTCATTAGGTGTAAAACTGATAATGCTGAGCCGCTTTGGACTTGAAAATCAATGTTAAAATCCCCACAGACTATAATCATTCTGTTAGGTGAATAAATGGTATGTAAAAGCATATTTAGCAAACTTAAAAAATCATCAAAATCCCCAGATGGAGACCGATACAAACAAACTAAAATACATTCACTCAGGAAGAGCAAATATAGCCGTTCCCTCTCCTCGAAATTCGCTCCTTGATGAGTAGCTTATGATCTGGTAGCCTTCAATATAAAGGTGTTCAATATCATTGTTTTGAAGCCAGTGTTCAGAAACGCAAAAAATATTTGCCTTCATATCGGACAGAATTACTTCAATTTCCGCGATTTTATTGTTTATACTTTGGGTATTTAGATGAAATAACTTGAGTTCCCTAAAGGTTTTCTCTATTTAATTCTCAGCTCTGTCTCGTTCAGAGGAGACATAAAAAATTCTTACCCCTGGAAAAGTTGAAACGCTCAAATGCAACCCCAGATGGCCAAAAGTCAGCTTCATATACTTTGTCTTTCAACTCGGGATTAACACCAACCATATAGCGTTTTCTTTTTGATTTCTGTTCCTTAGGAACGCACAGTTTCACTTGATTATCTTCATTGTTTGCTTCCGTATGTTTAACAATATAAGTTTTAATTATGTCTTCGGTAACATTTTCACTGACCCGTGATATAAATAACCAGATTTTACGGTCGCTTGTGGTATGGAACATATCACAGTCGGTTGCATCCTTTCGAGTACCAATAACAAAGTTCTTAACACTTTTTCGAAATTTTTGATCGTGACAGCGTTGTTTTCGCGGCACTTCGAATCCATCATCGAATTCAACATCATCACTCGACTAATTTTCAAGTGTTTTACGTTTGTCGTATACTTCACTGTTTTTATGGTCCAGTCCAGTGTGTTTATGTTTTGCACTTTGGAATGTGTTCTCATTTTTATTTTAATTATCACGCGATGAATTGCCAATGGTAAGTTTACTTATGTTTTGGACAACTGGGTTTTCAATGCGAACCTTTTCTGTCCCTGACTTCGCGGGCTTTTTGACAGATTGGGATTTTTCGTCCATTAGCTGTGTTGCCTTTTCCTTCCAGAGGCTGCAAGTTTCTTGTACGAGTTTCTTGCAGCCTCTGGAAGGTCGCAGTCTCTGGTTGCAGGAGAAAGTGCTTACTTTCCAGGAGGGCGCATTTTTCTTCCATCTGTTTTATGATTTGGAGAAGGTAAGATGTTTCATTCCCTATCTGCATTCTAACCTCTTCCGTATCCTCTGCCACATGCTTAGCAGCCACAGAACAGATCAGTACGCTTAACACATTTTACAGCTGTTACAACTGTTTTATTGCAATATTTGCACTGGTTATCACTAACACTTAGAGAGCGACCAAACGACGGGTCTATACCCGTTGGCGCCATCTTGAATCTATCCAATAAACAATCCTTGCGGAGAGAAGCGAATTTCTATTGGATAGGCAATCGGTCACCATGGTAACCGAGCTGTCAAGCCGCGTCAAGATTCACTACATCCCTATGTTTGTAGGATTGTTCTATGGAATTAATGATTACCTTAACGAATGAAATCCATTAGTATGCTTCAAGTGTATTGATAAAGTTCCGTAGTTACTCTAGATGTAAGAATGTATGAACCTACCAAAAAGGTAGGCAGTAGTTTAAGTCGGTAGGGTAATTAGGGTTCTACCCATCATCTGTACAGCCTTGGCTGGTCGACAAATTGCAGACCGTTGTAATACCTCGCAGGTTATCGGAACCAGAACGACGTGTACGTTGTGCTTTGTACAACATCTCAACGCTCTTGCTCTTTCATAGATTTTTGTCTATAAGCCGCGAACTCACAGTCTCCAATTTGTGAACCAGCCAAAGCTGCACTGATGAGGGCTAGATCCCGAAACTAGTATGCAGATGAGCTGATCGACAAATTGGCGACCACCTACTCTTTACACTTTGTTCTGATTCCGATAAGGAATTAATGTTAGAAAAAGGTTCCTCAGAGGCCCTTATTAGAATGAGGTGGTAAGAACCTGTGCTTTATTCGACGAACACTGGTTTATATTTTGGAAGTTATAAACTTCGGAGAAGGAAAGGTCATGTAATGTTACGAAGGGTTTCGTTTAGTGCTGCCACCTGTGATTCGGTAGATGAATTAAGAAAAAAGGCAGAGACCCTAAGACTCTATAGAAGCTTTCTTATTCAAGCCCCAGAAGCTTGGCAGCAAATATTTCGGAGAATTGGCTGGGGTTCTTCAGGCGGTTTAAACTTAACAGTGTTCTGCAGGTAAAAAATCACGCTTTTGACCAAAAAAAAGTTTGTTTTTTTTGTGGTGCATGGTGGAACGGAACGAAGCAATTGCAATTTCCTATAAACGTAACAAATTTAATTCGAATAAAATTAGCCCTAAAAGAAGAATTTTGACAAATGGCAAACAAGTGCCTAGATATTGATCACCGAAAGGTCTATATCCGAAACTTCCTAACCAGTGAGATTTTCGCTTATCTGAGCAGAAAGAAGATATCAAAAAGAGGAAAAAAATCATTAAATTCACTCTGATCAATCCACTGGTTCTAAGTTAAGTGCGTCTGAAGTTATATGCGGTCAAAGTTCAAAATTGAGAGAAAATACGTAATACTCTCCACTAGTCAATGTTAAAAAAATCTTTCATAGAATTTTTTTATGGTATTTTCGATCGGAATAGGATGATTACAATCCCGTAAAGACGTTCCAAACTTAATTTGAATGGACTTAGCCCCGTAACTGAATTTTTGCAAATAACAAAAAAAAACTGATTCTAAAGGAGCCTAAAAATCTACCACCAAAGGAGTCTATCTCAAGAAAAGGAAAAAAACCCAATGAACTCACTCCGATCGGTCTATTCGTTTTAAAGTTATAAGCCGTCAAAGTTTAATAAATTTGAAAAAAATCTAAAAAAAAAATTATTGATTTTGATTGGAATAGGATAATTGCAACCTCTTAAGGACATAACGAACTTAATTCGAAAGAAAATAGCTCTGTAAGTACAGTTTTTGCAAAAAGCAAAAAAGCCGTTTCTAAAAGAACCTAAAAATCGAGCATTGAAGTGGTCTAAATCCGAAATTTTTACATGAATGGGACTTTCGTTTGTGGGAGGAAAAAAGGAGTATTTTTTACCCCCCCCCCCCTCTCCCATTATTATGTTGCTTCTTTGGTTTGGATTGGATTATTGCCGCAACCTGGCAAATATATGCACTTTAACCCCAACCATAAATCCCCCAACGATATTCATCCCCGCTCGACCGTATTTAAAGTGTAAATACATATTTCTGTAAGGGGTCCTCCTGGATCTCAATTTCTAGGTAATGACCCGTGATATTTGCCCAGGCGACGAGTTCTTTGGGTCCGAGGCATCGCAGTATGGACAGTGGCCGGACGGTGGATGGGACGGGGGACCGCAGACTCATTGTTTATTGGTCCACGTTCGGGAAAACTAAACAAAAACTCGGGAGACAATACAATAACTCGGGAAGAAGTCTCCTTTTTATCAATGAAACTTCCTTATGGCGCATTTTACGGATAAAGAAGTCGGGAAATCGACGTTTTATATGTCATAAAATCACTTGCAACAAAACGGCTTGTTCGCTTGTGGCTTGTGGCAAACCTTTTGTAAATCCTCGTGAGAAGGTTCCTTTTTTAGCAATTTTTCCTCAAGTCAATTTTTTTAATATTAAAACCTCGACGAAAAAAAAGAACCTTAAAACACAAAGGGCTCTCCCAATTCCTTACGAAAATACCCGCACAAATCAATCCGACACACGCTCACACATGCCTAACGATGTGCCGCCCCCGGTCCCTCGGCGGCCGCCCCTCTCTCTCCATCCAGACCCCCCGAAATTAAGTGTCGCTTCCGTGCATAGCGAAGGTGGCACGGCCGCCCCTCGCAGACCCCCGCGGGGGGCGATTTCGACACACACGTACAGTTTTAAAGATCGATGCAAAGCAGGAGAGGCTAGCTCGTTACCATGGAGATGAGATGAGACGACTTGTTCTTTTTAACCTCCTTATTCGCGTTGTCCAACTTCTCGGGGGGGTGGGGGGTGGCCAGAGGGGGGCGATATGTAAACTAAAGGCGGGGGTGGGAGGGAGGTGCGGTCGTGGACCGCTCGTCAGCATCAGGTGTTTTGGATGACCCGTCAGCGTTGAGGGGAAGTTAAGGGGAGTATTGCAGTAAAATAATCATTAGTGAGAGGGGGCCAATAGGTTCTGCTTAGATTATGCTTTTATTTTACAATAAAGATACAACATGTGCCCGCCATGGATCTGTAGGTAAGCGTGAGCTTGAGTCAATTAGAATATTTATTTTACTAAAATCAGGATGAGCTATGGTTTAGTTTAGAACAAAACCATTTAGTGAATTTTGTGATAGTGCACCTTAAATTATGCCCAGTAATTTTTGGCCCAATATCCAAAGTCTCCCTGAATTTTCAAAATTAATGTTTTATCAGAAATTGGTCCTTAACCAAGCAGGGAAAAATTAAAAATACATTTTAAATTGGCGTTTTTTTGACAATTATTTTACCTATCCAGGGACACACTGTATAAATAATTGGGATTCGCGTAATAGAGAGATTTTTTGTGAATAAAGAGAAATACGTTGGCATAAATGAAATCTGGTATTCCCGGTGTATTGTTAGGTAAGAGGTTATTGTTAAGTTAGATTAATTATTGTTAAGAGAAATGTGAAACCTCGAGTTCATCTTAGTGATAGAGAAAAACTCATTAGAATGTGATTGACTATCCAGATACCCTCAGATACCATCCCTACATAAGTAAATAGTTCAATATGTAGGGTTTTTGCCCAAAATATCTCTAATGCCCGTATATATAGTCGTGACTTAGCTCCGAGTTAGCCTCAAGTCTGACTTTGACATTTAGTCTAAAATTAAAATACATGCACTTACATCAATCATTTTTGATTAAGCACGTGCTCGTGCTCAAGTTGCGACTATAAATATGGGTACAAATCATATACGCTATCAAAAAGTGTGAATTCACTGTGATAAGACTGTGAAGGCTTTTACGGCCGGTCAAAATACAATCTTGAAGCCGTGGTCCAATGGAATTTCTTTGTGACGTTTCGTCTACAGTTGCGGCAGACATTATCAAATGCGATAAGGCAATGGGCGAGGCGAATCAGTCCCCCTTATCCACGTTGACTGATTCGACTGTGGTGAGCTCAGTGGTATTTATTCTCACGCCGTCGGGCTCCAGTGGAAGGACTAAGGTGGGGTTAGTGATGGCGTTGGGTTTCGGCGCACTTGAAGTATGTCACAGGATAGTCAAGTCGAACTCAATTCGAATGAAATTAACTTCTAAAAGATTTTTTTTTAAATGGTCAAAAAACGCGATTCTAAAAGTGTCTAAAAATCGACCAACTAAGGGGTCTACCTCCGAAAATATTGCACCTAAGAAACTTCCGATGGTGGGAGGTGAAAGGGGACACCACGAAGAGGAAAAAACAGTTGGACTAGCTCCAATCGGTAGAGGTATTCTCAAGGCGGTCAAAGTTGAGAATTGAAGAAAAAGTAGTAGTATCCTCCTTTTGGAAATTTTCAAAAAATTTTGGAAAAATTTGTTTGCTGTTTTTGATCGGAATGGCATGCTTGCAATCTCCTAAGATCCAAACAAACTCAATTCGAATGAAATTAACTTCTAAAACGATTTTCTTTTAAATGGTAAAAAAAACGCGATTCTAGAAGTGTCTAAAAATCGATCAATGAAGGGGTCTACCTTCGAAAATATTGCACCTATGGAACTTCCGATGGTGGGAGGTGAAAGAGGACATCAAGAAAAAACCATTGGAATCACTCCAATCGGTCGATTGGTTCCCAAATTACAGGCGGTCAAAGTTGAGAATTGAAGAAAAAGTAGTAATACCACCCTTTGGAAATTTAAAAAAAAATTACGAAATTTTTTTTTGCTGTTTTTGATCGGAATTGCATGCTTGCAATCTCCTAAGAACGAAACAAACTCAATTCGAATAAAATTAACTTCCAAAAAGTTTCCAAAAAAAAATAGGTCAAAAAACCCGTTTCTAAAAGTGTCTAAAAATGGTCCAACGAAGGGGTCTACCTCCGAAAATATTACACCTACGGAGGTGGGAGGTGAAAGAGGATCTCAAGAAGAGGAAAAAACCGTTGGATTCACTCCAATCGGTCGATTCGTCTCAAGTTACAGGCGCACACTGGCGCATTTTCAAGATTTCGTGGCCATTATTACTTAGTTAGTGATAAAGCTAATTTTGATACTGAAAAAAAGTGAAAAACACATATTAATGTTTAATAATACTAAGCGTAGCTTAAGTATAAAAGTGATAGAAACATTTTTACAGGGTGTTATGATAAAACTAATAATTAACGTGAAATACAAATCGAAATAAAAGTACAAAACCAGTTATTATTATTATTATTATTATTATTCATATTCTATCCAAACATTATCAAATTATGTTTGGATACAATATGTCAAAAAAAAATAAGGATATGCTTTTCATTTGTACCGGGTGTCCTACTTTAATGTTCCATCAATTATATCTGGTTTTATAAAAGATACGGGAAAAGTGTAAATGGAATAGTTTTTTTAATTTCTTCTGAGTAATTCAGTGCGATAGTCAAAAATAGAATATTTTGTTGATACAGGGATTTTTGTAGTTTGTGACACTCTGTATATTACTTGGTATTTTTTAGAAGTTTTTGAAAACTTATAACGTGGAATATATATATATTTTCTTTGTTAAGTGTCCGATTGCGATACCACGAAATAATATGCGGCAGACAGGGGTATTAAACCAATTCGGAGAGCTAAAGGGTAGGTTCGAATTGACAGTTATTAGGACTTATTTACTGAATGAAATGGGCGCCACTGGATTTTTAGTTGTTGAAAGGATAAAACCAGAAACCGGAACTTTATATCTATCCTAGGAAGAAAATACATTATGTAAGCGTAACGTTTTTAAAAAAAAAACGTTATAAATTTCAAAAATATTCAATACCTTACTAACACCTCCTATCTAACAATTGGTTAGTTATTTTGAATATATTGTTCTATGATTAGTTAATAAATTTAAGTGGGCTTTGTTAGATTAAAAATTTGAACCAAGTATTATATTAGTTATGTTTTGCTGTTAAACTGAGTAAACATTTCGAAAACATATGAAAAGAAGACAGACATGAAAAAAAAAGAGTTTTTAAGTTTGTACATCATTTGTTTTTTCTTTAATCTTCGAAAATGGAATTGGGTGAATTGTTGAGTATTAATAAATCAATAATTAAGGAGCCTCGTGTAACTCTTCCATAAAGTTTAATTGATAACGTGAGGTTTCTCTCTCGGTTTAGAGCATTTTCAAAAGTGATTACTATATAAATTTATAACACCTGTAGAAGAACACGCCTATCATGCCTATTTAAATATGCTATTAATCAGGGAACTCATCTCAGAAACTAAGACTATTTTAAAAGATTACCAACTTAGTCTTATTAATGTGTACAATGCGTATTTTTTTTATTTATATACAATTACAAACGAAAGGAGAAAATGTCATAATATGTGAGTTCGAGAGAATATTATATAAACACCCTGTGTAAAAAAACTGGATGTGGATTTCACCTCGTATACGGTGTGTTCCAAATTCGAGGCTCTATATTGGGATCTCGGAAACTGTAATAGCTACAGCAAAGGTTAAATGGGGAATGTTTTGGGGAATCTAGTGCTGATTTCAGATTCGGTTTCAAATCAGATACCGAACACTTGGTTTCTGAGATATTCCAAAAAAAAATATAAAAATGGCGGATTTCGTTTCTTCCTTATAAATACGAAGTGGTTTATTTGACGAATGTCGAAGTATGACATTATTAGGACACTTTTTTGAGACAATCAATATGGCGTATATCAAAACTCGCTATTGTCTTTTGTTTTTTCGGAACGCACTACAACTTTGTTTTCCTTATGGCGGCCAAATTGGATTTTTCGATTTTCAGATCCAGCAAAAAGTTTTCATTACATTGATATCCGGCAAGTACATAAAACTCAAAAGTTACGATAAAAAAGCAATTTTCTTTAAAGTTCGACAGTTGGCCACCCCTTTGACGTAAAATGGCATTGCGCCATTTGAATTTTTTATCAATAATCACTGTTATTCCGTTAAAAGCAAAACTGAGTTTCCTCTGAAATGTTTCGCAAATGTTAATTTTATTTTGCTTTAATTCTGTAAAATAACATATCTATTAACAATTAAGTATACCAACAAAAGAATAACAAAATGGTTTAATAACCTAGGTACTAATCTAATATAATTTTAATGACTTAATTTTTAGCAATTCTCTCTCATATTAATTATTATCAGGTAGATTTTCAAAATGCCTACCGTCTACCTCTTGATATTTCTGACAGTTTGAAAATACTTTTCGAATGACTCTAGCAAGGGTATTTCTGTTCACAGAGGCAAAAGTGTCCAAACTATTTCTCTCAGAATATTTACGTTTTGGGGAGAATCGAATTCGTAAATCTCATTTTTTAAGTGTCCCCATAGGTGGAAATCTAAGGGCGTTAGATCAGGCGACCTAGCGGGTCATAGAATGGGACCGTGACTCGAAATAACTTTCTACAAAGTTTTCTCGTAAAAAATGTCTAACTGCAATCGTATTGGCAGCCATCTTATTGAAACCAAGTTCTATAACTCATCTTGGGTTAAAACTTCTCGAAGAGAAGGCAAAATTTGATTTCTTAATAGATTTAAATATCTATATCTGTTTAAATTGTAGTCGTATAGGAACGGTCCTATGAACTGATTCTCTGAAATAAAAAATAACTTGTTAATTTAAATACATCCACAAATTGCATATTTTATTTTAAGTCGCAATTTTTACTTTATTTATTTTAACACTTTATATTTTTAATTGCTAAATCACTTGAACTATAGTAATTTTCGTATAAGACACGTAGGTCAAAGGCATCATTGATTATGATACTAGTGTTAAAAGAAGAAAATAAAATAAAATCAGCGACTTAAAAGAAAATATGAAGTATTTTTGTCTGTGAGTGTACAAGGTCTAAAAGGAAAAAAGTAGACAATTAAAATTACCAATGACTCCACACCATACATTAAATTCATACGTTAAATACACCCACATATTGCATATTTTTATTTAAGTCGCAATTTTTATTTAAATCTTTTTAACACTTTATATTTTTTATTGCTAAATCACTTGAACTTTAGTAATTTTAGTATAAGACCCCTAGGGCAAAGGCATCATTGATTATGATACTAGTGTTAAAAGAAGAAAATAAAATAAAAATAGCGGCTTAAAATAAAATATGAAGTATTTTGTCTGTGAGTGTATAAGGTCTAAAAGGGAAAAAGTAGACAATTAAAATTACCAATAAGTCCACACCATACATTAAATCCAAATCGGGTTTGAAATCGCTTTTCCTCGACTTCAAAGGGAGTTTCTATGGCCCAATGGTGCCTGTTATGTTTATTAAATACTCCACAGTTAGTAAACCTACTTTCGTTAGACCACAACACGTTGTTCGAAAATTCTGAATTTCCAATACATTTATTTGTATACCATTCTGAAAAACGCATTCTTCTTGGAAAATCAGTTTCTATGAGCCCCTGAACAATCGTAGGTTTGTAAGAACGTAGGTAATCTGTTTTTCTTTAGTACACGTTGTACAGTGGATTTTGGTATGTTTATGTTACGCTCTATAGTTCTGACAGATGTTCTGGGATTTCTGTTGACAGCTTGTAAAATATTTCGGTCGCAGTTGTGATTTGCAATATTGTACTTTCCTCTAGGTTGGTCAAATGCTCCACAAGTAATAAGATTCATAACAATTCTTCGAAAATATGTCTTATGGGGCTGTCGTCGTTCTGGGTGTATCTCCAAATATCTAGCTGCTGCAGCATCGGCATTTCTGTGTAACTGCAAATACAGCGTTAACATTTCAAACTTTTCTTCATTGGAATAAGCCATTATGTATTTTGAAGTATTAAAGGAAGTTCTCACAAGAAATCTAACTGACAATCTAAGAGGAATAGAATTTAAAACGATTTTGCTAAATGTAGTATACAGTACCTATAATTGTTTAAACAAAAATGCAAATGACGCGATGTCACTTTACGTCAAAGTCATGGCCAACTGTTCAAATTTAAAAAAAAGTTCTTTTTTTATCGTAACTTTCGAGTTTTATATACTTGCGGGATATCGATGTAGTGAAAATTTTTTGCTGGATCTGAAAATCGAAAAATCCAATATGGCCGCCATAAGAAAAACCAAAGTTGTAGTGCGTTCCGGAAAAACAAAAGATGATAGCGAGTTTTGATATACGCCATATTGATTGTCTCAAAAAAGTGTCCTAATAATGTCATACTTCGACATTCGTCAAATAAACCACTTCGTATTTATAAGAAAAAAACGAAATCCGAAATTTTTATGTTTTTGTTAAGTTCCGGTATCTAACTTAAAGCCGGATCTGAAATCAACACTAGATTCCCCAAAACATTCCCCATTTAACCTTTGCTGTAGCCATTACAGTTTCCGAGATCCCAATGTAGAGCCTCGAATTTGGGACACACTGTATAATGAATACAAAAAAAACAAAATACAATTTAACAAGTATAATATTACCAAACCTCATTTGCACTTACTGACATTACAATAAGTTTTGTGGTTTCTGTTATCCCCATTTACATCATTTTGAATTCGACAACCGTCAGAATTTAACATACTATTGTGGGAAAAGTCGCAAGTGGTCGCACAAAATGTTTATAGAAAATCTTACAAGACATCCTAATTTACAAGTTTTTACTTTATTACCGGTAAATTCTTTTAAACAAAAAATATATTTCATAGAGAAAGTAGCAGACATAATTTCTCTTTATACTTTGACAAGGGGATACAATTATCTCTCTTATCAAAATCTGTTAATATATTCTACGTATTTAACAGAGGTAGAATAAAGTAAATACATCCAGAAATATGATCTGTAGTAAATATTGTGTTATGGGGGTAAAATTTTGCGCCTTTAAAATTATCATATACCACAAGTTGAAAAGATATCCAAGGGGCCAACTTTGAATTAACATATTGACTATTTACCGTATTTATCTTTAGCGAAATAGATCGCTTGTTGAAGAGGGTTAATTAATGAAACGAAATTAATGCATTACTTGCAAAAGTAATGAGTTTAATTTTATCTATTATGACCAAGAAATCTAGAAAATGCGCCAGTGTGAGGCGGTCAAAGTTGAGAATTGAGAAAAAAGTAGTAATACCCCCCTTTGGAAATTAAAAAAAAAAAATGGAAACCTTTTTTTGCTCTTTTTGATCGAAATGGCATGCTTGCAATCCCTTAAAAATGAAACAAACTCAATTTGAAAGAAATTACTTTCCAAAAAGGATTTTTTAAAAAATTGTCAAAAAACGCGTTTTTAAAAGTGAGTAAAAAAGGACCAACGAAGGGGTCTACCTCCGAAAATATTACACCTACGGAACGTTCGATGATAGGAGGTGAAAGAAGACATCAAGAAGAGAAAAAACAGTTGGATTTACTCCAAGTAAAAAAAAAGTTAATTTTCTGAAACTCTTTTTTTAATTCCAATTCTATTTGACAGAGACACACACACACACACACACACACACATACACACGCGCGTCAATCAAACAATAAGACAGCGATAGGATTCATTTCGCTGTCCTCGCAGCCCCCCATACGATTAATTCCGAAAGAAGGCTCGAATTTCTTGAATGAAGGGCTAAAAAATAGCTATATCAACCCGAGCATCCTCCCCTTTTCGCCCGCGTGCGACGAAATCGAATTTGAAATTGGTTTAATTCGCTGGGGAGGGTCGAGCCTCCGGGATTCTTCTTGGGGGCGACGTCGATGACGACTGATTGTGCGACTCGAGAAACAAATGTAAATATCTCAAAAATTGCGCCTACTAAACTAAGTGCATTCACAAAGCCACCCTCTCTTGGTATACTCCGGCAGCAATTCGAAAGCGATTTCAAGCAAAAAACATTTCCCAGTAATCCAGTTTAGACTAGATTATTCGTTTAATGGGTATTAAAAGTAAAAACCAAGAATAGTTGTGAAGAATACAAAACAATGGCTATAGTGGAAGTAAAACACATTTGGCATTGTTTATGCTACTCTCGGACGAAAAGAGAGAGTCCAGAAACAACCCCGGAGGTTAAGTGGAACAAGAGACGAAGGGGGGGCCCGCGCTTGAAACATAAAACGCTCTCTAGATTGGATAGAGTGATATATGGCCAGAGACGCGGGACATTAACAGTGTCCGAAAATATTAATCTCTGAGAAAAAACGAGGAAAAACAGGCCCGGCGAATCTATATTACTTATACGGGACGTATATGGGGGATTTCTTTTTGTTTGTAATTCCTTAATGGTTTTTCCTTTTTTTTCGCTCGCTTTGTGAAGGGGTTCGTAGTGCCATATAAAATATTATTGGGACGTTAATGGGGGGTGGTAGGGAGGCAGAGTTTTTTCTTATCGAAATTCTAACGTTTCAGGGTCGAACATTCACCATCGAAAAGCTGAATGTAGAGCTGAAGCGAAAGAACAACCCAGACCTCGATAATTGCAACTCGAAAGTCATTATTTCGTTTTTAATCAAACTTTGACTCCTACAACTGTCATTATCAGCTAATCAATGCATCCCATATTTCAAGGTTTTTTTTTGATTATTTATAGCACATTTCGCCTAAACTGCCTGAATTCATATCAATTCAATGTGAATCTACGCAACCGAATTTGAGTGCAAGTGAAGACTCCAAAAATCGACCATGGGTCCATAGCTACGAAACTGATGAGACTGCCGTTTGCGGTACCTGAAAGAGAGCAACAAAGCAAAGGAGAAATCATTGAATTCACTCCAATCGATACAGATCGATTACAGTAAGCGATCGATCGAGAAATAACAGTATTTCTCAACTTATTGAGATTCAAAGTTGGAAATCGCTAAAAAAGAAGAAATACCCCCCCCCCCCCTTTTTGGTGAAATCAAAGACAATTTCGATTTTTTTTTCATCTGGGTGAGACGACTTCAGGCCTCCCTAAACGTAGTGAACCGAAATTAGGTAAAAGTTGTTGTACCGTGACTTAGTTTTTTAAATTTGTTTGTTTAGAGCTGATTCCTAAAGGGCCCAAAAATCGACCATCGAAAGGGTCTATTACCAATACTACTGAACTAATGGGACTGCCGTTAGGGGTATCTCAAAGAAGAAAACAAGAAAAGGAAAAAACCGTTGGATTTACTCCAATCGGTCTATTATTTCTCAAGTTATAAAAGTTCAAAATGGAAATCGCTAAAAAAAAAGAGAGAACCCTTCTTCGGTCAATTTCAAGAAAATTTTAAACCTTTTTGTCTGTTTTTCATCTGAATGAAACAATTTTAATCCCTTCTAAATATAGCAATTCCATAGTTTGGTAAGAGTGATTGAATATTTTTCCACGACAGGATTTTAATTAACTTCTAAATGAGCATATATTCCATTAACGTAGATTTTTGGTTCTCAAACTAGGAATTTATCTAAAATTCGGTAGTAAAAAAACTCGAAAAACTTGACCAACAAATTAAAAAAATATATATTTATAACTGGAATTTTATAAACTAATCAAGTCATTTTCCATTATACAATATCTACAACTGAGTTCTAATTATGAATATGTTGTATTAACGTGGATCTTTTGGTTCTCAATGAAAGAATTTCCAAATACAGTAGTAAAAAAATTCGAAAACCCTGACCAACAAAAAACAAATATCTATCATTAGTGATTTGAATAGTTTTTCATTATAGGTCTATAACTAAGTTTTAATTGAGCATATGTTCCATTAGTGTGGATCAAACTAAGAATTTCCAAATTCCCTATTAAGAAAATTCGAAAACCAGAGTTCAATAGACACTCATTTACTTTTAACAAATTTTGAAGGTTTTGGACTATCTAAAATAAAACAAAAATTGTTTATTGTTATACCTTTCAAAATTAATATAGAAATGTTGAATTTATTTTGCTCAATCACTAATATCCGTATCTATAGACATAACTTGAGTCCATATATTTCAAATGGAAACTAAATGTCAAAAACAGACTTGAGGCTTACTTGGAGTCAAGTCATGACTATAAATATGGGCATAAATAAATTGATGAGGTATAAGAAAAAAAAATAACTCGTAAATTGTTAGAGATGGCCACAGGACATGCGGCACAAAAAATGCTTCTCACCAATGTAAAAAAAGAACAAGAAAAAGACAAAATCGTCAAATTCACTTCAATCTGTCTATTATTTCTCAAATTATAGAAGTTCAAAGTTCGAAATTTCTAAAAAAGAAGAAATGTGACTTTCGTCAATTGAAACAAAACTTTGAAACTTTTTTATGCCGTTTTCAATCTGAGTGAGACTATTTCGGTCCTCATTGAATGTAACGAACCGAATTTGAGTAAAGGTTGTACCTTAAGTTAGTTTTTTAACGACGATTATTTAAAGCTGGTTTCAAAACGGTTAAAAAATCCAATCCAAAGTATTTTCCGGGCATTAAAGCCGTAGTCCAATTGAATTTCTTCCTGATTGTTTCTTTTATAGCTACGACAGACATTACCAAAGGCGATGAAGTAATGGGCGACGTGATCTCTCGTGCTTCCCGACGTTAACTGATTCGAATGTGGTGAGGTCCGTGGTATTTATTCCCCCGCGACGCGCTGCAGTGGAGGGACTGGGGTGGGGGTAATGGTATAGTGCAGTTTCGGCAATCCTGAAGTATGTCGTAGAGCTCGCTCCTAGCCTGCATTTAGAAACGTAATTTTCTCCTTCTCGTTGAAATTGTTGTTGTCTTTAAAGATCTCAATTAGTAAGTTTCGGATAGAAACGCTGCGATTGATAAAAGATATCCACCTCGACGAAAAGGATAACCTTCGGAGAGCGCGTGCTCTGCTACTTCTGACTTTTGTGTTTGTCCCAGCCTACAACTCCTCTTGTGTTCCGTAATCCTCGTGTTGACACTGCGTTTTGCGGTGCCAATGTATACCGAGCCAAAGCTGCATGGAACTTGGTAAACTCCGGTTTCCGATAGGGATTCTCTGCGGTCTTTGGCCGATCTTAAGCTCTGTTGTACTGTACGAGTGGGTTTAAAGAGACAGTTTTAACACTGTGCTTTTCCAGCAGCCTGCCGAATATGTCCTTTACCTTGTGGCTGTATGGTAGAGTAGTCCATCCGCGCTTTTCTCGCTCAGGGACTTACTCAGGAGTATATTGTAAGGCATTAAGAACCTCCTCGACTGCAAACATTTTTTGTTTTTCCTCTCTAGTAACCATTTCACTTTTTTTCTTCTTCATCAGCTTTATATTTCTTTATTACTAGTTTTTTACAACTTTCTTTCTAAGTACACATTTTTCTATTACAATTTTTGTCTCTCCTAATTGCTGTGGCAAATCTTCAACAAGAAGTTATAGTGATTTAGCTATTGATTCCTCTTTTAAGTAACCAACAAAATATCAAAACAAACTTTATTGTCGTTTGGGGTTTTCGTTGTTTGGCATTGTCTTTCCTCTTCTACTGTAACTATTACCGTATTTTCTTCCTTGTCGCCTTACTCTTTTTCAAGTTTTTCTTTCTCATTGTTATTTAATTTTTCTAATATTCTTTGCATGTTTCGTGCCACTTTTTGCTCTTTAAATCCGGTTTTTATTTTTTTAAAGTTATTTTGACCCAAATTTTTTACCAATGGGTAAACAATTGTAATGTATAGCAAAACTATGTTTTTTTAACGATTAATGATTCTTAGTTTTGATGTTTTTTATACGGCACGAAATAGAACTTTTACGACGAGTCAAAAATCAATAATTATTGAAAGATTTGTACTCCACAAAAAGACCTTTTTTGGAAAATTTTGAAAGCTTTTATGCTGGGTATTTTCTTCCTTAAAATTTGATTTTTAATTACTTTCTCAGGAACATCTTCCTCAATAATAAGAGTCTCTTGTACTTCTGTTATCCAGTTTTTCCTCCTGGCGCTCTACATTCCTTCAGCGGACGGCCCTACCGAACTCATGCTTGCAGTATCCATTCCAAACAAAGGCTCTTTCCAGATGCTTCATTTCATGCTCCAATTCAGCCGGCTCTTTAATTCTCTTAGCTCTCAAAGACAGAGCCTTATGATTCCCCTTTTCTGTCTGGAATACTGATTTGACCCGTTATTGAATTGTCGGTCAGTGTGTGTTGGTTTACTATAACTGCTGCAACCTAAAATAGGAAATACTGTGGCAGCAATGGAAAACAGCTTTATAAAAGACTTCACTCCATATACCACTTCATATTTTCAGTGGAAGGAAGATTTATATGAACAAACTGATGGCATAGCTATGGGGGGCAAACCTCTTAGTCCAGGAATAGCCAACTATTTTATGGAGATTTTCGAGGTCAAGGTGTTGGTAGCGGCAAATAAGAGGCCAAAGTACTGGTTCCGATACGTGGACGACACCTTTGTTATTTGGAGTCATGGCAAGGGCGAACTTCAAAACTTCCTCTTACACCTAAACTGTATCAACCCAAAAATTCAATTCACTGTGGAGATAGAAAAGGAAGAACGCCTACCTTTTTTTTGGATATTTTAGTATCAAAGAGGCCGAATGGGAAACTTACTTGCGCACACCGTTTATAGAAAACTTTAAACTGACTGATACTTGAATAACGGATCAAATTATCATACCAGACAGAAAAGGGGAGTCATAAACACTCTGTCTGTGAGAGCCAAGCTCAACAGAATTTGAGATCGGCCAAAAACCGCAGAGATCTCCCATCGGCATCCTGAATTTACCGAGTTCCATGTAGTTGTGGCTGGGTATACATTGGCACCACAAAACGTAGTGTCAACACGGGGATTACGGAACACAAGAGGAGTTGCAGGCTGGGACAAACATAAAAGTCAGTAGTAGCAGAGCACGCTCTCTCCGAAGGTCACGAGATCAAATTCAACGAGGTGGATATCTTATATCAATCGCAGCGCTTCTATCCGAGACTTACGAGAATAGCCATTGAAATCTTCAAACACAACAACAATTTCAACGGGAAGGAGGAAATTATGTTCCTAATACAAACTGGAAGCGAGTTCTAGGACATTCTTCAAGTGCGCCGAAACCACGCGCCTTCATTACCCCCACCCCAGTCCCTCCACTGCAATGCGACGGCGCCGGCGGGGGAATAAATACCACGGAGTTCATTACAGTCGAATCAGTCAACGTCGGGAAGTACGGGAGATCACTTCTCCGGTCTCACCTCACATTGCCTCATCGTTTTTGATAATGTCTGCCCCAGCTTTTAGAAGAAAGTTCATTGGAAACCAGAAAACGAAACGTCAGGAAGAATGTCCATTGGACCACGGCTTCAAAGCTCGAAAAACACTCTAGATAGTATTTTGACCGGCCATGAAAGCTTTCACGGTTAAATAATCGCCCTTTGAAGAGTTCTATCTCCAAAACTACTGAACCAATAGGACTGCTGTTTGCGGTATCTAAAAGAAAATAACAAGAAATAGAAAAAACTCTAGGATCCCATTTATTCTGGCCATTATTTCTCAAGTTATGAGGTTCAAAGTTGGAGATTACTAAAAAAAAATATTTTTTTTGTCTGTTTTTCGTCTGAACTAGAGAATTTTAATTCTTTCTGACCATAGTTAATCGATAGCTTGTAAGTTTCTGACCATTAACGTGGACAATTTGCATAAAATAAGAATTTCCTAGTTCAAGAGTAAGAAAATTTGAAAACAGTAAACAAAAAGAAAAAAAAAGTTCTGTCTTTCACTTGAATTCTCTAAGGAGATTAAATCTTATTAACAACGTCCATTATTGAGATCCTTGAGCAGTGGCGCAGGCTTGTTTTGAACTTATAAAAATTGAAAAGTTTTTTTTTTCAAAAAACATTGACCCTCCAATTCAAAACTTTAAAACACCTTGTGCGTCAGTGTTCAATTGAAGGTTGTTTTTTCAGAGAGAGTTTATAAAACTATCTAAAGCGTTTTCCGGGCTATGAAACCGTGGTCCAATGGAATTGCTTCCTGACGTTTCGTCTACTACTGCATCAGACATTATCAAAGGCGATGAGGCAGTGGGCGAAGTGATCTCCCTTGCTTCCCGACGATGACTGATTCGACTGTAGCCAGGGTTGTTATGGACTGAGTTATATATGTGTACAAATTTCAAATAAAATTGTGTAGCATTGTGCACCAATAAAAAACAAAGATTTTCAATGATGCTTATGGCGTTTTCGATTGACAATTTTAGTGCAAAACTAGTATATTTCCATACTACTTCACTGACGTTAAATAAAAAGACAACAATACATTCATTTTGCACTAATTCTGCCAATCGAAAACGCTATCAGTTGTTTGCAATGTTTGCATATACCTGTATATACGGAAAACCTCCCAATAGATTTGAATAGATCGAAAATGAAGCTCCCCAGATGGCTATAAAAATCTTGTAGATATAGTCCATTTCAAATAGATATTCATCTAGTAAGCTCAGAAATTGACATATAAATGACATGTTTACATGGATGGAATAGGACGAATCTGTCAATTCCTCAGCCTGCTAGAAGAACATTTATTTGAAATAGACACTAATAATTTATTGTTTCTGCTCCATATTCTAACAAGATTAGATTACAGAGTTCTTTTTTCAGGTAAGAATGAAAAGAGCAGAGTTGCCAACCTTTCCAAATCAGTGTAGCCAGATCAAAAAAAAAAAAAAGTTGCAAAAAAAATCGCCAACTCTAAGAAAGAGAAAATCGCCATTATTTCGCCGCGCCAAGTGAGAATTTTGACAACCTTGATTGGTCAAAAAATTCTTTTGGCGAATTCCATTGGCCTGCAATTCTCACTTTCACTCCTTCCTTAAAAATAAGCGTCAGGTGAGGTGAAGATGACAAGACAGGACAAAGGCGGATGCCGCGGAAGGACGGCTGGAGCTGGACATGAACATGAACAAGAAAGAATAACGAAACAAATCAAACAGCCAAGACAAAGAAAGACGAACACGTAACAGAATTAACTGACAAAAAGAGGTCGTTTAGTTAAAATTAGAGTAGGCGGAGTTTGAATATTCAGAGTAAAAAGGGTAAAATGTATAAAAAGAGCAAAAGAAAAACAGAACTCGAACTGGTTCATGATTTGTCGCCACATTTTCACCAATCAAAGCTTAAATTTCGCCAATCGCCATTTTCAATTCGAAGTCCCAAAAAGTGACAAAAAGTCGCCACTTTGGCTAAAAGTGGCCATGGTTGGCAACTCTGGAAAAGAGCGAGCAGTGTGACTCTCGCCTTGCTACATGCGAGTGGTTCAAGCAGTTACAAAAAATGTGTTCGAAATACGAGGTCCGCTTCAGTTGTGTAGTTTTCTGTGCAGTTTTTTGATAATGTGCAGTAAAATGGGCTTATTTACTATTGGGGTGTAGCCGTGCAGTTCGTTAATGAAGTGTGTAGCATTTTGCACAAATGTAGCAGTAGGCAGTAGGCAGCCCTCTTAGTCCAGTGATAGCCAACTATTTTATGGAAATTTTCGAGGCCAGGGCGTTGGCTACAGCAAGGAAGAGGCCAAGGTGCTGGTTTCGATATGTGGACGACACTTTTGTTATTTGGAGCCATGGAAAGGGCGAGCTTCAAAACTTCCTCTTATACCTAAACTCTATTAACCCGAAGATCCAATTCACTATGGAGATAAAAAAGGAAGGACGCCTACCGTTTTTCGATGTTTTGGTGGCAAAGAGGCCGAATGGAAGGCTTGCACATACCGTGTATAGAAAACCAACACACACTGACCGATACCTCAACAACGGATCAAACCATCATCCAAGACAAAAAAGGGAAGTCATAAAAACTCTGTCTGTGAGAGCCAAGAGAATTTGTGAGCCAGCTGAATTGGAACGGGAAATGAAGCATCTGGAGAGAGCCTTTGGTTGAAATGGATACAGCAAGCAGGAGTTCGATAGAGCCGTGCGCCCAAGGAATGTAGAGCGACAGGAAGCAACAACGGGAGATGATGTAGAAAAGCGCGGTTGGGCTACTCTACCATACATCCACAAAGTCACGGACAGGATCGGCAGGCTACTGGAAAAGCAAAAGGTTAAGACTGTCTTTAAACCCACTCGTACAATTCAACACAGCTTGAAATCGGCTAAAGACCGCAGAGATCCCCTATCAGCACCCGGAGTGTTGTAACATTGTGAAATTTATGCACTTACCTTATTTGGGGTAATTATGGTTTTCGCCCATTAGGTCAGAGTTTTATTGTGTACCTAGTTCAGTAATTTCCAATATCACCTTGGTTATCTGCCCTTTTTGACTGAGAATGTATTGCCTTCTATTAAGTTCTGTTTCATGATGCCTGAGTTTACCTTTCTGGGTTGAGAAGAGTGTGGACAGCCCGGCATTAGCTCCCATTGTTTTATAAGTGGAAGGTGTCGCCTGTTAGCTGGAATTTCAAGCTGAGTTTTCCCGTTTGGGGACCCTTTCATGATGGTACCTACCTCTATTTTTATTGTTTTCCTGGGCTTGGAGGATCTGAGGATTGTGGTGAAATTGCCATTGCCAATCGGCCAGGAGTGTGTGTTTCTATCGTTATTGTCGGTTTTCTGTAAATTTTGATTGGGGGTTCGTTTGCTTATGTTTATGTTACGATGTTTGGAAGTGGGGTTAAGTTAATCACTGGTGAAAAATTGCCAAATAGTGTCACTGTCACTTAGCCATCACTCATTAGTGACAATTGCGAAGTTCGGTAATTACATCCGAGCGCCCCGGACATAGACCATCTTCCCACATCTTAGCGAGCTAGAGCGAGAGAGACTCATATTCCGAGCGATATCGGCGAAGCTCCCGACAGCGTTCCCTTCGATGGATGGCGCCGTCTGTCATCGTCCAATTCTCCCATACCGTATTCTGACGTCACCAGAGTACTAAAAGGTACTTATTGTCAGTTTTGATTTCGTGGAGATTGATGTTACTTTCCTTGAGGTTGGACTAATTGGCCATTACTAATGGGATACTTCTTCCTGTTTTGCTGTTCCGCATTTCTTCTGTCTCCTTTTTTTTACTATTTTCAGCTGTTTGTTTTCGGCTACTCTTCGTGACGTCATCGTGGGTCGAGCATGTGCATATTTGTTTGTGGCATTTTGGGCATCATTGCGGAAGGGTTATGAAGGTCACTCGTGGGTATAAAAGGGCAGGACATTCAGGTCTATTCACTAAACATTGAACTTCATTTCAATATTGAATATACGACATGTAACCGACAGATGACAGGCGTTTCAATATTTTTTAAAAGTTTGAAATTCCTTAAGAGTTGAATTAAAGTCAAGGTTGAAAATGTTCAATGTAGTTTCAACATTTCCAGTTTTCGTATTATCTATCAATTTTTGTATTGAATTAGGTTCAAGTTGTTGAAAATTGTCAATTGAGCTCTAGCAAGTGGAATTTCTGACTTGCTATGCTCTTGAAATTGAACTTATGTTGAACTGGAGTTGGCTATTCCCATTTACATTTTTGTTGATGTAAAAAAGACAAAAATGGAGTTTCTTGCTTTTCTTTATTTAATCCGGGATGAGATCCAAAGGTAAGTGAATTGCTATTATGCTGTACAAATGTTAAGAATGAATCTGAATTTGGCTTGTATAAAACAATAGAACCTAACCAAATATTTGGCTTGGCTGTTTTGATAAAAATACAAACCATGCACACTTCCACTACGTAGCTATTTCGATTATGATAAACTGCAGTAACTGCAGCAAAACTCAATAAACCCAGTGCTAACCGGCCTAATCTCTCTCTTTAAATAAAGCATAGGTTCGCACAGTTTCACGATCCACTACTTACCTTTTGTCTATTAAGTGGTCCACTCTTTGGGTTCACTACAGTGTAACAGTACAAAAATAAAACCTACTTTAGAGAAATTGCATAGCCTGCTAGATGAAGTTTTATAATGAACACCCCGTATATTATCAAATTCCCACAGAAATGCCACGCAGATTTTCAGTATAAGTTATGAATCAAAATAAATACCAAACTATTATTTTTTAGATTTGCAATGCTAAATTAGAAATCTTATGTATCAATGCTCGATTTCCGGGTAGCGCGCATGATGCTGCAGTATGGCAAATGTCTCAAGCCAGAACAGTGCTGAGACAAAATTACGAAAATGATGATCGCCATACTTATTTACTGGGTAAGATAATTATTATTACTGAAGTCCTGTTCACTTTTTTATTACCAATAGCTCAGCTTTTCTATCACCAGTTATTTACTACATCTACATTTAATGAGATACTATTTAATTCATTGTAGGAGATTCAGGATATGGACTTGAACCATGGCTAATGACTCCTGTATTAAGACCTGAAAATGATCAGCAACGTAGATATAATGTAGCACATAAATCAGTCAGAAATGTCGTAGAGAGATGTATCGGTGTTCTCAAACAAAAGTTTAGGTGCACTTTTAAACATCGTGTATTAAATTATTCGCCAACTAAAGCCGGCAAAATAATCTACTCTTGTGCAATATTACATATTCTATGCTTTCGGAGGAATGAAGAATTGGATGACTACGACCCAAATGGTAAATTTCAGTTTGAACTGAAGTAACAAAGCTTTTGTCTCACGAGTATTCAAAATTTCTTATGCATTTTCAGAAATTGAAGAACAGCTGGAAGATAATCATCTGGTGGTTATGAAATTAGAAACAGGTTAATGCTTCAGTATTTCTAAAGTTTATTTTATTTTTAATAAAGATGTATGTAAAATGTATCTTCTTGCTATAATAGAAATTACTTTGAACATATTCGCAATTTTTCTATTGCGAGGAGTACGTTATTTAATGCCTCCGCCAAATTTTGTTGGGCTTTCAAAATTTTTTCCATATCGATATGGATTACATCTTCGTCAGTTTCCAAATTGCCTAGAAACAATTAGGTAGTTATAGAAAAGTAATTTACCCTAAAAAAAAACAAATAATTGATTAAAATCCACCTTGATTTTAGCTGACTGAACTCTAAATTAACATTTTTTTTTCTTAGTAAGAAAACACCAATTGTGATGATTTACCATATTCTATACCACTCTTAGGCATGTAAAATACATTAACAATCCTAAATTGCAGATAAGTTGAAAGGGGTTTGATTTGTCCTGCAATTCACATTGCCAATTTTACTTATACCAAGGGGTTGGAAATAGGAGCCTATGATATCCAAACAGTTTTCTTTAGCCTGAAGAGTTTGATATATTGTTTTAAATGTTTTTCTTAACTAAGGTGTAAGAAAATAAAATTAGAAGGAAAGTTTCCATTTAGGTCACACCAACTGTTTATTTTCATTTAGAGGCTTTTAATTTAAAGTTTATTATCAAATCATTTTGGTGTGATTAAAGTGTGAACTTACAAGGGTTGTATATTTTCCGAATTCCACTTGGTGGACTTTTATGGCATATAGGAATGAAATCCTTGGAGAATCCTAATTCTATAAGATCTGGATTGCCAAACAGAAGTATTTTGGAAATCATTCCTAACAACAAAAGTTCCAAAGAGCTTAAAAATTCGCCAGCGCCTTCACCACCACATGTTCTTTCCTGTTCCAAATGAATTCTTCGTGCTTTGGCTTTCACTTTCGATTCCCATTCTTGAAAAACCTGTCAATAGTAAGGGTGAATAGTAATTTAATGTCTATTTAAACATAGTTTGAACGGTTTTAATATTTGGTTCCCTTCAGAGTGGAGGAAGTGGAGGACTTTTTCAACTCAAACCAAAATAAAACAGATGAACAAGCTAAAATGCTAATAATTGTAGTATTATGAAATATGTAAGTGCTATAATGGTATGTTGACATCAATAGACTATTATTATTATTATTATTATTATTATTATTATTATTATTATTATTATTATTATTATTATTATTATTATTATTATTATTATTATTATTATTATTATTATTATTATTATGCCATTACTAACCTGTTTCCATTTATCAGTAGTTTTTTGTGGCGCAATTGCATTTAATTTATTGCATAGATTTTCAAAGTTCAGTCCAAAGTTCAGATTTCCTTCATTTTTTAAATTTATGTACATTTCATACTGTCGTAAGTTGGTAAGTTGGTCTTAGGCTCCCTCCCTTTAGACAAAAACAAAGTTATGTGCCAAAGATATTTATTACTTTCTATTTTTCTTCTATCTTTATTCTAGTCCCATTTTACAGAACAAAATTCAAACAAAAATCTTATTAATGATTTAAATTATCAGCTATCTTGTTGAGAGCTGCTGCTATGTTGTTAAGCCCATCAGCAATTTTTTCATACCTATTTATAATGGCAACAGTATGAGCATCCAAAGTTTCTGTGAATATAAAATTCCTGCTCAACATCTGCCCCAATTACAAATATGCAAGGTTGTAATATCATACTCATGGACAAAATTATGATATAATTTTTAGAAGTCACTCTCTTTAATCAATTCAATGACAGATATTTAGGTGTCATGTTGTTTTAGTTTTGATTCATATGATTAGGGTCCTGTGGACTCGCCAGTTAAGACCGGGTTTGCCTATTATTTCAAAATACATATTGCATATTTTTGTCCGTGAGTGCATAGTAAGGTGTATTTTACTTACGTCTTGGTCCTTTCCTCGATGGTTTTTTCTTCTTTTTCTTTTCTTCCTCCTTACTTTTTTCATTGCATGTATTCCCATCAACAATATCATTATTGTTTTGACTTTCATTTTTATCTTCTAACACATCCTCCCATTCTGCATTATCCAGAACACTCTCTTCATTTGGTACTTCAATATCTTCCACCACTTCATAAACCTCATAACCACCACTATTTTCATGACCTAGCTCTTTGAGATCTAAATTTCCTTCACATACAGTCTGTAAACCTGCTAATATTGAGCAATACTTTTCTTGTTCAGTTAGAGGCTTGTTTTCCCTAATTTTTGCCCTTATATGGCTTTTCATAACTACATATGCCTATAAATTATAATTTTTGTTTAATAAACTTAAAATATAACTTTTTTCAAAATGTATAAAATATTCTAAAATTTAAACAATTTTTACATTATTTAAGATAGAAGAAGAGTGCAAACCATTTGGTCAATCTTCCGTGACAAAATCACATGACACTTTTCCACTAAAGTGTCACGTGAATGTCAAATTTTGGAATGAATGCATGAATTTTTAGTTTAAAATGAACTTAAAGTAAAGTATGTAGTATGTAAAAGTGGCCCTTACATACCTGTTTCCATTTTTCAGAGGTTTTGATTGCACCTCCTATGCTGTTGACTTTATCGGCCAACAGCTCCCACTCCTTTGCCTTTATCTCTGGTTCACCTTTGCCATATCGAAGTGGGGGACTGTTTTTGATAAAGTCAAGCATTGCTTGTATTATATTTGGGAGGATGTTGGAGGAAATTTGGGAGGATGTTGCATTTTTGCCACCTCGTTTGGACATCTAGAAAATAATTTAGTCTTGCATGGTTAATAAAAACAAAAACACAGAGACCACCTATTTTGGTAGTGAAAAATGTTTTTAAAATATCCTACAAGTTTGAGCACGACTTGAGGTTTGAACTAAACTTTACCCAGGTTTAAACACATATGAGACCATATAGTACATTTAGGCTTGATTGTACAAGTCACCCTCAAAGTCGGGTTCAGCTAAACTCGACTGGTACTTGAACTCGCCCATAAGAAAAGCATTGCTGTCAGCAAGTGTCACAAATGAAATTTATTTGACAGCAATGCGATTCTTATGGGTGGGTTCAAGTACCAGTCGAGTTTAGCTGAACCCAACTTTGAGGGTGACTTGTGCAATCTGGCCTAAGTGTCACCATACTCTTCTATTTTTCTTTTGTTTATATGATTGCGAATGACACTACAAGAAACAAGTTAGGTGGTTGAACAAAGACAAAGGTAATCATATCAAATCTGTATTCAATCCTTACAATAAGGCCAGGGTTAAATTTACGATTATAATAATTAAATTATGAAAATTAGACTGACTGAATATAGGTATTTGATAACTATTTACAAGTCCTAGAAATGCAAACCAAATGTACTTACCTTTTCTCACTATGCCAGTGAATTAATTAGGGATTAACTTGGGGATTACAATAATGAATTGTGTTTATGTCTGAAAAATGTCTTGCAATCAGGACTCTAGGAAATGCCTTGATGAGCCTAAAGCACTGGATATTCAGATTCGCCTGCTCCACTCCCTATAAATCACACCATATCAAAAAAATATGATTTAGGAGTTCCAGACCTCGAAGGCTACAAGTTACATCCGTCTCCCGATCGTTGATTTAACTGATCCCCGAACTGATCACTTTTTAAACACCTAACTATCACTGATACCTGATAGACACTATGCTGCTAAAATGAGGGCTCCGACCCCCGGAAAGCTAAGCGAATTAGTGAAATGCTCTAAACAAATACTTGTCCGCCGTTGCTGGTGAAGGATTTATAAAAATACCCTCAAAACTGTGTACAGTGTGAGTGAACTACTGCAAACTTGCATGTTTTGTTTGACCAGTTTAACGGTTAAATTCAAAATTTGCAAGGTTATGTGTTCTATCTAACCCTGTTGCCAGATTGCAAACATTGAACCAAATTCAATGTTAAAATACAATTGAAATTCAGATTCAACTTAAATAGTGAATACAAAACTACATCATTGTTGAACTGAAAATATTAAATTTCAACTTGACCTTATTTCAATGTTGAAAATTTCAAAGATTTTAGTGAATAGACCTGATTGACTTTTGATTTTTTTTGATTCTGACTTCTGGTGCGTGAGCCAGAATCCCGTCGTGCTGGCCGTGATTTGCAAATGTCCTCGTGGTCTCCTTTGAGTGATTTGCATCTCAATACTCTTTGGAGGATCAAGACCAGGGCATATTCCAAATGGTAGTTGCTTTTTGAAGTTTTTCCGGATCCTCGTGGAGAGGATTATTGTCGATTTACGCCGCTCTACCTTTACCTCTTGGAGGGATAAAAAGCAAGCCACGCCGCCAACGTCATCACCTTGCCCCGTTTGTCAACCTTGCAGGTATGTGTAGCTCCATTTAATGGAATATTCTGTAGTTTTCCGTGCTAATTCACGTGTTTCTATAGGGGTTTTTTTGACGGGCTTCTGCTACGTCCACGTTTTTTTTTTGTATTAACGGGCTTCTACGTCTGACGTTCTTCCGCCGTCCACGTGCCTTGTCGGCGCAATTTTTGGAACATCCACGCCGTTCCTGGAGGCCTGCTCCTCATCAGAGACCTTCGGATAGCTGCTCTTCAGGACCACCCTGATCCGCGATAAGGGGATAGTTTAGAGTGAGAGCTTTCCAATTTGTTATGTTGTAAATGGGCGACGATAGTGGCTGAGCGTTGAACCGACTAACGTAACTTTTTTTTATCTTATCAATTTGAATTATTAACTTTACTTTTTGCCGTCACCATAACAATTTAAAGTAGTATTTTTTTGATAGTATTGAGGCCCCAAGTAAGCGATTCTTGTTATTTTTTTGATCAATTTTTATGACAATTTACTGAGTAGTAAGTTCTCTCAGATCTTCCATTTGTTTGTGCTTCACACACTTTAATTTATTTATAAAGAATTAACTTTTGCTAGGTATTGGACAGCACTACGTCTGTACAGTTACGAATCTTTTATGTACCGCACCCTTTATGTCTTGTACCGTATTGTGTTGTGTAATTTTGAGGACAGATATTGAGGGCTCGTGATTCCTCACTTTAGTATTTATCGTTATTAAGTAAATTTCAATTTTCAGGTATTTAAAGTTAGATTTGATCAGGTATTCAATAATCACTCTAACATTACAGCGTTAGTCATTAGTTGGTAAGCTACGGAAGCTACCCTGTGTAAGTTTATGGCCATAAACCCTGAGCTCCGTCCCTAATTAGTTGATTATTGAGAGCCGTATTGATTAGTAATAATTCATATTCATTAATACATAAAGTTCCTTCACCATATATTCCAGAATATTGCAATTACCTTAAATTTTGTGTTTAATTGCTTTATAGCATTTCAAATTTTATTTGAATTGCTTTTCCTTAATTTGTTAACCCATCTATCAATAGAAACAGTGTTATTTGTCCTCAAACAATTTTGCTTTAATTTCATGCGGATTTTGACTGGTGCAGATAATTGAGATTTATAGTTTCTTATTTTCATTTTTTTATTAAAAGTAAATTTAAATCAGACTAGTTAGGAAAGTGGTAGTGAAAGAGGGATATACTTCGTGATTGGTATATTCCTGTATGGCATAACATCCTTCTCAGGACCTGGCGTCTTCCGGAAATCACGTGGCGCCTATCGGGATATAAAATAATACAACTAATATCGTATTGAACCTACCCCATCTTCACTGTTGCTGGCGGCCCGCTAGTGCTCCTGCTCGATTACTTACTATTCACCTCCTTTCGCTCTTTCTGAAGTAAGGTATTAAGTAACGATTTTCTTTTAGTAAGTTCCAGAGATTCCAATTAACAAACAAGAACTAATCAGCTTAACATTCCCAATAACCCTTGTTAGTAAATTAATATTATAAAAAAAGCGTCACAGTGTATAGAGTTCCATGCAGCTGTGGCTCTGTATACATTGGCATCAAAAACGCAATGTCAACACGAGGATCACAGAACACAAAAGGAGTTGCAGGCTGGGACAAACGCAAAAGTCAGCAGTAGCAAAGCACGCTCTCTCTGAAGGTCACAACATCCTTTTTAATGAGGTGGAAATCCTACATCAATCACAGCGCTACTATCCGTGACTAACGAGGGAAGCCATTGAGATTTTTAAACACGAAAACAATTTCAACAGGAAGAAGGAAATTACGTTTCTAAATGCAGACTGGAAGCGAGTTCTGCGACCCACATTGGGCGCGTCGAAACCCCGCGCCACCACCCCCACCCCGGCCCCACCACTGCGACGCGACGGCGGCGGTACGAATACCACGGAGCGTGCTACAGTGGAATCAGTCATCGTCAGGAAGCAAGGGAAATCACCTCGCCCACTGCCTCATCGCGTTTGATAATGTCTGCCGCAGAAGTAGACGAAACGTCAGAAAGCAATTCCATTGGACCACGGCTTCATAGCCCTGAAAACACTTTAGATAGTATTATGACCGGCCGTGAAAGCCTTCACAGAGTTTATAAATTTAAATAGGAATGTGACTGAGCATAAACTCCATGGGCATATGTATTTTTTGTCGTAAACTAAAAATTTTAACAAGAAACTTGTGTTTTTTACACATTTTTAAAGTTTTGGAACATCTAAAATTCGTTTATTGGTAGACCTTAAAAGATTAAAATAGAGTAGAGAGTATAAGTAAAAAAATTAATATCTCTTAAACTGTTAGAGGTTTGCACAAAAAGTGCTTCTATTAAACCACAGTATAAAGAATAATACATTATATCAGTAACGTCAGTCGGTCGAAAAATTGAAACTCCCTTCCCCTTGCCCCGTCAGCCCGACCTCCGGCCGGTGCACCACCAAACCGGTTTTGGCCGGTTTTGGCAATGCTTTGGCAGTGCATCGCATGTGTTTAGCCCCAGTAACTACTCGAGAAAATTGCCGGGAGCGGCACGCTTTAGTTTTGGAAATATCAAAAGTGCCGACACGAACTGACGATACTGGTATAATGTATTATTCTTTATACTGTGATTAAACCCAAAATGTACAAAAAAAACGTTTTATTTTTTCTTACTTCATGGGATAAAAAAGTTTTACATAATATATATGGTTTTTAGCCCATATCAATATCTAAATCACTTTAGTAACTATCCGGATGAGAGTGGGCCACCTTGTAGTTTGTACAATCTAACGACACAATAATTCGAGTCCAGAAGTCGAATAGATCTGGAAATTTCCGTTTATTCCATCGGCATCGCCTCCAGGTCGTCGATGGTTTTGTTCCTCTCGTCTTTTTCTGAAAAAAAAATCTAATTCCGAAGGTGTCAAAGAAAAGCCATTTTCCATTTGCGAACGCGAGCGGGCACTCCATATATGCATATAGATACGGTTTCAGTTGACCATATCTGGATGTCGATTTTCTCATTTATCCTGGAAATGGGATACGTCAGGAAAAATCCCCGGGGCGTGAGTGTGCGAGATATGCATTAATGCCCTTACAGATGATAATTAAAGCGCCTATTCATGCCTTGTGCGCAGAGGATGATACTACATGAGGGAACAATAGGGCTCTGATAATAATTACCTAAAGGGCTGCGAAGCTAAATCATATTTCGCGGCGAATTATCGTTCAAAGTTCATGCAAATCAGACAAGCGGTGCCCTTTTACATACCTAATTACCCTGTGGTGCGCGTCAAAGGGCAATAAGGCCTCTCGTCAATTAGACTCTAACAGACATTTCGATATTGTTATGTATATGTATGAATGCTAATAACTTACAGGAATATGGAAGGGCCGTGGCAGTATAGACGCAGTGCAGGAGAAAATAATTATGAATAGTGTTTTATAGTAGCCATAATTCTCGCAAAACAATCTCGAGTCAGAATCGAACTCGAGCGAGACTCATGTCCGAAAATAATTTATCGCCACAATGACCCAATCACGACTCTGGATGTTTTATTATTCAATGGCCGGCGACGGTGTGCACCGATGAAAAAAATTTAATTCTCGGAAAATAAGAGAGAAAAAAGCATTCGGACTCGAATCGCGACAATATAAATATTTTGTTTATGCATTCGGGACAAAAATTATGTTGACAGGGAAACAAAGGCGAGATGAAGCCCTCGATATGCTGCCTTCGCAACCCGAACCGGAGAGTTATTGCTAACCTTTGGTTGTGGCGGCCCTGCTGAGTACTGCCGGTACTCGCCGAGCTGCCGATAAGTGGATTGGTTAATTGGACCGTTTAGGGGCTTTAATAAACCGTTATTTGGTCTCCAGATGGTAAACCCTCGTAGGGAAAAAAAGCAAATTAGTTCGCTTGATTGTGAAAAAATCTAGTCTTCACTTTATCTACAAAATTGGCAAGAACACACCATGTGTTAATTGATAAATATTGTTAATGTTAATAGAACTATGAAATGCATTTGTTACTTTGAAGCACGTCGTGAATTACTTCGTTCTTTATTTGTCATTTAAGGGAATACTCAAATAAATTTAACAAAATAATGAATGGCAATTGACATTAACATTAATGGTATTCCCAACAATAAATACATAAGACGTCCTTAATTTGTTTGATTTTTTATTTATTTGAAGATTTTTAAGATTCTATCTATATCACCCCACTCTTTATTCCAAGTTATGTGTACTTAAAGGGACATAGTGGACCTTGGGAGGTGAGATAAACTAAAATTTTGCGACCCTGAATGCCTGAACAGGCCTTTCGCTGTGTGGCGATTTTCATATTGATCCTTTGACTTCTGATGACGACAAAACACCCCAATCACCAGCCCCTGCACGATGTAGCCTGTGGGGAGATGAGTTTTTGCTTGGCCCTACTAACTGCAACTGCAACCAAAAATACCTACAAACCATTTTGTTTTTGAAAAACTGGTGAATGATTCTAATACTTTATCTCTGTAGAATCGGAAATGGAGTGGGTTTTCAAAATTATTGTGAGCGCGACTCTGGGAACCCATCTAGACTAAACGAGAACAGGGAACAGTCGCCTCTGTTCTCGAAAGTACGAGAGTATGTTCAGGCCGGGTATATAAACCAGAGAGCCGGGCGAGATAGGATCGAATAGGTAGTGTAGTGTAGTAAATAAGCGAACAGTGCAAATTGTTAGCAGAGAGTAATTGTGTTTTAATCGTGTTGTAATAGTTAAAAATTAAATAAAAATGTGTAGTTCATTGACGATAAATTATTAAAACCCGTATCCCGTAACCATATTTTAAAAATATCTCTTTTAATTAAAATTATGAACAAAGATCCTGATGGTACCTAAAGGTAGCTGAAGTGTCGAAACGTCTGAAAGACTATTTCATATTCGCAAACCTAACATCTTTTGAAGAATGGTATAAAACGTGGTAGATTTTATAAAACGATACCACGAGTACCTATATCAAGGTTCCTATTTATGACATATCGTTTGTTACGCCAAACTCTATCATTTTTATCTTAAGGGTGAGAATGACGGATAACAAAACGAGTTTTACGAAACCAGCTTTAATCACCTGTTAATTAGTTCGGCTACTTTTAAGTGGAGATGGTCGTAGGCGAAATAACTTACAATCAATTATTGAATGAAGGGATTTGTATTAGCAATAAATAACGGTTACCATGAAATGAATCGTACAATTACTTTTTATGGGTACAACTTTCAGGGAGGTCTCAATTGTTTCAAAAATCGATAAATTCAGGATCAGCTGTTTGCTATTCTTTACCCATCAAGAGTTGGGTGCTAAAGACTCTGTTTAAATACCTAGTAGGGGTAATGGCTGTGGCAAATAATGTATCAGTTTCAAGTAATAAGGTGGAAAAATGTAACTACAGTTATGCCACAGGTATCACCCTGTGCAATATAAGTATTATGTGGTATTATATTTGCCAAGAATACACGAAACTAACCGGGTGAATAAGCTGAAAGGTGACACAAAAAGAGACTTACCGGTCTATATATATGTCTGGTCACACACCAAGTATTATTCCCATTAGGTAAGGTTAGTTAATCAGAATAACACATTGCACTTAAATTGCTAACTATTTGTTGTTCGCCTCAGTTGCACATTTGAGGGCGTTGATGTAGTTCAAAACACCAGTTTATTACTTGGTTATTATTATTAAGTGGTACCCATATGAGCACCCGAAAGTGCTTGAGCAGGCAGTTGGCTAGTCATCTTCGAACAGAAAGAAAACTGGAACACACCCACCTTGAAACTTCCAGACCATTGGTTGCAGCCTATTCCTCGGGGTTTGGTGTGTATATGTGTTGAAGTGTGTGCTGTGATGAGGTGTGCTCGCAGGTATAGTGTTGATGATGAGTGAGGTGGATGACTCAGGTGAAGAATGCCCACGATATGCTCACACAACGAAGATTCTAGGTGCACACAATCAACAGACAGTGGCTAGCAGTTACTAGTAGATCCCAGTGGTATAAAGCAACAGACCAATAGATGGCAAGTGAGGTGAAGTGAAAGGAAGTTGAAAAGTAAAATAGAAGAAGAGTCAAAAGAGAATACGAAAATGAGGAGCGGGCATTAATTTGGTGGTGAGACTATTAATAACATGAGTTTCAAAGTTAGTACAGTCGATAATAAAGCTTTACATAGCTAGGGTTGGTGGGTGGCCTTGAAGAGAAATAACATGTGTAGCTTTGTCACAAGGATATTTTGAATCAAGAAAGTAATTTCTAATTGATGCTTATCCTTACTCGCACCAAAATCAGTCTCTTGACTAAGAGATCCACAAACCATATATAATGAGAAGGTAGTTTTTGCAATTAATTTAAATCCATTATAAAACGATATTTCTGCCAAGCCCACCAAGCCCACCAGCCTTGCCAAGAAGCCCAAAGAAAAATGCCTTAGTAAGTAACAAAAAAATGGATTAGAGATCAAAAGGTGAAGGCATGCCAATTCTACTAACTTTTCACCTTGAATTTCTCATTGGTGATAAATAAAGAGGGCATATGACCTTGGCATATGACCCTAACCTAAACACTTCATAATTCGAAGAATAGAAAATGGTTAAATAAAATATTTTTACCATTTTTGTTTGAAAAATATCATATAAAAGTAAGGCCAAAAATTATTACACAAAAAAAAAGTGTTTGTAGATTTCTAACTTTAATGGTTCCTGAAAATGTAGTATTTACAAATTTTTGGGTCACCTTATAGCACCTAAATCAGAAATCAAGGCATTGTTTTACGAAACTTACGAAAAAATATTTCAGTGAACAAACAAAAATCTAAAGTTAAATGTTACAGCATTATTTGGGACGCCCTATACTATCTTCAACAGAAATTAACGCTCTATGTATCAAAAAACATGAGAAAATTCCAAAATTTCATGCTTTCTGGGACACTATATACTACCTAAAACGTAAATATATGCGCTATTTATCATGAAACAACTAGAACCTACGACTAAAATAGATGACTATTGGGAAAAGTCGATATTTCTATGTCAAGCATGGAGCTCTCAAATCGGCTCAAACGTCTAAATTTTGAGATCAAAATCTTGCATTGCGGCCTTTAACAGTTGATACCTCGTTTCGATGAAGACTTATCAGAAAATCTATAAGAAAAGCTAAAGAAGTAGAAGAATAGAGCTACGCGTAAAGCCCATTTTCGGAGATCTGCCCAAAACAGTAACTGAGCACGGGTGGCCCAAAAATAAGGTACTAATGTGGCCATTCTGTTTCACATATCTGATAGCCCTCAATGACCTCTTTATACAGCATACTAACTTGCATATCGAAAAACCTTACCGTTTGCAAGATAAACAGGAAAATGTAAAAATTTCAAAAATGTCAAAGGGGGTAAGTAAGGTCGTCACGATTTCCGACCAAAATCGATTGTCATAGATTTTATCAAAAATAATCTCATGTGAAAGAGGATATAAAAATATGTAAAAAATTTGCAATTTTTGAATTTTCAGTAATTTCCTTCCCTTTTAAAATGACTTCTAAAACGTAATTTTTCCAACACTTTTTATGGACATTTTAATACTTATATCTATATAATTCGAAAATTAAACATGGTATAATGCTATTAACACCAATGAATAGAGCATTCACGACCACAAGATACCTGCTTAATTTGTCGTTCGAGGTTTTTAATTTAGTTGGCATAATGCAAAATCTAGCAAAATGGTGTCAATAATTTTAAAAAGGTTCCAAAATAGAACCTTGGGTACCCGCGGCAAGGGGTCGAAACTTAGAGACCTCTAGCCCTTTCCATAAAGTAGCGAGGTACCAAATTTCAGCTTTCTAGCTTAAATTGATTCAGAGATATCGGCATAAAACCAAATGTTTTCAGGCGGCCATCTTGGATTTTTAAGAATGTAATTTTTGGCGAATTTTACATAAGGGAAATAGCTGCTCTAGCTATGATAGCTACAGCAACTATATCACAATTTATGATACCCCCGTAGGTACCTACCATTCAAATTTGAACCATGTACCATCAATAGTACCCTAAATACAACTTTTTCTATATTCCTCCCATTTAAAAAGCATTGCACAATGTATTTCTTATCGAAATGGTTTGTGGATTGTTAAAATATATTGAACAAACTATAGACCGCGTGATCGGGCCTCCACGTCATCGGGTTCGACCTCATCAGCCATCATGAATCCCGGCAAGAAATTTTCAAATCTACCAATCTTTATGAAAACGTTTTCGAGGACTGGGCATTTTGCCAATAATCTTCCTAGAAAGGTTCAAATTTTCACCTGCCATACTGTTTACCACGCTTTTCCGCCTATTTTCCTTGGTCTAAATGTTTCAAGTTTGATCTGTCAAATGAGAAATTACCGGAGTCGAAAAATGCCACTGCAGCGTACAGTTTACCCCTTTACTCTTCCGTCAATTCCCGGATTTTTTAAATTTTGCCAAAATTTCAAAAATCTGCAGATTTCGTTTCAAAATTCAATTAAGATCATTTGGCGACGTCCCAACGAAAAAGAGGTTTGTTGGTGCCGAGAAGAAAACATTCCAAGGTATTCCCTGGGATAGAAATCCCAGAGGTTTTGATGCACGGTCTCGGCACAAATAGACCTCAAAGTGGCAATTTCAAATTGAAAGTTTAAAAATTCGTCAAAATTTCAAATTTAATGATAGGCTATCGATTTTTGGCACGATCAAGGGCCCATGTATGTACTACCTCTCAGAATTATCTCAGAGACGTTTATGCGGCTAAAATGTGGAATCTACAAGGTGAAATGTGAGAAAAGTACATCCAATTTGGCAAAAAATGTGGCTCAGAAAAATTTATAGAGCTCACCCGGTAGCTAGACCGAAACTAACAAGTGATTTTTTTTTCACTCCACGTCTTCTAGTTGCCCAAGCTGGACCGCCCCATAATTTTCATAAAAATCGCAAAAAAATACTATACTATTTTGGAGAGCTTTTGTTAACCGTCTTTGAAAGTGACGCTCTTGGGGAGGGGGGGTAGGATTAAATGCTCTTTTCGCTGGTACCACCCACAAAGGGTAACGCTTCTAACTAAGGAGGTCTAGGAGGCCAAGAATTTGACCATTACAAAAAAAAAATTTATCATCTACGCATCTGAGGAAATCTACCAGTCTGTAGCCCTATACCCCACATATCACCGATCGTAAAACCGTCGTAATTTATGATATCTAAAAAACTGAATTTTTAACTTGGCTAACAGCCCCCGCCCCCCGCACATACCACCAAACCGACCACATTTTTGGAAAGCCCGTTCATTTCTGTACCCACGCCCATGGAATGAAAATTCCGTCAAATGAGCAGTTTAAAAGTTGTAAGCGTCGAAATGGAAAAAACGCCAAATACAGGGTGATTCACGTTACTCGACACGGAAGATTATGGCTAAACTTTTAGATTTAAAAAAAGTTTTGTATATGGAATGGATGGGGATCTATTGGAAGTATATTTTTAAATTATTGTCATTGTATACAGGTGGTCCCAAAAGTATAAAATTGATTAAAGTTGTATTTTTTTAAATGAGACACCTAGTTTATTAATGAATTTTCGGTACCTACGAACAAAAGTGAAGGTAGTTTTATTAAGGTTTATGGCATCTAAACCGTACCGTTCTTCACATATTCGTGATTTTGTGAAAATGCAGCATCAAACTAAATGTTTAAAATCTCAGCACTTGGTTTCTTTTCAACCACCAAAATTGGCTGGTGGGCTAATAGTATATTGGATTTTTTGCGGTGTGTATTAAATATTAACTACTGTGCACCGAATGTCAATAAATGAACACCAAATTATTGCAAACTTCAAACAGTAATAACTCGTTTCATTTAAATTAGACACCCTGTATTTTATAGTATCATTAGATGCATAATTTAGTTTCTTATCAAAACTATTAAACATTCCTATAGCTTGGTCTTTGCGTTTTCTTGGAAAATTGATTTTTTTCTGAATTTGAGCTGACATAAACGAATTAAGTAATCTACTTTACCTGTTACAATACCTGATTTTGAGAAAGCAAAATTTATTATCATTAGTACTGGGTGTTCACTAGAAAACTTCATTTAGAAGGCTATAAAATCTTAACAGAAAAGGATGGCATAATGAAAGTAAATGGACTTTTGTTTCTCCATTATTTTCCTTTGACATTTCACAACCAACTAGACGAAGTTTTCTAATGAACACCCCGTATTTGTCAGATATTAATTTATAAGTTAGAAAATTATGATCATGAAGAATATTTAGCAGTCATCTGAATGTTAAAGTGTCTTTATTTAGCATAAAATATCAAATAAAACAATAAAACATTATATTACAAGAGTTCTTATAAAATTTAGCATCTCTATTACAAAAAAATTAAGTGCAATAATAGTGGCAATTTAAAATACAATAAATAACAAGTCAACATAAGAGTAGAACAAACAGTTATAAAATTTGTTCGATATGACGACCGTCTGATTCTAAACACAAACGTATTCTGTTTTTAAATCCTTCACTCACATTGCGTAACATATAGGAGGTTATGCTTCTGAAGGCCTCTCTGATTCGTTCCTTCATATTTTCTTTTGTGGTTGGTGGCGTATTATACACGATTCCTTTCACATATCCCCATAAAAAGAAATCGGGAGGCGTTATGTCAGAGGACCTTAGTGGCCAATGTTGTGCTCTATTCCTTCGAATCCATCGATTTTGGAAACGAACATTTAAGAACTCCCGGACTTCACGATGATAATGAGCAGGTGCCCCATCCATTTGCAGCCACATGGTTGTTCTTATATCTAGAGGAACTTCTTCCAGTAAAATTAGAAGCTGATTTCTCAAACAATTTAGAAACGACATTCCGTTTAAATGTTTGTCAAAAAAAATAAGGTCCAATCACATACTGTCCCATTATGTCCCCCATACATTTACTGACCACCTATGTTGGTTATTAATAACTCTAAATTCATGGGGGTTAAAATCAGAATAATAATGAAAGTTGTGTCGGTTAAAAGAACCATCGTTATGATAAGTACACTCAACACTAAATAGAACTGATTCAAAAAAATCTTCTTGTTCTCCAACATTTTCTAACACCCACGTGCACCCACATACAAAAGTCCACTCGTTGGCCAAAATCGTTATCGGAGAGTTCTTGATGTAGTTGTATCTTATAATCGTGATATTTATGTTTTTGAAGAATCCTTGATACGCTTGCTTGGCTAATATTTAAGTTTTGTGCAATTTCTCGTTGTCCGACATGGGGATTTTCAACTACAGAGACAATAACGGCTAATTCAGTTTCTTGGTTTTCTGTAACTGGTCTCGTTTTGGCAGTCGTTTCATACTGAACACTACCAGTTTGCCTAAATTGAACCAACATGTCTTTCAAAAACGGCTCTATTCGGTCGAGTTCGGTTAGGAAACCTTTCAGCATAATCCCTTGATGCTAAAAGACCAATTTGCAAGCATTCTCCTAGAATGAAGATCATATCGACTCGTTGTTCTGTTGTGTAAACCAGCATTTTGATTAAATAAAAAACTCCCTGTTAACCACCAATTATAACAGTAAAAAAATATTTAACTTTACATTAATATGTGACAACTAGAAATGACAATAAATTTTGCTTTGACAAAATCAGGTAACACCTGAACAGACCTGAACAGGTAAATTAGTTTACTACATTCGTTTATGTCAGCGCAAACTCAGAAAAAATCAATTTTTCAAGAAAATGCAACGACCAAGCTATAGGAATTTTTAATAGTTTTTGATAGGAAACTAAATTCTGCATCTAATAATACTATAAAATACAGGGTGTCTAATTTAAATTAAACGAGTTATTACTGTTTGAAATTTGCAATAATTTAGTGTTCATTTTTTCACATTTGGTACACAGTAGTTAATATTTAATACATACCGCAAAAAATTCAATGTACTAGTAACCCACCCACCAGCCAATTTCGGAGGTTGAAAAGAAACCAAGTGCTGAGATTTTAAACATTAAATTTGATGCTGCATTTTCACAAAATCACGAATATCTGAAGAACGGTACGGTTTAGATGCCATAAACCTTAATAAAACTACCTTTACTTTTGTCCGTAGATACCGAAAGTACATTAATATACTAGGTGTCTTATTTAAAAAAATACAACTTTAATCAATTTTATACTTTTGGGTCCACCTGTATACAATGAAAATAATTTTAAAATGTACTTCCAATAGACCCTCATCCATTCCATATACAAAACTTTTTTACAATCTAAAAGTTTAGCCATAATCTTCCTTGCTGAATAACGTGAATCACCCTGTATATACAACCAAAATCGCTGCTGGGAGATGGCTTTATAAATCCTCACTGACGTTCGGATATAATAAATAAAGCAAAAATGTTTATTTCAAAATTTCGATTTTTTGCAAATATTTCTAAAACTAGTCGGAATTTTCGAAACTTAAAAACTTTATTTTTATAGGCTTTTAATTGCGTAACTTTCCCCTAATTTAACTGGTTTTGTATCTCTTCAAATAGCCGAGATCTCTTTGGTTGAATTCGAAAAACGGTTACCCTGTAGAGACGGGCAGCATTATCGATATTTTATTAGCAGCTTTGGAGCGAACAGCAGTGACACAATTAATTCTAGGATCTACATAAAATGGAACTACCTAGCGCACAGTTTATACCGTTTATTTGAAAGTCGTTAGGATTATGTTACGTTAGCATTTCGAATGGTTGGTACTGTGTTATCAAACAATAAAAATTAACATTCCGAAACGTGAAACCCGAAAAATCGACAGGAAATGGGCTTTTAGTTCCAATTAATTTTCGACAATCGTCACCCTCGTTTGTCGTGCGTGAAAACGCTTCGGATCGAAAAGAAAGATAAGCGGAAAGACACGCTCTTTTAAGTACTGAAGAGACATTCGGACAGTCGGTAGCCGTTTTACTTGTCGTCGGAAATCCCCATGTAAATATGCGTTTTAACTAGTTTTAACAGCTGTTTCACTTTACATAATCGATCCATTAATCTAATCAATTAATTGGGCTCGTCCGGCCTTTTGACTACGACACGGTAATCTTACTCCTGTATAATATAGCTTTCAACGACCGATATGCCTTATTTAACACTCAAATGTAATGGATATGCAAGTCACTTTTTTATACTCGAAATTGTTTGTTGTTGGAAAAGCACACCGATAAAATCCTGGATATTACCAAGTTCAGAAAAGGCGTTTGGTGGTCATTATTATTACACGTTGGCCATCACATTTACAAGAAAAATACATAAAGAGCAATGGCACCTGCCTCTTAAAATTCCATGACCGCGTGAAACGTTTGATCTGAACCCATAAACATCCTTTTTTTTCTCGGTTGTTAACTATGTTCTCGTATTATCATCAACCGAATTTACATAGAGACAGCAGGGCCAAAATAGCTAGAAATATGTAATACAAAAGTTGTTGGTTATTTCTACCTTGTTCTTGAAAATAATTGTTTTTTTGCAGAAAAGTTTTTTCTTCTAATTGAACACACATTTAGCCTCTAATTGAATTATTTCCTAATTTTTAGACAAAAAACGTACAACATACGAATTATTTTAATTTATTCGTTTTTGAGATATACTGGGTGTCCCAGCCGAGAGGGAGCCATTTTAAATGCTTATAACTTTTAAACTATATGTGATAGCCACCTGCCGTGTACGATATTCATCTTCTCTAGGCCTGAAGTTTTTTTCTAGTTGGCAAAAAATTTTGTAGACACTTATACAGTGGGAGCAAAAAAATACCTTTTTTTCGACATCAAAATTCTCAACTAATTTTAATGGAACGCCCTGTATATTGTAACGCCACAATTAAGAGTCATGATCAAGGTATCCAAGTACCAATAAACTTCGGACTTGAAACTTGAAGTTTTAGCTGTAAAAAATTAAAATAGAAATCGGGTTAATTTTAATAACCAAGAAATTAGAGCTTGATTTTCTTTGTTTAATTAATAATAAAAATTGACAAAAGGAATAGAAAACTAAAAAGAATGTTGTATACAGGGTGGCATTTTTGAAAATATGATTGTTTAATAGTAAATAATTTTTTCAAACTAAAACACCTACCTATAGGTACCTACCTACGTGTTGTACCACTTAAACACTACAGTAAACAATTGTCACCACAATTGTCAGAGTTAAATTGCAAACTGTCAGAGTTAAATTGCAAATTAAGTTTAATTTTAAAGAAAATTATTTATTCGTTAGTAAAAAAAGCAAAAAACAGTACTCTTTTATAATGAAACCAGATCAATAATAACGACACAAAGATGATTTCGTGCTAGATTCCATAGAAATCCGCCAAGCAAAAACGTTATTAAAAAATGGCATCAGAAATTTTCAATACATGGAAACTTGGAGGTCACCGGTTTTCACATAGATGGTAGATGTAACAAGCATAACTGTAGGATTTGGGTCTCGGAGAATCCAAGAGCTTTCAACGAGTTTCAGCGAGATACTCCAAAAGTAACCGTATGGTGTGCAATATCACCCGAAAAAAATATAAGGACCAATTTTTTTTAATGAACCTACAATAACAGGAACAGTGTATACTGATATGTTGGATGAGGTCTACTTTCAGCAAGATGTATTGGTGCTCCGCCTTATTGGTGCTCCGCCGCATTATTCTTTAATAGCAAGAACATTACTAGATATGACATTTGGGCCAAAATAGATAGGAAGAGCCGGTCCTATAGACTGGGCACCTTACTCTCCTGACTTGACGGTTCCAGACTTTTTCCTCTGGGGTTATGTGAAGGAGAGGTGCTATAGCCCCGTCCCCATTAGTTTGTATGATCTTAAGAGGAATATTCGTAACGTAATTGAAGCGATTCCGCAGGATATGTTACAAAATTCTTTTAACCATTTACTGGTCAGACTTCATAAATGCATGGATCAGAACGGCCAACATATACAGCAGTTTTTTTAGTCTTTATTCTTTCTTTACTAATTTATCAATATCTGCCCATTCCTTTTGTAAATGTGCTAATAAAATTTGCGTAACTAAAAATACGTCGATATCTATTTTATTTTTTTTTCAGCTGAAACTTCAAGTATCAAGTCCGATGTTTATTGGTACTTGGATATCTTGATCATGACTCTTAATTGTGGCGTCACAATATACAGGGTGTTCAATTAAAAATAGTTGAGAATTTTTTTTTTAAATAAAAGGAATTTTTTTTATCCCACTCTACAGTGTCTACAAAACTTGATGCCAACTAAAAGAAAACTTTAGACCTAGAGGAAAAGAATGGCGTAAACCACAGGTAGCTGTCACCTATGGTTGAAAAGTTATAAGCATTTAAAATGGTTATTTAATTAATTTTACATCCATATTAAAATTAACATGTCTTTTAGATAATAATTAAAGGTCTAACCTGCCCAATGAAAATTTAAATGGCCGCGGTCACTCTCAGCTGGGACACCCTGTATATTGAGCAAATAAAGTTGGTTTTGCTGGGTCGAATTTCTAAGCAATTAGTAAACTACAATCTAAAGGGTTTTCCGGGCTTTGAAGCCGTGGTCCAATAGAGTTTCTTTCTGATGTTTCGTCTACAGGCAATGAGGCAATGAGCGAAGTGATCTCCTGTCCTTCTCGACGAAGACTGATTCGACTGTGGTTAGCTACGTGGTATTTATTCGTTGTCGCGCTGCAGAAGAGAGACTGGGGTGGGGGTAGTGGTGGCGCGGGGTTTCGGCGTACTCGTGTTTAAAGATCTCAATGACCACTCTGGGGTCTTTGGTCGACCTCAAACTCTGTTGTATAGTATGAGTGGGCTTAAAGACAGTTTTAACATTGTGCTTTTCCAGTATTCCAGTAGCTTGCCGATCCTGTCCGTTACTTTGAGGATGATAGACTAGTCCATTTGCGCTCTTCTTCATCTTTTCCCGTTGTCCCTTCCTTAGACGGACGGCCCTATCGAACTCATGCTTGCTGTATCCGTTCCCACCAAAGGGCCTTTCCAAATGCTTCATTTTCCGTTTCAAATCAGCCGGCTCACAAATTCTCTTGGCTCTCACAGACAGAGTCTTAATGACCCTCCTTTTCTGTCTGCGATGATGATTTGATCCGTCATTGTGGTCTCAGTCAGTGTGTGTTGGTTTTCTATAAACGGTGTGCGTAAGGTTCACAATCGGCCAACTTGATACCAAAACATCGAAAAGCGGTAGGCGTCGTTCCTTTTCTATCTCCATAGTGATTTGAATTTTTAAGTTGATAGAGTTGAGGTGTAAGAGGGAGTTTTGAAGTTTGCCTTCGCCATGCCTCCAAGTAACAAAGTTGCCAACGTGTGGTTAGGCAGTGTTGGAACAAGTTGGCAATATATTGGTGGAAATTCCTGGTTGGTATGTTCCATGGCTTCCTTAATGGGTACCATCGTGAAGAGCGAACAACGTCGAAGCTAATGAAATTTTCTCCTGGAGTCAAAGAATGCAGTTTTTGGACGAAATGAGTGGAGTTTTTTTTAAAGCTGCCAGTATTTCCTATTTTAGGTTGCAGCAGTGTTGTAATGAGTTTCGCGATTTCGTAGGTCGGGCTTTCTATGGTGCTCACGATTGGTCTCAGTGACACATCCAGTTTGTGGATCTTTGGCAAAACCTTACAGCCTTGGTGGCAAGGCTTCTGATTTTTTAAGCTTAGTCATTTCATCCGATGGCACGTCCTTAATTAAATTGGTGGTGGCCCTCAGAATCCGGACGGTTGATTTACGAGTTAGCTCCTTATAGGTAGTGGGATCTAACAGTGTCCCGATTTTTCCTTCCTAATCCGATGTTGACATTACTACTGTTGTGTTTCCTTTATCTACTGATAAAATGGGAATATCCTTGTCTTCGTTAAAGGCTTTCAGAGGTGACATTACTTTTTAGTGGTTTTGCGCGTTGTAGAATTCGTGACGTCTCCAGTCTCATCTGTTCAGCCATCTGAATTGGCAGCTACCGGATTGTGCTCTCCATCACGTTTGTTATGACGCCTTCTACGGATACCCTGGACAGGTAGCAGAGCACGCTCTCTCCGAAAGTCACGACATCCTTTTCAACGAGGTGGATCAATCGCAGCGTTTCTATCCGAGACTAACGAGAAAGGCCATTGAAATCTTTAAACACGATAACAATTTCAACAGGAAGGAGGAAATTACGTCTCTAAATGCAGACTGGAAGCGAGTTCTACGACATACTTCAAGTGCGTCGAAACCCGTGCCACTGCTACCCCCCACTCCAGTCCCTCCACTGCAGCGCCACTGCAGCGCGAGAATAAATACCACGTAACTCACCATCAGTCAACGTCGAGAACCAGGCCACTTCGCCCATTGCCTCATTGCCTTTGATAATGTCTGCCGCAGCTGTAGACGAAACGTCAGGAAGAAATTCCATTGAGTCACGGCTTTAAAGCACGCAAAACACTTTAGATTGTTTTTCGCCGTTATTTGCCAAACTTAACATGAGCAAAAGGGAGATGGACAGAGAAAAATTATCGATGGCTACTAATATGTCAAAAAAGGATGAATGGGAAATATATGGTTTTTCAAGAACTGCTGGCAATAATGTTAAATGTTCAGAGCCAAGTAGGAGCTCTAAGATCTATCAAAATCTAATAAAAAATACATGGTGTCCTATTTAAAAATAATACATTATATGGCGTCACACTTTTCTGCTCCACTCAGTATGCGTAATTTTATGTGCCTTCTGTACAATATAAGTCACCGCTGGAGCAAGGCAAGTTTTGTCACCCTACTAGTGCTCGAGTTATCCCGTTGTCTCAAGTTAAAAAGATCACCATGTATATATTTTTGACACTTTGTATTTTGATTCCAAGTACTTTCAGCTGCTCAGAGTTTCCAACCTTTTCGGGACATGACGTATTTACAAAACTGCAGGTGCTACAAAGATAAACAAAACATCCTCGAAAGTTTATTTCTAGACAAATTATTGGCGGTGTTATACAGGGTGTTACTTAATAGTATATATTTTTGACACTTTGTATTTTGGTTCCTATAGTATCTACATTTCCCAATCTTTGTGGGACACTGTGTAGTTACAAAACTGCAGCTGATCCAAAAAATAAACACAACGTCCTCGAATGTTTATTTCACAAATTGTTGGCAGTGCTATACAGGATGTTACTTAAATAATTGAAAATTCCAGTGGCGTTCCAGGGGTTAGCCTTATGCATAATAGTGACAAAAAAATGTTCACCACGGACTTTTCCAAAAGTTTTGTTTTTGGTTCTTTGCTATTTATTTCGTAACTCACTTTTTTCTTAAGCGAGAAAATAAAAAAAAATCCACTTTCTACCAAGTTTTTTTGGTATGCCATAATACTAAAAAAACTATTAAAAATAAACCTGAAATTGCAAAAAAAACCCTGTACTTTGAGAACCAGAAAACCAGACTAGTATGATCTTTTCTACTTGAATTTGGGTCAAGAATACGCCTTTTTTCTTGCAGAGACAAAATCTTGCAGAGAATTAAGCCCTTAAATAACGACATAATACTAAGTTTTGCTTATTCACTATTACTTAAGTAAAAAGTAAAATTATTGCAAGGAAAGGATCATCTAATGAGTGATTTTGTGTCTTAAAGCAAGAGCTTTGTTGCTTTCCAAGTGCAACGAACTAGTTTTTAAGTTACTTGTTGATGTAATTGAAACAAAAAACAATTATTGAAACTTGTAGCCGATAGAAGAATTATGGACGAGTTTCATAAAAACAACCCTTTTCCTTCAGACTTTGAAATTGTTTTGAAAAGAAAACAAAAACAATATTTTCTTGAGCTTTGATAACGGTTGAAGCAAAAACGTTGTCCTGAAGAAGAAGGTTTGTTTTTTGACCAAACAACCATCATATTTTTTACACCACCTACAACTTTGTTTTTTAATGTTTTCTAGACTCAGCTACAGCCTGAGTTCTTATCAGAAATTTCAAGTCCCTTAGGCTTTTGCATGTACCCTATTTGCAGTTTATTTCCCAGAGATCATTCCAAGTGACTTCCATAACGACGCATCCACCATTTAATACAGAATCATTCAACAATTTATTGAGCGTGCACTTTGGCGCATTCACCTTTTTATTCAGAAGACTGGTCGGGTACCGAAGAGAAGACATTTTGGAACGCAGTGTATAGTCTTTTTGGCTCTCTTTCCTAAATCAAAAATGTTCATCAATCTTCGATCATTCTTGGATCAGACTTGGATATTAAGCATCAATATGTGACCTATTGCTTTGCTCAAAAAAATACAGCAATAACATTTTTATTACTAAATGTAACTACAAATTTGAGGTCGACATGATTTTTATTAGAAGAAATCAGCGGCGAATGGTACAAACTGGATCGAAAATCTCAAGAAATCAAGAAATCAGAATTTTTTAGAAACTTCTAAACTTGAACCGATTCGTGTAGAGAATGTAGAAAATGAAAAATAATGTGAAATAATTTTTTTTAGAGCTTAAATGAGGCTCTCTTAGATTTACTAGTGACATCCGCCATTCAGTAAGTACAGAAAATTTTCTTTCAACCGTTCATTCAACAATATGTTGCGGGCACTTCGAGGCATTCACCATTTGATTCTGAAGACAGGTCTGGTACGGAAGAGAAGAATTTTGGAACACAGTGCATTTCGTTTTTGGCTCTTTTCCCTAATTCAAAAATTTAATTGCCGAGGCACGCGTTTATCGTTAGACCGGGTTCACGGGGGTCATTTAGTTATAATACCTCCGATGCGGCTTCTTCTTTGGCTCTTTACGTCGAGTCGTTAAGTTGCAGATAACGCCCGTCGTCCGTGTGTTGCGCCTTTGTTTTACGTAATTCCTTCGAGATTTCGAATTTAGATATACTCCTCAACTGTCATAGTACGTATAATATAACGACAACCTGTCGTTTTATTGTTTTTTGAATAATAAGAAAAGAGCTATTGCGTCAGCAGGTCGAAACTAATGGGTTTGGAGATGGGTCGGGATGAGAGGGGGCGATTGGATTAAATCTGCGGGGTTTGGCTAAAACGGGGCCCAAATGTCTGAATTAACAACGCGAAATAACTTTCTTTGCCGCATGAACGGCTTTAAACTGGGAAATGATTCAGTCGGGCGACAAGATCCTGTTGCACAAGGGAAATTAACTCGCGGGCTAACTAACCGGGAGCCCGGGATCATCACCGCGTCATGAATATGCAAGTTGGGGGCTGCGACGATGGGGCAATTTGGGGGGGATATTGTGCCCAAATTCGGGTCGTAATTGGATCGCCGGGCTATGTGTTAATGGGCCTCGTTAACCCTGATGATGGTGATAGAAGTTGATGACGAAATTTGAAATAAAGATTTAAATTTTGAATCTTCAGCTTTTAGGCAATTGTCGATGTAAAATACAGCAATAATTAAAATAAAGAAATGGAAAAATTGAGAATTAAATGCTCTAATAAAACTGCTCTATTTTCCATTCAGCGCTCAATAATGGGCTCTCTTGCAGCCCAATATCGATTCATATATCTCCAACATACACGCACATATGTGCTTCGACTACTGCCCTCGAGATGTCGCCACTAAGTCAACGAATGTACCCAAACTTTTCAGGCCTTGTCTAAGATTGAACGTTTACCACCCACATCGGCCCATGCCCATGTTGTACCCACCGAACCCGGGTGCCCATGCCCCATGCCCACTAATCATAACAGCGCGCACAACACGAAATTTCTTTACGGAATTAATACCCGAAGCACGGACTCTTCTCCATATAGTTAGAGATGTTATCGGGGACGCAGCCGTTCGAAATGCAAATGGGCCCAATTGTGAGCCCGTGTGGGCATTGTGCCCCTTCTGTGTGAGATTCTGGACCTCTGATGTCATTAAAATAATCAACAATTACGCCGCCGGCTTGTTACTATTATCTGATGGGGGAACCCAAAGGGTACCGGTCCATTGTGGCGCGAACGTCGCTCCGTTGCTAATTTCGAGACGGGCAAAGACAATTCACAATGTGAGTCTAACGTTAACTGAGGGTTTTGCACATGTTTTTACATTAAAAAAAAAGCAAAAAGTCCGTCATGGAAGACCTAGATGGATCACACCACACATGCCAAAAACAATCTGTAACTTTAGTATCCCTTTCACATCTACTGTTTAAATTTTACCAGAAGTTTAAACTTTAGATTTGACCTACACCACATTGTTTAACTGTTAAAATCTTTTGTTTATCTTCAAATTGAAATTTAAACTGAATTTGTAACAGTGAGCCTTAGGACGACTTTTTCAACTATCAGTAAAACCTTAGTTTGAAGTATTAAACTTCAGATCGACAGACATTTTACAACTATTGATACACTCCCAACAAAAGTTTAACTGATAGCGACACATCAGAATATTTTTCTCATTGTCAGCTTCATACTATTCAAGTGACAGTTGAATTAATCGTGACATTTTCATATCGTCAGTATTACTCCAAGTTTATCTGAAATTTAAACTAAAGTTTAAGCTGAAGTTTTACTGATAGTTGTAAAAGTCGTCTTTGGAAGGATGACTTTTACAAGTATCAGTGAAACTTCAGTTTACACTGCAGATAGGCAAACATTTACGTTTCACTACCTGCCGTAAACTCCAAACAGTTTTACCTGATACTAACACGTCAGAATCTTTTTCTCGTTATCACCTTTAAAGCATTCAAATGACAGTTGGATTCATAAACTTTAGTTTCATTAACCCATTCATTAAACTATAGTTTAAACTGAAGTTTTACTGATAGTTGTAAATCTTAAGTTAAACCTTAAGTCACACAAATAATTTAGATATTCAACAGGTTATTGTACCAAAAAAAAAGGTAGTTTCTGTTTTCAACTAATGAAGAAATTCATCAAGCATGACTGTTTTGTATAATAATTAAGTTTAATTTTTATTTTAATTAAAAGAAAATCTTTGAGAAAATTTTGTATGTACTTTTTGATCGGAATAGAATGATGGCACCGCCCTAAGAACGTAAAAACGTTCGTCTGTGGGTAGAGAAAGAGGACAAAGAAGAGGAAAACACCTTTGGATTCAATCTGATGGGTGTATTTTCTCTAAAATCTAAAAGCGGTCAAAGTTGAAAATTGCGAAAAAAGACGTAAAACTCCCCCTTTGCTCAATTTAAAAAAAAATTTTAATTTTTTTATTCTGGCTTTATTCTGAAAAAATTTTATTCTGTTTTTGATTGAAATGGGATGATTGCAATGAGAATACATACAAACGAGCCTATCACCGAAATTTTTTAATTAATAGGACTTTTGTCGATAGGAGAAAGAGAACATCAAGAAGAAAAGAAAACCGTTGGATTCACTCTGATCGGTTCATTCGTTCCAAAGTTATAGGCGATCAAAGTTGAAAATTGCGAAAGAAGAGGGTAAGTGAAGAAACTTGAAACTTCAAGACTTTGACAATTGAGAAAATAAAAGAACCAACTCAAAAGTGATCTAAATAAACAAATTTTCAGACACTAGAGGACCTTGACAACTTTTTTCAAGCTACAGAACTTGTTTCTACGTTTCTTTTGCGAATGACAATTGCAAAACCTGAAAAACCTCGACACTAGTGGCCTTTCACAATTAAGAAGATATTTCTTGATAGAGCTACCTTATCAAAATCGTCAACTCAACAACAGAAGTTGGATTCTACGAGACCTTGACAACTGACAATTACCTTACAACTTGTTAAAGTTCTCGTCAGTGGTAAACTTTGAGTTTCCGTTTTTTTTTTTAATCTACAACAAATTTGACTCGTTAAAAGACAAAAGTATAAAACAGAAGAAAATTACTAATAAATTTCACTCAACGAAAAGGCTTGAAAACTGAAGTTTAATTTACATAAAATGCGTAAATAAATACAAAAAATTCAAGCTCTTGACAACTTTTGACACATAATAAATCTGATAAAAAACAGAAATTGAACACCCAAATCTCTTGAAAATCGGATTTTTTCCTTCAAGCAACTTGAAAATTAAGAATCTTGACACTAGAAAATTTTGACAACTGAGAACATTAAGTAAAAATAAAAGGTCAAAAACAAAAACGACTTGAATAAAAAATTATCAGACATTTCAAGACACGTCAAGATACAGAAATTGGACATTTAAAAGATTTGACGGCTGACTGCAAAAACAATCTAAGAGGTGAAGAAACTTTTCACAATTGAGGAGATTTGGAAAACCTTGAAAAAACGTTTGAGGACTTTGACAACTTTTGATAGATCAAGTACAGGAGAAACATCAAAATTAACATTTACTTCTCAGAAACAATAGGCAATTCAAGAGAAATTAAATTTTAAGGAGCCTTGACAAACGACATTTTCCTACAAAAATGTCACATATAATTTCTGACGCAACGAGACTTTGACAACTCAATTGTAAATTATTGTATACAAAATAGACAATTCAACAGATACTGAATTTCAAGTAGGCTTGACAACCGACATTTACCTACAAAAAAGTCACATATTTATTCTGACACTGCGGGACTTTGACAACTCAATGGTAAACTATTGTGTGTAAAATAAGCAATTCAACAGAAGTTGAATTTTAAGAAGCCTTGACAAGCGACATTTCCCTACAAAAAAGTTACATACAATTTTTGACACTGCGGGACTTTGACAACAAAATTGTAAATCACTGTATGTAAAATAAGCAATTCAACAGATATTGTATTTTTAGAAGCCTTTTTAACCGACATTTTCCTACAAAAAAGTCACATATAATTTCTCACACTGCGAGACTTTGACAACTACATTGTAAATGAGTGTATGTAAAATAAGCAATTCAATAGAAATTGAATTTTAAGAAGCCTTGACAACCGACATTTCCCTACAATAAAGTCACATATAATTCTTGACACTGCGGGACTTTGATAACTCAATTGTAAATTATTGTATGTAAAATAAGCAATTCAATAGAAATTGAATTTTAAGAAGCCTTGACAACAGACATTTCCCTACAATAAAGTCACATATAATTCTTGACACTGCGGGACTTTGACAACTCAATTGTAAATTATTGTAAGTAAAATAAGAAATTCGACAGAAATTGAATTTTAAGAAGCCTTGACAACCGACATTTCCCTACAAAAAAGTCACATATAATTCCTGACACTGCGGGACTTTGACAACTCAATTGTAAATTATTGTAAGTAAAATAAGATATTCAACAGAAATTGAATTTTAAGAAGCTTTGGCAACCCCCATTTCTCTACAACAAAGTATTTTCTGGCACTGCGGGACTTAATTGTAAATTATTGTATGTATAATAGACAATTCAAGAGAAATTGAATTTTAAGGAGCCTTGACAACCAACATTTTCCTAAAAAAATGTCGCATATAATTCCTGACACTGCGGGACTTTGACAACTCAATTGTAAATTATTCTAAGTAAAATAAGAAATTCGACAGAAATTGAATTTTAAGAAGCCTTGACAACCCCCATTTCTCTACAACAAAGTCATATATATTTTCTGACACTGCGGGACTTTAACAACTCAATTGTAAATTATTGTATGTAAAATAGACAATTCAACAGAAATTGATTTTTAAGAAGCCTTGACAACCAACATTTTTTTACAAAAATATCGCATATAATTTCTGACACTACGAGACTTTGACAACTTAATTGTAAATTATTCTGAATTAAAATAGGCAATTCAACAGATATTGAATTTTAAGAAGCCTTGACTACCAACATTTTTCTACAAAAATATCGCATATAATTTCTGACACTACGAGACTTTGACAACTTAATTGTAAATTATTCTGAATGAAAATAGGCAATTCAACAGAAATTGAATTTTAAGAAGCCTTGACAACCCACATTTTCCTACAAAAAAGTCACATATAATTTCTCACACTGCGAGACTTTGACAACTCAATTATAAATTATTGTATGTAAAATAAGAAATTCAACAGAAATTAAATTTTAAGAAGCACTGACAACCGACATTTCTCTACAAAAAATCACATATAATTTCTAATACTGCGCGACTTTGACAACTCTATTGTAAATTATTGTATTCAAGAGAAATCGTATTTTAAGGAGCCTTGAAAACCGACATTTCCCTACAAAAAAGTCGCATGTAATTTCTGACGCAACGAGACTTTGACAACTCAATTGTAAATTATTGTATACAAAACAGACAATTCAACAGATACTGAATTTTAAGTAGGCTTGACAACAGAAAATTCCCTACAAAAAAGTCACATATAATTTCTGACACTGCGGGACTTTGACAACTCAATTGTATACTAATGTGTGTAAAATAGGCAATTCAACAGAAATTGAATTTTTGAGAAGCCTTGACAACCGACATTTCCCTACAAAAAAGTTACATACAATTTCTGACACTGCGGGGCTTTGACAACTAAATTGTAAATCACTGTATGTAAAATAAGCAATTCAACAGATATTGTATTTTTAGAAGCCTTTTTAACCGACATTTTCCTACAAAAAAGTCACATATAATTTCTCACACTGCGAGACTTTGACAACTACATTGGAAATTAGTGTATGTAAAATAAGCAATTCAATAGAAATTGAATTTTAAGAAGCCTTGACAACCGACATTTTCTTACAATAAAGTCACATATAATTCTTGACACTGCGGGTCTTTGACATTTCAATTTTAAATTATCGTAAGTAAAATAAGGTATTCAACAGAAATTGAATTTTAAGAAGCCTTGACAACCCCCATTTCTCTACAACAAAGTCATATATATTCTCTGGCACTGCGGGACTTTAAAAACTCAATTATAAATTATTGTAATTAAAATAGACAATTCAACAGAAATTGATTTTTAAGAAGCCTTGACAACCAAGTTTTTCCTACAAAAATGTCGCATATAATTCCTGACACTGCGGAACAACTCAATTGTAAATTATTGTAAGTAAAATAAGAAATTCGACAGAAATTGAATTTTAAGAAGCGTTGACAACGCCCATTTCTCTACAACAAAATCATATATATTTTCTGACACTGCGGAACTTTAACAACTCAATTGTAAATTATTGTATGTAAAATAGACAATTCAACAGAAATTGAATTTTGAGAAGCCTTGACAACCAACATTTTTCTACAAAAATATCGCATATAATTTCTGACACTATTTTTTTGACAACTTAATTGTAAATTATTCTGAATTAAAATAGGCAATTCAACAGAAATTGAATTTTAAGAAGCCTTGACAACCAACATTTCCATACAAAGAAGTCACATATAATTCCTGACACTGCGGGACTTTGACAACTCAATTATAAATTATTGTATGTAAAATAAGAAATTCAACAGAAATTGAATTTTAAGAAGCATTGACAACCCACATTTTCCTACAAAAAAGTCACATATTATTTCTCACACTGCGAGACTTTGACAACTCAATTATAAATTATTGTATGTAAAATAAGAAATTCAACAGAAATTAAATTTTAAGAAGCCTTGACAACCGACATTTCTCTACAAAAAATCACATATAATTTCTAATACTGCGCGACTTTGACAACTCTATTGTACATTATTGTTTTCGAGAGAAATTGTATTTTAAGAAGCCTTGACAACCGACATTTCCCTACAAGAATGTCACATACAATTTCTGATACTGCGGGACTTTGAGAACTCATTTGTAAAATATTGTATGTAAAATAGTCAATTTAACAAAAATTGAATTTTAAGAAGCCTTGACAATCGACATTTCCCTACAAAAAACTCACATGTAATTTCTGTCGCTACGAGACTTTGACAACTCAATTGTAAATTATTGTATACAAAATAGACAATTCAACAGAAATTGAATTTTAAGTAGGCTTGACAACCGACGTTTCCCTACAAAAAAGTCACATATAATTTCTGACACTGCTGCACTTTGACAACTCATTTGTAAATTTTTGTATGCAAAATAGACAATTCAACAGAAATTGAATTTTAAGAAGCCTTGACAACCGATATTTCCCTACAAAAAAGTCACATATAATTCCTGACACTGCGGGACCTTGACAACTCAATTGTAAATTATCGTAAATAAAATAAGATATTCAACAGAAATTGAATTTTAAGAAGCCTTGACAACCCCCATTTCTCTACAACAAAGTCATATATATTCTCTGGCACTGCGGGACTTTAAAAACTTAATTGTAAATTATTGTAATTAAAATAGACAATCCAACAGAAATTGATTTTTAGGAAGCCTTGACAACCAACATTTTCCTACAAAAATGTCGCATATAATTCCTGACACTGCGGAACAACTCAATTGTAAATTATTGTAAGTAAAATAAGAAATTCGTCAGAAATTGAATTTTAAGAAGCGTTGACAACGCCCATTTCCCTACAACAAAGTCATATATATTTTCTGACACTGCGGGACTTTAACAACTCAATTGTAAATTATTGTATGTAAAATAGACAATTCAACAGAAATTGAATTTTAAGAAGCCTTGACAACCAACATTTTTCTACAAAAATATCGCATATAATTTCTGACACTACGTTTTGACAACTTAATTGTAAATTATTCTGAATTAAAATAGGCAATTCAACAGAAATAGAATTTTAAGAAGCCTTGACAACCAACATTTCCATACAAAGAAGTCACATATAATTCCTGACACTGCGGGACTTTGACAACTCAATTATAAATTATTGTATGTAAAATAAGAAATTCAACAGAAATTGAATTTTAAGAAGCCTTGACAACCGACATTTCTCTACAAAAAATCACATATAATTTCTAATACTGCGCGACTTTGACAACTCTATTGTACATTATTGTTTTCGAGAGAAATTGTATTTTAAGAAGCCTTGACAACCGACATTTCCCTTCAAGAATGTCACATACAATTTCTGATACTGCGGGACTTTGAGAACTCATTTGTAAAATATTGTATGTAAAATAGTCAATTTAACAAAAATTGAATTTTAAGAAGCCTTGACAATCGACATTTCCCTACAAAAAACTCACATGTAATTTCTGTCGCTACGAGACTTTGACAACTCAATTGTAAATTATTGTATACAAAATAGACAATTCAACAGAAATTGAATTTTAAGTACGCTTGACAACCGACGTTTCCCTACAAAAAAGTCACATATAATTTCTGACACTGCTGCACTTTGACAACTCATTTGTAAATTTTTTTATGCAAAATAGACAATTCAACAGAAATTGAATTTTAAGAAGCCTTGACAACCGATATTTCCCTACAAAAAAGTCACATATAATTCCTGACACTGCGGGACCTTGACAACTCAATTGTAAATTATCGTAAATAAAATAAGATATTCAACAGAAATTGAATTTTAAGAAGCCTTGACAACCCCCATTTCTCTACAACAAAGTCATATATATTCTCTGGCACTGCGGGACTTTAAAAACTTAATTGTAAATTATTGTAATTAAAATAGACAATCCAACAGAAATTGATTTTTAGGAAGCCTTGACAACCAACATTTTCCTACAAAAATGTCGCATATAATTCCTGACACTGCGGAACAACTCAATTGTAAATTATTGTAAGTAAAATAAGAAATTCGTCAGAAATTGAATTTTAAGAAGCGTTGACAACGCCCATTTCCCTACAACAAAGTCATATATATTTTCTGACACTGCGGGACTTTAACAACTCAATTGTAAATTATTGTATGTAAAATAGACAATTCAACAGAAATTGAATTTTAAGAAGCCTTGACAACCAACATTTTTCTACAAAAATATCGCATATAATTTCTGACACTACGTTTTGACAACTTAATTGTAAATTATTCTGAATTAAAATAGGCAATTCAACAGAAATAGAATTTTAAGAAGCCTTGACAACCAACATTTCCATACAAAGAAGTCACATATAATTCCTGACACTGCGGGACTTTGACAACTCAATTATAAATTATTGTATGTAAAATAAGAAATTCAACAGAAATTGAATTTTAAGAAGCCTTGACAACCGACATTTCTCTACAAAAAATCACATATAATTTCTAATACTGCGCGACTTTGACAACTCTATTGTACATTATTGTTTTCGAGAGAAATTGTATTTTAAGAAGCCTTGACAACCGACATTTCCCTTCAAGAATGTCACATACAATTTCTGATACTGCGGGACTTTGAGAACTCATTTGTAAAATATTGTATGTAAAATAGTCAATTTAACAAAAATTGAATTTTAAGAAGCCTTGACAATCGACATTTCCCTACAAAAAACTCACATGTAATTTCTGTCGCTACGAGACTTTGACAACTCAATTGTAAATTATTGTATACAAAATAGACAATTCAACAGAAATTGAATTTTAAGTACGCTTGACAACCGACGTTTCCCTACAAAAAAGTCACATATAATTTCTGACACTGCTGCACTTTGACAACTCATTTGTAAATTTTTTTATGCAAAATAGACAATTCAACAGAAATTGAATTTTAAGAAGCCTTGACAACCGATATTTCCCTACAAAAAAGTCACATATAATTCCTGACACTGCGGGACCTTGACAACTCAATTGTAAATTATCGTAAATAAAATAAGATATTCAACAGAAATTGAATTTTAAGAAGCCTTGACAACCCCCATTTCTCTACAACAAAGTCATATATATTCTCTGGCACTGCGGGACTTTAAAAACTTAATTGTAAATTATTGTAATTAAAATAGACAATCCAACAGAAATTGATTTTTAGGAAGCCTTGACAACCAACATTTTCCTACAAAAATGTCGCATATAATTCCTGACACTGCGGAACAACTCAATTGTAAATTATTGTAAGTAAAATAAGAAATTCGTCAGAAATTGAATTTTAAGAAGCGTTGACAACGCCCATTTCCCTACAACAAAGTCATATATATTTTCTGACACTGCGGGACTTTAACAACTCAATTGTAAATTATTGTATGTAAAATAGACAATTCAACAGAAATTGAATTTTAAGAAGCCTTGACAACCAACATTTTTCTACAAAAATATCGCATATAATTTCTGACACTACGTTTTGACAACTTAATTGTAAATTATTCTGAATTAAAATAGGCAATTCAACAGAAATAGAATTTTAAGAAGCCTTGACAACCAACATTTCCATACAAAGAAGTCACATATAATTCCTGACACTGCGGGACTTTGACAACTCAATTATAAATTATTGTATGTAAAATAAGAAATTCAACAGAAATTGAATTTTAAGAAGCCTTGACAACCGACATTTCTCTACAAAAAATCACATATAATTTCTAATACTGCGCGACTTTGACAACTCTATTGTACATTATTGTTTTCGAGAGAAATTGTATTTTAAGAAGCCTTGACAACCGACATTTCCCTTCAAGAATGTCACATACAATTTCTGATACTGCGGGACTTTGAGAACTCATTTGTAAAATATTGTATGTAAAATAGTCAATTTAACAAAAATTGAATTTTAAGAAGCCTTGACAATCGACATTTCCCTACAAAAAACTCACATGTAATTTCTGTCGCTACGAGACTTTGACAACTCAATTGTAAATTATTGTATACAAAATAGACAATTCAACAGAAATTGAATTTTAAGTACGCTTGACAACCGACGTTTCCCTACAAAAAAGTCACATATAATTTCTGACACTGCTGCACTTTGACAACTCATTTGTAAATTTTTTTATGCAAAATAGACAATTCAACAGAAATTGAATTTTAAGAAGCCTTGACAACCGATATTTCCCTACAAAAAAGTCACATATAATTCCTGACACTGCGGGACCTTGACAACTCAATTGTAAATTATTGTAAGTAAAATAAGATATTCAACAGAAATTGAATTTTAAGAAGCCTTGACAACCCCCATTTCTCTACAACAAAGTCATATATATTCTCTGTCACTGCGGGACTTTAAAAACTCAATTGTAAATTATTGTAATTAAAATAGACAATTCAACAGAAATTGATTTTTAGGAAGCCTTGACAACCAACATTTTCCTACAAAAATGTCGCATATAATTCCTGACACTGCGGAACAACTCAATTGTAAATTATTGTAAGTAAAATAAGAAATTCGACAGAAATTGAATTTTAAGAAGCGTTGACAACGCCCATTTCTCTACAACAAAGTCATATATATTTTCTGACACTGCGGGACTTTAACAACAACTCAATTGTAAATTATTGTATGTAAAATAGACAATTCAACAGAAATTGAATTTTAAGAAGCCTTGACAACCAACATTTTTCTACAAAAATATCGCATATAATTTCTGATACTACGTTTTGACAACTTAATTGTAAATTATTCTGAATTAAAATAGGCAATTCAACAGAAATTGAATTTTAAGAAGCCTTGACAACCAACATTTCCATACAAAGAAGTCACATATAATTCCTGACACTGCGGGACTTTGACAACTCAATTATAAATTATTGTATGTAAAATAAGAAATTCAACAGAAATTAAATTTTAAGAAGCCTTGACAACCGACATTTCTCTACAAAAAATCACATATAATTTCTAATACTGCGCGACTTTGACGACTCTATTGTAAATTATTGTTTTCGAGAGAAATTGTATTTTAAGGAGCCTTGAAAACCGACATTTCCCTACAAAAATGTCACATACGATTTCTGATACTGTGGGACTTTGAGAACTCATTTGTAAAATATTGTATGTAAAATAGTCAATTTAACAAAAATTGAATTTTAAGTAGGCTTGACAACCGATATTTCCCTACAAAGAAGTCACATATAATTCCTGACACTGCGGGACCTTGACAACTCAATTGTAAATTATTGTAAGTAAAATAAGATATTCAACAGAAATTGAATTTTAAGAAGCCTTGACAACCCCCATTTCTCTACAACAAAGTCATATATATTCTCTGGCACTGCCGGACTTTAAAAACTCAATTGTAAATTATTGTAATTAAAATAGACAATTCAACAGAAATTGATTTTTAGGAAGCCTTGACAACCAACATTTTCCTACAAAAATGTCGCATATAATTCCTGACACTGCGGAACAACTCAATTGTAAATTATTGTAAGTAAAATAAAAAAATCGACAGAAATTGAATTTTAAGAAGCGTTGACAACGCCCATTTCTCTACAACAAAGTCATATATATTTTCTGACACTGCGGGACTTTAACAACTCAATTGTAAATTATTGTATGTAAAATAGACAATTCAACAGAAATTGAATTTTAAGAAGCCTTGACAACCAACATTTTTCTACAAAAATATCGCATATAATTTCTGACACTACGTTTTGACAACTTAATTGTAAATTATTCTGAATTAAAATAGGCAATTCAACAGAAATTGAATTGTAAGAAGCGTTGACAACCAACATTTCCATACCAAGAAGTCACATATAATTCCTGACACTGCGGGACTTTGACAACTCAATTATAAATTATTGTATGTAAAATAAGAAATTCAACAGAAATTGAATTTTAAGAAGCCTTGACAACCCACATTTTCCTACAAAAAAGTCACATATAATTTCTAATACTGCGCGACTTTGACAACTCTATTGTACATTATTGTTTTCGAGAGAAATTGTATTTTAAGAAGCCTTGACAACCGACATTTCCCTACAAGAATGTCACATACAATTTCTGATACTGCGGGACTTTGAGAACTCATTTGTAAAATATTGTATATAAAATAGTCAATTTAACAAAAATTTAATTTTAAGAAGCCTTGACAATCGACATTTCCCTACAAAAAACTCACATGTAATTTCTGTCGCTACGAGACTTTGACAAATCAATTGTAAATTATTGTATACAAAATAGACAATTCAACAGAAATTGAATTTTAAGTAGGCTTGACAACCGACGTTTCCCTACAAAAAAGTCACATATAATTTCTGACACTGCTGCACTTTGACAACTCATTTGTAAATTTTTGTATGCAAAATAGACAATTCAACAGAAATTGAATTTTAAGAAGCCTTGACAACCGATATTTCCCTACAAAAAAGTCACATATAATTCCTGACACTGCGGGACCTTGACAACTCAATTGTAAATTATTGTAATTAAAATAGACAATTCAACAGAAATTGATTTTTAGGAAGCCTTGACAACCAACATTTTCCTACAAAAATGTCGCATATAATTCCTGACACTGCGGAATAACTCAATTGTAAATTATTGTAAGTAAAATAAGAAATTCGTCAGAAATTGAATTTTAAGAAGCGTTGACAACGCCCTTTTCTCTACAACAAAGTCATATATATTTTCTGACACTGCGGGACTTTAACAACTCAATTGTAAATTATTGTATGTAAAATAGACAATGCAACAGAAATTGAATTTTAAGAAGCCTTGACAACCAAAATTTTTCTACAAAAATATCGCATATAGTTTCTGACACTACGTTTTGACAACTTAATTGTAAATTATTCTGAATTAAAACAGGCAATTCAACAGAAATTGAATTTTAAGAAGCCTTGACAACCAACATTTCCATACAAAGAAGTCACATATAATTCCTGACACTGCGGGACTTTGACAACTCAATTATAAATTATTGTATGTAAAATAAGAAATTCAACAGAAATTGAATTTTAAGAAGCCTTGACAACCCATATTTTCCTACAAAAAAGTCACATATAATTTCTCACACTGCGAGACTTTGACAACTCAATTTTAAATTATTGTATGTAAAATAAGAAATTCAACAGAAATTTAATTTTAAGAAGCCTTGACAACCGACATTTCTCTACAAAAAATCACATATAATTTCTAATACGCGACTTTGACGACTCTATTGTAAATTATTGTTTTCGAGAGAAATTGTATTTTAAGAAGCCTTGACAACCGACATTTCCCTACAAGATTGTCACATACAATTTCTGATACTGCGGGACTTTGAGAACTCTTTGTAAAATATTGTATGTAAAATAGTCAATTTAACAAAAATTGAATTTTAAGAAGCCTTGACAATCGACATTTCCCTACAAAAAACTCACATGTAATTTCTGTCGCTACGAGACTTTGACAACTCAATTGTAAATTATTGTATACAAAATAGACAATTCAACAGAAATTGAATTTTAAGTAGGCTTGACAACCGACATTTCCCTACAAAAAGTCACATATAATTTCTGACACTGCTGCACTTTGACAACTCATTTGTAAATTTTTTTATGCAAAATAGACAATTCAACAGAAATTGAATTTTAAGAAGCCTTGACAACCGATATTTCCCTACAAAAAAGTCACATATAATTCCTGACACTGCGGGACCTTGACAACTCAATTGTAAATTATTGTAAGTAAAATAAGATATTCAACAGAAATTGAATTTTAAGAAGCCTTGACAACCCCCATTTCTCTACAACAAAGTCATATATATTCTCTGTCACTGCGGGACTTTAAAAACTCAATTGTAAATTATTGTAATTAAAATAGACAATTCAACAGAAATTGATTTTTAGGAAGCCTTGACAACCAACATTTTCCTACAAAAATGTCGCATATAATTCCTGACACTGCGGAATAACTCAATTGTAAATTATTGTAAGTAAAATAAGAAATTCGTCAGAAATTGAATTTTAAGAAGCGTTGACAACGCCCTTTTCTCTACAACAAAGTCATATATATTTTCTGACACTGCGGGACTTTAACAACTCAATTGTAAATTATTGTATGTAAAATAGACAATGCAACAGAAATTGAATTTTAAGAAGCCTTGACAACCAAAATTTTTCTACAAAAATATCGCATATAATTTCTGACACTACGTTTTGACAACTTAATTGTAAATTATTCTGAATTAAAACAGGCAATTCAACAGAAATTGAATTTTAAGAAGCCTTGACAACCAACATTTCCATACAAAGAAGTCACATATAATTCCTGACACTGCGGGACTTTGACAACTCAATTATAAATTATTGTATGTAAAATAAGAAATTCAACAGAAATTGAATTTTAAGAAGCCTTGACAACCCATATTTTCCTACAAAAAAGTCACATATAATTTCTCACACTGCGAGACTTTGACAACTCAATTTTAAATTATTGTATGTAAAATAAGAAATTCAACAGAAATTTAATTTTAAGAAGCCTTGACAACCGACATTTCTCTACAAAAATGTCACATACAATTTCTGATACTGCGGGACTTTGAGAACTCATTTGTAAAATATTGTATGTAAAATAGTCAATTTAACAAAAATTGAATTTTAAGAAGCCTTGACAATCGACATTTCCCTACAAAAAACTCCCATGTAATTTCTGTCGCTACGAGACTTTGACAACTCAATTGTAAATTATTGTATAGAAAATAGACAATTCAACAGAAATTGAATTTTAAGTAGGCTTGACAACCGACGTTTCCCTACAAAAAAGTCACATATAATTTCTGACACTGCTGCACTTTGACAACTCATTTGTAAATTATTGTATGCAAAATAGACAATTCAACAGAAATTGAATTTTAAGAAGCCTTGACAACCGACATTTCCCTACAAAAAAGTTACATATAATTCCTGACACTGCGGGACTTTGACATCTCAATTTTAAATTATTGTAAGTAAAATAAGATATTCAACAGAAATTGAATTTTAAGAAGCCTTGACAACCCCCATTTTTCTACAACAAAGTCATATATATTCTCTGGCACTGCGGGACTTTAAAAACTCAATTATAAATTATTGTAATTAAAATAGACAATTCAACAGAAATTGATTTTTAAGAAGCCTTGACAACCAAGTTTTTCCTACAAAAATGTCGCATATAATTCCTGACACTGCGGAACAACTCAATTGTAAATTATTGTAAGTAAAATAAGAAATTCGACAGAAATTGAATTTTAAGAAGCGTTGACAACGCCCATTTCTCTACAACAAAGTCATATATATTTTCTGACACTGCGGAACTTTAACAACTCAATTGTAAATTATTGTATGTAAAATAGACAATTCAACAGAAATTGAGTTTTGAGAAGCCTTGACAACCAACATTTTTCTACAAAAATATCGCATATAATTTCTGACACTACGTTTTGACAACTTAATTGTAAATTTTTCTGAATTAAAATAGGCAATTCAACAGAAATTGAATTTTAAGAAGCCTTAGCAACCAACATTTCCATACAAAGAAGTCACATATAATTATTGACACTGCGGGACTTTGACAACTCAATTATAAATTATTGTATGTAAAATAAGAAATTCAACAGAAATGGAATTTTAAGAAGCCTTGACAACCCACATTTTCCTACAAAAAAGTCACATATAATTTCTCACACTGCGAGACTTTGACAACTCAATTATAAATTATTGTATGTAAAATAAGAAATTCAACAGAAATTAAATTTTAAGAAGCCTTGACAACCGACATTTCTCTACAAAAAATCACATATAATTTCTAATACTGCGCGACTTTGACAACTTTATTGTACATTATTGTTTTCGAGAGAAATTGTATTTTAAGAAGCCTTGACAACCGACATTTCCCTACAAGAATGTCACATACAATTTTCTGATACTGCGGGACTTTGAGAACTCATTTGTAAAATATTGTATGTAAAATAGTCAATTCAACAAAAATTGAATTTTAAGAAGCCTTGACAATCGACATTTCCCTACAAAAAACTCACATGTAATTTCTGTCGCTACGAGACTTTCACAACTCAATTGTAAATTATTGTATACAAAATAGACAATTCAACAGAAATTGAATTTTAAGTAGGCTTGACAACCGACGTTTCCCTACAAAAAAGTCACATATAATTTCTGACACTGCTGCACTTTGACAACTCATTTGTAAATTTTTGTATGCAAAATAGACAATTCAACAGAAATTGAATTTTAAGAAGCCTTGACAACCGATATTTCCCTACAAAAAAGTCACATATAATTCCTGACACTGCGGGACCTTGACAACTCAATTGTAAATTATTGTATGTAAAATAAGATATTCAACAGAAATTGAATTTTAAGAAGCCTTGACAACCCCCATTTCTCTACAACAAAGTCATATATATTCTCTGGCACTGCGGGACTTTAAAAACTCAATTGTAAATTATTGTAATTAAAACAGACAATTCAACAGAAATTGATTTTTAGGAAGCCTTGACAACCAACATTTTCCTACAAAAATGTCGCATATAATTCCTGACATTGCGGAACAACTCAAATGTAAATTATTGTAAGTAAAATAAGAAATTCGACAGAAATTGAATTTTAAGAAGCGTTGACAACGCCCATTTCTCTACAACAAAGTCATATATATTTTCTGACACTGCGGGACTTTAACAACTCAATTGTAAATTATTGTATGTAAAATAGACAATTCAACAGAAATTGAATTTTAAGAAGCCTTGACAACCAACATTTTTCTACAAAAATATCGCATATAATTTCTGACACTACGTTTTGACAACTTAATTGTAAATTATTCTGAATTAAAATAGGCAATTCAACAGAAATTGAATTTTAAGAAGCCTTGACAACCAACATTTCCATACAAAGAAGTCACATATAATTCCTGACACTGCGGGACTTTGACAACTCAATTATAAATTATTGTATGTAAAATAAGAAATTCAACAGAAATTGAATTTTAAGAAGCCTTGACAACCCACATTTTCCTACAAAAAAGTCACATATAATTTCTCACACTGCGAGACTTTGACAACTCAATTATAAATATTATTGTATGTAAAATATGAAATTCAACAGAAATTAAATTTTAAGAAGCCTTGACAACCGACATTTCTCTACAAAAAATCACATATAATTTCTAATACTGCGCGACTTTGACGACTCTATTGTAAATTATTGTTTTCGAGAAAAATTGTATTTTAAGGAGCCTTGAAAACCGACATTTCCCTACAAAAATGTCACATACAATTTCTGATACTGTGGGACTTTGAGAACTCATTTGTAAAATATTGTATGTAAAATAGTCAATTTAACAAAAATTGAATTTTAAGAAGCCTTGACAATCGACATTTCCCTACAAAAAACTCACATGTAATTTCTGTCGCTACGAGGCTTTGACAACTCAATTGTAAATTATTGTATACAAAATAGACAATTCAACAGAAATTGAATTTTAAGTAGGCTTGACAACCGACATTTCCCTACAAAAAGTCACATATAATTTCTGACACTGCTGCACTTTGAAAACTCATTTGTAAATTATTGTATGCAAAATAGACAATTCAACAGAAATTGAATTTTAAGAAGCCTTGACAACCGACATTTTCCTACAAAAAAGTCACATGTAATTTCTGTCGCTACGAGACTTTGACAACTCAATTGTAAATTATTGTATACAAAATAGACAATTCAACAGAAATTGAATTTTAAGTAGCCTTGACAAACGACATTTTCCTACAAAAAAGTCACAATGTCACATATAATATCTAACACTAAGAGACTTTGACAACCCAACTGTGAATTATTTTGAATTACTTCAACAGAAATTGAATTATAAGTAGCACTGACAAACGACATTTCTCTACAAAAAAGTCACATATAATTTCTGACGCAACGAGACTTTGACAACTCAATTGTAAATTATTGTATGTAAAATTGGCAATTCAACAGAAACTGAATTTTAAGAAGCCTTGACAAGCGACATTTCCCTACAAAAAAGTCGCATATAATTTCTGATACTACGAGAATGTAAAAAAATTGACAACTCAAAGCATAGAAATTATCACTAATAAAAAAATAAATATCGAAAACTAGAAAATCTCGACAATTGAAAAATGTTCGACGAAAAAACGTTAAAGCATGAATAAAGAAAAAATTGCAGTATGAAAGGGCAGAACTAATGTATTTATGATTAATCCACAAATTTTTTTCAAATTCGATTCTTCAACACGATCCTTCTTTTTTAGGTAGTTAGACCTTCATAATTTCCTATATTTTTGGTTCTGAAGGCAAGAGCTACTGAGCAATAAGACTGATGGGCTTATGGGAAAGAACCTGACTTAGATATTATCCAAGGGCATGAATTGTCTAATATAAATACAACTAAACTCAAATGAGTTTTTCATATTTATCTCTCCTCTTCATATTTATTCTTTCTTTGTTGCTTGTGATGACCATATTTTTTTCGATATAACTTACAATTTGTTTATCAAAGATCCCCAATAATTAAACCTACTCAGTTTAATAATAATTAACAGCTTTATAACCTTTGGCCCGACAAGACTAAATCCCAGTTCTTAATTCGTCTAAATTGCTAATTGACGTCACGTTATTAACAAGTGCGAATTAGCATTAATTAAGCGTCCGACCTCTTTGATTAATGGCGGGCGCGGGCTTAATTGTCCTGGAGCGTTTGCGATTATTAATTATTAATAATCGTTATTGGATCCAGATCAGGATGGTAAGATACTGCGTCTCGACTCTCGATGTCTCCTCATTCCCCAAACGAATAATTTATCAATTAACGTTTAAGCAGTCGGTAAAGGAAGTGATAATCAAACGTTATTAATGCATCTTTAAGTAGACGGACTTACACGGCGCACAGATTGGATAATAACCACATTATTAAATCTATCCCTCCTAAGGCCGGAGATTGGTATTATTATCATCAAGCCTGAATTATTTCTCTTATACGGCGCAATTATTATTAACAATAATACTCTTCAAGTGACGTTTCGGTGTTTATTAGTCGCGGACGTTCTTAATTTGATAATGGGGCCACTTCTGATGCAAACCAGCCTCGATGATAAATTACTGTCGTATGTAACAAAAAGACAATTCGTGTGTTATTTTAACAGCCCCAACATCTTTTGGGCCTTCGATGTACGAGACTTTTTAATTTTGACATGTGCAATTGCATACTATTAGCCGGGCCCCCTCACCATCCCCGCATGAATCATTAATTGGAAATGGGGGGCTAACTGCTATTTAAGTTTCTGAGAAGCGGTTAATTATTTAAAGCAGAGATCCGCCCCTCTTGTTCCGGTCAGGGGAAAAAAAAGTTTGTTTTTCGACGATATGGGGATCGATGCAACTGATGAATAGAGAAGTTACAATAACTAAAAGTTCGTAAAAAAATTATTTGTGGTTGATGCTGTTGCTGTTTTCAACGCCATGAGTCCTCATTTCTATTTCTGTTTATTATGATATTTCGTTTGATTGACTTTTTGACTACCAACTTCCTTCTAACACTGCTGCATACACTGAAAATTTAGTGACATTTAATAACACCTTTTTAGACGCTTTTAGTCGTTTATAAATGATCTTGATCCTAATTATAACATACATTTTATCAAAAATACTAAATCTGCATTTTTAGAAGGGTTAAGTCATTTTTCACCAATTTTGGCTCTAACCCTAACCCCAATTTCTCCAAAAACTTTAAGTTTGTATTTTCTTAAATGCCTTGAGTTCTTTTTCGCCAATTTTGTCTCTAAAACTAATCTGACACAAAAAACCAAAATTTGCATTTTGAAGTATTCTGAGTCAAATTGCACTACTCCGGTAGAAAAATATATTTTACCAAAAACAACAAACAGAGGATTTGAATCAATTTTTTTTTGATCTTGTGTTAAAATTGAATTTCATCAAAAACATAAAAATTTGCATTTTAAGACAATGTAGGTCATTTTATACCGATTTTAGCCCTAATTTTAATCTGAAGTCCTCTAGAGGCTTTAAATTTTTTTTTAAACGTCTTGAGTAACTTTTATCCGATTTTGGTTCTAATCATCGTCATCTGTATTTCTCTAAAAAATTAAAAAAGTTTTTGGACAAATTTTTGCAACAATTTTTTGTTATTATGTGCCTGTTACTTTCCACTTTAGATAATTTTAGTTTTTAACGATGTTTTTTTAATGTTTCAAATTTCTAAAATTCATGTTTTCATTTTAAACCGCTTTGAGGAAATTTTATCTCAATCTTAGTTTCCGCTCATTTTTGTTATTCCAACAGTTGTGTAATTCTTGCACTTCTTGCTCCTTTGACTTATTATATATCTGATTCTACTGCTTCTCTTATTTTTGATACTTCATGTATATTCTGTTAGTTATTATATAAGTTTTGACTGACCTCAATTTTTTTAGCTTTAATATTTATTCCACTTCTTTTTTTCATGTTTATTTATCTTCAAATGTATTTTCTTATGTGGAATTTTTTTATATATTTTGGTGTATGTTTTACTTGATACCCTGAACTTTTAGTTTTGTGTTTTGTTGAATTTCATTAGGGCTATTCGTGTTCCTGCTATTTTGTCCTTTCTGCTTTAAATCAAAATATTTATATAGTTTTCTCAATTCAAGGTGTTTCCTTTTTTATTAAAAGTATGTTATTTCATTAATATAACAAATGTTTCTTAACTTTATTTTTTCCTTTGGTCCGCTTTCCTTCGTCTTTTCTTATAAAAATTCAGATATTTTTCAAAACCCAATTCTGTACAGTTTTAGAATATCTAGCTATATTTTCTTCTATTTTTAGGTTTTCAAAAAAAAGTTCATTTTTATTCACTTTTCTTGTTTCCAAACTGGATATAACCATTTAGCATTTCCCATTTATCACAATTGTTTAATGCCATTTAATCGTATTTTTTATTAAGTTATTAGAAGCTGTATATTTATTTGAATACCAAATTTTTCGTTTTTAATAAATGCACCAATTCCAAACAATTGTTCATAGAATTTTTTTTACCTTTTTTTCAAGGTGTTTTTTAATAGTTTTCATTTCTTTTTTCAACTTCTCGTTCGCAGCAAATCTATTTTGAAGCAAATCCAAACTTTTGTCTCCTACTTGTCGCTCTTTTTTTTTTGGTTTTGGTTTTCTTCGTCGTGTTTATCATTAATAATTTATTCAAAAGTTTTTTTTTACTTCTAAACTTTTTTTAAGGGATTTTTCTGAAGGAATTTTATGATATTCTGGAGATGGAAATGGATGGATTCTGTGGAAAGCGCTTTTTTTGCAACCAAAAAAACTTTTTTTTAATGTTTGACGGGTGGCGGGGTATACAGGGTGTTGAAGTTTTAGCAACATTTGGACCAAAATATTATAACTTTTACATCTTTCTCATACTCTGACAAATATCATAATTAAAGAAAGACAAGTGGAAACTAAAATTTATTGATTATTACAGTAGTTTTACCTTTATTTTTTTGTAGTATTATTGTTTCTTCTGCTTCGTTTTTTTTCAGTGTTTATTGATTTTGAAATTTTTTTATTTTTTTTTAAAAATTTTTGTTATTATGTGCCCGTTTCTTTCCACTTTAGATCATTTTAGCTTTTTAACGATGTTTTTTTAATTTTTCAAATTTCTAACACTCATGTTTTCACTTTAAACTGCTTTGTGGAAATTTTATCTCAATCTTAGAGTTTGTTTTCTGCTTGACAGCTCATTTTTGTTATTCCAACAGTTGTGTAATTCTTGCAATTGTTGCTCCTTTGACTTATTATATTTCTGGTTCCACTGCCTCTTTCATTTCTGATACTTCATGTGTATTCTGTTAGTTATTATATAAGTTTTGACTGACCTCAATTTTTTTAGCTTTAATATTTATTCCACTTCTTTTTTTCGAATTTATATTTCTTCAAATTTGTTTTCTTATGTAGAATTTTTTTATATATTTTGGGTATGTTTTACTTTAAATTTGGATACCCTGAACTTTTAGTTTTGTGTTTTGTTGAATTTCTTTAGCGTTATTCGTGCTCCTGTTATTTTGTCCTTGCTTTAAATTAAAATATTTATACTTAGTATTCTCAATTCAAGGAGTGCCTTTTTTATTAAAAGTATGTCCTTTCATTAATATAACCAACTTTAATTTTCCTTTGGTCCGCTTTCCCTTCGCCTCTCCTTATAAAAATTAAGATATTTTTCAAAACCCAGGTTTGTACAGTTTTAGAATTTCCAGCAACATCTTCTTCAATTTTTATATTTAAAAAAAAAACTTAATTTTTAGTTTGTATGGCCTGTGCACATTTTCAAAAGTACTTTTTCTGTTCATTTTTATTCACTTTTCTTGTTTCCAAACTGGATATAACCATTTAGCATTTCCCATTTATCACAATTTGTTTAATGCCATTTAATAATAATTTTTATTGAGTTATTAGAAGCTGTATGTTTATTTTAATACGAAATTTTTCGTTCTTAATAAATGCACCAATTCCAAACAATTTTTCATAGAAATGTTTTTACCTTTTTTTTTGAAGTTGTTTTTTAATGGTTTTTATTTCTTTTTTCAACTTATCGTTCGCAGTTAATCCAAGATCTATTTTGAAGCAAATCCAACCGTTTGTCTTCTACTTGCCGCTCTTTTTTTATTTTGGTTCTGGTTTTCGTGTTCTGGTGTTTAGCATTAATAATTTATTCAAAAGTTTTTTTTTAATTCTAAACTTTTTTTAAGGGATTTTTCTGCAGGATTTTTATGATATTGTGGAGATGGAAATGGATGGATTCTATGGAAAGCGCTATTTTTGCAACCAAAAAACTTTTTTTTAATGTTTGACTGTGTGTTTAATGGTGAATGTGTTGAAGTTTTAGCAACATTTGGACCAAAGTATTATAACTTTTACATCTTTCTCATACTCTGACAAATATCATAATTAAAGAAAGACAAGTGGAGGAAACTAAAATTTATTGATTATTACAGTAGTTTTATCTTTATTTTTTTGTAGTATTATTGTTTCTTCTGCTTCGTTTTTTTTCAGTGTTTATTGATTTTGAAATTTTTTGATTTTTTTTTTAAATTTTTTGTTATTATGTGCCTGTTTCTTTCCACTTTAGATCATTTTAGCTTTTTAACGATGTTTTTTTAATTTTTCAAATTTCTAACACTCATGTTTTCATTTTAAACTGCTTTGTGGAAATTTTATCTCAATCTTAGAGTTTGTTTTCTGCTTGACAGCTCATTTTTGTTATTCCAACAGTTGTGTAATTCTTGCAATTGTTGCTCCTTTGACTTATTATATTTCTGGTTCCACTGCCTCTTTCATTTCTGATACTTCATGTGTATTCTGTTAGTTATTATATAAGTTTTGACTGACCTCAATTTTTTTAGCTTTAATATTTTTCCACTTCTTTTTTTCGAATTTATATTTCTTCAAATTTGTTTTCTTATGTAGAATTTTTTTTATATATTTTGGGTATGTTTTACTTTAAATTTGGATACCCTGAACTTTTAGTTTTGTGTTTTGTTAAATTTCTTTAGCGTTATTCGTGCTCCTGTTATTTTGTCCTTGCTTTAAATTAAAATATTTATACTTAGTATTTTCAATTCAAGGAGTGCCTTTTTTATTAAAAGTATGTCCTTTCATTAATATAACCAACTTTAATTTTCCTTTGGTCCGCTTTCCCTTCGCCTCTCCTTATAAAAATTAAGATATTTTTCAAAACCCAGGTTTGTACAGTTTTAGAATTTCCAGCAACATTTTCTTCAATTTTTATATTTAAAAAAAAACTTAATTTTTAGTTTGTATGGCCTGTGCACATTTTCAAAAGTACTTTTTCTGTTCATTTTTATTCACTTTTCTTGTTTCCAAACTGGATATAACCATTTAGCATTTTCCATTTATCACAATTTGTTTAATGCCATTTAATAATAATTTTTATTGAGTTATTAGAAGCTGTATGTTTATTTTAATACGAAATTTTTCGTTCTTAATAAATGCACCAATTCCAAACAATTTTTCATAGAAATGTTTTTACCTTTTTTTTTAAGTTGTTTTTTAATGGTTTTTATTTCTTTTTTCAACTTATCGTTCGCAGTTAATCCAAGATCTATTTTGAAGCAAATCCAAACGTTTGTCTTCTACTTGCCGCTCTTTTTTTTATTTTGGTTCTGGTTTTCTTCGTTGTGTTTAGCATTAATAATTTATTCAAAAGTTTTTTTTTAATTCTAAACTTTTTTTAAGGGATTTTTCTGAAGGATTTTTATGATATTCTGGAGATGGAAATGAATGGATTCTAAGCTCGCTGGAAAGCGCTTTTTTTGCAACCAAAAAAATTTTTTTAATGTTTGACGGGTTGACGGCGGGGTATACAGGGTGTTGAAGTTTCAACAACGAAGAATTTTAGAACCAAAATATTATAACTTCTACATCTCTCTCATACTCTGACAAATATCATAATTAATGAAAGACAAGTGGAGGAAACTAAAATTTATTGATTATTACAGTAGGTTTGCCTTTATTTTTTTGTAGTATTATTGTTTCTTCTGCTTCGTTTTTTTTCAGTGTTTATTGATTTTGAAATTTTTTGATTTTTCTAAACAATTTTTTGTTCTTATGTGCCTGTTTCTTTCCACTTTAGATAATTTTAGCCTTTTAACGATGTTTTTTTAATTTTTCAAATTTCTAAAACTCATATTTTCATTTTAAACCGCTTTGTGGAAATTTTATCTCAATCTTAGAGTTTGTTTTCTGCTTCACAGCTCATTTTTGTTATTCCAACAGTTGTGTAATTCTTTCACTTCTTGCTCCTTTGACTTATTATATATCTGATTCTACTGCTTCTCTTATTTCTGATACTTCATGTATATTCTGTTAGTTATTATATAAGTTTTGACTGACCTCAATTTTTTTAGCTTTAATATTTATTCCACTTCTTTTTTTCGTGTTTATTTATCTTCAAATGTATTTTCTTATGTAGAATTTTTTTATATATTTTGTGTATGTTTTACTTGATACCCTGAACTTTTAGTTTTGTGTTTTGTTGAATTTCATTAGGGCTATTCGTGTTCCTGCTATTTTGTCCTTTCTGCTTTAAATCAAAATATTTATATAGTTTTCTCAATTCAAGGCGTTTCCTTTTTTATTAAAAGTATGTTCTTTCATTAATATAACAAATGTTTCTTAATTTTATTTTTTCCTTTGCTCCACTTTTCCTTCGTCTCTTCTTATAAAAATTAAGATACTTTTCAAAACCCAATTTTGTACAGTTTTAGAATATCTAGCCACATTCTCTTCTATTTTTAGGTTTTCAAAAAAAAAACTTCATTTTTAGATTGTATGGGCTGTGGAAATTTTCAATTTTTTTTTCTGTTCTCCGTCTCTCTTTCTCTTTCTCTCTCTCTTTCTGTTTTTCTTGTCTCCAAACTGGATATAACCATTTAACATTTCCCATTTATCACAATTGTTTAATGCCATTTAATCATATTTTTTATTAAGTTATTAGAAGATCTATGTTTATTTTAGTTCCAAATTTTTAGTTCTTAATAAATGCCAAACAATTTTTCATAAAAAATTTTTTTATATTTATTATTTATATTAATACTTTATTCAAAAGTTTTTTCTCTGATGGTCATTCACGTTTTATTAGAGCATATTATTCGTTTTTAGTAAATTATACAAATTATTTTTGTTTATTCTGTGCTGGGCTTTTTTAAGTTTTTAAATCTCCATTTATTCTGTTCTATTTAATCCAAAAAATCACAAAACTGGCGACATATTGGCTACTTTTTTTGTTTTAATTATTTTTGTACTAGTAAGTCCTACTTAACTCCTATGACAAACTTTCATACTTCTTTGTTTCGATTTGATTTGTCATATTTATTTGGTCCTCTAGATTTTGCAGGGCCATCAAATCATTATATATTTTTTTGTTTCTTCCAATTTTTTTTCTAAGTTTTTTTTTTACAAAATTTGGCTTTATATACAAATTTTCTTTCTTACCCAGTGGTACAGTTTTAAGTTACCTCCTAACAAACGACGAATATTTTTATTGCCCCAATACTTTATATTGTTTTGTATCCTGGTTTCTTAATTCAATAACCTTTTTTGCTTATTAGTGACTATATTTCTTATACAGGGTGACCGTTTTTCGAGTTTAACCATGGGGATCTGGTTATTTGAAGAGATACAAAGAAGGTTAAATTAAGGAAAGTTGAGCAATTAAAAGTCTATAAAAATTTCGTTTTCAAATTTCGAAAATATTTTTTTCTACGTCCGACTCGAAAATGAACAAATGCGCACTACTAACTACCGTTGAAAATATTGCATATTGCAAACAACTCGCACAAATTGCACACGCTCTCATAAAGAAGAGTCATAAAGGGCACTTTGCGCACGCTTCTGATTGCTTTGGACATGCTTTGCATATATTTTACAATACGAATGATCATTTATGGAGCAAAATCGCAGTCGTAGAAAAAGTATAGTGTGCAACAGGTATGAAAATCACTCTTCATACTTTTGTCACGTTGTATCACTCGCCTTCGGCTCGTGTCCAAACCGTCACATTCGTGTAAAAATGGTAATTTTCGACACTAGTTGCACAAAATACTATTTTTCTACGACTGACTCGAAAATGAACAAATGCGCACCATTAACTACCGTTGAAAATCGCATATTGCAAACAGCGCGCGCAAAGGGTACATTGGACACGCTCTCATAAAGAAGCGTGTGCAAAGTCCACTTTGCACACGCTTCTGATTGCTTTACACACGCCTTGCATATATTTTATAAAACGAATTATCATTTATGAAGGAAAATCGCAGTCGTAGAAAAAGTTTAGTGCTCAACACGTACGGAAACCACTCTTCACACTCTTGTGACGTTGTATCACTCGCCTACGTCTCCTGTCCAAACCGTCACACTCGTGTGAAAAGTGTAATTTTCGACACTAGTTACACAATATACTATTTTTCTAAGACCGACTCGAAAATGAACAAGTGCGCAGTACTAACTAACGTTGAAAATCGCATATTGCTAACAGCGCGAGCAAAGGGCACATTGCAGACGCTCTCATAAAGAAGCGTCATAAAGGGCACTTTGCACACGCTTCTGATTGCTTTGCACCCGCCTTGCATATATTTTATAATACAAATGATTATTTATGAAGCAAAATCGCAGTCGTAGAAAAAATATAGTGTGCAACACGTTCGAAATCACGTCACACTCTTGTGACCTTGTATCACTCGCCTACGGCTCGTGTCCAAACCGTCACACTCATGTGAAAAGTGTAATTTTTGACACTAGTTGCACAAAATACTAGGTTTATTAAAATCTTTTATAACCAATACTCTTGCTGGTCCGTCCCTGTTAATGGGAACATTTGCATTGCTAAGGGCCTGACTGATAGGTGTCAGACATTCATGACTCGTCGGTTAATACTCGCGCCTCTCGCTAATGAGTTGTTTCGCCCGATGGCATTCCGATCTACATTGGTACGTGGTGTTGAACAGCTGTAAAATTGCCTCGTCGTGGGTGCCCCCAATGGCACGTCTTTGATTAGGTAGTGTTTGTGTGTGGTACCTACAGCGATGATATTGTGGGGGTCGTCCAAATTGAAACTATCCGAAAATCGACAGATCGGAATCGATGTGGGCACATCTCTACGCCGAGCTGAAGCCTATTTTAAGGTAGATCTTAATCTGCCCAACAGTAACAACAAAGACTATTTGCATAAAAGAATACTTAGGCAAACTGAACAATTGTGACCCCTTAATTTTTGATGGTCCCCACTCGAACGAGAGGAATTTTTATGCGTGCTTATGGTTCTTAGTGCCATTGCCCAGATCGATATCTCTCGCTCGGTGAGAGAGTTGAATTTAAATTTATTAATACTTTGGTACCACGAACGTGGCGAAAACTCTCTTCTAACGGTTCCTCACGATGATACTATCGCCTTCAGCATCAATAATAATAGTAATAATAATAATAGATAATTGTAATTCTTCAAAGCAACCCGGGTAAATGTCTCTTGATGTGCAGATTTGAATATTTTCATTGTTAGGCTTATCGTATAAGAACGACGTAATTCTGAATTAGGTTTATAGACCAGTCAAATTGGATTTAAAAAGAGCGTTTGAAGGAATTTTCTTTTTTTTTTTTTATTTCCAACTTTGACTTTAAAACTAATGGACCGATCAGAGTGCATCACACGGTTTTTTTTTCTTCTATTTCTTCTTCCATAATTGAAAGTCCCAAAATTTCGAATATAGACCCTTCGTTGATCAATTTTTTACTTTTTTAGAATCGGTGTTCAAGGGGTGAAAGTGTTCTTAGGGGGTTGCAATCATCCCATTTCGATCAAGTTTTCTTTCAAATTAACCCAAGGCCTTTTTTCGCAATTTTCAACTTTGACCACCCATAACTTCATTCAAAGTGAATCCAGCGCTTTTATCTTTTTCTTAATTCTGCTCTCAGAAATAAAAGTCTCATTGGAGGGAGTAGGTGGTCACCAATTTGTCGATCAACCCATCTGCATACCAATTTCGGGGTCTACCCCTCATCACTACAGCTTTGGGCGGTTGACAAATTGATGACCGTGAGTTAGCAGCTTAAAGCCGAAAATGTACGGAGTACCGGTGAGATGTTCTACAGAGCAGGAGCAGGCGACATCTATCAGCGTATTTTAGATCCAATACTGCATGACAGATGGCTCTCAGTTTGAAAAGCAGCCCATATTGCTCTGTACCTCGCTGGTTATCGGAACCAGAACAAAGTGAAAAGAGTAGGTGGTCACCAATTTGTCCATCAACCCATTGTCGACAAATTGGTGATACACTCTATTCTCTTTTCACTTCCTTCTGGTTTCGATAACCAGCGGGGTACAGAGCAATAGGGGCTGCTTCTCGAACTGAGAGCCATCTGTCATGCAGTATTTGACCTAAAATACGCTGGTGGACGTCGCCTGCTCCTGCTCTGTACGACATCTCACCAGTACAAAAATCTTATTGATTGAACAATTTTGGAGGTAAACCCTTTCAATATTCGATTTTTAGGCTCCTTTAGAATCGGAAATGCATAAGAAAAATCAGGAAGGCTTACCAAAGGGAAAAGGATCAGATTAGGCGTCAAAAGGAGAGGATAGGAAGATAAACAAAGAGGAAATACAAGGAGATGAGTGACGAACAGCGAGATTAGAGAAATACAGGAAATTATAGAAAATGTGGAAAATTATAAAAAAAAGAAGAATCATTAAGGGAGAGTGTGTAAAACAGGTGAAAAGAGAGGAAAGACAAGAATATTTTCCTTTTTGAGAAGTACCACCCACGGCTGATAATGGACGAATATGAGAACAGAGAAAGGGGATGTAGAGCGAAAAGTATGAGAATGGGTTGATGAAATAAGAAGTAAACGATTCCAAACAGGGACTGGGCAAGGGAAAGACGGTGAGAAGGGATAGGACTCCACTTGAATGATTAGATATGGTATTGGAAGTAATGACGGAAGGTTTGATGTGTGCTATATTGCTGATGTATTTTTGATATAATCAACACCTGCTTTGTATTCTGAAGGTTTCCCTGTGTCTTTAAGGCGGGTGTTAAATTGGTACACGAAGAGTGACAGGTGGAACCTCATGGAAAACCACAACGTTATAACAAGCAGTCGGTATGACGTTAGACGTAACCATCCAACATTGGTGGCATATTTAATAATTTAGAACACCGATAGAAACGTTGACGTTCCCAGAATATTTTTTGACCTCTCAATAGCCTTTGACATGATTAATCATGAGAGTGCTGAGTGCATGTGGGATAACAGGAGTTCCTACCCAGTTGACGGAGCCTTACCTTGCCAACAAGAAAAAGTGTGTGTGATAAGGGATGGGCCAACCCATATCTCTGGCCCGTAGAGAGATACCGCAAGGCTCAATATTTATACTCCACACTGCTTCTCATTTCTTCAAATGACATGTGGCAGCATCTGATATTTGGATGCCTCAGGAAGTAGAGGATATTCCCAGGGATGGTGGAAGACAGTAGTTAATTTCTAAACCATAAGGGGAGACGGTTAGCTTGATGCCGACCTTTAGAAGGGTATTGAATACCATTGAGAAAGTTGATGAGTTACTAAGAGAGGGAGGCACTGCGAATTGAGAGTTAGTTTGATTTTAGGGAAGTAATGGAATTGAAGAAAATGGAAGGTACCTTAAGAAGAAATAGGGACTCTTATTAAACTGCATGATGGTGACCAGCGCCTCTAATTCAGCTTGACCAGTTGAGGTGGACACGAAGTTGTCTCACGTTATCAGGATGTGTAAGATTTCTGAGTGGTAGGGTGTTAAAGAGTGGGAACATAGATACAGAAATGAAAAAAAGTTGAGTATGAGCCCTTCCTTTTCCGTTCGTTTGGTAGATGGTTATGGGAAGACGTTTTTAAGAAAATGAAAGAGGTTGAGCTGGAGGAAGGAATCGAACTATTACGCAGATGGTAAAATACTCAAACACTACGCTTATTTCAGCTGTTCCAATTCAGATTGAGTTCAAAAGACGTGAAAAGCTAATTTCAAATTATTAATATAAATACATTCTAAAATGTTATCTGGGCTTTGAAGCTGTGGACCAGTGGAATTTCTTCCTGCTGCAGACATGATCAAAGTATGATTGCGTCCTAAAGAATCATCACTTCGCTCAATGTCTCATCGCCTTTGATAATGACTGACGCAGTTGTGGACGAAACGTTAGGAAAACATTTTTGACTTCTCAATGGGCTGTGACATGGTTGATCATGAAAGTGCTGAATGCATGTGGGATAACAGGAGTTCCTACCCAATTGACGAAGCCTTAGCTTGCCAACAAGAAAAAGACTGTGTGTCTGATAAGGGCATGGGGCAACCCATATCTTTGGCCCGTAGAGAGGTACCGCATGACTCACTATTTAGATTCCACATTGCTTCTCATTTCTGTAAGTGACATGTGGCAGCATCTGATATTTGGATGCCTCAGGAAGTAGAGGATATTCCCAGGGATGGTGGAAGACAGTAGTTAATTTCTAAACCATAAGGGGAGACGGTTAGCTTGATGCCTACCTTTAGAAGGGTATTGAATACCATTGAGAAAGTTGATGAGTTACTAAGAGAGGGAGGCACTGCGAATTGAGAGTTAGTTTGATTTTAGGGATGTAATGGAATTGAAGAAAATGGAAGGTACCTTAAGAAGAAATAGGGACTCTTATTAAACTGCATGATGGTGACCAGCGCCTCTAATTCAGCTTGACCAATTGAGGTGGACACGAAGTTGTCTCACGTTATCAGGATGTGTAAGATTTCTGAGTGGTAGGGTGTTAAAGAGTGGGAACATAGATACAGAAATGAAAAAAAGTTGAGTATGAGCCCTTCCTTTTCCGTTCGTTTGGTAGATGGTTATGGGAAGACGTTTTTAAGAAAATGAAAGAGGTTGAGCTGGAGGAAGGAATCGAACTATTACGCAGATGGTAAAATACTCAAACACTACGCTTACTTCAGCTGTTCCAATTCAGATTGAGTTCAAAAGACGTGAAAAGCTAATTTCAAATTATTAATATAAATACATTCTAAAGTGTTATCTGGGCTTTGAAGCTGTGGACCAGTGGAATTTCTTCCTGCTGCAGACATGATCAAAGTATGATTGCGTCCTAAAGAATCATCACTTCGCTCAATGTATCATCGCCTTTGATAATGACTGACGCAGTTGTGGACGAAACGTTAGGAAAACATTTTTGACTTCTCAATGGGCTGTGACATGGTTGATCATGAAAGTGCTGAATGCATGTGGGATAACAGGAGTTCCTACCCAATTGACGAAGCCTTAGCTTGCCAACAAGAAAAAGACTGTGTGTCTGATAAGGGCATGGGGCAACCCATATCTTTGGCCCGTAGAGAGGTACCGCATGACCCACTATTTAGATTCCACATTGCTTCTCATTTCTGTAAGTGACATGTGGCAGCATCTGATATTTGGATGCCTCAGGAAGTAGAGGATATTCCCAGGGATGGTGGAAGACAGTAGTTAATTTCTAAACCATAAGGGGAGACGGTTAGCTTGATGCCTACCTTTAGAAGGGTATTGAATACCATTAAGAAAGTTGAGGAGTTACTAAGAGGGGGAAGCACTGCGAATTGAGAGTTAGTTTGATTTTAGGGAGGTAATGGAATTGAAGAAAATGGAAGGTACCTTAAGAAGAAATACGGGCCCTTATTAAATTGCATGATGGTGACCAGCGCCTTTAATTCACGTTGGCCAGTTGAGGTGGACACGAAGTTGTCTCACGTTATCAGGATGAGTGACATTTCTGAGTGGTAGGAACAAGACTGGTAAGATAGATACAGAAATGAAAAAGGGTTGAGTTTGGGCCCTTACTTTTTCCTTCGTTTAATAGATGGTTATGGAAGGAAGTTTGAAGAAAATGAAAGAGGTTGAGCTGGACGAAGGAATCAAACTATTACGCAGATGGTCAAGTACAAAAACACTACGTTTACTTCAGCTGTTGCAATTCGGATTGAGTTCAAAGGGCGTGAAACTCTAGTTTCAAAGTATTGATATGAATACATTCTAAAGTGTTTTCTGGGCTTTGAAGCTGTGAACCAGTGGAATCTCTTCCTGACGTATCTTCCAAAACTGCTGCAGACATTATCAAAGTCGATAATTGCGTCCTAAAGAGACATCACTTCGCTCAATGCCTCATCGCCTTTGCTAATGTCTGACGCAGTTGTGGACGAAAAGTTAGGAGAAAATTCCAATGAACTACTGATTCAAAGCCCCGAAAACGCTTCGGAATGTATTTTGACCAGCCGTGAAAGCTCACAGGTCTTACTGATATAAAAGTTCAGAGTTAAAGTCTAAATCGAGGGATAAACAATTCAATATCGATCTGGTGATCATTTAATTCTTAGAGAGAGATCACTTAATTCTTATTGCGAACACAAAGGATGGAAATACTCTCAGAGCGGTCACTCGAAAACGCTGTAACTTCAGGGGCATGCAGCTCTCACCAGTGTCACAAAATTCTAGCTCCTGAACAAAATAAATACAAAAATCGAATGAATCTGGGAATAGTAGATATTCTAATAGCGTTTTTGGGTGGCTACTCTATAGGCCGCTCTGAGGGCAATCCCGTTCTTTTTTTTTTCTCAACGAGTATTTAAGAATGGAATACTTTCAGAGCGGTCTAGAGAGGCCACTTCATAAAGAGAGGTCTAGAGAGGCGTTCAGAAAATCGTCGAACGCTTCTTTTTTGTTCAATAAATTTAGAATGACAGATGTACCGCAATGTTGAAAGTTTACCCAAGAAATTTTTTTAATAATGAATGCGCCCCAAATTAGATAGTAAAATAAAATTAGATAGTAAAGGATGGTTTAATTCCCTCGACTTGTAGGCAGTCGGCATGACGTCATGGCAGTACAGTACAAACCCAAGACTATCCCAGTAAACAGTTGAACGTTGATTCAACATTAAAAAAAACCTGTATTTTGCTGTACACTGCTGAATTTTGGTGTACACACATTTTGACTTAGTTGTATTTAACAGATTGGAATGCTTTATCAATGAAACTGTAATTCTAGAGACAATAAAACTTTGATTGTCAAGCATTAATTTTTGTTATGATGCATAGGTAAATAATTTATATCAGCCTTAATATGCCTATATGTACCTAATTTATATTACAGCTTAATTTACAATATCTACTTAAATTAGTTGACCTGCAAAATAGTATAGCCACACTCATTAAAACCATTGGTGGTGGTGAGATTCCAGCCAGCTTGTCTCTAATCTTAAAAAACAGTAAAATCTCAACCCATGAGTACTTACCTTTTAAGCGATTTGAAATTTTTTACCCTAAAAAAACGGTAAACAAACAAAACGAAACGAACAACAACAACGAACGTCGTGTCATGGTCGGCAATAACATCTCAAGTTTCAAGCAGCCGACAGTGCCGACGCCCGATACTCGTGAGAATGATAAACACCGGGGATCGTGGCAATACGTCCTACCCCTCTAAGCCTCGTTATAGGAATCTGGGTCATCCGCCGTTTACGCCAACGCCACCTAGCGCTCAGAGTATGTGACATGTAAACGTATTTTCAACGTTTAATCAACGTAATAAATTCAACCAATATGTAACCATATTCAACACACGTTTTAACAACGTTGATTTAACGTCGAAAAACATGGTTGTTCATTTTCGAAAAAATCAACCAAAAATCAACAACTTAAAATCAAAGAGACAACTATAAATCAACCCAACAAATGATGATAAGTTGTAAAAGACATTTCGCAACCGCGCATTCGTGACGCTTTAATTACTGTCACCTATCTGCAATGTTTAATCGACAGGAAAGATACAACCAATATCAAAACACATCCAAAACACGTTTTAACAACGTTGATTTAACGTCGAAAATAATGATTGTGCACTATCGCTTATATCAACTTGAAATCAACACGTTAATATCAACGTGACAACTATAAATCAACGGACCAAACGATGATTCTACGTTGAAACAACGTTCGACTGTTTACTGGGATAGATAATAAAGGATGACTCATTACGCTCGAATTGTGTGCTCACGGCATAACGTCATGGCAGTGCGCTATTAGATTCAGGTGGTTGGTTGGATTCCGATGGAAGAGGGAAGGCCTGAGCAGCTCACACAAAGGAGGGAAGCTCACAGGTCGGGAGATGATACTAGTAAAGAATCTGAATTATCTGGCATTGTCTATGAATCAAAGAAAATTAAAAAAAGGATTGGGAGTAAAGAAATTAGCAATATTACGAATTTCATGGGGGTTGTGGGGAGTGCGAACGGTGTTATAGGTAAACGGCAAAAGAAATTGAAAACAGACTTATGAGGATATGAAGAAAATTATAAAGAGGGCAGAAATGCCAAGAGGTGAAATGAAATGAAAAAGTATAAACATTGGGATAGAAACACATTTAAGTGATTATGGAAAGATGGCAAAGACAGTGGGAAGGAAAATGGAAACTTGGATACCTAGCACCTCGTTCGGGGGGTCTGTAGAAGGGAAGGTAGGGTGGTGGTTAGGAGGAAATATTGATTGGCATGCTAGGCAACTTAGGAGAAATAGAAAGTAGCAAAAATTAGCGAGCGGGGCGGGGGGGGGGGGGGATTGTAGAGATGATGGATAAAAAAGAAACTAGATCGATGATCAGAAAAAGTGACTCTTTGCCATGTCTGGGTGGGCTTAAATTTCAGATGTATTTTTTTTTAATTTGTTCTCTTTTGGCGGCTTTGGTGGACGGTGGCCTCTAGAACAGCTGATGCCTTAAAGTGAAGAGCTGTTGTCAGAACCAGTAGTACTTGTGACGAAATATAGTAATCTTTTCCCAAATTCTTCATTCATGTAGATACGTTGACCTCAACTACACCCGATAAAAAGTCGCACCATATACGCTTAAATCTGGTCGTAGCACGCGAGGATTTTCGTCCCGCAGAATTTATGGCGTGATATTAATTACAAGTTGTTAATTCCGATTTTTGCGTCCCTCGCCATGGGTGTCCCGCAGCAACTAAATTATGCCAGCAAATCACACCACGTATTCCGCGAAAGGTGATTAATAATTGCACCGGCTAAAGATGTAACTCAATTAACCCCGGTGCTGCACCGAATCGAACCGTCTCGCTCGGTCAAGCGAAAGCGCCTAAAGAAAGTGTCCCCGGGACAGATCAGAATTTAAGATAATGCCTCATGGGTTTTAATACGCGGCCATTTACAATTAGCGTACAATGAGGGGATTTATCATCCTTTTTGCGCTGCCGGGACATTAACAGACTTCGCCGTCCGTTTTGCATACACATACATACACGGCTCCGAAGTATGAAAAGGCCGTTTTCTTGGGTATTTTGTTCAGGACACACCTTGCTCGTTGCGCTACATACATAACTACTTGTAATTAATTTGTGCGATGTGAGGTGTCAGAGCGGCTACGTTCCAATATTTTTCATGCCCATTGTTTGAAAAATTGTAAATTTTCGGTACCACTTGGGAGAGGGGAGTGACGAGAGCTCCCTAACGGCTGATGGTAGATCTCAAGTAGTAAAAGGAGCCAAAAAATACAGTTGCTCCTTCACTGTTCAAAACCCTAATCAACTGTAATTAATTTTCGCCAATTTCAACATTTGATGTCTTTTTGAGAATACAGACATTCAGATTTTCAATTTCAGAAAATGCGTTTTTGATCTCGAATAGTACTCGAGCAAAAGACCAACACTAACTGTGCATATAATAATTGGATGTTTCTATAGGCGTTATACTACTAGACACGAACATGACCATATGTAGCAGATTGCAGAACTGTTGAAACTGTTGAAAAAGTCCAACATCATTCTTATCACCATCCATTCCATCAACTAATCTCTTTCTGCATTTACGATCTCTGATAAAATTGTCTCTCTTGTGAAACTCTTTAGTCTTGAAGCTGAATGCCAACACAAAGACGAAACATCGGATGTATTCATGATAAAAGAGATAAGATAAAAGATGTACACCCTACGTTTTGGCATCAAGTTGGCATCTAGTAGTATAAGGTATCTGGAAGTTAATTTTTTCCATTTCGAGAAGGCGCCGGGTCAGGAGGTCCTTTCCTTCACGAGCAGTCCATTTAAGGCCAAATTATATCACAAGTTTAAAAACTTAGTTAAAGGCCAGACTTTGACAGATAATCAATGAAATATATGTCAAACCCGCAATCAATATGGTAAATTTTCCATTTTTTACTTACTTTGCTTAAATTTTATTTTGGTCGATTTTTGGATCGATTCATAGGTATTTTTAGAACGTGCTTCGAAGGCATTTAGAAAAAGGTCCACTAATGGGACTAATTTTGATTTTATTAAGTTTATCTTTACAAGGGATTGATATCGGTTCACTTCGATCAAAAACAACAAAACAAAAAATTTCGAAATACACCGATATTCCGAGATTGATTTTTAGCCATTTTTAGAACTTGCTATGAAGACATCTAAATTCCGCTTATGGGACTAATTTCACTCTTATTATGTTTGTTACGTTTACAGGGGATTGAAATTGCCTCATTCCGATCTAAAACGGCAAAAAAAAGAGGGGTATTCCCTCTTTTTTCTCAATTTTCAATTTTGACTGCCTGTAACTTTAAAACCAGTGAACCGATTGGAGTGGATCCAACGATTTCTTGTTCTTTTTTCAACCTCCCAGCAAAGAAAATCCCGTAGGTTCATTTTTTTTTTAAATTGACCAAAGAGGAGAGGGGTATTCCTCTTTTTTCTCAATTTCCAACTTTGACCGCCTGTAATCTTCGAACGAGTGGACCGATTGGAGTGAATCCAACGGTTTCTTGTTCTTTTTGATATCCCATTTCACCTCCCACCAAAGGAAGTCCCGTAGGTTCAACTTTTTTTTTCAAATTGCCCGAAGGGTGGGCGATTTTCCCTCTTTTTCTCAATTTCCAACTTTGACCACCTGTAACTTGAGAAGGAGTAGACCTATTGGAGTGTATCCAACGGATTCTTGTTCTTTTTGATGCCCTTTTTGATCTCCCACAAAAGAAAATTGCGAAGGTGAAATTTATTTTGAATCTGACCAAAGGGGAGAGGGGTATTTCCTCTTTTTTCTTAATTTCCATATTCGACCGCCTATAACTTTAGAAAGAGTGGACCGATTGGAGTGAATTCAACGGTCTCTTGTTCTTCATGATATCTTCTCTCACCTCCCACCAAACAAAATCTCGTAGGTTCAATTTTTTTTAATTGACGAAAGAGAAAAAAGGTATTCCCTTTTTTTTTTTATTTTCCAAATTTGACCACCTGTAACTTTAGAACGAGTGGACAAATTGAAGTGAATCCAACCGTATCTTATTCTTTTTGATGCCCTTTTTCACCTCCCACCAAAGAAAACCCCGTAGGTGAAATTTATTTTGAAATTGACGAAAGGGGAGAGGGGTATTCCCTCTTTTTTCCAATTTTCATATTCGACCGCCTGTAACTTTAGAAAAAGTGGACCGATTGGAGTGAATTCACGGTCTCTTGTTCTTCATGATATCCTCTCTCACCTCCCGCCAAAGAAAATCCCGTAGGTTCAAGTTTTTTTTAATCAACGAAAGAGAAAAGGGGTATTCCCTCTTTTTTTTCCATTTTCCAAATTTGACCACCTGTAACTTTAGAACGAGTGGACCAATTGGAGTGAATCCAACGGTATCTTGTTTTTTTTTATGCCTTTTTCTAGAGAAACAAAGACTAAAGAAAATCCCGTAGGTGAAATTTATTTTGAAACTGATCAAAGGGGAGAGGGGTATTCCCTCTTTTTTCTTAATTTTCATATTCGACCGCTTCTCTCACCTCCCACCAAAGAAAATCCCATAGGTTCAAGTTTTTTTTTTAATTGACGGAAGAGAAAAAGGGTATTCCCTCTTTTTTTTCATTTTCAAAATTTGACCACCTGTAACTTTAGAAGGAGTGGACAAATTGAAGTGAATCCAACCGTATCTTATTCTTTTTGATGCCCTTTTTCACCTCCCACCAAAGAAAATCCCGTAGGTGAAATTTATTTTGAAATTGACCAAAGGGGAGGGGGGTATTCCCTCTTTTTTCCAATTTTCATATTCGACCGCCTGTAACTTTAGAAAAAGTGGACCGATTGGACTGAATTCAACGGTCTCTTGTTCATCATGATATCCTCTCTCACCTCCCGCCAAAGAAAACCCCGTAGGTTCAAGTTTTTTTTTTAATTAACGTAAGAGAAAAGGGGTATTCCCTCTTTTTTCCAATTTCCAAATTTGACCACCTATAACTTTAGAACGAGTGGACCAATTGGAGTGAATCCAACGGTATCTTGTTTTTTTTTTATGCCCTTTTTCACCTTCCACTAAAGAAAATCCCGTAGGTGAAATTTATTTTGAAACTGATCAAAGGGGAGAGGGGTATTCCCTCTTTTTTTCTTAATTTCCATATTCGACCGCCTGTAACTTGAGAAAGAGTGGACCGATTGGAGTGAATTCAACGATCTCTTGTTCTTCATGATATTCTCTCTCACCTCCCACCAAAGAAAATCCCGTAGGCTCAAAGTTTTTTTTAATTGACGGAAGAGAAAAGGGGTATTCCCTCTTTTTTCTCATTTTCCAAATTTGACCACATGTAACTTTAGAAAGAGTGGACCGATTGGAGTGAATTCAACGGTTTCGTGTTCTTCATCAAATCCTCTCTTACCTCCCACCAAAGAAAATCCCGTAGGTTCAATTTTTTTTAATTGACGTAAGAGAAAAGGGGTATTTCCTATTTTTTTTTTTCATTTTCCAAATTTGACCACCTGTAACTTTAGAACGAGAGGACCAATTGGAGTGAATCCAACGATATCTTGTTTTTTTATGCCCTTTTTCACCTTCCACTAAAGAAAATCCCGTAGGTGAAATTTATTTTGAAACTGATCAAAGGGGAGAGGGGTATTCCCTCTTTTTTCTTAATTTCCATATTCGACCGCCTGTAACTTGAGAAACAGTGGACCGATTGGAGTGAATTCAACGGTTTCGTGTTCTCCATGAAATCCTCTCTCACCACCCACCAAAGAAAATCCCGTAGGTTCAATTTTTTTTAATTGACGAAAGAGAAAAGGGGTATTCCATCTTTTTTTCATTTTCCAACTTTGACCGCCTGTAATCTTAGAACGAACGAGTGGACCGATTTGAGTGAATCCAACGGTTTCTTGTTCTTTTTGATATCCCATTTCACCTCCCACCAAAGGAAGTCCCGTAGGTTCAACTTTTTTTTAAAATTGCCCAAAGGGTGGGCGATTTTCCCTCTTTTTCCTCAATTTCCAATTTTGACCATCTGTAGCTTGAGAAGGAGTGGACCTATTGGAGTGTATCCAACGGTCTCTTGTTCTTTTTAATGCCCTTTTTGACCTCCCACCAAAGAAAATCCCGTAGGTGAAATTTATTTTGAAACTGACCAAAGGGGAGAGGGATATTTCCCTTTTTTTTCTCAATTTCCATATTCGACCGCCTGTAACTTTAGAAAGAGTGGACCGATTGGAGTCAATCCAACGGTTTCTTGTTCTTCTTGACGTCCTCTTCCTCCTCCCTGAATAGAAAACCCCGTAAGTATTTTCTTTTTATATGTACCAAAGGGAAGAGGGGTAATCTCTCTTTTTTCTCAATTTCCAAATTTGATCGCCTGTAACCTTAGAACGAGTGAACCGATTGGAGTGAATCCAACGGTATCTTGTTCTTTTTGATGCCCTTTTCCAGCTCCCTCCAAAGAAAATCCCGTAGGCGAAATTTATTTTGAAATTGACCAAAGGGGGGGGGGGGGTATTCTCAATTCCTCAATTTTCAATTTTTTGCAGCAACTTTAAAAGTCCCGTAAGGTTAATAGTTGAGATTTCTTCTTTTTCTTATACGGGTCCAGGCGGTGGTGATACGAGAACGCGGTACCGCATTGCCAGCGTCACAAAACCGAACCAAAGGTCATAATTAATATGTGAGGTGTTTAAAAACGGCATACCTTCCCATAAAGGTATGTTTTAAGGCCTTATCCGCGATCTTATAGGCTCAGTATTAATTGAGCGTATTAATTATTGCAAAAAGGTCCACAAATTACCCGTGAGTGCCGCGCGGTACCATCCGGTATTTCGGTTATTTTAATTTACCTGCCCGCTTTGTATACACACTTTCAGATTCTCTAGGTACCGTATACAATTCGAAGAACTAAAATTAATGATTGAATGAAAATCGAACCTGACGGTGGTACCGGGCCGCGCCCCGTTTAATTAATAACAGGCTCATCTCGGAATATTTTAACACCACAGGGCGGGTCATTAATAAAAAAATATCGCCGGTACGACAGGCCTTCGTATTTATCTAAGAAATGGTTTGAGCCCGTCGGGTGGTTGAATACATTATGGTCGTTCATTTGTCTGAGTGAGTTTTGCACCACCAAAACTCAAACAAAGGAACCTGTCACACACACGCAGCCATAAGGCACGTCCGCTCGGTACTGATTTACGAGCGACGGTACCTAGCACGTTTTGGTAATTTTCGGGTTCCCAATTAAAGCTTCATTCATATTCTAGAAATGCGCCGCAAGTACCTCGGGAGATGTTTATCGGAAATTTGGGGCAGCTAGATGGTACCTGGAAGCCGCTATGAGCTAATTAAATTTTAAGTTTTATTAGATGTGAGAATAGGCGCACGTTTTTCCTGCGAATTGGGCCGTTTTAGAAAATGGTACTGGGTTTACAGTTGCGTTGATGACTTAACCGGGTACTTATCTGTGGTACTTATCAGTGGCCGCGGTCGGTGTTATTTCTGGGAATTAAGCGGTTGCGCTTTCTCGTCAATTGGGCTTCAAGTGCGCATTAAATTAGAGCCGGTACCACCACCGGTAACGCTGCGCTAATTCCTAAAATCGTCGTTCTAATATGCAAACGAGTCTGATAGTACCAGTTCAAGCTACCGGAAACAAATTTCTACTCCCTACTTCACGTAGTTCTTCGGCCTTTTGTTTTAACAAGCAACTCCGCGGACAACAAATCAACTTCAACTGAGCAAATACCACGTTGACCCGCGGGCATTGTTTCGCATTTAATCACGGTCGAGCTTCGTCATTTCTTCTTCTTCTTCTTTCTTCTCGGGACGTTTTTTGTTACGGGGCCGCGCCTTGATTGTTAATTACCACCCGAGAGCCGTCAGCGATTCATCTGACGCCTCGTGTGGATTATTCCTCCCGCAAAACGGCTTTAATTGTTTTTCCATAGAACAGGACCGGATTCAGGAATTAGAAAGGAAGATGATGCTTCAGTATTGTTTTCTTCAATTTTATCTAGATAAAGAAGGAGCCTAGCTTGTATTTCATTATTCTCATGGTCCTCTAAGTCAAAAATTCACAGTTGAACTAAATTAGACAACCAAAATTGTCTTGATATTAGTGATTTATTTGATCAATAGAAGGATGGTAAGAAGGTTATAACTTACGAAAGGAAAGTTTGCGCACGGAGTGGAGTGCGTAATTCAATGAGTTTATTTACAGCCATATATGTAATGATATCATTACAAACCTCATAGGAGGGTGGGAAATGATCTATTACCTACCTCTAAATTAGATGTAGGTAATGGGTATTCATTACCACCCAAGGGCGGTAATGACTTATTACCTACCTCTCTTTTAACCCTCATTTTCCATGCTTATTTCTTGGCCCCTGAAATTTAATGTCTTTATAGAATTAAAGAGATGTCCCTAGTAGCATCGAACTAGATAAGATAGTTAACTGGTAATTTTTAAAAAAAATAGTTAAAAATATTATAAATATGTTATACGAAAAATATAAATTCATATTATGTAGCTTGTAAATAATAGTATATTACATACCGGGGTGGGAAGTCGTTCATTACCGTCGAGAGATTTGAAAGCCTATCGAGACGCGCAGCGTCGAGATGAACTATAAAATCTCGAGATGGTAAGGAAACTTCCTACCGAGGTGTATATACTATTTTATACTAGGGACACCTTTTTAATTCTATAAAGACATTAAATTTTAGGGGCGAAGAAATAAGCCTGAAAAATGAGGGTTGAGAGAGAGGTAGGTAATAAGCCATTACCGTCCTTGGCTGGTAATGAATACCCATTACCTACGCCTAATTTATAGGTAGATAATAAGTAATTTCTCACCCTCCTATGACGTTTGTAATGATAGCATTACATATATGGTTGTCAATAAAATACACACCTCGGTAGGAAGTTTACTTACCGTGACGAGGTTTTATAGTCGATCTCGACGCTGCGCGTCTCGATAAACTATCAAATCTCTTGACAGTAATGAACGACTTTCCACCCCGGTATGTAATATACTATTACTATCCTAATTGCATATCATACTTTACATACAACCGTCACAAACCGTCCAAAAATAGAAAATAATTTGATTTAAAAAATATGATATCTTCAACCACCGTTAAAATAAGAACAGTAGTAATAACATTTGTCAACCGTGCGTTTAGTTTCCCGTGCGTAAGCAGCTTTTTACTAGTGAAGTAGGGAATGTGATTTTAATTACTGGTCCTAGGTTAAAGTAAATTATAAAAATATTTTAATTAATTAAAACTTTGTGTTCTAGCTACAATATCAAATTGGGTTCATATAGGGGGTGTTCATTTGAAAATCTTGTATAGTTGGCTGTAAAAATTTCAAAAAAATATACAACATTTACTTTGATTATGTCATCATTTTTTATAAAAAATTCATAGCTTTCTAGCTGATATTTTCTAAAGTACCCCGAGTATTTAGGTTAACACTTTTTCATACATAGGGTGACCCACGTCGAACTGTGGCGACCCTTTATGTAAAACCTGCAATTAGAAGAAAATTTGGGGCTGTACTAAGTTAGTCTGGGGGCAAAGGACAACTAAACAAAATTGAAAATCAAAGACACTTTTGGCATTGTTATACAGTGTGTCCCACAACTACAGAAATTGGTTAAATCGGGAGACTTCTAGAGAATTTTGTTAGTGATACCGGGTTGCTCTAAACATACAAGGTTATGAGAATTTTTTGAAAAATCGAAATTCTGCATTTAAAAAAAAACATAACTCTTTTACTTTAGAAAATAATCGAAATTTGTGAAAAGCGTTCTGGAGTATTTTTTTGGAAAAAGCACACCTGCAAAATGAAATTTGAATTTAACGTTTTGGTTTTGTAGAACCATAATCAACTTCTGTTTTTCTTATAACAGCCATAAACGTTTTTCATATTTTTGGGCAAAAAGTAAAAAAAAATGTTTAAAAAAATGAGATTTTTCAAACGAGAAAAAATATTATGTTTTGAGTTTTTCAATTCAAAAAGGTTCTACTGTTAAATAGGTAAAGTTTAAAGGTACATAAGGGCTTCAAATTAGTCGCATTAGTTTTAAAATCACTCTGAGAAAGTCAGTTTCCTTAGGTTTTTTAGAATATCTTTGCAATCAAGATTTTCGAATCGTAGTTTGTCACTCGAAAGTAAACTAGAGTAGGTTAGTAACTGCAACCAAAACCTCAAATCAAAAATTCACAGAGATCTTTGTTTAATTTCTCTTACATTCGCTATTTAAAAAAAAATAGTAGTAACAATTTTTAAATAATGGTCCCAAGGATTCTGATTTCTAATATATTTTTATTTACACTTTTTAAAAAAAGTATTACAACAAATTCTGTACTAATTAGTTATACTATGCATGCCATTTTAAAAGTGAGTATTAAAACTCTTCATTATGTTTTCTAGTAAAAGTTCATTCCCATCTCTCATTTTTTTGCCTTCTACTAAATGCCCGACTCTCTGTATGGTACAAAATTACTATTTTTGTGATTTCAAGTAATTTTCAACATTCTCCAATTTAACTGTTTCGATTTGGTAAGGTTCCACCACAATTGAAAACCTAAAATAAAAATTATCGCGAATGACAATATTTTTAAAACTATTAAGGATTCATAAGTAAAAGTCTAAAAGTCTTAAACTAAAAATGTTCTAAAATTTGAAAATTAAAAAAATTTTAGATGATAGTTTACTATAGTAGCAGAAATGTATTTTTTCCATTATCCTGCAATAATTGTCGCCTTTTTGCATTGATTTTCATATTAAAACTGACCTTTGATTGCACGAATAAATATTATAAAAAAAAATTGATTCGGTTCGCCCAACTTTAACGCACTGATGATAGTACTATAAATAACCTCACTATAGGGTACTTACAGTAAGTTTGTTGGCTACAGTAACATTTATACCACATCAATAATTATAAAATAAAATTTTCTACAATCCAAAGTGTTTTCCGGGCTTTGAAGCCGTGGTCCAATGGAATTTCTTCCTGATTGTTCGTCTATAGCTGCGATAGACATTATTAAAGGCGATGAAGCAATGGGCGAAGTAATCTCCCGTACTTCCCGACGTTGACTGATTCAACTGTGGAGAGCTCCGTGGTTTTCATTCCCCCGCCGCGTCGTCGCGCTGCATTGGAAGGACTGAAGTGGGGGAAAAGGATGTCGTGACCTTCGGAGAGCACGTGCTCTGCTACTATTGAAGTTCGTGACATCCTTTTCAACCAGGTGGATATCTTATATCAATGGTAGCGTTTCTATCCCGAGACTAACGAGAGAGGCCATTGAGATCTTTAAACCCGCCAACAATTTCAACAGAAAGGAGGAAATTACGTTTCTAAATGCAAGCGCGATGCGAGTTCTACGACATACTTTAAGTGTGCCGAGACCCCGCGCCACCACTACCCCCACCCCCGTCACTCTACTGCAGCGCGACGGCGAGGGAATAAATACCACGAAACTCACCACAGTCGAATTAGTCAACGTCGAGAAGCATGGGAGATCACTTCGCCCATTGCCTCATCACTTTTAATAATGTCTGCTGCAGCTATAGACAAAAGTCAAGTCAGTCAATCAGAAATTCCATTGGACCACGGCTTCAAAGCCCGGAAAACACTTTAGATTGTATTTTGTCCGGCCGTGCAAGCCTTCATAGCCTTATAACATTTTCTATTTGTTTTATTGGCCTACTTATTTATGTTTAGCAGTTGTAAGTAAATAACAACCAACCAAAATGTATAAACATTGAATAAAAAGAATAAAAGTTGATGGTCGAAAAGTGTAAATCTTCAAAATATGTTCGGCAAGTATTTGTTTTAACGAAAATTTTGGTCCTTTAAGTTGCACTTATTAAATAAGGAATATTCAGCAGGATTAAATGTTTTGGTCCTTCGAGCCGGGTGTCACGATCAAAAATCGTCTGTCGATTTAAAAATGACCTAATTTGTTTTTCTCCTCATATTCACTGAATAATTGAGCACTGCTGATCATCAAAGAGATACATGAGTAAATCTCCAAATTAGCCTTTACAAGTAGGTTTTTAACGAACTTTTTGGACCTTCAAGATGTACTTCACTAATCAGCAAAATTCAGCAGGTTAAAAAATTTTGCTACTCCGACCCGGGTGTAGTATGGTTTGAATAATTGATCACCGCTGACCATCAAGGAGATAAACGAGTAATTCTCCAAATTGGCCTTGAAAAATACGTTTTTTAACGACGTTTTTGGATTTTGGAGCAGCATTTCTATAATCAGCAAAATTCAGCAGGGTTATGGATTTTAGACCTTCGAGGCGGGTGACATGATCAAAAATCTGCTATCGATTTAAAATTGACTTAATTTGTTTTTCCCTTCATTTTCACTGAATTGTTGATCACTGCTCACTATCAAGGAGAGAAATTATCCAAATCTCTGACTGCTGACCATCAAGGAGAGAATTTCCAAATTAGCCTTGAAAAGTAAGTTTTTAACGAACTTTTTGGATCTTCACTAATATTCATTCTTCATACTTCAGTAATCAGCAAAATTCAGCAGGTTAAAAAATTTTGGACATTCGAGCCGGGTGTGGTATGGATTAAATAATTGATCACTGCTAACCATTAAGAAGATAAACGAGTAATTATCTAAATTAGCTTTGAAAAGTACAGTTTTAACGAATTTTTTGGACCTTCAAGCCGTATCTCATTAACCTGCAAAATTCAACAGTTTAAAACATTTTGGTCCTTCGAGACGGGTGTAGTATGAATTGCATAATTGATCACTGATGACGATCAAGGAGATAAACGAGTAATTCTCCAAACTAGCATTGACAAATACATTGTTAACGACGTTTTTGGACCTTGAAGCAGTACTTTTATAATCAGCAAAATTTAGGAGGTTTATGGATTTTAGTCCTTCGAACCGTTTGTCACCATCAAAAATCTGCTGTCGATTTAAAATTGAGTTAATTTGTTTTTCGCTTCGTATTCACTGAATAATTGATCACTGCTGACCATCAAGGAGAGAAATGAGTAAATCTCGAAAAATTACGTTTTTAACGAATTTTTTGGACCTTCAAACCGAACTTCATTAATCAGCAAAATACAGCGGGTTAAAAACTTTGGTCCTTCGAGCCGGATGTAGTATGGATTGAATGATTGATCACTTCTGACCATCAAGAAGATAAACGAGTAATTCTCCAAATTAGCCTTGAAAAATACGTCTTTTAACGACGTTTTTGGATCTTGGAGCAGCACTTCTATAATCAGCAAAATTCAGCAGGGTTATGGATTTTTGTCCTTCGAGGCGGGTGTCATGATTAAAAATCTGCTGTCGCTTTAAACTTGATTAAATTTTTTTTTCTCTACATATTCGCTGAATAATTGATCACTGCTGACCATCAAGGAGAGAAATGAGTAAATCTCCAAATTAGCCTTGACAAGTACGTTTTTAACGAACTTTTTGGAACTAAAAGCCGAACTTTATTAATCAGTAAAATTCAGCAGGTTAAAAACTTTGATTCCTTCGAGCCGGATGTAGAATCGATTGAATAATTGATCACTGCTGATCATCAAGGATATAAACGAGTAATTCTTCAACTTATCTATAATCAGCAAGATTCAGCAGGTTTATGAATTTTATTCCTTCGAGCCTGGTGTCATGATCAAAAACCTGATGCCGATTTAAAATTTACTTAATTTGTTTTTCCCTTCATTTTCACTGAATTATTGATCACTGCTGACCATCAACGAGAGAAATGAGTAGATTTCCAAATTAGCCTTGACAAGTACGTTTTTAACGAACTTTTTGAACCTTCAAGCGGTACTTTATTAATTATAAAAATTCGGCAGGTTAAAAAATGTTGGTCCTTCGAGCCGAATGTAGTATGGATTGAATAATTGATCACTGCTGATCATCAAGGAGATAAACGAATAATTCTTCAAATTAGCTTTGACAAATACGTTTGTTAATCACGTTGTTGGATCTTGGAGCAGCACTTCTATAAGCAGCAAAATCTCGCAGGTTTATGGATTTTAGTCCTTTTAGCCGGGTGTCAGGATCAAAAATCTGGTGTCGATTTAAAATTGACTAAATTTGTTTTCTCTTCATATTCACTGAATAATTGATCACTGCTGACCATCAAGGAGAGAAATGAGTAAATCTCCAAATTACCTTGACAAATACGTTTTTAACGAATTTTTTGGTCCTTCAAGCCGACAGCAAAATTCAGCAGGTTAAATAATGTTGGTCCTTCGAGCCGGTGTTGGTATGGATTGAATAATTGATCACTGCTGACCATCAAGGAAATAAACGAGTAAATCTCCAAATTAGCCTTGACAAATACATTTTTTAACGACGTTTTTGGTAACCACCTTGGAGCAGCACTTCTATAATCAGCAAAATTCAGCAGGTTTATGGATTTTAGTCCTTCGTGATGATCAAAAATCTGCTGTGGATTTAAAATTGACTTAATTTGTTTTTCCCCTCATATTCACTGAATAATTGATCTTTGCTAACCATCAAGGAGGGAAATGAGTAATCTCCAAATTAGCCTTGACAAGTACGTCGTTTTTAACGAACTTTTTGGACCTTCGAGCCGTACTTCATTAATCAGCAAAATTCCGTAGGTTAAAAAACTTTGGCCCTTCGAGCCGGGTGTGGTATGGATTGAATAATTAATCACTGCTGACCATCAAGGAGATAAACGAGTAATTCTCCAAATTAGCCTTGCCAAATACGTTTTTTAACGATGTTTTTGGACCGGACCTGGAGCAGCACTTCTGCTCTCAAAAGTCAGCAGGTTTATGGTTTATTTTAGTCCTTCGAGCCGGGTGTCATGATCAGCAAACTACATACGATTTAAAAGTGACATAATTTATTTTCCCTCTCACCATCGAGAAGATAAACGAGTAAACCTTCAAATTAGCTTTGAATATTACGTTTTTTAAAGAACTTTTTAGACCTTTGGGCCTCATTTCATCCTCCTCATTTTAATCAAGAGAATTGAGCAGGTGTATAAAGGTGAAAATCAAAGGAATTCGAAAAAAAGAGCTAACAATATTAACCAACTAATATCGAAAGACTGAAGATTAAAGCACATTTTATTTCAAAAGGCCTTAACTTAAGTCTAGATTAAACAATAAAAATGCTGCTAGTAGTAAGGTCAAGTCAAGAGAGAGGAATTTTCAAAAAATGAAAAATTTGAAGGAAAAAATTAAGAAACATGAAACAAACAGTTAAAGAAACTAAATGCGGCCGAAACAATAAGGAATCTGAGAGCCATTAAGTGAATGAATACATGAATTTAACACATTTAAAAAATAAATAATGAAATTCATCCAAAAGTGTGTAAAAAAAATTGTTCTGTTTTTATTATTTAATGGTTTTTCGTATTTATTTGGGTTTAGAGCAAGAAAAATTTAATGTTTTTATTTAATAGATTTATAGATTTGAATTGTTCTCATTCCAGATGTTTTCCTCCGTATTCAGTTTTTGCATTTTGAGCATTTCTGTTGCCTTGGAAATGGGATCATTCTTGGCGTTCTAAAAATAGAATAAAGTCATAGAAGGGTTGCTATACAGTTTTAAAATTAATCTTTTGCCTTCTGTCTGGAAATCGAAAATTCGAATATGATCGCCATAAGAAAAATAAAAGTTAATTTTAGTTTCAGAAAATCGAAACGTTATATTGAAATTTTACTTTTACAGACATATTTGTCTCAAAAAGTTACTTAGAAGACAGACGAAATATTTTCACAAACTTCGAATATCTTCTAAAGTAAAAAATTTTAACGTTTTTGTATAAATGCACCTTTTTGGTTTTTGCAAAATTTCTCAAAAAACCGAATGTTTAGAGAAACCCTGTTTTTGCCATTACCTTACTAATAGAATTGTGTAGAACTTTTCCGATTTAACCAACTTCCTTACTCCTGTAGTTCTCGAGATCCTCATACATGGAAGGACAATTTGGAACTCACTGTATATCTAGAAAATCGTGATTTAATAGAGCTTTCTGGAGAAACTTAGAGATGTCGCGATAGTGGGTATTGAAAAAAATAGAAATGCCGAAAAACGAAAAGATGGAAATAAGGAGGAACTCCTACGTCATTGGTCAAAAAGGATTCTTTTCTCTTAGGTAATTAAGACTTTCATATTTTCCAATAGAGATTATTTTTGTTTTTGAAGACATGCCTGATGTAAAAGCTAATGAGGGCACTGATATTTATTTTTTCCTAATTTACGATAAATTTGGCAACGTTGCTTATTGATCTGCGGAGAAGAAGAGTTTTGAAATGATGGTATGAAAGATCTCTGGTAAAAAAATGATCTCAAACGACCTTGATATGAAAAGTGATGATAGTTTTAATTCACCAAAACAAAGGTTTTACTCTCTAAAAGCTCCATGTGCAAACCAAATTTGTTTTAGTTCCACTGATGGTAGGCATTTTGTAAATCTACGTTTCAAAGATACTCATGTAAGAAGGGCTTAACATAAAGAAGTTTAACTGCTCTCATTAAGTACAGCTTTTTCTAAATTTTTGAAGGAAGCATGACACTTCAGGTTCTACGCTTCTCCTACTGAGCGTTGATATCTCCGCAAGATCAACAGGCGACTAAACAAGAAACCTCTTATTGTGGTCGATAAAACACGTTTCTATTTATAATAGAGCCCTTTATTTAAGTGGTCTTACAACGAAAAAAAAAATCTTTATCTACTCCGTCACTGATGGCACTTTCTAGCATTAATCCTCGTGCACTTTCCAAAACAAAACCAAGTAGGACGGGTACCGAATTCTTGGCATTGTTATCAAGGTGTTTCACATGTGTCAAAGACTCTATATATGTAAATAACTCCGAAAATATTTTATTCTATTAGCTGGAGTCTCGTAAAATTAAAACGATTCATTGTCCTGCAGAGACTCCCACGTCGATTCATCGGCCATATATAGGCATGGGTACGGTGTATCGATACGGACTTATAGAATTAAATCCGGGGACACGAAATTAAACGAGACGACAATTCCCTCTCGTAAGATCTTAAATTGATTTCGGAACAAGGGGATTGCGACCCGTGTGTTTGTGTGTCTTTCGGATCGGTCCATTAGGTCACTAATTTTCGGCGCGAAGATCGGAAACGGTGTAATCGAAGTTAAGACGCGAGAGGTGTCTTAAGATGACAATCGACGCTTCTTTCTTTGCCATTAATTTGTCCCGGGCGTCGATTTGGGGATTTACACACGATCGATAGTGCCCCCTCGCTGCCCTATGGTGTGGCCTCAATCGATTGGCTCTGTTGTGACTAAATACCAAATAAGAGATGAATAATCGTCGTTTGACAGGAGGTGCTCAGGTAAATGACAGCCGCTATGCCGAGCTGGGGGGTCTTCGATACCATCTACTCAATAATCGCGATCAGTGTCTAGTCATCGTACGACTGGACAATATGCCTATGTAGAGAATGTTCCTATAGACATAGCACCCTCGGAATTCTAAATGAAGTCAACTTTTTAAAAAGTGTTGAAGCTGGTTAAGGTTAGGAAGTGAGTATTAGGCGTTTTAGAAAAAAAATTGTAAAGTATCCAGGTGAGAGGGGAAATGGGTGGTGATGTCTCAAGGAACGCGTTCTACCATTTAAAAAACTAACAAATCACGCGGGTTCGCGGCCCCAAATCGGCCGGTACCATCGGCACGATAAGTTTCGTTATAACCAGAACATTATTGACAGACACATCGGCTCTTATCTCGATTTTTAATTATAAGTTACACAATCGATGCCATACCATCGGTCAAATATAAATGGGAATGCTCACGTTTAAATGAAACAATACTGTTTGATTGGTATTGTTGCGACGATAGGTAGGTACTTGTCGCATCGATATGGTCCATATATCGATACAATACCCGTTTTGAGTGAATTGCTTAGGACTGACTTGAACTAAACAGCATCGTTCATTTTCGATTCAACACAATGACGTTATTAAGCCGTGGTCCAATATAATTTCTTTCCGAATTTTCGTGTACAGCTGCGGCAGACATTGTCAAAGGCGATGAGGCAATGGGCGAAGTGATCTCCCGTGCTTCCAGACGTTGACTGATTCCCTCCGCCGCACTGGTGGTCTAAATGTAATAATTTCGGGGACATTAAGTGAAAAATTTGGATAGTCAATAAGGTCAATATTGGATAGATAATAAGGAATATGAATAATATGTATGGTTTTATACACAGAATATAATGTACATTAAGTGCGTATAAAAGTTTTTTGTTTGATGAATCAGAATGCGATAAAATCGAGGATAACGTAAACAAAAATTAAAACTTTTATTAATAGAGGAATTTTTCTCGATAATTTTGGAGTTTGTTTTGGTAGTTGTGCTGAGTTTCTAATGTCATGTTTTTTTTTTTATATTATTCAAACGTGTCTCCTCATTCGTTACGTAGGTTTAATTACTTCCTTCGTAGCACTAATTTTGATATAATTAATTTTCAAAGTAGTTTTCGTACTTTTATTAAAGTTTCAAGAATGGAAGACCCAGAAAAAAAACGACCCTTTTCTTCACCGTGAAACCCACTCTATGTTAAAGATAGTACTTCTGCCTAACTTGAAACAGCATATTGAGCTGCAGATAGGTGCAGTCTTGTGAGATTTTTCTTATTTTTTTCTTTAAGTACTATTTCGGTTGCGACTCGAAAATAATTATTTGGGCGTCTAAATGAAAATGGCTAGATGGGAAGTAGCAATTCTTTAGTAGACTACTTAAGAACTGACAGTTCTTTAGTAAACTGTCTAAATGAAATGAAAAAATAAATATATACAGGGTGTCCAAGATAAAGAAGTCCAGCATAGGGATCTCGTCAAGGGTTGGGGATAGGATTTCGGTGAAATGAAAGAAAAATTTGGCATTTGGAGCTTAGTAAGATGATGTTTACGATATTTTGAGTCGTTTCGAAGTTATGCGGAAAAAAGCAAATTTTAAGGATTTGGTTTTTAACAATTAGCAACTTTACTGTTAGTGTTACATAAAAAGTAAGATAAGCTCATAGATAGGCACTTTGTAATAGTCTCTTAAAAGGAATGCAAAAAATTGAAATCCGGCGTTTCGTTTTTGAGTAACCATCATCAACTTTGGTTTTTCAAATACAGTCTTGATTTTTTTACATCTAATATTAGAAGAGCTTATTATTCTACATTCAACCATGTATCACACTTTATGGTTTAATTGATTAATTTAATTAACCATAAAATGTGTATTTTAAAACTATTTTTTTATACGCAGAGTTAGCAAAAAAAAAGCCAACTCTTGAATAAAATTCGGTTTTAAAATTATTGGGAGACTTATAGGCCCGTACTTATATGTTTTGTTGATACATTATATGTTTTGTTGGTACACATTTATAGGTAAAAATTATATATACCTACCAAAATGGGCAACACAGCAGTTAAGGGCTCAAATAATAATTTTGTTATGCGGCAGTATTTTTGATGGAAAATGCCAATTAGTAGAATACTAAAGTAGTGCTTTAGTAGTCTATATAAAAAAATATTGAATTTTTTTAATTTTTACAATTTTTACCTATAAATGTGTACCATCAACAAAACATATAAGTACGGGGTATATGCCTCCCAATAATTTTAAAACCGAATTTTATTCAAGAGTTGGCATTTGTTTCCTAACTCTGATTATAAAAAAAATATTTTTTAAATACACGTTTTATGGGTAATTAAATTAATCAATTTAACCATAAAGTGAGATACATGGTTGAATGTAAAATAATAAGCTCTTCTAATATTAGATAATCAAAGTTGATGATGGTTACTCAAAAACGAAACGTCGGATTTCAATTTTTTGCATTCCATGTAAAAGACTGTTAAAAAGTGCCTGTATGAGCTTATCTTACTTTTTATGTAACACTAACAGTAAAGTTGCTATTTGTTAAAAACCAAATCCTTAAGACTTGCTTTTTTCCGCCTAACTTCGGAACGACTCAAAATATCGTAAGTTTTAAAATATCATCTTACTAAGTTCCAAATGCCAAATTTTACTTTCATTTAACCGAAATCCTATCCCCTACTCTTTACGAGATTCCTATGCTGAGCATCTTTATCTTGGACACCCTGTATGTATTTATTTTTTTCATTTCATTTAGACAGTTAACTAAAGAACTGTTTTTATTTTTTTTTATTTTCTTTTTAATTTATTTTAAAATTCTCGCATTCGCAAGGAATTTTATATATAACTTTTTTTGTGTATTTGTTTTCATTGTGTGGTTTAGTTTTTGTCAGTTGTGCACGTAATGTATTTTGTGTTCTAAAAACTGTTCTAATATTGTATTTGTTACCTAATCGTTTAATTTTGTCTGATAACCCTTTGATATATAGTATAAAAAGGTTTGTAATATGTCTATTTTGATTTTGCCTTATATTTGGCTGTTCGAATTGATTAAAGCATTTATTAATGAAATAACCTGGATAATTGTTTTTAAGTAAAATATTTTCAATTTCTTTTCAATTTACAAATTATTATCATTACAAATGATTTTTGCGCGATCAAATAGACTATTTACAACTCCTTTTTTTACCATAATAGGGTGATTTGAGTTGTAGTTTAAGTATCGATCTGTATGTGTTGGTTTGCGATAAACAAAAGTTTCATATTTGTCTAAATCTTTTTTTATTAGTATGTCTAAAAATGGAAGTGTTTGATTTTGTTCTTATTCAATTGTAAATTTTATAGTGGGTTCTTGTGAATTTATGTGATTGAGAAAGGTGTCTAAATGATTATTACCAAACTGATATATTGAAAAAACATCATCAATATATCTTCACCAAATTAAAGGTTTAAAATTATAATTATAAACATAATTTGATTCAAAATTTTCCATAAATAAATTACTAAGTACAGGAGACAATGGTGAACCCATTGCCATACCTGTATTTTGTTGGTAATAATCATTTTTGTATTGAAAATAGGTTGTGTTAACGCATAGTGTTAGTAATTCCATAATTGTATTTATGTTTAGTTTAGCGCGTTCTCTAAGCTTGATGTCATTTTCAAGCTTATTTTTTACAATAATTAAAGTTTTATCGACAGGTACATTAGTAAACAAACTAGAAATATCAAAACTTACCAGTGTGTGATTTGGGTTTATATCTATATCTTTTAGTTTTTCTAAAAAATGACTAGAGTTTTTAATGTATGATTCTGTGTTTCCTACTAAAGGATTTAATATCTCTAATAAGAACCTAGATAGTGGATGTGTTGGTGAGTTAATGCTACTGACAATAGGTCTAAGAGGAATGTTGTGTTTGTGTATTTTTGGAACACCGTAAAAGTGAGGTGTTTTACTGTTGTGTGGTGTTAATTTGAATCTTTCTCTATCAGTGAAACTGTTTTTGTATTTTTTTAAAGTGGTGTAAATTTGTCTTTCTATTTTTTCAGTTGGATCTTTGTTAAGTTTTGTGTAATTACCATCGTTTAAAAGGCTCTCAATTTTGTTCATAAGTAATACAGTTCATTATAACTGTAGCGTTACCTTTATCTGCTGGAAGAATTTTAATATTATTATCTTTTTTTTTAAAATTGAGTGCCTTTCGCTCGATGGGATTTAGGTTTTGTTTAATGTTAAAAGGTTTATCTAAAATTAATTTTGACCTAATTCTAAACTCTTGTTGGTGTTCTTGTGGTAAGTTTTGAACTGTTTCTTCAATTGCTGAAATGAAATCAAGCTTAGGAACATTTTTAGGTGTTACAGAAAAATTTAGACCTTTAGAGTACAAGTACAAAGATTTTCAGTATTAGTGAGGTTTCTGTTTGATAGGTTTATTACTGTCTTAGTGTTTATATTATTGTTTCTTAAGTATCTAAACTCTTTGTTTATTTTGTAGTTAATTAGTTTGTTGAATTTCTTTAACTGTATGTTTTTATGTTTGTTAAATTTTGTGAAATAGCTACTTTGAATACAATCCCACATATGATTAAAATAATTAAAATTAACATTTAAAAATAAATTATCTTTCATTACATTAATTTCATTTTCTAAAATAAATTTTCTACGTATGTGGAATTGTATTTCGTTCCTAATTAGTGATTTACTAGCCCTTTCTAAAATTCTAATTGTTCTGTAATCTGTATGTAGTGGTGCTAAACGAATCGAGCCCAAAAGTGTATGAGGCTTCACCCAAAAGTAAGTAGTAAAAAATCTTCGATTTTATCGCATTCCGATCCATCAAACAAAAAACTTTTATACGCACTTAAGGTAGACTCTATTCTGTTTATAAAACCATATATATTAGTCATACTCTTTGAAGACAAGTTTGTCACGTAATGTCCCCGTAATTATTACATTTAGACCACTGTGCGCCGTCGCTTTCCATCGGAAGGACTGGGGTGGGGGTAGTGACCCAAGAGGGGTTTGCCGCACTTGAAGTGTGTTGTAAAGCTCATTTTCAGTCTTCATTTAGAAACGTAATTTCCTCTTTCCTGTTGAAATCGTTATCGTGTTTAAAGACCTCAATGGCCTCTCGGGTTAGGCTCGGATAGAAACACTGCGATTGATATAAGATATCCACTTGGTTGAAAAGGATGTCGTGACCTTGGGAGAGAGCATGCTCTGCTACTGCTGACTTTTGTGTTTGTCCCAGCCTGCAAATCCTCTTGTGTTCCGTAATCCTCGTGTTGACACTACGTTTTGTGAATTTCGATGAATATCTTCCTGAGTGAAATAGAATGAGATGAATATCTTAGTATACCAACCGAAACGGTACATTCGTTTGAACTTTGAGCTACATCATTAAAACGTAGTCAATTGGAACCATTGGTGACCACTGTCGAAAACTTCTGTCATTTTTAAGTCAACCAGAACCAGAACCAGCCGTGAAACGAAAACATCTAATGGGATTTGTGGTTCGTTTCTAAAATGCGACCGATGTACCTTTCAATCAAGGTTGAGGATTGATGTGAGTTTTCTCAAAACAATCTAGGGGTGGAATATGTTTTCTGGGTTCATGGTCCAGCCATATTCATCAATGCAACCTATGCAATTTACTTAATAGTGCAGATACTTTTCTGTGACTTTGAGCCTAAGTTGAGATTACAGCCCAGTATAGACCACAAGAATGCCGATCTCATATACGTCCGCGAGATTCCACCCAGACCGTCGCATTCAATTTGCATCGCCCATAATATCAAACGGCATTAATCAACACAGCAAAAAGTCGCCGATCCGGCCGCATTTTATCATGTGTATATATATTTCTATGAGCACAATTACGGTAAATATTTCAACAATGCTCAGAATGCTCTATAAGTTATCATATGCCCGGAGAATTTCCTCGCCTGCGGACCAGCGTCAACTCGTCCTAACGTAGAGCGAACTCGGACGTACTCACCCCGACGAGACTCGTGGGGCAGTTGGTCGTGCGAGAGCGCAAAAATCCCATAATGAATTATAGGGCGGCAATCCGCATTGGACTTGCTCATCAGCGTAATTACGCAAAGTGAAAAAATTAAGTCCGACTTATTTATGACGTCACGCTTTCGATTGGATTAAGGCGATTACCTGAAATGTCGACCGGGACGATTCATTAACCCCGAACCGCCGCACGCAGTGACACCTCTAAACGTTCGATCTTAACTTATTACAAATCTCTTTAACAAGGATGATCGATGGTCGCTCGATCAGACCGTGATCTATTGATTAGTTCGTTAGGTCGTCGAGCTACAGCGGACCAGATCGATTCGTTATCGACGGTTCGGATTCAAATGAATATAGTATATTAGTAGAATGACCATGCTCTAAGTATTCGGAGTTTATTCTCCAAATTGTATTAAAGAATAAAATTGAGTTTTTGCTCAAACTGGATTGACTCTAGATTTTGAGCATCCATTCTATTTCGTATGAGTCTGGTCAGGGGCAGGTTCAACTGCCAAAATGAGTGGCATCTTGGCCGAGTTTAAGAATAATTTATGACGTCGTAAAGTATATTGAGTTTGTGAAAACATGAAAAGTGTTCTATGGTTTTGAAAGCGAAAAAAGGAGGGGAGAAGCCCTGACAATATTGCAACAATTAAGAATTTTTCTAAGGGATGTAGTGAATCCGGGTTTCCAGACATGCATAGGCATAAATGCATAGGCATAAATTTAGGCATAATGCAAAAAGCTGATTATTGGATCTATCAGATTTGTGCTGTTCTCCTAGACGATTGAGGTGTTGCTCCCTGGCTAATGACACCTTTTAGAATATTTGGTGATCCTAACTTCAACAAACCTGGTGATTCAGAGCAACAAGCACTCAACAACATGCTCACCAGAGAAAGGGTCATCATTGAAATAGATTGAATTAAAAGGTGTGTTGGACAAGTAAAATAGAGTTTTCTTGTCCTAAACACATAAAAGATAACAATTTTCCACAAAAGAAAAATAGTGAAGAAGATTTTAAAGAGGTGCCGAATAAAGATGAAAAAATCCGACCACTAAAAGGGTCAATCTCCGAAAATATAGTACCTACTGAACTTCCGATAGTGGGAGATAAAAGAGGACCCCAAGAAGAGGAAAACACCTGGATTCACTCCAGTCGGTGGAGGCGTTCTCAAGTTACAGGCGATCAAAATTGAGAATTGAGAAAAAAAGTCGTATTTACCCCCTTGTGGACATTTTGAAAACCATTTCGGATTTTTTTTGCGGTTTTTGATCGGAATAGCACGTTTTCAATCCCCTAAGAACGCAACAAACTGAATTCGAATGATATTAACCATCACCGAGGTTTTTTTAAAATGTTCCGAAAACGCACTTCTAACGCTCTAGTGCCTAAAAATTGATCTACGAAGGGGTTTATCACCGGAGATATTGCACCTACAGGACTTTCGGTGGTGGAATGTGAAAGAAGCCATCAAGAGGAGGAGAAAGCAGTTGGATTCCCTCCAATCGGTTGAGGCGTTCTCAAGTTACAGGCGGTCAAAGTTGAAAATTGATAAAAAAAGTGGTCCCACTCCCCCCAATTAGGGAAATTATTTTTTTGCTGTTTTTGATCGAAATGGAACGTTTGCAATCCCCTAAGAACGTAACAAACTCATTTCAAACGCAATTAATCTCCAAAGTGTCTTTTTTTTTAAATGGTCAAAAAACACGATTCTAAAAGTGCCTAAACATCGACCACCGAAGGGCTCTATCTCCGGAGATATTGCTCCTACAGAACTTTCGGTGGTGGGAGGTGAAAGGGGACATCAAGAAGAGGACAACACAGTTGGATTCACTCCAATTGGTAGAGGCGTTCTCAAGTTACAAGCGGTCAAAGTTGAGATTTGAGAAAAAAAGTCGTAATACCCAAATATTTGCGAAAAAAATTTGGGAACATTTTTTTGCTGTTTTTGATCGGAATGGGACGTTTGCAATCCCCTAATAACGTAACAAACTCATTTCGAACGAAATTAACCTCCAAAGTTTTTTTTTTGAATGGTCAAAAAATCGATTCTGAATGTGCCTAAAAATTGACAACAGAAGGAGTCTATCTCCGGAAACATTGAAGCTACGGAACTTTCGGTGGTGGGAGGTGAAAAAGGAAAGAAGAAGGAAGAGGAAAAACAGTTGGACTCACTCTGATCGGTCGAGGCGTTCGCAAGTTACAGGCGGTCAAAGTTGAAAATTGACAAAAAAGTGGACCCACTCCACCCTTTGGAAATTTTCTAAAAAAATTCGGGAAAATTTTTTTGCTCTTTTTGATCGAAATGGGACGTTTGCAATCCCCTAAGAACGTAACAAACTCATTTCAAACGAAATTAATCTTGAAAGTAGTTTTTTTAAAAATGGTCAAAAAACACGATTCTAAAAGTGCCTAAACATCGACCACTGAAGGGGTCTATCTCCGGAGATATTGCACCTACAGAACTTTTGGTGGTGGGAGGTGGAAGGGGCCATCAAGAAGATAAGAAAACAGTTCGATTCACTCCAATTGGTCGAGGCGTTCTCAAGTTACAAGCGGTCAAAGTTGAGATTTGCGAAAAAAATTTGGGTACATTTTTTTGCTGTTTTTGATCGAAATGGGACGTTTCCAATCCCCTAAAAACGTAACAAACTCATTTCAATCGAAATTAATCTCTAAAGTGTTTTTTTTTTTAAATTGGTCAAAAAATACGATTCTGAAAGTGCCTAAAAATTGACAACAGAAGGGGTCTATCTCCGGAAACATTGAAGCTACGGAACTTTCGGTGGTGGGAGGTGAAAGAGGAAAGAAGAAGGAAGAGGAAAAACAGTTGGACTCACTCTGATCGGTCGAGGCGTTCTCAAGTTACAAGTAACAAACTCAATTCGAATGAATTTAACCTCTAAAGTGTTTTTTTTTAAATGGTCAGAAAACACCATTATCAAAACCACGTAAGTCAAAAAGGTGCCTAAAAATCGACTACTGAAGGGGTCTATCTCTGGAGATATGGCACCTACAGAACTTTCGGTGCTGGGAGGTGAAAGGGGACATCAAGAAGATAAGAAAACAGTTGGATTCACTCCAATTGGTAGAGGCGTTCTCAAGTTACAAGCGGTCAAAGTTGAGATTTGAGAAAAAAAGTCGTAATACCCAACCCCCATTGGATATTTGCGAAAAAAAATTGGGAACATTTTTTTGCTATTTTTGATCGGAATGGGATGTTTGCAATCCCCTAATAACGTAACAAACTCATTTCGAACGAAATTAACCTCCAAAGTGTTTTTTTAAATGGTCAAAAAATACGATTCTGAAAGTGCCTAAAAATTGACAACAGAAGGAGTCTATCTCCGGAAACATTGAAGCTACGGAACTTTCGGTGGTGGGAGGTGAAAGAGGAAAGAAGAAGGAAGAGGAAAAACAGTTGGACTCACTCCGATCGGTCGAGGCGTTCTCAAGTTACAAGTAACAAACTCAATTCGAATGAATTTAACCTCTAAAGTGTTTTTTTTTAAATGGTTAAAAAACACCATTATCAAAACCACGTAAGTCAAAAAGGTGATTAAAAATCGACTACTGAAGGGGTCTATCTCTGGATATATGGCACCTACGGAGCTTTCGGTGGTGGAAGGTGAAAGAGGACATCAAGACGAGGAAAAAACAGTTGGATTCACTCCAATCGGTTGAGGCGTTCTCAAGTTACAGGCGGTCAAAATTGAAAATTGACAAAAAAGTAGTCCCACTCCCCCTTTGGAAATTAAAAAAAAAAATCAGAAAAATTTTTTTGCTGTTTTTGATCGAAATGGGACGTTTCCAATCCCCTAAGAACGTAATAAACTCATTTCAAACGAAATTAACCTCTAAAGTGTTTTTTTTTAAATGGTCAAAAAACACGATTCTAAAAGTGCCTAAACATCGACCACCGAAGGGGTCTATCTCCGGAGATATTGCACCTACAAAACTTTCGGTGGTGGGAGGTGAAAGGGGACATCAAGAAGATAAGAAAACAGTTGGACTCCCTCCAATTGGTCGAGGCGTTCTCAAGTTACAAGCGGTCAAAGTTGAGATTTGAAAAAAAAAGTACCCGCCACCTTTGGATATTTGCAAAAAAAATTCGGAAACATTTTTTTGCTGTTTTTGATCGGAATGGGATGTTTGCAATCCCCTAATAACGTAACAAACTCATTTCGAACGAAATTAACCTCCAAAGTGTTTTTTTAAATGGTAAAAAAATACGATTCTGAAAGTGCCTAAAAATTGACAACAGAAGGAGTCTATCTCCGGAAACATTGAAGCTACGGAACTTTCGGTGGTGGGAGGTGAAAGAGGAAAGAAGAAGGAAGAGGAAAAACAGTTGGACTCACTCCGATCGGTCGAGGCGTTCTCAAGTTACAAGTAACAAACTCAATTCGAATGAATTTAACCTCTAAAGTGTTTTTTTTTAAATGGTTAAAAAACACCATTATCAAAACCACGTAAGTCAAAAAGGTGATTAAAAATCGACTACTGAAGGGGTCTATCTCTGGATATATGGCACCTACGGAGCTTTCGGTGGTGGAAGGTGAAAAAGGACATCAAGACGAGGAGAAAACAATTGGATTCACTCCAATCGGTCGAGACGTTTTCAAGTTACAGGCGGTCAAAGTTGAAAATTGACCAAAAAGTGGTAATCTCCCCCCTTTGGACATTTTCAAAAAATTTTCGGGATTTTTTTTTGCTGTTTTTGATCGGAGTGGGACGCTTGCAATCCCCTAATAACGTAACAAACTCATTTCGAACGAAATTTACTTGTAAAGTGGTTTTGTTAAAAATGGTCAAAAACCATGTTTCTAAAAGTGCCTAAAAATCGACTTCCGAAGGGATCTGTCTCCGGAGATATTGCACCTAAAAAACTTTCGGTGGTGGGAAGTGAAAGAGGACATTAAGAAGAGGAGAAAACAGTTAGGTTCATTCCAATCGGTCGAGGCGTTCCCAAGTTACAGGCGGTCAAATTTGAAAATTGACAAAAAAGTGGTAATCTCCCCCCTTTGGACATTTTCAAAAAAATTTCGGGAAATTTTTTACTGTTTTTGATCGGAATGGCACGTTTGCAATCCCCTAAAAACGTAACAAACTCATTTCGAACAAGTTTAACCTAGAAAGTGTATTTTTTTTAAAAGTGGTCAAAAAACACGATTCTTAAAGTGCCTAATAATCGACCACCGAAGGGGTCTATCTGCGGAAATATTGCACCTATGGAAGTTTCGGTGGTGAGAGGTGAAATAGGACATCAAGTAGAGGAGAAAACACTTGGATTCACTCCAATTGATCGAGGCGTTCTCAAGTTACATGCGGTCAAAATTGAGAATTGAGAGAAAAAAGTCGAAATACCCTACTCCCTTTGAATAAAAATGGCCAAGAAACGCGATTAACTAAAATTTTGAAAAAATAAAACACATACCGAAAAGACAGACGTATACTTGGTGCATAAATTCAACAATCTTCTTGTTTCATCTTAAACCCATCATCAGCGCCCAATTCGTCAAAAAGTTGCTATAAAAAAAAGGTTTATAGGTGCAGTTGAAAAACATAAAGACACATTAAATGGACACCTCAAAAACCGGCACGACTTATTGAACGTTTTCAAAGCATTAAAAAAATTAGGCAGAACATTACAATATCGTTCTTTCTTGTTTAGTTTTTTCTTTTTTTTGGTGGCTCAACGATTTAGGTTAGTTCACGTTAATTGGAAGTGATGTTAAACAAACTTGATGATGTCTAAAAGTAGCTAAAATGCGAAACGTCGGAAACGAAGTTTGTTTCTTACTTATTGGAATGTAAATTATACCCTGATTACATATCGGTAGGTATCAGGTTTCAGGTTTAAGGTAAATTATTTGAAAGAATCAATAGACGGCAACAATCAAAACTTAGTAGAAGTAACAAGATAAATTGATTGATATTGAGGGGGATTCCAAACTTGGCGTTATCCTTTCTGCTTCAAAAAAGTAAGATTTTTGTCTTTTAAGGAAATACCAAAATTAACGAAGATACGGGGTGCGAAAGTTTTATTTAAAAAATTGAAATTGATTAATAATTGTTGTAATTAGCGTCCTTAAGTTGTAAGTTGTTGGTGAAGATAGCGGGATTAGGACAAATAATGCACCTCTTCCTTCTTCGAAAATGGCTGACGTTTCGACTATTTATTTAGTCTTCATCAGGGCTATTCTCACTTAGAGAGGGTAGTCAGTTAAAATTCGATTCAAGATAGTTAAGGTAGCAAACTCCATTCGACTGTTCGGTGACCCTGGTATCTTAGGCTCGACAAACCACACGTCCGCTGCCTAAGGTCTTTCGCAAATTTTGTACTTTCGGTCTTTCGCAAATTTTGTACCTTAGGCAGCGGACGTGTGGTTTGTCGAGCCTAAGATACCAGGGTCACCGAACAATCGAATGGAATTTGCTACCTTAACTATCTTGAATCGAATTTTAACTGACTACCCTCTCTAAGTGAGAATAGCCCTGATGAAGACTAAATAAATAGTCGAAACGTCGGCCATTTTCGAATAAAGAAGAGGTGCATTATTTGTCCTAATCCCGCTAACTTCACCAACAACTTGATTAATAATTGTCAAATCACTTGAGATAAATTAGCAAAACTTTGTAGGTGTCAATAATATGGCAGTTTGTCGGTTTTAACGTCACACGGCCGATCACATTATTTCAAACTGTCGGCTCTCGACAGCAAGTCGCTTTGCCGTACCATATTTGACGACTTTTTCCTATTAAATAGCCGGTGCTTGCCTCTATTGAAACAACTGGCAACATCGTAATAGGACACAAAATGGTGCCGTTTCCGATTATTTTGCGCGATATTTTAAACCGACGCTGTTAATTTCCGAGACCGGAGTCTCGTAATTGAGTTATAATGGCTAAATGGACCATGCAACTCCACCATGATACGATCATTTACATACTGTTTACATTTCCTCTCTTAAAACATGGGATGGGGTGCAAAATATGTAAATTAAGCTGATATTTCGTGCTTTTCGGTTAACAGTCCCTCGTTAAGAGTCGGTTGCTGATGGTCTCACAAATTGCTCTTATATTTGTTATGTGTGGTGCCCAATTATTGAACTTTTCGATCAAAACTAATTACAGTTTCACTACGAAATTATTTCTGACAAGACGACCCTCTTTTTGGGTAGCTCGACTGTAAAGTGGGTTTACTCCTCAAATTTGATGCCTCGGGCTCTCTCTCCAATTCAAGCTGATTCGAAAACGACAATAATAATTGCACCCGACCAATTGCTGTACAGAGCTTCTAAAGTATTGTTGAACCTTGCAAATAGACGAAGCTTTCAATAGAATGAGCAGTAGGTAGTAAAGATCGCGGTAGAAACCAATCCAAGTGTAGAATCCCGTATAAGGCGAGGTGCCCAAATTTATAAACAAGCAGAGCACCGAGGCACTGCCCCGCAGTGATTGAATAATTCAATGTAAATTATTTTTCCGATACAATAAATCTTTTGTCATTGCGCCCCGTACGGCCGCAACAATAATTAATTGTTGAGGATTAATGATGAATGATGACTCGATACTTTGAAAACATTCACTGGAATTTCGACCTCTCTCTCTCTCTCTCTATCGCGAGGGGTCACGGATTTGTTAATTACTAAAGATTAAATCTGGAGAGTAACGAGGCCCAAAGACTCGAGTTCAATAGTTCTTCAAGGCGGGAAGGTCAAAGTTCAGTTGACTGAGGGTTTCAACACATTACTTTTTTGTCAACCATAATACACAAATAACGCATTTCATAATGTCATAGAACGCCATTAAGCTAACGATCCGTTACTACCACAAATTGAAAGGGCAGTTGCATTAGGCATTGTCTGATATCATGTATAATTTTCCATTGCATTCTTAAGCCTAATTTACACTGTGCGTCCCTAAAAAAGAAACGGGCCAAAGAGGGGGTGGGGGCGAAAGTTAAAATTTGATTGTCCGTCATTGCCCAGGCATGCATAAATCTGATCGCCGGAAATTCCATCGTATAGGAAAGCTGAAAAGTTTTCGCACAAAAGACGCACTCGTCCGGAATCATCTTTGAACCCCCCGTTTGGGGAAAATTGCGATTTTCAAACGGTCAAGTTTCGGACGCTCATCGAGCCTTGGGGGAGAGAGCGCCTGATGGTGCCGCTAATGTCCTGGAGATTAATTTCCAGTTAGAGCAGGGTATTTTGAAAGAATTTGCAAATTAGACCTCGTTTGTCGTGTCGGTTAAAGGAATATTATAAAAGCTTTCTCTCAATGGAATTGAAAAATATATACTAAGATTTAAATCAAGCTGTTTTGGAAAAGTAGTTGTGCTGACCCGGTTTTCTTTTGTCATAGAGCTTTCCCTGTATACTATCGATAGCGTTAGTCCTCTTTGACATCGTGAAAACAAATTGGTATACAGTTGAATTTCTAATACAAAATACCCTATGTCTAAAAACTCTCCTATAAGTCCGATAGCACGGCGTGACGTCATACTGGTTTCAATTTTGACCGGTTAGATGCTGAAGCCCCGTCGCTCCCGCCAATTTTCTTTTAGGTTAAACTGCAGGTTAAGTTGCATTAACTGAAGTTTTGTTACGTTCTCATTTGTTTGTTCTCTTGTTTCTTTTCCATGTAACCACAACAAGTAATAAAATAAATCTGTAGAGAATGTGATTTATTTATAAATACCAAGGGTTTTTGCCGAGTTGCCAATTTGATTCACAAATATAATAACAAGTGAAACAGTCTCAATTGAAAACGAGCAGAGATTCTACTGCTCGAAACGTCGTGTAAAAAACTCAATAAAGGCAACGGAAGTCCAAGATGTTTCACTTAATAGTACATCATTGTCTACCATCTTTAAACAAACAAAAACAGTGATGAACGCCACATGGCCACATAGCCTGCTAAGATCCCTAGGATCGTCACATTGAATAACTTCAGATCCAAACCTTTTACAGTTGCGAGAAGTATTAATCAACAAAGAATCTATAGCACCATCGATGCAGAAGCAGAAGCAGCGCCAATTGAATTTTTATATAATCAGATATACCAGACAACAGTTGCTCAACTACGGCGAGTAGTTGAACAGGCTTACTAGTGGCTGAAGATGTGAAACATTTTCCCGATTCAGAGCAGGTCATTATAGAGACTCCTAAAAATAGTCCTTGGTTGTCAGTTGGCTATGTAGCCTGAATTCAGGATTGTACGAGCGTTGAGCAACACGAAGACGGCTCTGCCAGTTGGAGTAGCAACTATTGGCGAAGGGAACATGAAGCTCAAAGATGGAACAGTTCTTTCCAAGTGCGAGTTAATGCAATGGATAAGCAAAACAGTCGAAGTAGAACCATGGCTAGTAGCTAAGCTTATCCAGAAGATATTGATGATTTCAAGTCTCATTGAGGTAGAAAAATCCGCTATAAAATTTGTTATAAGTGCATCTGAGAGGCGAACATCAAAGGCAGCAAGACTCCAGCTGATTTAGTTATTCATAAAATCAATACGGGATATGCTCATCAATAAATCAACATCCACGTCTCCTTCTGGCCAAACAACAAGAAGTCGGCCTTTTGCTGAATGAAATGCTAAAGGATGGTGTCATAGAAGATCCACCTAGTCCATAGTCCTTGCCTGTAGTTTGCCTTTTTATCACGCTTTGCTCATTATGGTTAGTCAATGACGTATGCCGCATGGCTCTAATTGGGTTTGGTTCCACTAGGAATCTCATGTCGTGCTCATCATTGTTTTTCATATTGATTTGTGTTGAGCATAGAGTTTGTTGTCCATAGAGGGTGTTAATGACATATACCTTGTAACGAATTTTAATAAGTGAAGGAAAAGAAGGCTTGTTGGTGTTGGCAGTTTGACGTCCAAGCTGGTAATAAAATTATTTCGGGCGCCACCTTCTAAGGGCTTTAGGTGGTAGAGGGTCCCACGGGATTTCACAAGAATGCCTATCGGGAGGCTTTTAAACAGTGGAGAGGGATGTCCAGACGTTCTGCCTTTGGTTGCGATTTGAGAGAATGATACGCAGTAGACTCAATACGGTAAAACACTATTTTCAAGATGCAATGTCAACCAGGTTATAAAAGTTTATCAGCCTAGATGAGTTAAAGGAAAATATACGGTCGGCTTTTCTTGGATGGGAACGGGTACGGGAATTTAACTAATTCGGTAAGTTGACGATAAAATGTAAGTGTGTGTGACTGTAAATGTAAGACACCCGTGTGTCCTGTATGAGTGGGGCCCAACAAACGCTAAGCCGGGTGGTATATATGTGTAAGTAGAAAAGTGGAAATGGGGCCCAACAAATGCTAAGCAGTGTATGTATGTGTATGAATGGGGCCCAACAAATGCTTTGGCCTGGATATGTCTGTAAATGAGGCTCGACCACCGCTATAGCCCTGTTTATTTTATGTGAGTGGGGGGGGGGGGGGGTTGCCAGTCATTACCAGAATTTGAAGAAAATACACAGACTTTAAAAGCCTCATGGCTTGAATTGAAGTTTTTTTTTTGAGGAGGGAGATCGACCCTGGACACCCCGGCACTGTTGTCCGGTACTGTGGGGTTGCTTCTCAGGGCTGTTTTGTTGACTCTTTCAGGAGCCTCCCCCTCACGGGGAGATGGTTTCTTTGGTTGAGCAGGGGGTATACTGCGGCCATAGTCCTTCTAGCTTTGGCAGCGGTGACCTTGACATGGGTGCCTCAAGTCAGCCCTTTATTCAAGGTTACCCCCAGATAACGATACGTGGCTGAGTCTTGCCACGGCACTTCTATGCCATCGATCACAAGTTGATCCGGAATGGCATCGCGACGTCTACCTATCAGGATTGCCTGGCACTTGGTTGAATTAATCTTAATTTTCCAACGTACCAGCCACTCCTGGAGGTCGTCTGCAGCTTGCTGCAGATTCTGCCGGTGTTTGGATAAAAGAGCCGTGTCATCAGCATAGAATGCGAGGGTAGTCCTTGGTGTTCTAGGAATATCACTCATGTACAGCGTGTAAAGGTATGGCGATAATACCGACCCTTGGGGAACACCTGCCTCTAGCGCTCTGGGCGCCGACAGAGAGGATCCGACCCTTACAGCGACTGTCCGATCTGTGAGGTAACTGTCGGTAAGTTGGAAAATGTTCGCCGACAAGCCTGTCACTCAGCTTGTAGATCAGGTTTCGTGCTAAACCCTATCGAATGCACGCTTTACGTCCAGCAGGACTAATCCAGAGGTCAGTCTGGAGAGGTAAGCTGCACCTTTCCTAGTCAGATTTTTCAGCACCTAGTTGGAGATGCTGTTCCGCCCAGGAGCCTGAAGAATGAGAAATTGAAGTGTTTATACTGTTTTCAGGTTTTGTCCCACCAGGGATTCCATGTGGCGTTCATCACTGTTTTTTTTTGTTTAAAGATGGTAGATAATGATGTACTATTAAGTGAAATATCTTGGACTTTTGTTGGACCATTGCCTTTGTTGAGTTTTTTACATGACGTTTCGAGCAGTGGAATATCTGCTCGTTTTCAAGTGAAACAGTTTCACTTCACAGGTGTTCCTCAAAGGTCGGTATTATCGCCACATCTGTACACGCTCTACATGAGCGATATTTCTAGAACACCAAGGACTACGCTTGCATTCTATGCTGACGACACGGCGACAGGATTGCCTGGCACTTGGTTGAATTAATCTTAATCTTCAAAAAATATCGTGCGGCAAAATCTGCAGCTAGCTTTAGAGGATCTCCAGGAGTGGCTGGAACGTTGGAAGATTAAGATTAATTCAACCAAGTGCCAGGCAATCCTGATAGGTGAACGTCGCGATGCCATCCCGGATCAACTTGTGATCGATGGCATAGAAGTGCCGTGGCAAGACTCGGCCATGTATCCTTATCTCGGGGTAACCTTAAATAAAGGGCTGACTTGATGCATCCATGTCAAGGTCGCCGCTGCCAAAACCAGAACGGCTATGGGCGCACTATACCCCTTGCTCAATCGAAGAAACCCTGAGGCAGCCCGTGAGGGTGAAGCTCCTGACAGAGGCAAAAAACAGCCCTGAGAAGCAAGGGCCACATCTCCCGCCGTAGTAGACCGAGGACTTATAGGCAACCGGGCCGAGGCTGACCAGGGTCGATTTTTCCCTCGCTTATTAAAATTCGTTACAAGCCGTATGTCATTAACGCCCTCTATGGACAACAAACTTTATGGTAAACACAATACGAAAAACAATGATAAGCACGACATGGCATTCCTAGTGGAACCAAACCCAATTAGAGCCATAAGGCATACGTCAATGACTAACTATGATGAGTAAAGCGTCATGAAAAACTACAGGCAAGGACCATGGACTAGGTGGATCTTTTATGACACCATCTTTTAGTATTTCATTCAGTAAAAGGCCGACTTCTTGTTGTTTGGCCAGAAGGACTCTTCGTGGATGTTGATGATTGGCTGAGCATATTCCGCATTGATTTTATGAACAACTAAATCAGCTGGAGTCTTATTGCCCTTGATGTTAGACTCTCAGATGCAGTTATAACAAATTTTATTGCGGATTTTTCTACCTCAATGAGACTTGAAATCACCAATATCTTCTGGATAAGCTTTTGTTTGATAGTACTACTCCGACTCTCTTGCTTATTTCGAGTTCTGAATTCCTTCCGAATCTGTTCCATTTTTGAGAAAACACGAATTCCATTCAAATTGAGTTTGTTATGTTCTCAGGGGATTGCAAACGTGCCATTCCGAACAAAAAGAGCAAAAAAAATTTCCGATTTTTTTTTGAAAATGTCCAAAGGGGGGTATTACGACTTTTTTCTCAATTCTCAACTTTGACCGCCTGTAACTGAGAACGCCTGGGCCGATTAGAGTGAATCTAACTGTGTTGTCCTCTTCTTGATGTCCTCTTTCACCTCCCGCATAGGAAGTTCAGTAGGTGCAATATTTCCGGAGATAGACCCCTTCGGAGGTCGATTTTTAAACAATTTTAGAATCACATTTTTGGATCATTTTTAAAAAAAGCTTTATAGTAGTTAATTTCATTCCAATTGAGTTGGTTATGTTCTCAGGGGATTGCAAACGTGCCATTCCGATCAAAAACAGCAAAAAAATTTCCGATTTTTTTTTGAAAATCTCCAAAGGGGGATAATATTACGACTTTTTTCTCAATTCTCAACTTTGACCGCCTGTAACTTGAGAATGCCTGGACCGATTAGAGTGAATCTGACTGTGCCATTCAGAATCTGACAGTTTTGTCTTGATGCCTCTTCTTGATGCCTTCTTTCACCTTCCACCATAGGAAGTTCCGTAGGTGCAATATTTCCGGAGACAGACCCCTTCGGAGGTCGATTTTTAGGCACTTTTTGAATCGCGTTTTTAGACCATTTTTAAAAAAACGTCTTTAGAGGTTAACTCCATTCGAATTGAGTTTATGTTCTCAGGTTAGTAGCAGGTTAGGTCAGTAGCTTTGCCAGTTGGAGTAGCCAATAGTTGCTACTCCAACTGGCAAAGCCGTCTTCGTGTTTCTCCCCTCCTATCCAATTGACAACCAAGGATTATTACGAGTCTCTATAATGACCTGCTTTGTATGTCCGTTTCCACTTTTCCATTTGTAAACACGAACTACTCATCGCCGTGAAAATGTTTCATTTATGATCCATGTTGCTCGACGAGATCCATTTTCAAAATAAGTTCATCGTTGATATGGTTGAGCAACTGTCTTCTGGTATATCTGATTATACAAAAATTCATTAGGCCCTACAATGATCAAGTTCTGCTTCTGCATCGATGGTGCTATAGACCGTTTGTTGATTAATACTTCTGGCAACTCTAAGAATTTTGGTTCTGAAGATATTCAATCCTGGGGATCTCAGTGGGCTAGATAAGTTATCTCTTTGCATTGGTCAGTGCATGAAATTTCATTTTCCCTGGTTCTTTGTTTGTTCCTAGCTTCTAAATGTTGGCGTTGGACTTCTTGTAGGTACTACCATGGCAGTTACTCTTGTCATGTCTTAGTTTTTCTCTACCAGGGCTTGGATATTCGAGACCATATGCTACCATTACCCTTGGTATACATTGCCATAAATGTATCAGTAGAATACCAAAAACAGTGATGAACGCCACATGGTATTCCTGATGGGAAAAATCCCATTTCAGGATTACTTACTCCCTATATGTTGAACAATTCAACACTAAAAACAGTGATAAATGCGACAGTTTCCAGATCAATTAAAGGTCTGTAAGTTGAACAAAGCATTAAGGGTGACTCTTACAAATATCAGTAGAACTTCAATTTGAAGATAAAACACCAGTAATGACATATATTATCACCAACAATGTTACCAACAATTGCATTGTTACCAACAATTCAATCTATGTCCTTACCCCATTGGTATTTTATCTTCAAACTAAAGTTTTACTGATAGTTGTAAAAGTCGCCCTTACTAGCTTTAAATAGACACTTTATGGTTGGAACAAAAAATCTGACTGTGTTATCACAAACGAAAAAGTCGGTAAATGATAAATGGTACGAAAACAGAGTGAAACACTCCTGTACTTGTTGCTATATGTGAACGACATAATAGACGGTAATAATGACAACATGTCTCATCTAAAACTCAGTTTTAACATGAGTAATTGCAAAGCAATGGAAACTGGTAGTTTTGCTCTAGATGTAAGTGCTGATCCTAAAAGTCAATCAGCTATAAAAAATTTGCCATTAAGAAAATTAATAAGTACTTTAAGGTCGAAACCAGACCTGATATTAGTTTTGTTTATTACCTCTTTGGTAGCTATCAAACAAGACTTTCAGAGAAGCTTTGGAGAAAGAGTTTTGAGATAAGGGAACTGTTGATCTAAAGTTGTTTTTTTTTCCAAATATTGAGCACAATATACTGGTTGGATATGCTGATGCTGACTGGACTAGCGATTTAGAAGTTGAATGACAAGAAAGCAGACTAAGTTGCTCCTGTAAGTGCTTGGATAATATAGCAAAAAGTGTGGACATAAAAGGATGAAACATATACCATATTCCATTATTTTCTGCATCTTACATTGCCATGGAATTTACCCTGTGTAATATCGATGGCAATTGTCGTTTACTTGTCGTCAAAACAGATACAGTAAATGCAGAATTGGAAGGTAATAACTAAAATCGACTACTTGAAAGCTGGCCAATAAGATCGCTTGACGTGTTTTTTTTTAACCAATGCAGTCAAACTAATTACTAACTGGTATTTTTAGTCGCAATTGTCTCCAATAAGCTTTAAGATTTTGTCAAATTGAAGTTGCGTCGTTGTCAATTTTCAATACGTGTATCAACATTTTAAGTGGATTAAAGAGTAAAAGAATTCCAATATGCCGAAAATAATCGACAAGAAGATTCGATTATTTATAAAAAAGAGCTTGCCAAAAGAAGATTTGCAATATTTTTAAGGTAAGTACGCATACAACTATACATTTTTCTTGTATTGGCTGTAGGACCTATTTGGGGACTGGAAACACTACAAAATGTCTTCATTCATAAGCTGTTAATAATGGTTTAAGTATAAAAGTATGATGTACTATATTTAATCATATTGCGCTTTGCGTCCTATCAATAATTAGATAGGTGTTAGATCGCAGGTGTAGGACAAATAGCCACTTCACTTTCTCGAAATCGCTAACGTTTCGACCTCTATTTTTAGGTCTTCCTCAGGGCTTTTTCAGTCAGTCAAGAATGTCACCAAAGCTTATACAGACCGTCAGGGCAGTACATAAAACCAAAATTGTTAAAATCCAGACGGTGCACGTAAAAGACAAGCAACAAACACATGGGCCCACGAAACAAAATAGGGAAATAACACCAGGAGTCCAAAACGATAAAGTGAAACTCGAACTGTAACTCGACCTGAAACTCGACCTGCACTTCGTACAGGTCGAGTTTTACTTTATCGTTTTGGACTCCTGGTGGTATTTCCCTGTTTTGTTTCGTTGGCCCGTGTGTTTGTTGATGGTCTTGTACGTGCACCGTCTGGATTTTAACAATTTTGGTTTTATGTACTGCCATGACGGTCTGTATAAGCTTTGGTGACATTCTTCACTGACTGAAAAAGCCCTGAGGAAGGAAGACCTAAAAATAAAGGTCGAAACGTTTGCGATTTCGAGAAAGTGAAGTGGCTATTTGTCCACACCTGCGATCCAACACCTTTCTACTACTTTACACGACAGTACTACAGTTCATATGTCAGTTAACTCCGCTCCTCGGTCCTCGCACAAATTCACTTTCCAGCTGCCACCTGTTGAAGGGCTAAACGTCAGGCTTGAAACCTTGAGACGCAAAGAAGCTCATAGAAGAACACGCATAGAAGAAGACGCATAGAAGAAGACATTTTGAGTCGTAGTAGAAGCTCATTCAGAAAAGCTGAAGGTCTCCTGACCCGCGATGATTAGCTGTAAAGTGACTCACATCCAGAAGATTTCCTGGAATAGAAAGCTACTAACACTAACACCAATAAGCCAGTCACACTTAAATAGCCCCGTGTAGGGGGTGCCAATAAGAAGCGCTTTCATATACGACCTGTAAGGAAATTACTTATTACCAGGTACCTACTCATTAATTATTTTGCAAAAGTCTAATTTTTCATATACGAGTACGTTCACTTAGTGCCACTGCGCTATTATATACTGGAACCTTAGTTTTGCAAATAACAAATTGTATAGGGTTCCAAAAACTACTCTACCAAATGTGATAAAGATCGTACTTATTCTGGTTCCTTTGGTAAAGGTAAAAATATTTAGTAGCACTTCCAGTTTAAGATAAACAAAGAGATTTATTGAATCTTATTTATTAAATAGATGGGTTTTCAATATACTTTTACATGTTCTTTATTTTTAGCTGAGTAACAACTAGAACTGTACAAAACATTATACTGGGTGTACAGCAGAACCCTGAACATAGCAGATTAACATGGGAAATCGGTTTTTAGTTTTTTGCGCCTGTACGGTTGATTTGATTGAAACACTTTTAAGAGTAAAGTTGTAGAGCTTAAGGTCAACTATCATCCTGTAATTTTTTCAATACCTCAGTTTTGGCTGCTTTTTTTTTAAAACGCCTCGAAAAGTGCAATAATTTTAATTTGGCGCGTCACCCCCGCAATGCAAGTGCAGTGTCGCCAACATAATAATTTCTTATATCAGAGTCAGAGCCGATTTTCCTTTCTTATTTTTTTTGAGGGACTATCATGTAGTAATTAACGTGATTATGCAGTGAAAATATGTTGGCGACACTGCACATGCATGGCCGGGGTGACGCGCCAAATTCAAATTTTTGCAGTTTTCGAGGCGTTTTTTCAAAAAACGGTCATTAAAAAAATTACAAGATGATAGCTGATCATACGCTCTACAACTTTACTCTTAAAAGTTTTTCAATCAATTTAACCGTACAGGCGCAAAAAAATACAAACCGATTTCCCCGGTAAGAGTTAATCTCCTATGTCCAGGGTTGTGCTGGACACCCGGTATAAGAACACGCCCTCGACAAAGATGAAGCAGACCACTGGATACCAAGTAATAGGCAGACGTAAAAAAAAAATAACAATTTTAAAGAGCTGAATAAAGACGACTAAAATGTATCACTATAGGAAATAACTGCCGATTAAACCATTGTTTCACTATTTACAATAATTACAGAATAAATGATTGTAGTTTCTTTATTTTTTTCAGAATGTTATTGTTGAACATAATATAGCTATATTATGTAAATAACGTTGAAATCTTGTGGTAAATAGTAAAGCTGTAAAATTTCACTTTTTGGAACGCTCAATACACGTAAAAAGAAGTAGCATTACGAAGTTCAATACCTTAGTATATATTATATGATGATGAATGAAAAAATAAGCTTAGAGTTTTGGAATTGAATGAAAAGTAGCGAAAAGTGAAGAAAAGTCTTATATTAATTTATTGCTAATAACCGTCAAAGTTCAATAATTAAAATAACCGTTAAAATCACATAAATTAGTTATCGCAAGAGTTAATAACTATGAATTTTGTTTCCTTAAAATCTGGAATAATTGGAAGAACCTGGCAACTATGTAGGCTTAAGAGTAAACAATATCCATAACCCTAAACCCATTTATCAATCACTGTCAGTGTCTGTTATATATACTGGGTTAAATATGTCAAATTTCCAAAGCTAACGAGATGCAAAAAATACTGGAACATAATATATACCCCATTCACTTATTTTTGGCTTCTCGTTATCTTTGAAATCTTAATTTTTTTTATTCCTATCTCTTTTCGGCACATCTTGAAAAGATACGATAAAACTGTCAAAGTCAGATTTCCAACGCATACTTGATGACAATAATAAGTGAATGTTTTATATATGCTCTAATCCATTTTTTTTTATCGCAAGTGGTCATGAAATTTTCCGCGTATACTATCGACAACTTTTGTTCACGACGTCATCAAAACAAATTGATAAAGTTGGATTTACAATCCAAAACACCTTATGTTTAAAACTCTTAAATAGCACGACGTGACGTCATACCGGTTAGATGCTGAAGTCCTCGTCACTTCCGTAAAATAATTTCAAACAATGAAATTTGTTTTAGGTTAAAATGCCATTAACTGACGTTTTATTACGTTCTCATTTATTAATTCTCTTGTTTCTTTTCCACGTTACCACAACGAGTATTAAACAAATCTGTAGGGAATACGATTTATTTTTAATTACCAAGGGCGTTTTGCCTAGTTCTAAATAGATTCACAAATATAATACAGTTCTTCTGTACACTCGGTACTACTCCATAGACCACTGTCGGCAGATTTTGATTGCCGTACTAGACAATCCTTAGTTTTTGAGGTCGAAGCGTCAGACCAATGATCGTATTCAATAAGTTTTCCATTCTCCAGCCATGTCCATCTTTTTCCCAATTCAGTAACTGATAGGAACCCACCAAGATAATACGAATCTGAAAAAAACCCATACCAGAAAGTTGGTGTAATACTGAAAAATACCTATAAGTAAATACGGTCTGAATTGACTAGCGCATCTAGGGCTTCGGTATCTTCATCTGTCTCTTCTGTGGCCAACGAATAACCATACCTTTTACATATGGCTAATGCTTGAATGAAGCTATTCTAGAAATTTTCAAAAAAATGTAAAGCAAAACTTCGTTCATATTTGAGAAAACTCGAACTTACAGCCTTGTCACTTGATACCACATATTTTTCACTTGAATCCTTAAAGGGTCTGTCACACGACACTACTGCTAATAAAATTAACAGCAAGGCTAAATTTAGTTTTAGCATTTTTATTGATACCGATGTAAGCAATAGGACAATCAGCGATAGAAACTAGAGAGGATATAGTCTGATTTATTGTCTTATATTATTACTACACTCTTATCAAATAATTGAAGTGTTGATTTCTAGATAAATACTCCTATTATAAGTGTTTTTAGAATCACTTGAAAAACTTGAATTATGTTTTTACTCGATTGGTTACTTAAAATAAGAAATTATATTTTTAAAAACAATACAAACCTTTGCTGATGTCTGGTAGATTATCTCTGATGAATCAAATCACTGCAAAATGTGGCTGATTCCAAGGAAACTAAGAACTTGTCTGATACGTTTTCGTTTGGCTCACAGTTGTGATCCTGGCTTATTCGCCTTATATATTATTCATTGGTTCTAGCAGTTTTGTGATGAATAGATCATAGATTTACGTTTTAGATAGTATAGGGTGTCCAAAAAAATTCTGTGAAATGCAATTTTAGAATATTAGCATGTCAATTAATTTATTGCGTTAATTCGAATAGTTTTACGATAAATAGAGTGTTGAATTCCGTTGTAGATAGAACACAGCGTCCCAAAAAAATGCTGCAACATTTAATCTTAGATTTTTGTTTGTTTACCAATCAATTTGTGTTCTTCTCTATTCACATTATGATAAACTATAGGGTGCCCAAAAATTGGCAAATACATATTAGATTTTTAGGAACGACTAAAGTTTGGCTAAAAGTTGTTAAAATGTAATTACAATTAGGAATACGAAGTTGCATGTTTAGAAACGTTTCGGCATTTCTGCTGCTTTCTGACATGATCAGGTTTTTTGTTCATAATTTTACGGTAGTTTTGGGTACATAAAAGGAGCGTTTGGAATTACAGTATGAAAAAGAAAGAAAAAAAAACGAAAAAGATGTTAGAGCACACCATAAATAAGCAAACTCAACATTTTTGCTGACCAACTTGTTTATCGAGGAAATTTATTGTACAGACTCGCATATAAAATGCAGACTTTGGGAACAATCGTTACTAGTCCACAAACCACCATCGGATGACGCTTTCCGAACCAGACATTCCTCGCTTGAGTTCTCGTCAGACCAATGTTCGTAGGAAATAATTTCTGCACTCTCTAGCCATAACCATTTTTTTCCTAGTGAAGTGACTGATAAGAGCCCACCGAGGTAATACGATACTGCAAAAAATTACCAGAACGTTAGAGAAACCTCGCAGAATGCCAAAAGTGTAAGTAAATATGTTATTCATTCATAATTGTCATTAGAAATCTGACTATAAAATTTTTGCTAAAAGGAAAGAGACAACAATAAGTGAAAAGATATAGGGGGTGTTTATTGGGGTCATCTAGTTGGCAGTGAAATGTCAAAAGAAAAGAATGAAAGAACACATGGTTATATGATGTCGCCCTTTTCTATCAAAAATTCATAGTCTTTCTAGATGACTTTTTCTAATGAAAACGGTGTACCTTTCGTAGCCGTTTCATCGTCACTTGTCTTGATAGCCTCTTCTAAAGCTGCAGTATCTTCAGTTGTTCTTTCTGTGGCCAGTGAATAACCGTACGTTTTGCATACGGCTAAGGCTTGTATATAGCTAGACTAAAAATTTAAAAACTTGAATGCAAAATTTGGTTGTATTTGGTATGATGAACTTACAGCCGTTGTAGTTGAGAGGACATATCTTCCAGTTTCATCTTTAAAGGGCCTGTCACATGACACTCCTGCCAACACAATTAACAACAAAGCTAAATGCACTTTAAGCATTTTTATAGTGATGTGTGTAGCACTTATGGAGGTAATCTGGGTAGAGGAACTGGCTTAATTCATTATCACCTATTCATACAGAGTTACTTTTATAAAATTTTTGAAGTGTTGATGTGCATGGCATGTTATCTGATTACCTCCATCTACAAGCTTTTATTGACAATCACTTAGCAATTTTATTGTTGATATCTCGATTGTTTGGTTAAAGTAAAATTAAGATATTTTTAAAAGCTGTGTAAATTTGTAGCTGCTTGGTAGATTATATTTGATGAGTATCACCACTCACCTCTAAATGTTACAGAAAATGTCGTCGATTTCTGAAAAATTTGGAGGGAAAAAACCTCAGAATAATTTTTGATGGAGTTGTAATGGCATACATGGTAAAGACGTGACGTCAGAAGATTCGAAAGTCTGGTAGAAGTTGGTTGTTTACCGCGCAAAAATGGCTAATGCTTGCAAATTTATAAATATTGCAGTGGAAAATAGCTATAAAGAGGTTACAATTAGGCTATAATCGCACTGTTATCGGTGCGAGAAAGTGGTCTAAGAAAACCGATATAGAAAAGTTGTTCTTTTTCGATAAAAAAAAAAAATTGATGGGCATGTTGGTAATAAGGAGTATTCGCGTTCGTTTAACGTAAATAAGTTAGGGAAGAAAATTTGAAGGGAGCACGGCTGAGCCCCCCCTCCCCCCTTCCTCCTCACTTTAGTCTTTGCGAGGTGCTCAAAATTGTTCGTCAAGAGAGTTCTTCGAAATAACAGGTTTTATCAGTGATCTGGTGGTTGATAAGAAAGAAAACTTCAATTCGAATGCTGCTCATCTAATAGTCAATGTTTTTATTAAGTTTTCTTTATTTTCATCAACACTTGTCGTACGATTAACCATGCAATTGTGTGAAATTTGATTCCCTACAGTTTCAGATTTTCAGTTCTAATTTCTTAGAGTTAAGGGTATACATTTGAGCCTTTAAGTTTCCTAGTAGCAGTGTAGGAAGGCAAAAAAAACTTTATTTGGAAAGGTAACGGATGACATTATTTACCTGATCTTAAAGTAAAGACAAACCTACTACTTTACGTATTCGATCAGTTGTAGTCTTGCCCATAAATTCCATTTATGGTTTTTTGAACTACTTAGTGAATCCGCCTCAATCAATCAAGTCCAAGAATATCAGAAAACAAGTAGATTAGAAAGAAAAATTGTCTGGCTACTGTTTAGCAAACTTACGGTGTTAAAACTGAGTTTCTTGTTTCGGTCCCATATTGGGCGCCAAATGAAATGCATTTTTATAATACCTTCCATAACCATAAACGCTCATAGCCCATAACAATTATTTAGAATTTGGGTGGCAGCTTGGTCAAATATTCTTAATGTTTGAAAGATATTTTGCCTGAATTCTCTATTGTTTTCATTTTCAGATACCTGACAAGTTTGGACATTTTAAAAATTTTTTTTTTTTATTCTTTTGATGCTTTTGATCGGAATGGCACGTTTGCAATCGTCTAAGATTTAGACGGTAGCAGAGGAAGAAATAAAAGGTTTTTTAAATAGTCAAAAAACGAGATTCTAAAAGTGCCTAAAAATCGACCTCCAAAGAGGTCTATCTCCGGAAATATTGCAGCTACAAAACTTCTGGTGGTGGAAAATGAAAGAGGACAATAAGAAGAGGAAAAAACAGTTAGATTCACTCCAATCGGTCGAGACGTTCTCAAGTTACGTTAGTAGTCAAAGTTTGAAACATATTCAATTTGGAAATTTTCAAAAAAAAAATTGGGAATATTTTTTTGCTGTTTTTGATCGGAATGGCATGCTTGCAATCCCCTAAGAACGAAACAAATTCTATTCAAGTGAAATTAAACTAAAGTTTTTTTTAAATGGTCAAAAAACGCGATTCTAAAAGTGTCCATAAATCGACCAACGAAAGGTCCACTTCCGAAAATATTGAACCTACGAAACTTCCAATGGTGGGAGGTGAAAGAGGACATCAAGAGGAGAAGAGGAAGAACAGTTGGATTCATTCCAATCGGTCAAGGCGTTCTCAAGTTACAGGCGCTCAAAGTTGAGAATTGAAGAAAAAAAAGTAATACTCTCCCTTCGGAAATTTTCAAAACATTTTGAGAAAATTTTTTTGCTGTTTTTAATCGGAATGGCATGCTTACAGTCCCCTAAGAACGAAACAAACTCAATTCGAATGAAATTAACGTCCAAAAAGGTTTTTTTTTAAATGGTCAAAAAAACGCGTTTCTAAAAGTGTCTAAAAATCGACAAACGAAGGGGTCTACCTCCGAAAATATTGCACCTACGGAACTTCCGATGGTGGGAGGTGAAAGAGGACATCAAGAAGAGTAAAAAACAATTGGATTCTGGCGGCCAAAGTTGACAATTGACAAAAAAAATGGTAATACCCCCCACCCTTTGGACATTTAAAAAAAAAATGGGAAAATTTTTTTGCTGCTTTTGGTCGGAATGGGACGTTTGCAATCCCGTAAGAACGTAACAAACTCATTTCGAACGAAAATAACCTCTAAAGTGTTTTTTTTTAAATGGTCAAAAAACTGCGATTTTAAATGTGTCTAAAAATCGACCAACGAAGGGGTCTACCTCCGAAAATATTGCACCTACGGAACTTTCGGTGGTGGGAGGTGAAAGAGTACATCAAGACGAGTAAAAAACTGTTGGATTCACGCCAATCGGTCGAGGCGTGCTCAAGATACAGGCGGTCAAATTTGAAAATTTACAAAAAGGTAAGTACTTTAGACCCCCTTTGAAAATTTTCAAAAAAATTTTGGGAAAATGTTTTTGCTGTTTTTGATCGGAATGGGACATATACATTATAATAATATGAATTACATTATTATAATAATACATTTCATATAATAAAATATGAAAATAAAAGAGAAAAAAAGAAGGAAACGAAAATTAAAGAAGAAAACAAGAACAAAAACAATGAACAAGTGAAGGAGTATCACTACATAAAAAACTGAGGGGAAATGAAAAGTCCAAATTAAAAAAAAAATACTATGGAGGAAAATAATAAAGAATCAAAGAATAAACTACAAAAGAAGACAAAAATAAAAAATACTAAATGCGAAACGGTAAATAAATTGAACAAAAATAAGGTCAAAGCTTCAGAAAGCCTCAAAACAAGAAAGAAAACGAATGGCAAAAAAACTTCAAGGATACTAAAAAAGAAGGAGGATGACCGATTATTGGAAAGAGGTGAGATATTAAAATAAAAAAGTGAAAAAAATAACAAAAGCATGCCAAAATAATGAAATAAAAGGCAATCAAATCTAAAAATAATTAAAATATTTTCTGCTATAACAAAAACGGCAATAAATCCAAATGCAAAAATTGAAAAAATATGGAGTCAATCAAAAATGAACTAATCATTGTAGAGAACCCATAATTCTGTTACCAATTCCAGGAGTAAATAAATTTAAGATTAATTATAAAAAAGTGCTGTAAAAATCTGATGGCAAGAAAGTGAACGTCCAGAGATGATAATCAAAAAGAAAGAAAAGAAAATTACAGAAGAAAACGAGAAGTGATGTAAAGAACAGAATTTTAAAAGAATTATAATGGAGAACGTTCAAAACAGGATTCAAGATCCTTTTTTCAACTTAGAAAAAATTCGTAATTGGACATTTTCAAAAAAAAATTGGGAAGTTTTTTTGCCTTTTTTGATCGGCATGGCACGTTTGCAATCCCCTAAGAACATAACAAACTCAATTCGAATGAAATTAAATTCTAGAAGGTTTTTTCTAAAAATGGTCAAAAAGCGAGACATTGGAAAAGTTCTTAAAAATTGATCACCGAAGGGTTTTTTAAAAATGGTCAAAAAATCGCGGTTCTAAAAGTGCTTAAAAGTCAACCACCGAAGGGGTCTACCTCTGAAAATATTGCACCTACGAAACTTCCGATGGTGGGAGGTGAAAAAGGACATCAAGAAGAGGAAAATACAGTTGGATTCCTTGGTTGTTAACTCCAATCGGTCGAGGCGTTCTCAAGTTAAAGGCGGTCAAAATTGAGAATTGACAAAAAAATGGTAATACTCTTCCCTTTGGACAAATTTCGAAACATTTTTTTTGCTGTTTTTGATCGGAATTGGACGTGTTCACTGCTGTTAGAACGTAACAAACTCATTTCGAACGAAATTAACATCTAAAGTGTTTTTTTTAAATGGTCAAAAAATACAATTCTAAAAGTGCCTAAAATTCGACCACCGAAGGGGTCTATCTCCGGAGATATTACACCTACAGAACTTCCCGTAGTGGGATGTGAAAGAGGACATCAACAAGAGGAGAAAACAGTGAGATTCACTCCAATTGGTTAAGGAGTTCTCAAGATACAGACGGTCAAAATTGAAAATTGACAAAAAAGTGGTACCTAATAACAAAAAATTCGAAATTGGACGTTTGCAATCCCCTAAAAATGTAACAAACTCATTTCGAACGAAATTATCCTCTTTTCTTTATATGCTCAAAAAACACGATTCTAAAAGTGCCTAAAAATCGACCACTGAAGGGGTCTATCTCCGGAGATATTGCACCTACAGTATCTCCGGAGATATTGCACCTACAGAACTTCTGAAAGAGGACATCAAGAAGAGGAGAAAACAGTTGGATTCACTCCAATCGGTCGAGGCGTTCTCAAGATACAGGCGGTCAAAGTTGAAAATTGACAAAAAAGTGGTAATAACACCTTTGAACATTTTCAAAGAAACTTTGGCAAAAATTTTTTGCTGTTTTTGATCGGAATGGCATGCTTGCTCCTAAGAATAAAGCAAACTCATTTCGAATGAAATTAACTTTCAAAAAGGGTTTTTTTTAATGGTCAAAAAACGCGATTCTAAATGTGTCTAAAAATCGACCAACGAAATGGTCTATCTCCGAAAATATTGCACCTAGTTCCGATGGTGGGAGGTGAAAGAGGACATCAAGAAGAGTGAAAAACAAATGGATTCACTCCGATCGGTCGAGCCGTTCTCAAGTTACCGGCGGTCAAAGTTGAGAATTGAAGCAAAAGGAAGGCCTTTTAAGGGAGGTCCCCCCTTTGGAAATTTTCAAAAAATTTTGGGATTTTTTTTTAAATTTTTTGCAGTGAGAAAATGAAAGAAGACATTAAGAATGTAATCTTCTAAGAACGTAACAAGCTCAACTTAAATGAAATTAACCTCTAAATTTTTTTTTAATAGTCAAAAAACGAATTCTGAAAGAGCCTAAAAATTGACCACCGAAGAGGTGTATCTCGGAAACTATTGCCAGACAGATAGTCCATTAAATAATTGGTATGGTCATTAGAGGAGGCGTAAAGGACTGATTATTTTTTTTTAACAGAGACGGCGTCGCCGCCCCTGGCCAAAAGTAAACAAACCCCATAAACAAGTCCGATATTGGCCGAGCCCATAACTCTTCCATAACTGGCCTGGTACGCAGGCGAATTTTTAATTTTCCGTTCCCAGAATCATACAGTGCGTCCTGTGTAGTCCTGCTGCAATAAACAAGGATTTAATCTGGCCGTCCCCGTAAAGCACGGCACTGTCAAAGGCCGCGATTGGTCCGGCCGCTCGTAAACTACGCAAATGAACTATAAATTTGCAGATTGCCGTCTTCTCCGCATATACGCGCGAGCCTACTACTAATGATTCCAAGGGTTAAACGCCCACACCCGACAATTGTTGCTACATAATACAAAACGAGCCTTAAAACCCTAAATAAGCGCGAGCAGGACTCTGTTTTTTCCCTTTTAAATTATAACTGTAGCACTTGACACAATGGCCGTCTGGCGAGTGAGCTCGCACTAAATTAATAATAAACCCACAGAACGGTCAGATACCATCTTAATGTTAACGTCCCCAACACAATACCGAGCAGAACGAAAAAGGTACCAGTGGTATTCGAGAGCGATCATGACGCTACAGGGTGGACCCGAAGAGGTTACGGTCGTACCGCCGATAGTGGATCGAGGAGGAAAACTTAATTTATTATTCTTTGCATGGACGTCAATGCAACATTGTTTTCTGAGGCCAGACGCTCAGATCCCCTTTCTTCCTCCATTTAAACTGTTTTGTAACAAAACACCCTGTAAATTTATTAATGCACTTAAATTGAGTGATTTAAAAGAATTGCTAAGAAAACATATTAACGAAAAGAGTAATACAACAGAACGCCTAATAATAATTGGAACTAACTTCACAGCCAGGGAGTCTGTCTCTCTCTTACACACTAGCCACCTGAAAAAGTTACTGGTGGTCAAAGGTAAAAATTGAGAGAAAAGAGGGCATACCCCCCCCCCCCCCCCCTTGGTGAATGTCGACAAAATTTTGGAAATATGTTTTGCTGTTTTTGAGCGGAATGAGGCGAATTCAATCCTCTATGAACGTAACAAACATAATACATACGAGTGAAATTAATAAGTGGACTTTTTCTAAATGCCTCAAAAGTACGTTCTAAAAATATATAAAAATCGACCTTCGAAGGGCTGTATCTCCCAAACTATCTACGGGACTTTCTTTCGAGAGAGGTGAAAGCAGACAGGAACATTTTGTTTGCTGTTTTTGATCGGAATGAGGCTATTTTAATCCCCTAGTAACAAACATAATAATAGTAAAATTAGTACCATAAGCGGACTTTTTTCTAAATGTATTCAAAGCACGTTCTAAAAGTGTCTAAAAATTGACCTCCGAAAGGGTCCGTCTCCTAAATTATTGAACCTAGGGCACTTTCTTTGATGGGAAGTGAAAGAGAATATCAAAAAAAAAACGAAGATTGGATTCACTCTCATCTTTCGTTCTAAAGTTACAGGCGGTCAAAATTGGAAATTGAGAAAAAAAAGGGATACGATACCAATGCGCAATATACAGGGTGGTCTTTTTAACTTGAGAATACCTCGTTAACTAGTAAGGTAAAATATTTCGCTTCAACGGTAATGTCTATTTTAGAAAAATACAGAAGGAAAAATATTTTAATATACGCCCTAGGGTGGCCCGGAGAAGTGTGATGTTATATAATGTAATATTTTTTAATAGAAGTATATTTTAGTAGATTTTGATAGATCTTATAGCTCGTATTGGACCCTGAAAGTTTCGCATCGTTGCCTGCAGTAGTTTACGAAAAATTAATTAAGAAAATGAAATTGTTTTGTATGGGTATCATGTATTATGTATTCACAAAATTTGACATCTCATTAGCTTTGGAAATTTGACTTTGAACTTGTTTGCCAATATTCCTGACATGAAAGAATGGGAGATGAGTAGGAAAAAAACGAACATTTTATGGCTACTAAGATGCCAAAAAATCTTGAATGGGAAATACAAGGTATCCCAACAACTGCTGGCAATGACCTAAAATTTTCAGGGCTAAGTAAGAGCTATCTATTAAAACTTAGTAAAAAATATAGGGTCTTATTTAAAAATATTAGATTATATGACGTCATACTTTTGTAGTTCACCCTGCATATGTAAAAATATGTGCCTAAAATAAGCTCTTCTGTAACGATTTTTTTACTCTACTGGGTCTCCAGATATCCCGCTGTCTCAAGTTAAAAAGGCCACCCTATATATATATTTATATATATTATACCGACTTGTATAATTTTTTTCTAAATAATAAGTGACTATTACCGAGAAAAATTGTTCAATTCCTTAAGTGTCTAAACTGTAAATGGCGTTATTGTGCTCACATTTTTTTTGTTTATTTTAAAAGGCAAAACGGCGGCTATAACATTTTGAATACCTTGAAAATAGTGATGGACAAAAAACACAAAAAAATATATTTCTTATATGAGTTTGTGCAGCTTTTTTGTTAATTACTAATTTCCATTTTTAATTAATTTTCCAAGTGTCTGAAAGGCATTTTCCAGAAATGTGCGTCCACGAATTTAGTTCACAATCTTCTTAAGAAAGCTTAAAACTTCGTGACAAATTCAAATTCAAGGCCAATTCGAAGGATGTTGCGGGTTTAAATTATAATACCTGGGAGTCCTTTCATGGGAAATTTATGAAGACCAAAATACAATTTGTTTTAACCTCCAAATAAAAATTAACAAATAATAATTTAAAAGTCAAAAAAAACCTTAAAATTTATTGATTTTATTGGCATGTTAATTTGACAGTCAGTTTTACAAATATTGCTGCAACCAAGAATACGCAAAAATGCCATCTGTTAGCAATTGGGGAACAAATTTTTTTTATGAGGAGCAAACTCAAAGGGGACTGTTTGAGTTTTCTGCTGCCAAGAACAAACTCACTGTAGTGTGCCGCACATTTTCTGGATGTAGTTCTGGAACCCCTTTCTCCATTTATTTAATTTGTGGTGTGAACCCAAGGAGGAGTATTGCTGGATCTTTTATATTGGAGAAAGAATTCTGAGGCAGAGAAGACAAAAAAACGATTGGAAGACTTGTTTCTTGCAAGATCTCCTACCTTCCAAGCCACCCCACATCCAGGGTAAGATTCTCACTCACAAACATTATTAGCAAGTTTATGAATTATCTCCCTCTCTGTGTTTTTTATAATTGCCCTCGGGGTTTTGGCATTTTTGGTTTTTAAAGCCTCTTTGAAAACTTTGTCAGAATATAGTTTGAACAACAGTGGAGACACGACACATCCCTGTCGAACGCCTCGTTGGATTTGATGTTCATCTGTAAGTCTTCCATTGACTCGAACGACTGTCTTCTGTCGCCAGTACAGGCTCTTAATTATATCTACGTAAATCTTTTCCATCAACACCAGTATCTCTCAATACATTTATGAGCTTTTCGTGTTGCACTCTGTCGAAGGCCTTTTCATAATCAATAAAACACACGAAAACATCCTTACGTTGGTCTCGACATTTTTGGAGAAGAACATTCAGAGCAAACATTGCTTCTCTGGTTCCAAAAGCATTTCTAAAGTCGAACTGCGTCTCGTCTAAATCACTTTCGCATTTGTTTCTTATTCGAGCGTGTATAACGCAAATAATTTGAAGTTTTATAAAAATTACGTAGGTCCTGAAAAAGAAGCCAAAAACAGCTGACGATCGACATGCCCATTTACTCGACGGAAATGAACTGGTCATGCGCGAGATTTGAAAATTATTTAAAAGTTCTACGTTGCCAACTTGTGGACGCATCTGACGTCACGTGATTAGATAAATTAGTAAAAATCTTACTAAAATCACCAATAATTACCATTTTAACATTTTTAAGTTTATGCAGAATACATATTAGTTATATTATAACAGAACATATAATATAAAATCGATAAAATTCACATTAAATTGAATTTTTTAACACTCACAAACGGTCATAGAAACTACATCTGTCAACCTTGCATTTAACCCTACTTTTTGGGGACGCTTTCAAGTTTTCATCTTGATCCTGTTTGCTCTTCGTTAAATTTAAACTTTCAGTTTAGTGTTTGTTTAGTTTAATTTACTCAAATCATTAATCGGTCTGCATAAATACTGTTTGGTTTAATCTAATTCAACTTTGCTTGGCTGCGTATTCCGGTGCGGCGTCTTTTGTGCTGTGTTTACTGCTGCGGATTCGGGATTGTTACTATTTCTGACTGAGATTTGTTTAGGATACCTAGGTATGTAGGTTTGTTTTGCAATTAACCAGATGTTCAGGGGTTTTGCCTGTATCCAGGCCCTCCTCTAATGAGCTCCTATAGGAGTTCCATATTATTTTACCCATACCAAGACCTATTCCTACCAGGCCACAACTACCAGAAGTTTCTTTCAGTATATAAGTACTTATACTTTATTTGCTTTAACTAATCTTTGAGTGTTTAATTCCACATGGATTTACTTATCCTATTAAATATTCCATGTCTTTGAAAGCAAAGTAAAGTTGTAGTACCTATAACTAAGTAGGTCCATGAAAGACACTTAAATTCTCAGTGGGATCTTTACAACAACCCTAAAGCTTTTTATTTCTCTTTGTGGAAACTGAAAGTGGAATAGTTCTCTAAAACAGAATCTGTTGTTCCTTCAATTGTAGCCTTCAATGTAGCCCTTACTTAGTTATTATGTAGATACCTATCTTCTTTTTAAATTTTAATTGCTTTATATAGACCTTTAAACACATGAAATATTGCTCCCTGCAATAAAACAAAACTCGTTGTCGTCAATCGTGCCGGAATCAAGAAATAACTTTTGTAGCTATATAAATTGAAGTAAAGTGAATAATTTTTTTTACGCTTTCTTTGTCCCAAAGACTAAACATCTAAAACATTTCGCAACTAGCCTTCGAATCAGTGCAATGGAAAATTTTGCTATTTATTTATTTTTGTCGACTTTCGTTCCCGCCATTAAACATGTCACATTTGGCATAACCTAAAAATTAGTAGACGTCAGATTCAAAACGTCACTCATCTTTCAAATAGCACGTGGTGCGCAGTAAACATGCACAGTAAAATCTCGTCGACCAACTGCGAGATTTTCATAGCCAACTGAGGAGCTTCATTTTCGATTTACTGTGAGGGATTGACGTTCGCCGTATATTTAAATAATAGGTATATGGTATATATATATAATATAGGTATATATCTCGTTGATAATTTGGAGTTCTACTGAGATGTCATCAGGTGCCGTTGCTTTTTTTGTTTTTGCAGATTTTATAATAAATAGGACTTTGTTTAAGACTTTAAGATTTCAGATCCTTCGTTGTCGTCTATAACAGTCATCGTGGTCGGTCTATTGTCTTTGAACAGGTCATCTATGTATTGGCTCCATGCATTAAGAACTTCTTCCTCGTCTATAATGGTTTTGCCTGCGTTGTTCACAAAGGTACTAGGAGCTCTTTTGTTAAACAGACCAGCTACTGCTCTGACCTTTTTGTACATGTTCAAGGTATCATGTCGTCTCTCCAGTTCTTCCATTTCCCTGCATCTATCTGCCATCCACTGTTCTTTTGCATTCTTGATTTTGTTCTTTATTTCCTTTTGTTTGTTCTTATATTCCTATGTGCTGTTTTTGCATTTTCCTTCCCATCTTTCTTCCATGAATTCCAGGATCTCTTCAGTCAACCATCGTTGTTTTTTTTGGTTTGGTTTACTGACTTCTCTTCTATTAGTTTAATGATGTGTTCTCCAGACATTTTCCACGTTTCGTTTACCGTATTGCGATTTGTTACCGTCATTGTGTCGAGGCTGTCATTCAGTTCGTTTCGCTTCGTTCGTTTCGTTCGTCCAGTTTATTGGTGTTCACTTCGTTTATGGACAATTTTAGTTTTTTGTTGTTTTTGTTTACTTTTTTAAGGTTAATGATTGCCAATTCGTCAATTATAAAGATTTTCAGCTTGTGTTTTGAAATGTGCTGTGACTGCTGTGCGCCTACACTGCCGTGCTAAGACAATAGGTTATAACTGACTTTTAATTTAAAGGTTTTAAATAAAACATCTAGTCGGAAGGGTTTTTTTACTTATTTAGTGGACATTTTTGCACCAGTTAATAATAAATTCATTTTATAATCGAGATTTTACTTCAGTCGTGAAAGAAAATACTTTGGTATAGTTCGTATTTGATGTTTAGTTCTTCTTCTTCTTGTGGTTCCTATCCGTTACGGATGTTGGCAATCAGCATGGCGAGCCTAACCTTGTTTACGGCAATGCGGAAGAGTTCGGTTGATGTTTTTCCGGTCCACTTCCTGAGGTTATGCAGCCAAGATATTCTTCTCCTTCCTGGACCTCTTCTTCCATCGATTTTTCCCTGGATGATTGTCTGGAGTAAGGAGTACCTGGAGTCGTTTCTCATGATGTGGCCCAGATATTGCAGTTTTCGGATCTTGATGGTGTTCATAATTTCTTTTTGTTTATTCATCCTTCTTAGTACCTCTTCATTAGTGATATGTTCGGTCCATGATATCCTCATCATTCTTCGATAGAGTCGTATTTCGAAGGCTTCTATTTTCTTGGATGTGTTTTCATTGAGTGTCCAAGATTCCGTCCCGTATAAGAGGATAGAAAAGATGTAACATCTGAGAAGTCTCATTTTTGTTTCCAGTGTAAGATCATGGCTTCTGAAGAGTTTGCTCATTTTGTTGTAGGCGGCTGTGGCTTTGGCGATTCGTGATTTGATTTCTTGAGTTGCGTCCCAGTTCTCGTTTATACGTGTTCCCAGGTACGTGATGTGTGGTACTCTCTCTATTGGTTGGTTGTTGATGGATAACTGGATGTTGTCGATCTTGTTTTTGCTAATGACCATAATTTTGGTCTTTTGTATGTTTATGTCCAAACCATATTCCTTACTAACTCTTGCTATTTTGTTGATAAGTTGTTGTAGTGCTTGTGGGCTATCTGCGAACACGATGGTGTCGTCCGCGTATCTTATATTACTCAATTTCTTCCCATTTATTGAGATGCCCTCCTCTTCTTCGTCGTCGAGCGCTTCTTTAAAAATCTGCTCGGAGTAGATGTTAAATAGCAGGGGTGAGAGTACACAGCCCTGCCTCACTCCTCGCATTATTTTGACGGCCTCAGTTGTTTCTCCGTCGACTCTTATTGTTGCCGACTGGCCCCAGTACAAGCTACTTATGATATTCAGGTCATTGGTATCGATCCCTGTCTTCCTTAATATTTCCATCATTTTGCCATGTTGAACCCGGTCAAATGCTTTGGCGTAGTCAATTAAACAACAGTAAACGTCAAGGTTAACGTCTCTGCATCTCTGGACAAGGACTTGGACAGCAAAGAGTGCTTCTCTGGTTCCCATCGCATTGACGAACCCGAACTGGTTTCGAGAGATTAGGTTCTCGCATCGATTGTATATTCTTTTATGGATAACTTTGAGAAAGGTTTTCAGCAGGTGGCTCATCAGACTTATCGTTCGATATTCTTCACATCGTTTTGCGCCTTGTTTCTTTGGCAGTGCAATGAACTCTGAGACTAGCCACTCTTGTGGTATTTTACCTGATTTGTAGATGTTGTTGAAAAGTTTGGTGATCTTCTTTAATCCATTTTCGTCTAGAAGTTTCAGGAACTCTGTCTGGATGTTGTCAGGTCCTGCTGCTTTTCCTTCTTTGCTCTGCTCTATAGCTGCCCTCACTTCTGATTCCATTATTTCTGGCCCACTCTGTGCATTACTCCGGGGATCTGGGGGGCTCTCTCTATTATCCTCAAAAAAAACGTCGCAAATATTAGGATGTTGAACATCTAAAATTTTTCAAGTAACAATACTAAGAGAATTTATCGTAAGTCACAAAATACGACGGTTACTCTTTGCATCGCTTAGATACGACATTTTTTTTTAATCAATATGACGAAATGCATTAAGTATGATTTGCGTCAATTGTGCTTAGTATTAAAGAAACAGGACAACCTGTCTTAGTATCAGTATAAAATTTGGCAGACACGACAATTATGTTATTTAATTTAACCTATTTCCCTTATAGTTACGACTTTCAGACTTAGTACACTAGTAAATTACGTTCCGGAAATGCAGAAATGCCGAAAATGCCAATTTTCGATTGCAGTACAGTACATATAAACACATCTGTCGGTTTATCGGACGTTGAGAACGGGCAACATCGCATCGACGTTTATCATATGCTAGACAAAGTTTTATAAATAAATGACTCTATATTTAATTATTCCCCTGTGGTACCAATCTAGCCACCCTTTTTGTAACAATAACTAACGTTGTAAGAACCACTTGTGTACTACATCTGTGATTTATTTCAGATTTTTTGCTGCATGTGGAAACTACATTGTGAAAATGTAAACAATATGCACTGAAATGCTTATTGTTTACATTTCACAAAGAAAGCAAAAATTTTTCTCGCTCGTCCGGTATAAATGCTGCACTAAAGTTGATATATGCGATTTATCGTCTTTGAACTAATTTTACCTTAGAATCTACAAACCTGGTCCGATTGTGCTGTAGTTTCCGCAAAAACGTCAAAAATTTACGTCTAGTTTTTTTGCATCTTTTTTAGGGATCTTTTTCCACCCTGTATACTAAAAGTGACAGCTTTAGAATAGGTTTGTGTCTCAAGAATCCGTTTTTTACTACTTACTTACGGGTATTATGCCCAAATACCATTTTTTTAGGTGTTTTGTTGGTGGAAATTTATATCAAATGACATTTTTGGGTCTAAGGCAAAACGATTTTCAGAAATGTGCATAGGGCAAGCAGCTAGACGTATAGGCGTAATGGCTACAAAGTAGACCCATCTACAGTGGCGAACAAGAACTAAAATTTTTTCAAATATCGAAGTGATAATCGAATGTTCACAATTAAGTGATGTGGAACAAAAGGTATGGATGAATTTAGAATTCCCCTTCCTGTTTATTGCAGCTATTAATGATACCTCGGGACTTTCTGTCCTTCTTTATATTTTCATTAGTTTCAAAAAAATAAGGTTTTTCTACAAGTGTAACATTTCAAGACCATAAGAAAAACAAATCTCCTATTCCCTGAGCATTAGAAAAATTTCGAATTTTGAATATGTTCAGAAAGTACGACTAATCTGAAAAACGATTGGTGTGAATCCAACGGTTTCTTGTTTTTTTTTTATGTCCTTTTCACTTCTTACCAAAGAAAGTCCTGTAGGTTCAATAGTTTGAGAGATGTCCCCCTTCGGAGGTTGAATTTTAGGCACTCTTAGAACGTGCTCTGGCATTTAGAAAAAAAATTATTTATGGGACTAATTTCAGTCTCACTACGTCATTCCGATCAAAGACAGTAAAAAAACACCAAATTTTAATTTTGAAGCTTTTTAAGTAAAATTTCACTCTTTTTAGACCAAAAACAAACTTTGTCGGATACATGAAGTTTAAATCAGCCTCATTTAGTTCCAAAAATTGATTTTTCTGCAAACAATTTTAGCTTTAATTTTAACATACATTTTAACAAATTTGCTTTTCGGGTGCTTTATGTTGTAAGTTTAAAACGATTTATAGTCTACTCCTCACTTAATATAATAAAATTAACTTAATAAAATAAAGAGTATTTGCACAAAATCCAAATTTGCATTTTTTAACGATTTGAGTAATCTCAACCGAGTTTGGTCAAAATCTGAATTGACGCATTAACTAAAAATTTTCTCATTTTTACCCATGTTGAGTAATTTTTTATTGAGTTTTGATACTAATTATAACCTGACATTATTGAAAAACACGAAATATTTATTTTGAAGTGTTTTTGGTAACATTTCACTTATTTTGATAAAAAAAATGAATTTCTCCAGAAACACAAACTTTGCATGTTTAGGCCATGTAGGTCGTCTTTAATCCGATTTTTGCTTTAATTCCAACAAAAAAATCAAAAAATTTGCATTTTTATACAGTTGTGTAAGTTTTAAATGATTTATAGTCCACTCCTCCCTCGAGTATTTACACAAAATCGAAAATTGCATTTTTAAACGACTTATCTGAAAATTTTATTTTTTACACATGATGAGTAATTTTTTTATCGAGTTTCGATAATAATCGTAATCTCATATTCTCGAAAAACACAATTTTTTTTAATAGTCACAGCGTTATAGCATTTTTAGTCACATTTCGCTTATTTTGATAAAAAAAAATAATTTCTCCAAAAACAAAAAAGTTTGCGTGTTTAGACAATGCCAGTCGTGTTTAACCCGATTTTAGCTTTAATTGTAGTTGTTGCAGTGCTGCAAGTTCGTGCTGCAGCAATAAGGTAGTAAAAAATATAGAGCCACAAACACATCAGATCATCATTCATCCAAAATTAACATTTATCAAAAACATTTTTTTTATTATTGTTTCCATATTTCTAATAAGCTTTTAATTTTGGTTGCTTTATTATTTTTAATATAATTTTTCTCTGATTAAAATTTTATCAGTCGCTTTTATGATTACAACTATACCTCTAAAAGATTGGACATTGTTTTGACTGTCAGCCTAGATGAATTGTTTTCAAGGATTTGGATTTATTAAAAGATTCTCAAACGCAGTTGAAATTTCTTAAAAACAATTTTGTTAAGCTTTAGATTGTACTAAGCTTGTCCTATTTGTTCAACTTAGTATCTTTTAGTGTTTCCAAGGCACTCATGATATTCATCTTTACGTGTGACATCTTGTTATACGTACTTCTTCAGATTAGCCATACTATCTGAACATATTCAAATTAAGAATTGCAACTATCGGTTAATTTGCTCTGTTTCTATTAACACAAACAATTTTCGAAGTTCAGTTTCATTCAGTCAAAATCCAGAATGTAAAGATTAAAAAAAAGAGGATTAGTGTCACTTTTGTGGCTCACCCTGTACCACTAAACAATTAGGCATAGCTCTGGTTACATATCACTACGTCCAATTCCAAATTTTTCTGATGCTCATGGAATAGGAGATTTATTTTTCTTATGGTCTTGAAATGCTACATTTTTAGGAAAACCTTTTTTTTTAAACTAAAGAAGATATAAAGAACAGAAAAAGGTCCCGAGGCATTATTAATAGCTGCAATAATCAGGCAGCGGAATTCCAAAATTATCCATAAATTTTGTTCCACATCACTTAATTGTGGACATTCGATTATCAATTCGATATTTGAAAAAATTTTACTTTCTGTTCGCCACTGTAGATGGGTCTAACTTTACAGCCATTACGCCTATACGTCTAGGTTGCCCTACGTATAGTCCCTATGCATAGTGTTAAATGATACCTCTTTTATAGAAAAAACTAAATATCTATGGAACCAGGCAAAATATCCAAAAAACACCAAATATGACCCGAGATATGACGCGTCTCCACATACTCCCGTAGCAAAAATGTAAATGTTCTGAGTTTTTTTTCCGCAAAATTATCTGCTCACAAAGTTTTTACAAAAATGCATCAAGTTTTGTTGAACCCTGTATTAGGAAACCTGCAAAAGATATAACCCAGTACATAGCCACTTAAAGCAGTCTATACATGGATCTTACTAAAATGGCATCTCCAACGAAAATCGGTTGAGTGGCTTCAGAGATAGACAGTTTTAAACTTCATTCACAATTTGGGGTGTACCGTTTCAATTGATTCTTAGTTTATATGTCAACTAGGTGTTTCGTCCGAGCTCTTTTAAGTGTAAATTAGTATTGTTACACCCGACCGTCGGTCCACAGAGATTCTGGCCGAAGCGGCAACGCCGAGCGCCGGCCGCGACCCCGAGATCCCATCTAGACTAAACGAGAACCGGGAACACTCGCCCCCGTTCTCGAAGGTACGAGAGTGTGTTCAGGCCAGCTATATAAACCATTGAGCCGAGCGAGATGGGATCGAATAGATAGTGCAGTGTAGTAAATAAGCCAAATAAGTGGACAAGTGAACAGTGCGAATTGTTAGTAGAGAGTAGTTGTATTTTAATCGTGCTGTTATAGTTAAAAAGTAAATAAAATTGTGTAGTTAATTGACGATAAATTATTAGAACCCGTATCACGTAACAGCATTCTCAGTTATTTTACTGGGTATAGAACAAAATTCGGTTGCATAGTAAACCGAATTGTGTTTTTAATTTTAGTGAAAAGCTTAGGTAAAAAATCTTAAGTAAATAAATTATGCAAGATAAACGAAAAATAATTTCCGAAAAACATTTTTTTTAGCGCATCCACCAATATTTGATTAAGAAAAGGAAACAGAATATTTTTTTTTCCAAGTTAAAGCAATATAAATGATTCATTGCTTCATGTTCACGTAATTTTGTTCAAACCTGATAAGTGCAAAGTTATTTCTATATAATGCTATATAATATGATTTTGATTATTGTCAATTTGCTTTTAATTAAGGCTGTTTTGAAATTGTTGTTGCCAATATGGTTTTGATTATTGTCATTTTGTTTGTGATTTGAACTTGAAAAGGTATCGATTTTCTCGAGAAAGAGGATTTTTGGTGTAACATCGGGAATGGGTCCCCCATAAGCACTAAAAATCTGGAGGAGTCGTCCCAAAGTCTCTGCGCTTGACAATCAATGAAATTATGCTTGTTATTACCGCCATAAGAGAGTCTCAGAGACGATATTAATAAAGAACGAATACGGCCTTTATGAGGTCGCAGAACAATGCGCTTTATGGGACTTAAGTATGAAGAACGGCGTTTTTGGGAGGGAGTAGGAGAAAAATCGGCGGATTATCACATTAATCGAATAAACGATCCCTGCATCGAATTAATTAAAATGTCGTTTAAAAAAATTTACTGTTAGTGCCTCTAATAGATGTCATTACACCCGGCCGGAGAGAGTCAATCAGTAATTATATTCATTGTACCGTACAGGAAATTATTTTTTAAATGAGCTCGCCCACATCACATACAATCAAAGCTAAAAGTCTGACAATGGACTATTAGACGGATTGAACACTCGATTTTTCAGTTCCGATTCAATAATGTTTTGACTTTGATGCCCTCGTTCCCATAAAAGTTACGGCCGCCCATATGGTTCCTTCCACTAAGAGAAATTTAGCAGGCTTTAGTCTGGTGTTTTAGCGTTTTTTTAATAATGCCTAATGTCATTCTACATTAAATTTTAGGAGACCCGTACTTTGTTATTTTGCTCAAATGTTAGCAGAAACTTCTAAAAAAAAAAATAATAAAAAATGCTAATTTAAATTTCAATGCAAGCGACCATGTGACGACACTTGTGGTAATGTACCACGTAACACCACAAGGTGGCGCCGCCCTTTCAAGAAGATTAGAGTGCCTGTAATGAGAGTATATGGCATTTTCGGGTTATGGCCCTACTACGCCCTGGGAATATACCCGTCCTTTGTTTCCTCAATATGAATTTAAGCACAAGAATACTCTAAGAACAATTTGGAATCCCGTCGGCTATCAGTACTCAGTACGTCAACTCAATGATGGATAAACGTCATCTAAAAGTGGCGGGATATTCAAAAATTACCTGTACTTAAAAGGGTTGTTGTGGGAATTTGTGAATTTTTCAACAATTCTCAATTGCTCATAATGTATCTTGAACTAAAGCGTTTACTTATTAGTAGGAAGGAAGAATTATAGTACATCGTTTGTCTGAAAAAAATTAATTTGAATGCTTTCGCCCATAAGAACAATGTTAATCTTGGAAAAAACATGGCGGACAAGTCCTTATGGCCACACTCTCATTACAGGCACTCTAACGAAGATGACGCTCCACAAATTTGCCAACGGAAGAATATCGTGCTTTCTACTCCTTTACTGAATTGAGTGAACAAGAATGGACATATTTTATACATATAAAGTGATTATGTCCACTGCCGACGTAGAGACAAAGAAAGGAGGTTGTGTTGTTATGATGATGATTTATTTTTGTTTGTGTTGTCAGTTGTGTCAGATCAGAAGCCGACTTTTGATAATTTCACAGTTTGAATCCAAAAAGCATGGAAAGTAAGTCTCATTAAGAAGAAGTTGACTGGTCTGTCTGCATTTTTATAGAGCTAGATTGGCAGTGAAGCTGTTACAGAAACCAACACATGTAGGAACGGGAATGCCAGCGTTTTTCAGACTGACATGGCAACAGAAAAGGGGCAACAGGCGTATAAGTCTGTCCATCAAGACTAGATTCCATCAAGTCAGAGCTTTTTCAAAGCAACACGCTGTTCTTTACAATCTTTCAAAGTCGAAGGTTTTACTGATGATATGATTAGTAACCTCTGGAACCGATTTATAAGTACTCAAGAGACATGAAGGTTGGCGATCAGGTTTCCTGGCAAAAGGCTACATTGAGGACACCCTTGCCCACAAAATAGAGATATCTCTCAATAATATACCGTGCGATCAAAAATTAAATGGCCAGAGTTGGCTATGAAACCGAAAACGTACAATCATCAAAACGTACAATCATCAAAAATGACAAACAGTCTAATCAAAATTGTGACTGAATAAAAAGATGGCATAAGCTAAGAGATAAGTTTTTGGTTCCATAGCCAACTCTGGCTATTTAATTTTTGATCTCACGGTATTATAGCTCTAGGAAAGTAAGTTATTGAGTGCGACATCTGAATCAGCCGTAGTTACTTCGGAGGCAAATGAAAACCAGGAAAAAACTATTGTAACTTCATCAGTGAGTGGCGGAATGCAATTGAGTAGTTTTAACAATAATTGTAATGTGTTTATTATCTTTAAACAATAAATGCGTGATAACGTTATTTCTCAGTTTATTTGCCCAGTGTGTATTTTGTTAGCAAATGATATGAGCGAGACAATGAGTGAAATACGTTTTTTTATTTGGATACTTGAGGGAACAAAGTGTGAAATAGAAGACAAAGTATGACTGAAATGGTGTTTTATGCTCTTGAGTCTTTATATGTCAATATTGGTGCCGGTTCTCTTCCTGTATCAGACGGGGTGAAATTTTTGGGGGTGACGGTTGATCAAACTCTAGCATATGATAAGCAAATACAAATTTTGGAAAACAGACTAAACAGTTTTTGTGCTTTATTTCGCAGACTCAGAAATTGCTTTTCACGTACCACACTAATACAAATATATTATGCCGGAGCTCAATCGATAATATCTTATAGTATTCTATTCTGGGGCTCATGTAGAAATGCTCACAAAATATTTGTAGCCCAGAAGCGGATTGTTAGATGTATCCAGGGGCTACACCCTAGAGTATCATGTAGGCCCTACTTCAAGCAAATGAAATTACTCACTGTCCCATCGTCATATTTCCTATCGCTGGTAATGTTTGTAAAGAGACACTATAATCTGTTTACACGCAACGCGGATGTATATGCTCAAGGTATGACCATGGCAACCAGGAATGCAGACATTCTCAGAGTGCCACTGCACAACTTTTTTCAAGAAAGGTCCATATTATCAGGCGCTCATGGCCTTTAATCTATTACCCAGTACCATCAAAGACAAGACCAGTCTTTTATCATTTAAGAGAGCCACCACTGATTTCCTGCTAGACAAGTGCTACTATAGCTTTAGCTTTACATGAGCCTTGTAGCTGAATTTATGGATTTGGAAACCAAAACTACAGTGTTGTATGATTCTGGGAGTGGCTGCATTCCAGAAACAATTTATAGAGTGTATCTTTTTTCTCTTGTTTGCTTTTGACGTTGCTTTGTTGACTGTGTCGATTTTGGTGGCAATAAAGATATTATTATTGTTGTAATTAGCGTCCTTAAGTTGTAAGTAGTTGGTGAAGTTAGCGGGATTAGGACAAATAATGCACCTCTGCTTTATTCGAAAATGGCCGGCGTTTCGACTATTTATTTAGTCTTCATCAGGGCTATTCTCACGAAACGTCGGCCATTTTCGAATAAAGAAGAGGTGCATTATTTGTCCTAATCCCGCTAACTTCACCAGATATTATTATTATTAATAGAGTCATAACCAGAAGTGACGTCAGAATCTTTTGGCGCCTGTTTAAATAAGTGGATAGAAATATTGAATTTATTTTATTATTTTTTTCTGTAACTCTGTCCTTTATGTAATTGTTTCTTCGTTCCAAGGGTTTTCTTAATACACAAATTGAATAGTTGAGTAAAAATCAATAAATTTTACTCTGCTACAACACCGGATTTAAGTAATTTGATGTGGTTTACATATTCCTGTCAGATTAGGGGGTTGAAACGGATAAAAAAAAATGTTAGGTTTTTAAGAAGGCAAAATACTCTGGTAGTACTTAAATGAGTTTATTGTTATAACAAACTACATCTTGTTTCACACTTTATTTTTATATACGTATATGAAAGTCATTGTTACAGGAGGTCAAGAAGATCCTATATTCGATAGTGACATATATGACGGCAAAGACAATTTACAGGTTTGACTCTAACCTACACTTACAGAACACACTAAGTATACACCGAGTGTACTTACTGACTACTCTAACACCCTCCCACAAACCTGTAAATCTGTTTATCAAATTAAAAACTACAAAAATCTAAATTTTTTAATTTAACAGTTTTACAAATAAGTAAAATTTGTGATGACCCAATGACTTAGTAAACATATCAGCAAGTTGTTGTTCTGAGCAAATATATTTCACCCTTAAGATACCATTACTAATTAGATCTAAAACAATATGCAACTTTACATCTATGTGCTTACATCTTTTATTATTCTCAAAGTTCTCCAAAAGTTTTATTGCACATTTATTATCGTCAAACAACGTTATAGGCGACAAAAACATACCCTCAGATCAGATCGTAAATTCTTTATATACAACAACTCACATGAGGCAGCACAAACTGCAACAAACTATGATTCAGTACTAGATAAAGCTATAGAAGTTTGCTTTTTGGAACTGCAATAAACTAAGTCATCAAACAGCTTGAAGCAATATCCACTGACCTTCAATCATTGATATTGTTGGCCCAATCTGCATCAGTAAAACCAACCATATTCTCCTCAGAAAAATGAAAATACAATTTGTAATCAAGTGTATGTTTTAAATACTTCAGAACTCTTAAAAGATGTTTAGAATTTTCATCACTGGCACAATCTTGAAACTGTTCAAAATAGTATAACAAATATCAGGACTTGTTCTCATCATTATATCCATTAAGCTACCCAAAAGTTCCTTATAAAGTAAGCTTGTGGTTCGCTCATAACAAAATTTAAAATTAACATTTTTCTCAATTTTGAATAGTCAAGATTTGGTCAATTCTCATTCAAAGAAAGTTGTAGAACTGATTTGACAGTTGTTTAATCTTAAAAGTTTCACTTAACTTTAGCTTTACATTACTTACTTAAAAATTCCTTATCATTACAATCAATAAGGATATCACCCACATAGAGAAGCAAGTAACAACGTACATCTTGATCCAAGAAACTGTAAAGACAGTAATCTGACTTTGACTGATTAAACTTTAACGTTGTCATAACACAGTGAAAAGTTTCATTCCATGCTTTTGGAGCTTGTTTAAGACCATATATTGCTCTTTTTAATAAACAAACTTTATCTTTATCTTTCTTTGACACTTTAAGACCATCTGGTATCTTCATAAAAACATCTTACTGTAGTTTACTGTGTAAAAAAGCATTTTTAACATCTAGATGTTCCAAAAGTAAGTCATAATTGTTGGATATAGGCAACAAAATTCTCAATGTTAAGAGTTTTGCTACAGGAGCATGTGTTTGACTAAGTCGGTTAAAATTTTGTTTAAAACCCCTTGCAACCAATCTCGCCTTATATACGCAATTTTCCTCATTATCCCTTTTAATACGAAAGACCCATCTATTACTTATAATTTCGCTATTTTTTGGTTTTTCAACTAGCACAAATGTTGCATTTTTGTTTAAAGCAATCAATTCATCTTCAACTGCCTTCTGCCAAAGATTCCACTGCTTACTAGCTTTGGGTTCTTAATAAGATTGTGGAGCACTTAACAGTTCACTTGACAACGTCAAGCAATTTATATCCAAATCAAAATCATCAAATCTAAATGGTAACTTTGGTTCTCTCATTGATCTGACACTTTCAGTCTCCAAAGTTTTATTCACACCTTCAGTCTTCCTCCCATTCCTCTCGAATTTCATTTCCACTTTCATTAAGATTTTCCTTGCATTTCTTCTGTTTCATTTATGCTTTCAATATAACTTTTATTCTCACACATACAGCCTTTAGTTTTATTTGATTTAATAGAGCAATTATTTTCATCAAAGATCACATTTCTACTATGTAACATTTTATTTTCCTTTTCGGTCCACAACCTATATCCATTCTCTGTGTAGCCACTAAACCTACACTTCAGTCCCTTATCATCAAGTTTAGTTCTCATGCATTCAGGAATTCTCACATATGCAACACGTCCAAACGCCCGCATATATTAACACATTTGGTCTCCGGCCTAACCACAATTCATAAGGAGTCTTAGCTTTTACCATGCATGATGGAGTTCTGTTAGTTAAATAAGCAGATGTCAAAACAGCATCTTTCCAAAACACTATCCATATCTGCTTGCATTATCATTGACCTGGCTATGTTAATCAATGTTTGATTCATTCTCTCAGCCATCCCATTTATTTGAGGAGTTTAAGGAGGAACATACAAAATTTGAATACCCTTTCTTGAACAAAATTCTACCAATACTTTTGAACAGTATTCTCCCCCAATGTTACATCTAAGTTTAGAAGCTTTTCTGTCACTAAACAACAATGTTACTTTGGCTTCATAATCCACAAAACAATTAAAAACCTCATTTTTATGCTTGATCGCATAAACTATAAAAAACCTAGAAAAATCGTCTACAAAAGTGACAAAGTAACGCTCATTATTGCTTACTTAAGTTTTTTAATATTTGACAAAGAATTGTAGTTCAAATGGCCATAACTTCGATGCCAAATCTCCTTATCCTTAGTTACTACTAAACCAACAAAGTCCTCATTCTTTAATTGAAAAATTATCCTGTATAGATTATTCAATCGTTCACCTTCCATATAAATTTGTTTTCCCTTTCTAACAACTATTTTTGCTTTTGCACAACTTATTCAAAACCTGTTTGCTCAATTGTAGAAACAGACAACAAATGTATCCTTAAACCAGGAATACAAAACACATCCTGCAGAATAATTGACACATGTTTCTACTACCTTACTTATCAATACAAGTCTCCCATACAAGTGGCCTCCATGTCTTTACCCTTTTCTGCAAGGCGAATCATTTTTAGCTCTAGGAATCTTCTTTTGTTTATCAGCACATTTTCATTGTTGATATAGTTATGAGTAACTCCAGAGTCTGCAGACCACTCAAGGGTATTCAGCTCTCCGCTTAACAATGCTGAAGTGTCTCTGATGCAGATACTGAGTTAAAAGCAACCAGGTCCAGATTTTCAGCACCACTCTCTGTATTTTGGTTTCTTCTGACATTATTACTACTTCCTGACATATTCAGGCTTTGGTCATTAACGTAATTGGCTGCTCCTCGTCTACTATAGTTGCTTCCATGATTGTTTTTATTATTAACCTCACTTGGTTTATAGTTATTCCCTTTCTGAGCGCACTGATTTGACTTGTGACCCACCTTATTACACGAGAAACATTTGACACCACACATACTTTGCACATGTCCCAGCTTTCCACACTTAAAACATTTGACAGATTTCGAAGCAGCAAATGATGATAATATATGTTGCCTTTATAACCTTTATCCAAGCCTTTATCACTCGCTTTCATTATTTTATATGTGCTAAACTCCAACAGGTTGCTCTTTACAACTTCCATTTTTAAATCATCCTCTGACAGGGTTCTTATTGCTGTAGCCACATTGTCAAATTCTAATGGCATTGACAATAAGAAAAAGCATGCTATGTCTGAGTCCTCAAATCCTGAGTCAAGGTTCTTAAGCTCTCTAAATATTCGGTCACATTTAGAAAAATGCTCTTGAATATCGCTACTGATATCATATTTCATATTAGTCAACTCTTTCAGCAGATAAAACTTCGAGCATGTGCCCTTTTTATTAAATATCTTCTCTAACTTCTCAATCGTTTCACAGGCAACTTCAACTTCCTTTATATATTCCAAATGTGAGTCTGCTACACTCTGTATAATCACCATGCAGGCTTTAGCATTCTTCTTACTCCAAGATGCATCTCTACTTGCTACAGGTACTACCTTTAAGATATCATTCAAATTCATTGTCTTCAACACAGAGCATATTCGAAACTTCCAGTTATCGAAACCACTCCCATGGAATAGGATAATCTCATGCTTATTATTTCCACAAGCCATTTTATCTTCTGTTTACAGCTTATGCTTATACATATTAACTTACAATAAACTGGGCAATCTAGTGTCTCGCCTCGGGTCTTGGTCCTTCTGGGCCTATGATCATTGTTAGATTTTTAAGAAGGCAAAGTACTCTGGTAGTACTTAAATGAGTTTATTGTTCTAACAAACTACATCATGTGTTTGTGAAGTGATCCAAACCCAAACAAAACATAAACTACATCATGTTGCAACACAAACCGAAAACATATATAAAACGTTATTTATTTTAATATACGTATATGAAAGTTATTGTTACAGGTTTGACACTAACCTACACTTACAGCACACACTAAGTATACACCGAGTGTACTTAAAATTCTGACTACTCTCACAAAAAAATTATTTCTATCCTCTAGAAACTAAAGTTGACGTGTTGTAGAGATTTTCCTTGTATATATTGGGTGGATACTTTTCGACGAGCCACTCTGTACAAGTTTATACAGACTCAAATATATTTATGTCGATTTATCAGGCCACAATTGTATTTATATTGAATTAGATGTATTTATGTAGATTTAGCAGGACCTAGATCTATTTACATAGATTTCGATGTATTTATCTTGATTTAGTGCTATTGAGATATATTTATATTATGTAATAGTCTATATATGTTTAAACAATACAGAATTCTGATATATTTACAAGTCTTTATGTAGATTACATCTATGTATATGTATTTATGGGTATTAGATATATACTTTTCTTTATTTGGTGCACCTATTTAGCGAGTGCCATACCCCTCTGAATGCATATAGCAGACAAAAGCAGACTATTGAAAATGAATTAATTAGAACCCTTCCATCGGCCATCAGACTGATTGACGTGCGTTCACAGTCTGATAACACGAACTGCGCCCTCCCGCTGCGCAGTAGATAAACCGATGAATCTCCGGACACCCGGAGCGTATTCAATGATAACATCAGACTGCAAAGCCGGTAATTAATTGTAGATTTTGTTTAATCATGCTGCCCAGGCTGTGAGCAATATTGCCCAGTTATGGTTTTTCTTTTGCTGAAGAAGACTGGGCAGTGCTAATTGTTGCTGCGACTTAAAAGTGTACAAAACGCTCTTGAGACCATTAAGTGTATGTTCGATTGGATCGTGTCGGGCGGACGGGGACCATTAGTCAATCTGTCCAAAGGCTGAACTACGATAATTATGATTCGGTTATACAAACACTGCGAGATGCTGATCCTCACACCAGGTGATTGATAGCCGATATCGAGAGCGCATACAAATAAATGTACAGGGTTTCGATAGCCTATTGTCGCCCTCTTTTGTTTTTTACTTCCTAGGAGGGTGGAGATTGCATATTAAGTAGTTTGGGAAATGGCTTTAAAGTCATCATCCAATAATGGTATAAGATAACACATAAATAACTTAATAATATAAACACCTTCTTTCTTACAACCTACTTACCAAATTCTTACAAATAAAGTCACTTACTCTTTCTGTAACAAACTGTTCCTAAGAATGAGGAGACGTAGATTTTGAATCTTGACTAAATTATGTGAGTAGAGAGAGTACAGAACTTGTTAGTTCAAGTTGGAGGATGGCACAATCTCCTTGGCTAGACTTTAGATGAAACTTGAAGAAACCGAAATTTTTTCTATTGTATTAGTGTTTGATTGCAAAATTCAGGCTTGTTAGAAACTAACCCGATGCCCACCGTCAACTCACAGAAAAGGCAAAAACAAAATAGAAAAAAAAATACTCTCTTCGCACTTTGTTATACCGCTATTCGGACCTTAGCACGGGTTTGTAATAAAATTTAGGCTTAGCAAAGCAGAACTTAAATCTAAGGTGAACCTTAAAATTTCAATCATTACACGGGCCAGATTTAAAATATTCTTTTTTAAGTGTAGGACTAACATTGGCATCAGCGCTAGTTTTTGTTTTATACCAAATTATTACCTCAAACTCAACCTTAAAATGTCAGTTGTTAGTGGTTTTGAATGAATTTGAATGAGTTGAAACCTTTTTATTTCCTGTTTATTGATATTAGTCTCTTTTTGAATGGAGTTGAGGCTCTGGTACACTTGAGAGAAATCGTTATTACTCATTTTTTTCGAAATTTTTCTTTAGGAATTAATAAAATGGACAAAATGAAAATTATAGGTGGTGGTAGAACTTAAAAACATTTATAATAATATCAATTTTTAGAATAAATATAATAATAAAGTTCGCTTACCTGAAACAAACTAAACACTGTCATAAGGATATAAATTGAAATGACATTTGTCACAAATTCGTAGTGTTTAGCGTCCCAATAGCAATAGTATGACGGTGGATTAGCAGGTTGGGGACGAAGTAACAACTTCATTCAATTTTCAAATCGCCGACGTTTCGACCGTATATTGCGGTCTTTATCAAGGCTACGAATGTAAGCACAAAGCAATCACAGTTACCAATTGGCGATAAAAATAAACAGTCAAAATAATTTAAATTGTTTATTTTTATCGCCCATTGGTAACTGTGATTGTTTTGTGCTTACATTTGTAGCCTTGATAAAGACCGCAATATACGGTCGAAATGTCGGCGATTTGAAAATTGAATGAAGTTGTTATTTCGTCCCCAACCTGCTAATCCACCGTCATACTATTTGTCACAAATGTCAACAAGTGACGTTAGTGAAAGAGTCTGAGTAAATTATGTAGATTATTTTGAAAAATGGTAAAAGTTATATTTTTTACGTTGCTATAAGAGGCCAAGCGGCCCGTTAGGGCCGCTTTGTTTTTCTATGAGAATTTTTTTGGTTAGGTTAGTTCAGGTTAGTTTAGGTTACATCAGGTTGGTTCAGGTTAGTTCAGTTCCAGTTTTCCTTTGGTTAGGTTAGTTCAGGTCAGTTATGTTTTCTTTCCTTTGATCAGGTTAGTTTAAAACAAAGCGGCCGGTCAGGTTAGTTCAGGTTAGTCTCGTCAGGGCCGCTTTGTTTTTCTATGGGGGATCCTTTGATTAGGTTGATTCGGATTAGAAACGACTAAACTCTACAGTAGTGCGTTTTACCATATTTTTCAAGATAATCTACAGAATTTATAAGGTTACCCAGAGTTTCTCAAAAATGTCACTTGTTGACATTTGTGACAAATGTCGTTTCAATTTATATTCCCATGACAGTGTTAACATAACCTTGAAGTCAACTTCCATTGTATAGTTTGTAACAGTTTGGTTTCTCCATTGGAATTTTATGAATAAAGTTACCTTTTTAATTGCTCCTTGGCCTCATTACACTCAATGTCTTTGCCATCTGGATCTTTTTGCTATTTTCCTTATTGGATAGTTTTCATCTTGCAGTTAATAATTTTGGATTTATTTACGTTGTCTACTTTTAGCTTCTCTTTGTTCGGTTGACGTCTGACAGTGTTGACACTGTTGAGAGTGACTTTTTGACTTTTCACTTGGCTTCCGTCATTGTCTTTCATTTTCTGTCTTGGAATTTGCTGCCGGCGTGAAGGTTGGTCGTGGAAAAAGAAAACTCCGAATTTGCGATTTATCTCAGGCATCCTGAGGATTTTTCGGCTTTTCTTGGTGTAAAATTTCGGGCCACCTTTAGTGCTGTTTTGCGTGGCCGAAATTACCGTTTCGTCACGGGATTTTGCCGACCAACCTCACTTGAGAAATACCTTGCCGCTTATTGGATTGCGAGTGTTTGAGCGCCGACGGCGGAGTTCCAGTTTGGTGTGGGACGACCCACTTCAGAGAAATTTTAGTGGTGGTTTGTGTCCTCCTCGGAGGTGCTAGGTAGGGGCTTGAACTGCGTGTAAAGGCAGTACCTTGGCGCTGCTAGATATGGGCTTGAACTGCGTATAGCGAACTTCACCATAGCTATCGAGTCCACTACAGACTACTGTCACCAAGTCACGCTAACCTACATCCCTAGACTGACAGGACAGTGGACTGTTGTAACCCCATAAGTTCTCCCCCCGACAATATATGTAAATTAGTGGTAAGATCTTTTGAATGTGTAACTGATTACTCTTATTTGGCCAACGACTTTGCTACGTTTAATTTATATTGGAGTGAACTCTTGCGGTGGCCCCAAATTTACTAAGGTTTCCCTTCCACCTGGAAGGCGTCCTGTTGAGCCTGTGAGCAACAGGTGGCGCACCCACTCCTATAGCCGAGCTTTATCTGAGCCACTTCACAATCTTAATATGTTGGTGACCGCAAGTGTTCGCTTTAAGGGGCTCTTGGCCATCACACTACCTACACACCAGCCTTAGCGTATTGTTGAGTTTGTTGAATTTGTTTGATTTTTTTTTTTGTCTCTTTTATAATATATGACCACACCACGTCAGGCAGTGCTTTTATTTCGCTTTTATTTTGTCATTGACTTTCATGTGAGAATAAACCGTCTCAAGTTTGTTTCAGGTAAGCGAAGCTTATTATTATTATTATTATTATAAAAATTGATATTTATAGATTATAATTTTCCATTTTGTCCATTCTATTAATACCTTAAGAAAATTTTCGAAAAAAATCAGTAATAACGACTTCCCTCAACTGTACCGTTTGACTTGAGTGACAACAAGAAAAGTGCCCCAAATTTTTGCCCTACACCTAAGAAGTAAGGAGTCGCTTAGAAAATACTACGAAAATATTAAGAAAAATATCAGAATAGATATTGCCTCCGAAAAAAGGGCATTGAAAAAAAGTAGTGGTGGCATTCCGGATGTACATACATCCAAATAGAGATCCTTCCAATGATTTAGTTTTGGAAAAAATTAACGAAAAGACCGTTTTTTGGGCTCCCAAATCCATATGATTCTGATATGTTAACATCTAAAGAGACAACAGCGACGTCAGGCACAATTGATTATGATGATGTAGATGTGATGGAAACTCGTGAAATAATAGATTTGGATACATATGTTGGAGAACATTCCTATGAGACAAGAGAATCAACGTCCACAAAGAATGAAGTCTCAACAGCTTTCAAAACCCTAGCCTCTCCTAACAACGTAAGTTGATTTATGTGACTTGCCGCTGATGAAATAGATAATAATGAAGACTTTGAGGATGTACGAAACATCGGACGATTTTCTTTCTGAATAGAATATTTTGATTAATTTCAGATTACCAATGTGGATATTGGAATTGTTGAAATTTGACCAAATTCACCAAGTTCACAATTATTACCTGCTTCAAAGGAAGTAAGTTCCTACTATAACCAATATATATGGTTGATGGTATACAACAAAATCATACATTGCATATTGTAGGGAGAATTCAGTAATAAAAGCCATCAAATTGGAACTGAACTGTCTGTATTTCTTCATCCGTTTCTGGCATAGAAATAAATCTTCTACTCTTACTTGCTAAAGCCCTGACAACTGGTTTTGTTATACGCGACAAAGTTGATACGGCCAAAGTCGCCAGTGCGGTCTAGGTGAGTGCCAGTAGCACATAATTGCAAAAATATCAGCAGTTGATTGATTGGTGATAGACTGTTATTTCTAAGAAATAAAATAGTAGAAGTATGATTTCTTTGGAATATAACATAAGAATACTTCAGGTTGAGAAAAGAGCTGCTTACATATCATAAGGGTATTCAATGTCGCTTTCAATCTCATTTAAAATAATAGAGCTGTAGGTTTTGTTACTCGAAATCTTCTAAAAAAAGTGAGATTATCCAAGCTTTCAAAATACTCGACTTGGTGATGTACACGTCTGGGAATTCCATATATTACTAAATTCAAATCATCTAAATCATAATCATCATCTATATAATTCATTTTGTGTGGTAGTAAATTAATAAGAATCCAAACTGGCAAGAAACGACAAACAAAAGTTTTATTTTATGTTAAGGCTCACTTTAAGTGGCAAAATTCTTCCCCTTAACTTAAATGGGAGTTTAAGCTTTACCTAAAGAAATTTTTGTATAGGTGAAAGCAAAATCTTGCACTTAAGTCTCAAACAACTTAAGTGTATCTTAGAATTCCTTAAGGGGAACCCGTGCGAATGGCCCTGAGAGAAATAAAATACACTTTTCATCCTCTAACCATAATGACGTCAAATGTTCAAACTTGGCCAACAACCAGTGTTGTTGTTTTTGGATGTATAGAAAGCAATGCTCCATACTATCACATATGGACCGGGCGGGCATAAAATGCACTTTATAGCCCGGGGGCATCAAGTAGATACATTGTGTGTTGTTTTTGAATATATAGAAAGCAATCCTCCATACTACCACATATGGATCGGGCGGGCATAAAATGCACTTTATAGCCCGCGGGCATCAAGTAGATCCATTTTAAAAATAATTTATTTTTGAAAAACACTAACATGTACTAGTGGGATATAAAAGTTTGTATGCACCAGCACAAGCAGATATTTATGCCTTCGGGCTACTTAGGAACATCTAGTTTAGGCCCTTGATACTTCTTCTTCTTGTGGTGCTTTATTCTCAGCGAACGTTGGCGATTATCATGGCTATTCTTATCAGCTGCCTGTCTTAATAATTATAAAGATGTCATTCCAAACCACTGGCGCAGGTTTTGCAGCAATAAGTTCCTTCTCCTTCCTGGTCCTTTCCTACCATCGACCTTTCCCTGTAGGATAACCTGTAATAGTCAATATTTATTGTTCCTCATAATCCCAAGTACTCCATTTTTCTTCTCTTCACTGTGAATGTCACTTCTTTCGTTTTACCCATTCTTCCAAGCACTTTTTAGTTAGTTACGTGCTCGATCCACGAGGTGCGCAGAATTCTCCGATATATCCACATTTCGAACGCTTTTAGCTTCCCCATCAAGCTACATGCTTCAACGCCGTACAGAAGAACTTGAAGGATGTAACATCTGACCATTCTTATTTTCAGTTGTAGGCTAAGGTTTCTGTTGACAAAAAATGTTTTCATTCTACTGAATACAGTTGTTGCCTTCTCGATTCTGCATCTTACTTCTACGGATTGATTCCAGTTTGCATTCACCATTGATTCCAAGTAAGTGTATCTCTCGACTCGTTCTATAGTTTCTTGATTTAAAGTCAAAACCGTAGGAGGCTGACGTTTTTGCTGATGGTCATATGTTTTGTCTTGGAGGTGTTCAGGCTAAGTCCATATTCCTCGCTCGTTGTATTGAATTTCTCCAGAAGAGTTTGAATATCCTCCAGGCTACTTGCGAGGATAACTCGCATAATTGTTTATGTTTTCGCCGTTTAATTTAATTCCTTCAGGAGAATCCTCCAGTGCCTCCTGATATATTTTTTTAGAGTAGATGTTAAATAAGGTCGGCGAGAAGACGCAACCTTGGTTCTCTGTTTTGTTGCCGGCTATGTTCACGTAAGCTGACTGGTTCCAATATAAATTCGCTATAATTCGTATATCCTTGCTGTCTAGGCATAATTCCCTCATTATTTACACTAACTTTGTGTATTTTACCCTGTCAAAATCCCTTGAAAAATCTATAAAGCATGCGTACACATCTCGGTTCATGTCCTTACAGCGTTGTTCTAGGACTTGTAATGAAAAGTTTGCTTCGCTACTTCCCAGGGCATTTCTAAATCCAAATTGCTGCTGTATAAGTCACATTTTCTATATATTCTGCTGTGGATGATCTTGCTGAACACTTTGATGATGTGATTGATGAGACTACTAAGCCTGTATTGGTCGCAGGTATCGGCTCGAGGTTTTTTAGGGAGGGTAATGAAGGAAGACATTAATCAGTTATATGAGAGAATCTACCAATGGGGAGCCCTATATCATAGCCCCGGATCTACGGTAAGACCGTCGTATATTTGGGTATCTAAAAAAACGCATTTTTTACTTTGCTACTGCTACCCCCCCCCCCCCACCCCCGGCCCTCCCCTGCGCATATCATCAAACCGACCACATTTTTGGAAAGCCCGTTCATTTCTGTACCTACGCCCTATATGAAAAGTCATATGAGCAGTTTAAAAGTTATAAGCGTCGAAATGGAAAAAATACCAAAAATCTACAACCAAAATTGCAAAAACATGAGATCCTCATATAATCCTCACTGACGTTCGGATAAAAATCACTGCAACTTAATGATAGGGTGGTATATTTGAGTTGAATAAAAAGTGTTAGTTTTTACTGTGGTACAGATTCACATATAAAATGATATTGATGACTGAGACAATCAGAACTAAACCATAAACCTCCTTCAGAAGCCGGTTGTCGTACTAGACATTCCTCACTTGCATCACTCTCTGACCAATGATTGTAGGTGATAATGTCCCCACTTTCTAGCCACGTCCATTTGGTTCCCAATGGAGTGTGGCGCTGAACTCCTCCGATATAATAGTAATCTGTAAAAAAGTGCCAGAAACTTGGAAAAAGTTTTAAAGTTTTAGGAAGGTAAGTTAATACTTCCGTCAGGGTCACCAGCCTCTTTGACAGCCGCGTTTATCGCTTCAGTGTCTTCAGCTGTTCGTTCTGTGGCCAAAGTAGATCCATACGTCTTGCAAGTGACTAAGGCTTGTAGGTAGTCAGACTAAACGTTTCAAAGATCATAAATCAAAATTACAAGAGACTGTTGTAGCTTACGGTTTTATCAGTTGAGACGATATATGTTTTAGATTCATTCTTAAACGGCGTGTGACATGAAACCACTGCAAAGAAACTTAACAGGAAAGCTGAATGCAGTTTAGGCGAAAACATTGTATCTCTGAAGCACACCAATTATATGGTTACCTAGAGGACTCAGACCAATTTATATCAATTACCGTTATCACGATATTGAAGTGCTGATGGCTAAAATACGTTATTTGATTGTAGTCCACACATACATAAGTGTTTTTAAACTTTCTAACATCCAAACTCGTTTGAATATCATATAGGAGGTGTTTATTTAAAAAAGGTTATCTAAATGGCGGTGAAATGTCAAAAGGATAAAGGAACAAAAATCATTTACTTTGTTTATGTAATTTGTTTCTGTCAAAAATTAATAGCCTTCTAGATGACGTTATTTAATGAACACTCCATACGCGTTTTATATGTTTTATAACCAATGTTTATCACTTTTAAATTGTAAAACTTGCAGCATGTATTGCACGTATTACCCATTCACTTATTTTTGTCATCTAGTTACCTTTGAAACCTCAACTTTTTCTTATACCCATCTTCTTTTAGTATATTTTGAAAAGATACGACAAAATTGTCAAAAACAAATTTCCAATGCCTACTTGACGACTATAATAAGTGAATGGCTTGTAGGTACAGAATTGAAAGGCCTTTCTGGAAAAATGGTCGGTTGGAAGAAGGTGGCTGAATGTTTGAGAGGGAGGGGGGGCTAATCAGTGCCGTGCGAATTTCAAAAAGCCAAAATTTCGCTAGAATGTATCGCGGATTCTTGAAGAAAACTTCCAAATCTTGGAGGCAAAATAATCATTTTTAACTACTTTTTAGGGGTATTACGCCTCAATTCAATTTTTCTTGGTGTTTCTTTTGTTGTTGGAAAACCAATTTCACACTATTCTCAATAAAGTTACAGAAAATGCTAATTTACCCTGAAAAAAAAAACTAGGACGAAACACGTATAGTAGACGTTCCTATATTTTAGTTCTTCAGAACTAAACTTACAATAAAAAAACTTTAACAACAGTGAAATTAAAATTTTACCTATTTAATTGATCGTGAGTTGAGAGTAGCTAATAATGTTGGAGATTTCTGTAAATTCCTTTGCTTTTGACATAAAACATCACTTAGGCCATTTTGATTCTGACTCACTCCAATTTAAACTTAAGAAGGTATACCCTTAAAATCGCACTCGATTAGTTATTTTTTAGCGGCCACGTGGACATGGACAGAACTTTATATCTCGATTAAATAATCCGCATATCTCTTTGGGCTGTGCGGTGTCTGGGCGGATTTATTGCCGTGTTTTTAGAAAGCTAACATAATTTTTAAATGTACGCCTGCCGCCTCTTTATGGGTTATGGCACGGTGTACGATTACCGCAAATTAAAATGGTAGACGTTTTTATTCGGGGATTTCGGTGATTTATCTTTGTGGAGTGTCGATCTTGGTGTCGATACGCGACCGCTTTCTTTAAACGTGCCACTTTCCAAAAAAAAAAATAAGAAAATAGTATGTTTCTTGTGTTAATTTGGCAAAAAGTTCGCACATGCCCAAAGAAAGAAGAGACAAATATATAGCAATTCTGCTTCAGTACTGTCAGAAATCACAAGAGTCAGAACCGCCTGAAGAAAATTCATCAACGTGGCCGAGAAGTAAAAGAAATAAGTTTGTGAAGAAGCTTCATAAGAAGAAAAGGTGGTGGAAAGTGCAGTCTTAAAAGAGCAGAAACACAAGACAGAAGAAACTACTAAAGCGTAAATAGCAAGTAGCTGATGACAAGGAAGTATTAGCTATTCACAAAAGTTAGGCCTCTCGTCAATAACGCCCTACTGGACTACCTCGCATCGGAAAATCTAGAGCCAACAGTAATACAGAGCCGAGAGGTAGAAAGGCTCAATAGATCCATTGGCCACTACTACGATGGGTCGTGCCTCTCAGAACCTCGTAGAGTTCCGTGGTGGAATGGCACGCTAGAGCGTCTTAATTTTAAACACCAGAAGGGCCTTCCACCCAGCTTCCAAAAGAGGTGCGCAGGAGTGGGATGGTTACAACGAAGCCCGCAGAGAGTTGCGGCGAAGTAAAAGAGCGAGCTGGTAGAAATTCTGCGGAGAGATGGACTCCCTTCTGGAATCGGACAAGCTTGCCAAATTGTGAGCGCAGTAAGAGGAAATCAACTATGTACAATGAAAAAACAGGACGGTACATGGACAGGAGACCAGAGAGAAACCCTAGAGATCCTCCTGGATACCCACTTCCCCGAAGAAAATAGCGAGACCGCTCCTCCAGAGTGGGGTCAGGCCCAGGAGGATTGGACACTTGCAAGGGAAGTAGTGCCCAGCGAAGCCATTAGATGGGCGATGGGCGAATTCAGTCCATTTAGCGGGACCAGACGGTGTAATCCCAGCAATGCTGCAAGAGGGACTGACAATGTGCTCGTGTCGCAGAGCAGAGTTTTCACGCCAAGTGTGGCTCTGGGATGTCCCTCAGGCGTGGAGAAACGCGAACGCGGTCTTCATATCAAAAGCTGGGAAAGGTGACTATAATGTCGTCAAATCGTTCAGACCTATAAGTTGGAACAAATGAAAACATTAAAAAAGATAATCGATAGGTACATCAAAGAGGAAATTTTGGGAAGACATCCCATAAACAAAGATCAACATGCCTACAGCAAGCGGAAGTCAACCGACATGGCTCTTCAGTCTGTAGTGCATAAAACAACTTGGAGACGCTTTTTTTAATCGAGAGAAGCTTCCGACTCTGAAATGGGACGGGTCGACTCGTGAAGGGAATGACGGCCCTGGTGGAGAGCGAAGGACCAGGAAACTGTGAAAAGGGCCTCTAAGGCTTAGTCGCAAGGCTTGTTTACTTTTACCACACTACAAGGCATCTCGTTAGCCTTGGATATTTGACTTTGACGTTGTTTGACAATTTTCTGTGTTTGACATATATAACAAGTATTCCATGGCTACCAAGATGTCAAAAAATTGCTAATAAATAACAACATCACTGAAGAAATTATTAAACAAGCCCAAGAGCCAAGTTTACCAGGAGAATCCTTCAGACACAACAGAGTTTACGATTATTGAAGAGATTCCCGAAGAAAAGCTTTTAGAAACGGAAACTGAAGAAGTTGGTAACTAAAATGAAACTGAAAAGAAAGGAGGGAAGAAGAAAGCTCTCTGTAGAGGCAACATTCCCTTTCAAATCGCCACATCTTGCCAAATACAAATTCAGGGTTTTGCAGCTCAGTAATTCACAATCATACTTAAAGAAGCAAAACGCAAAGAAAACTGATTGAAAGGTTAAAAATGGTAGAGGGAAAAGTCAAAGTTTTAAAAATTGTGAAGGGAGGGCAACACATTCCAAGATCAAGAAAAAAATGATCTTGAAAATCTTAAAAAGAGGACAGATATTCTAAAACTAGAAACAAAATGATACAAAGAATTTTAGAGATTTTACTGTTCTGAAGACTTAGCAATAGATTCAGAAAGACTACAGAGACATTATATTGCCAATAGCTTGCCTTGAGACGTTTTTTACTATTATTCTAAATTCAGTCGATTTTGAACAAATTTTATTTTTTTTGAAAACTCGATGTCTCTGTAGTCTTCAAAATTATTGTCAAAAAAAAAAACTTAAACCTCAAAGTTTCTGTAGTCATTAAAACTTCCATGCAGTTTTTTGTACAATTAATTGAGATTTTGATTAAGTTTGTGTTAGTTCCAATGGGATGTTACTGTTCTGAAGACTTAGCAAATAGCAATAGATTCAGAAAGACCACAGAGACATTATATTGCCAATAGCTTGCCTAGGGACGTTTTTTACTATTATTGGAAATTCAGTCGATTTTGAACGAGTTTAATTTTTTTGAAAACTCGATGTCTCTGTAGTCTTCAAAATTATTGTCAAAAAGCAGTTTAAACCTCAAAGTTTATGTAGTCATTAAAACTTCCATGCAGTTTTTTGTACAATTAATTGAGATTTTGATTAAGTTTGTGTTAGTTCCAATGGGATGTTACTGTTCTGAAGACTTAGCAAATAGCAATAGATTCAGAGAGACCACAGAGACATTATATTGCCAATAGCTTGCCTAGGGACGTTTTTTACTATAATTGGAAATTCAGTCGATTTGGAACAAGTTTAATTTTTTTTGAAAACTCGATGTCTCTGTATTCTTCAAATTTATTGTCAAAAAACAATTTAAACCTCAAAGTTTCTGTAGTCATTAAAACTTCCATGCAGTTTTTTTGTACAATTAATTGAGACTTTGATTAAGTTTGTGTAAGTTCCAATGGGATTTTACTGATCTAAAAACTTAGCAATAGATTCAGAAAGACTATAGAAACATTATATTGCCAATAGCTTACCTAGATAATAGCAATAATAGCAAATAGCAATAGATTTGGAAAGACTACACAGACATTATATTGCCAATAGCTTGCCTAGAGACGTGTTTTACCATTATTGGAAATTCAGTCGATTTAGAACAAGTTTAATTTCTTTTGAAAACTCGATGTCTGTGTATTCTTCAAATTTATTGTCAAAAACCAATTTAAACCTCAAAGTTTCTGTAGTCATTAAAACTTCCATGCAGTTTTTTGTACAATCAATTGAGATTTTGATTAAGTTTGTGTTAGTTCCAATGGAATGTTACTGTTCTGAAGACTTAGCAAATAGCAATAGATTCAGAGAGACTACAGAGACGTTATATTGCCAATAGCTTGCCTAGAGACGTTTTTTACTATTCTTGGAAATTCAGTCGATTTGGAACGAGTTTAATTTTTTTGAAAACTCGATGTCTCTGTAGTCTTCAAATTGTCAAAAAGCAGTTTAAACCTCAAAGTTTCTGTAGTCATTAAAACTTCCATGCAGTTTTTTGTACAATTAATTGAGATTTTGATTAAGTTTGTGTTAGTTCCAATGGGATGTTACTGTTCTGAAGACTTACCAAATAGCAATAGATTCAGAGAGACTACAGAGACATTATATTGCCAATAGCTTGCCTAGAGACGTTTTTTACTATTATTGGAAATTCAGTCGATTTGGAACAAGTTTCATTTTTTTTTGAAAACTCGATTTCTCTGTATTCTTCAAATTTAAACCTCAAAGTGTCTGTAGTCATTAAAACTTCCATGCAGTTTTTTGTACAATTAATTGAGATTTTGATTAAGTTTGTGTTAGTTCCAATGGGATGTTACTGTTCTGAAGACTTAGCAAATGGCAATAGATTCAGAGAGACTACAGAGACATTATATTGCCAATAGCTTGCCTAGAGACGTTTTTTACTATTATTGGAAATTCAGTCGATTTGGAACCAGTTTCATTTTTTTTTTAAAACTCGATGTCTCTGTATTCTTCAAATTTATTGTCAAAAACCAATTTAAACCTAAAAGTTTCTGTAGTCATTAAAACTTCCATGCAGTTTCTTGTACAATCAATTGAGATTTTGATTAAGTTTGTGTTAGTTCCAATGGGATGTTACTGTTCTGAACACTTAGCAAATAGCAATAGATTCAGAGAGACTACAGAGACGTTATATTGCCAATAGCTTGCCTAGAGACGGTTTTTACTATTATTGGAAATTCAGTCGAATTGGAACAAGTTTAATTTTTTTGCAAACTCGATGTCTCTGTAGTCTTCAAAATTATTGTCAAAAAGCAGTTTAAACCTCAAAGTTTCTGTAGTCATTAAAACTGCCATGCAGTTTTTTGTACAATTGATTGAGATTTTGATTAAGTTTGTGTTAGTTCCAATGGGATGTTACTGTTCTGAAGATTTAGCAAATAGCAATAGATTCAGAGAGACCACAGAGACATTATATTGCCAATAGCTTGCCTAGGGACGTTTTTTACTATAATTGGAAATTCAGTCGATTTGGAACAAGTTTCATTTTTTTTGAAAACTCGATGTCTCTGTATTCATCAAATTTATTGTCAAAAAACAATTTAAACCTCAAAGTTTCTGTAGTCATTAAAACTTCCATGCAGTTTTTTTGTACAATTAATTGAGATCTTGATTAAGTTTGTGTTAGTTCCAATGGGATGTTACTGTTCTGAAGACTTAGCAAATAGCAATAGATTCAGAGAGACTACAGAGACGTTATATTGCCAATAGCTTGCCTAGAGACGTTTTTTACTATTTTTGGAAATTTAGTCGATTTGGAACAAGTTTAATTTTTTTGAAAACTCGATGTCTCTATAGTCTTCAAAATTATTGTCAAAAAGCAGTTTGAACCTCAAAGTTTCTGTAGTCATTAAAACTGCCATGCAGTTTTTTTGTACAATTAATTGAGATTTTGATGAAGTTTGTGTTAGTTCCAATGGTATGTTACTGTTCTGAAGACTTAGCAAATAGCAATAGATTCAGAGAGACTACAGAGACATTATATTGCCAATAGCTTGCCTAGAGACGTTTTTTACTATTATTGGAAATTTTGTCGATTTGGAACAAGTTTCATTTTTTTTGAAAACTCGATGTCAGTGTAGTCTTCAGAATTATTGTCAAAAAGCAGTTTAAACCTCAAAGTTTCTGTAGTCATTAAAACTTCCATACAGTTTTTTTGTACAATTAATTGAGATTTTGATTAAGTTTGTGTTAGTTCCAGTGGGATGTTACTGTTCTGAAGACTTAGCAAATAGCAATAGATTCAGAGAGACTACAGAGACATTATATTGCCAATAGCTTGCCTAGAGACGTTTTTTACTATTATTGGAAATTTAGTCGATTTGGAACCAGTTTCATTTTTTTTGAAAACTCGATGTCTCTGTATTCTTCAAATTTATTGTCAAAAACCAATTTAAACCTAAAAGTTTCTGTAGTCATTAAAACTTCCATGCAGTTTTTTGTACAATCAATTGAGATTTTGATTAAGTTTGTGTTAGTTCCAATGGGATGTTACTGTTCTGAACACTTAGCAAATAGCAATAGATTCAGAGAGACTACAGAGACATTATATTGCCAATAGCTTGCCTAGAGACGGTTTTACTATTATTGGAAATTCAGTCGATTTGGAACAAGTTTCATTTTTTTTGAAAACTCGATGTCTCTGTATTCTTCAAATTTATTGTCAAAAAACAATTTAAACCTCAAAGTTTCTGTAGTCATTAAAACTTCCATGCAGTTTTTTTGTACAATTAATTGAGATTTTGATTAAGTTTGTGTTAGTTCCAATGGGATGTTACTGTTCTGAACACTTAGCAAATAGCAATAGATTCAGAGAGACTACAGAGACGTTATATTGCCAATAGCTTGCCTAGAGACGGTTTTTACTATTATTGGAAATTCAGTCGAATTGGAACAAGTTTAATTTTTTTGAAAACTCGATGTCTCTGTAGTCTTCAAAATTATTGTCAAAAAGCAGTTTAAACCTCAAAGTTTCTGTAGTCATTAAAACTGCCATGCAGTTTTTTGTACAATTGATTGAGATTTTGATTAAGTTTGTGTTAGTTCCAATGGGATGTTACTGTTCTGAAGACTTAGCAAATAGCAATAGATTCAGAGAGACCACAGAGACATTATATTGCCAATAGCTTGCCTAGGAACGTTTTTTACTATAATTGGAAATTCAGTCGATTTGGAACAAGTTTCATTTTTTTTGAAAACTCGATGTCTGTGTAGTCTTCAAAATTATTGTCAAAAAGCAGTTTAAACCTCAAAGTTTCTGTAGTCATTAAAACTTCCATGCAGTTTTTTTGTACAATTAATTGAGATTTTGATGAAGTTTGTGTTAGTTCCAATGGTATGTTACTGTTCTGAAGACTTAGCAAATAGCAATAGATTCAGAGAGACTACAGAGACATTATATTGCCAATAGCTTGCCTAGAGATTATTGGAAATTCAGTCGAATTGGAACAAGTTTAATTTTTTTGAAAACTCGATGTCTCTGTAGTCTTCAAAATTATTGTCAAAAAGCAGTTTAAACCTCAAAGTTTCTGTAGTCATTAAAACTGCCATGCAGTTTTTTGTACAATTGATTGAGATTTTGATTAAGTTTGTGTTAGTTCCAATGGGATGTTACTGTTCTGAAGACTTAGCAAATAGCAATAGATTCAGAGAGACCACAGAGACATTATATTGCCAATAGCTTGCCTAGGAACGTTTTTTACTATAATTGGAAATTCAGTCGATTTGGAACAAGTTTCATTTTTTTTGAAAACTCGATGTCTGTGTAGTCTTCAAAATTATTGTCAAAAAGCAGTTTAAACCTCAAAGTTTCTGTAGTCATTAAAACTTCCATGCAGTTTTTTGTACAATTAATTGAGATTTTGATTAAGTTTGTGTTAGTTCCAATGGGATGTTACTGTTCTGAAGACTTAGCAAATAGCAATAGATTCAGAGAGACTACAGAGACATTATATTGCCAATAGCTTGCCTAGAGACGTTTTTTACTATTATTGGAAATTCAGTCGATTTGGAACAAGTTTCATTTTTTTTGAAAACTCGATGTCTGTGTAGTCTTCAAAATTATTGTCAAAAAGCAGTTTAAACCTCAAAGTTTCTGTAGTCATTAAAACTTCCATGCAGTTTTTTGTACAATTAATTGAGATTTTGATTAAGTTTGTGTTAGTTCCAATGGGATGTTACTGTTCTGAAGACTTAGCAAATAGCAATAGATTCAGAGAGACTACAGAGACGTTATATTGCCAATAGCTTGCCTAGAGACGTTTTTTACTATTATTGGAAATTCAGTCGATTTGGAACAAGTTTCATTTTTCTTGAAAACTCGATGTCTCTGTAGTCTTCAAAATTATTGTCAAAAAGCAGTTTACACTTCAAAGTTTCTGTAGTCATTAAAACTGCCATGCAGTTTTTTGTACAATTAATTGAGATCTTGATTAAGTTTGTGTTAGTTCCAATGGGATTTTACAGTTCTGAAGACTTAGCAAATAGCAATAGATTCTGAGAGAATACAGAGACGTTATATTGCCAATAGCTTGCCTAGAGACGGTTTTTACTATTATTGGAAATTCAGTCGATTTGGAACAAGTTTCATTTTTTTTGAAAACTCGATGTCTGTGTAGTCTTCAAAATTATTGTCAAAAAGCAGTTTAAACCTCAAAGTTTCTGTAGTCATTAAAACTGCCATGCAGTTTTTTGTACAATTAATTGAGATCTTGATTAAGTTTGTGTTAGTTCCAATGGGATTTTACAGTTCTGAAGACTTAGCAAATAGCAATAGATTCAGAGAGAATACAGAGACGTTATATTGCCAATAGCTTGCCTAGAGACGTTTTTTACTATTTTTGAAAATTCAGTCGATTTGGAACAAGTTTAATTTTTTTGAAAACTCGATGTCTCTGTAGTCTTCAAAATTATTGTCAAAAAGCAGTTTGAACCTCAAAGTTTCTGTAGTCACTAAAACTTCCATGCAGTTTTTTGTACAATTAATTGAGATTTTGATTAAGTTTGTGTTAGTTCCAATGGGATGTTCCTGTTCTGAAGACTTGGCAAATAGCAATAGATTCAGAGAGACTACAGAGTCATTATATTGCCAATAGCTTGCCTAGAGACGTTTTTTTCTATTATTGGAAATTCAGTCGATTTGGAACAAGTTTCATTTTTTTTGAAAACTCGATGTCTGTGTAGTCTTCAAAATTATTGTCAAAAAGCAGTTTAAACCTCAAAGTTTCTGTAGTCATTGAAACTGCCATGCAGTTTTTTGTACAATTAATTGAGATTTTGGTTAAGTTTGTGTTAGTTCCAATGGGATGTTACTGTTCTGAAGACTTGGCAAATAGCAATAGATTCAGAGAGACTACAGAGTCATTATATTGCCAATAGCTTGCCTAGAGACGTTTTTTACTATTATTGGAAATTCAGTCGATTTGGAACAAGTTTCATTTTTTTTGAAAACTCGATGTCTATGTAGTCTTCAAAATTATTGTCAAAAAGCAGTTTAAACCTCAAAGTTTCTGTAGTCATTAAAACTTCCATGCAGTTTTTTTGTACAATTAATTGAGACTTTGATTAAGTTTGTGTTAGTTCCAATGGGATGTTACTGTTCTGAAGACTTAGCAAATAGTAATAGATTCAGAGAGACTACAGAGACACTATATTGCCAATAGCTTGCCTAGAGACGTTTTTTACTATTATTGGAAATTCAGTCGATTTGGAACCAGTTTCATTTTTTTTTGAAAACTCGATGTCTCTTTATTCTTCAAATTTATTGTCAAAAACCAATTTAAACCTAAAAGTTTCTGTAGTCATTAAAACTTCCATGCAGTTTTTTGTACAATCAATTGAGATTTTGATTAAGTTTGTGTTAGTTCCAATGGGATGTTACTGTTCTGAAGACTTAGCAAATAGTAATAGATTCAGAGAGACTACAGAGACATTATATTGCCAATAGCTTGCCTAGAGACGGTTTTACTATTATTGGAAATTCAGTCGATTTGGAACAAGTTTCATTTTTTTTTGAAAACTCGATGTCTCTGTATTCTTCAAATTTATTGTCAAAAAACAATTTAAACCTCAATGTTTCTGTAGTCATTAAAACTTCCATGCAGTTTTTTTGAACAATTAATTGAGATCTTGATTAAGTTTGTGTTAGTTCCAATGGGATGTTACTGTTCTGAAGACTTAGCAAATAGCAATAGATTCAGAGATACTACAGAGACGTTATATTGCCAATAGCTTGCCTAGAGACGTTTTTTACTATTTTTGAAAATTCAGTCGATTTGGAACAAGTTTAATTTTTTTGAAAACTCGATGTCTCTGTAGTCTTCAAAATTATTGTCAAAAAGCAGTTTGAACCTCAAAGTTTCTGTAGTCATTAAAACTTCCATGCAGTTTTTTGTACAATTAATTGAGATTTTGATTAAGTTTGTGTTAGTTCCAATGGGATGTTACTGTTCTGAAGACTTAGCAAATAGCAATAGATTCAGAGAGACTACAGAGACATTATATTGCCAATAGCTTGCCTAGAGACGGTTTTTACTATTATTGGAAATTCAGTCGATTTGGAACAAGTTTCATTTTTTTTGAAAACTCGATGTCTGTGTAGTCTTCAAAATTATTGTCAAAAAGCAGTTTAAACCTCAAAGTTTCTGTAGTCATTGAAACTGCCATGCAGTTTTTTGTACAATTAATTGAGATTTTGGTTAAGTTTGTGTTAGTTCCAATGGGATGTTACTGTTCTGAAGACTTGGTAAATAGCAATAGATTCAGAGAGACTACAGAGTCATTATATTGCCAATAGCTTGCCTAGAGACGTTTTTTAATATTATTGGAAATTCAGTCGATTTGGAACAAGTTTAATTTTTTTTGAAAACTCGATGTCTATGTAGTCTTCAAAATTATTGTCAAAAACCAGTTTAAACCTCAAAGTTTCTGTAGTCATTAAAACTTCCATGCAGTTTTTTTGTACAATTAATTGAGATTTTGATTAAGTTTGTGTTAGTTCCAATGGGATGTTACTGTTCTGAAGACTTAGCAAATAGCAATAGATTCAGAAAGACCACAGAGACATTATATTGCCAATAGCTTGCCTAGGGACGTTTTTTACTATAATTAGAAATTCAGTCGATTTTAAACAAGTTTTATTTTTTTTGAAAACTCGATGTCTCTGTAGTCTTCAAAATTATTGTCAAAAAGCAGTTTAAATCTCAAAGTTTCTGTAGTCATTAAAACTGCCATGCAGTTTTTTTGTACAATTAATTGAGACTTTGATTAAGTTTGTGTTAGTTCCAATGGGATGTTACTGTTCTGAAGACTTAGCAAATAGCAATAGATTCAGAGAGACTACAGAGACGTTATATTGCCAATAGCTTGCCTAGAGACGTTTTTTACTATTATTGGAAATTCAGTCGATTTGGAACAAGTTTCATTTTTTTTTAAAACTCGATGTCTCTGTATTCTTCAAATTTATTGTCAAAAATCAATTTAAACCTCAAAGTTTCTGTAGTCATTAAAACTTCCATGCAGTTTTTTGTACAATTAATTGAGATTTGGTTAAGTTTGTGTTAGTTCCAATGAGATTTTACTGTTTTGTAGACCTAGCAATAGATTCAGAAAGACTACAGGGACATTATTTTGCCAATAGCAGAGATATATTGCATTATATTGTCTAGCGACGTTTTTTTACTATTGTTGGAAATTCGGTCGATTTTGAGCAAGTTTTATTTTTTTGAAAACTCGAAGTATCTGTAATTTTCAAAATTCTTGTCAAAAAACAGTTTAAACCTCAAAGTTTCTGTAGTCATTAAAACTTCCATGCAGTTTTTTTGTACAATTCATTGAGATTTTGATTAAGTTTGTGTTAGTTCCAATGAGATTTTACTGTTCTGTAGACCTAGCAATAGATTCAGAAAGACTACAGAGACATTATATTGCCGATAGCAGAGATATATTGCATTATCTTGTGTAGAGACGTTTTTTTACTATTGTTTGAAATTTAGACGATTTTGAGCAAGTTTTATTTTTTTGAAAACTCGATGTCTCTGTAATCTTCAAAATTATTGTCAAAAAGCAGTTTAAACCTCAAAGTTTCTGTAGTCATTAAAACTGCCATGCAGTTTTTTTGTACAATTAATTGAGATTTTGTTTAAGTTTGTGTTAGTTCCAATGGGATTTTACTGTTCTGAAGACTTAGCAATAGATTCAGAAAGACTATAGAAACATTGTATTGCCAATAGCTTACCTAGAGACGTTTTTTACTACTGTTGGAAATTCAGTCGATTTTGAACAAGTTTTATTTTCTTTGAAAACTCGATGTTTCTGTAGTTTTCAAAATTATTGTCAAAAGACAATTTAAACCTCAAAGTTTCTGTAGTCATTAATTATTTTTAGAGAATTCTTTGACACAACAGAGTTTACGATTGTTAAAGAGATTTCCGAAGAAAAGCTTTTAGAAACGGAAACTGAGGAATTCGGTAATTAAAATAAAACTGAAAAAAAGGAGGGAAGATAAAAGTTCTCTGTAGAGGCAACATTCCTTTTCAAATCGCCACATCTTGAAGATGAATTAGTCGACGAATTGACGGTTGTCGTTCTCGGAAAAGAAAAGGAGACTGAGTTTAACCTTGTTGTAAAAAAACCTCATGAGAAGGTTATGCACGACGAAGTAGTACCGATATCTACAAATTACAAAACTCATTAAGCAAAAGTAAGTGCAATAATTAGGAAAGAAGTTGTATCATATGGAAAAACAGATACAAAATGTCTACTCATCCTGTACTCATGTTTACTCAACTGTCAAAAGTAAAAGTCCACAACATACACAAAACAGGTATCAAAGAATATAATTGCAAAAAAAGTTTTTTGAATTTGAAAATTGCATTTGAAAATTAATAAAAAACACGGGGAAAAAAGAGGTAGAAATTAAGGAGAAAAACAAAAGAATGGAATAAGTAAATGTTTTATTTTAAATATATAGTGTCCCAATAGTAATAATACACGAAGTGGATTAGCAAAGAAATTAGTATTAGCAAGTTTTGATAAAAACTTTGTTTTTCCGATATAAATAATTGGATCATAAATGACAACCTAAAGAGGTCAAAAAAATAAGGCGACTATTGTTTGTATGGAAAACTAATCTTGGGCATCAAATATTTGCACTAAAAAGTAAAAAATACATTGAAAGGACGGAAACTGCCAAATACGAATTCAGGGTTTTGCAGTTCAGTGATTCACAGTCATACTTAAAGAAGCAAAATGCAAAGAAAACTGATTGAGAGGTTAAAAATGGTAGAGGAAAAAATCAAAGTTTTAAAAATTGTGAGGGGCGGGCAACACATTCCAAGATCAAGGAAAAAATGGTCTTGAAAAACTTAAAAAGAGGACAGATATTCTATTCTAAAACTAGAAACAAAATGTTATAAAGAATTTTAGAAGTCGAGCAAAAAGGGGGGGGGGGGGGTTTGTTCTTTTCTCTCAATTTCCAACTTTAACCATCTGTAACTTGAGAGCGAATGCACCTGATGAGAGTGATTCCAACGGTTTGTTTGTTCTTTTTTTGGATATCTTATTTCCACTAGGTTAAACGGTTTGAGAGATGGAACCCATGGATGGATTTTCACGTAGGGGGTGTTCATTTGAGAACATCATCTTGCTGGCTGTGAAATGTCAAGAAAAAGGTAAAAAACAAAAGTCTATCCTTATCCTATTGTGTCAAAATTCCCTTCTAGATGACATTTTCTAGTGAACACGGGGTACTTTTAGAATGTACTTTTTCTAAATATTTTAGAGGTATTTAGAAAAAGTCCACTTATGGGACTACTTTCACGCATCTTGTGTTTGTTACGTCCATAGGGAATTTCTTTATTCCCATCCGAGATCGCCTCATTCAGATCAAAAGTAGCAAAAAAAAATTACCATAAAACATTTTTTCAAAATTTACCATGAGTTTGGTCAATAAAAAAAATCTTAGTTTTTTTTATCACAATGGAATAACTGGAATCCTCTAAGGTCGTTTAGAAACTTAACTCGAATAAACATAGGCCCGTAAGTAAATTTTTCATAAATAACAAAAAAAGCCCATTCTAAAAAAAAAATAAAAAACGACAACCAAAATGGTCTATCTCCGAAATTTTTAAATTAATGGAACGCTTGATTGTGGAGAAAGAAAAAGGACATTCAGAGGAGGAGAAAACCATTGGATTGATTCCGATCGGGCCATTTGTTGTAAAGTTATAGGCGGTCAAAGTTGAAAATTGAGAAAAAAACAGGTAATGTGCGCCCTTTTGGCCGCCCCTTTGGACAATTTGAATAAAATTTTAGAAACTTTTTTTTTCTGTTTCTTTGTCAGAATGAGATGTTTGCAATCTCCTAAAAACGAAACAAGTTTAGTTCGAATAAAATTAGCCTAAATCGATTCTAAAAGAGCCAAAAATCGACCACCGAGTCTATCTCCGAAAATGTTGCACCAACGGGATTTCCATTGATGGGAGCAAAAAAACCATTGGATTCACTTCAACCGGAAATTTAAAAAAACGATTTTTCTCTATTTGATTAGAATGGAAAGTTTGCAATCTCCTAAGAACGAAACAAACTTATTTCGAATAAAATTCATGCCAAAAAGTAAAATTCCTAAAAATGACAAAAAAGTCGTATCAAAAAGAACCTTTTTTCATAAGTAAGGAATTTATAAAAAGTACTTGAAATGTGAGTGTGAAAAATAGAAAAATACATATGCAAAATTGATTATAACCAATAAGAATCAAATTATAAAACAATTTTTTTCTAATTTTTGACATATAAAGTGGCACTTTTCAATACTGATAACAGTGACGTAACGTCCTACTTTTCGTAACTAGTTATGAAAAGTAAAATCTTTCGTAACTGATGATGAAAAGTTCGTTTCACCACCAGTTGGAGGTTTCGGTTGTGGCACACCGTTGCTATAGTTTTACGATATTAAGTGGATACAAAGTGGTTTAAGAGTAAATATTGAAGTTTAATAATAATAATTCTCTCTCTAAGTAAGTATTTGTAGTCAAAATTACAAAAAGTCTGGCATGAAACATGTTTAATGTTTGAAATTTAGAACTTTACTCCATCCCTAAATTGCCAGCTCTAAGTTTATCAGCTGTTGGTTGACAAGTGACAAGTGACTTTAAAAAAGAATGACTTTGACGTATGTGTGTGAAGTTTGATAATGAATTTTTGCTTTAAAAAGATTTGCGATGATTATAAATTTTTTTTTCTTTTTGTAAAAAAGCATTTTACTATTTTTAGTGAGTACAAAGCCATTTCACCTTTGTTAATAAAATTAATACAGTCCACACAAAACAAAGAAGTCTATTTCATCTTCTTTTTCCCAATTTGAACCAGCACTTTCAATTTTCAACATATTTTGGTCGAGAAAGCAATGGAGAACGTGCAGTTTTGGAGGGAAAAGTGATCCTCTTCAAGCAATTTGTGGTGCTGCCAGCCTTTGGAGTTCCAGGTAGCCAAGCAGAAATCGGGCAGGTATCCATTACATTCCTATTCCTAACAAGAAAAATTCTATTCCTTTGGTCCAAGCTGTACCTATTTAACAGTTTAACTTGGCCTGAGGTACCCTCAAGTTTAGGGTAAAGTTCAATTTAAAGTTTTGCAAATTTAAAGGCAATTATTGAACAATTTATAGTTGCCTAGTTATCACATTAAGGTAAATACTGACATACCAGATTCAGCTCCACAAGATATAAATTTGTTGATTCGGAATAGGGGTAGTATTAAACAAAAATTAACAATTTTAGCTGAAGAAAAGCCAAATCTGAATGATATTCGTTTGAGGCATAAAAATAGTAGTGCTTTGTTGGGTGAATTTGATAAGGTGCAGTCTATGATAGAGGGGATTTGTTGTGAGAAAGATTTGGAATTGCATTTTGAGGAAAGAGAAAAATTTTAGGAAAGACATTATAGGGCACAAGATTTTTTGTCTCAGTATTTAAGCAATCATGATACCCAGTTGAATGATGGCTCTATTCATGATGGCCGTCGTAGTAGCGTATCTGGTGATGTGCATGATGATCAAGACAATGTAATTCATCAAAATGGTTCTCAATTTGATCCATTGCTAAATGTACTTTTGCCAAAACTCAAGTTGCCACAATGCGAAATTGAATGATTCTCAAAAGTTTCAATTTTTAAAGACATCTCTAGACTGTTTTGTAGCCAGATTTGTTGAAGGTTTGGATGGGGAGCAAGAGCCTTATGCTAACGCTTGGGATCTTCTATCAGATAAATTTTATAAAAAGCATTTTTTGTTGGAAACTCATCTTCAACAGTTATTAACATTTTCAAATATATCAAAAGAAAATTTTGCACAATACAATCAACTTTTAGACAATGTCACCAGACATTTAAATGCCATTAATGCTTTGGGGCTCGATTCACAAACTCTTTTTGACTTTACTATAATTCATATAGTTACTAATAAGCTTGACAAATCCACTTTACGTGAGTGGAAAGAGTTAGAGTATGATGCTGATCTACCAACTTTAAATGAATTTTTAGATTTTGTAAGGAACAAAGTGGATCTTTTGCAATCATTAGAACAAGCCCATGTAAACAACCAGGATTCGAATTCGTTTGATCTTAAGCGCAATTTGAAAAAACCTTTAAGCAACCCTCAATATAACTTGTTTGCTGGTGTTAAGCCAACTGAAGCCTCACGCTATTTATAAGTGTCCTGACTTTTTATCATTATCGATACAAGATAGATGTGATAATGTGGCACGTCTAAAACTTTGCAGGAATTGCTTACGCACTGGACATGATGTCGACAAATGTCTATTTGGCTCATGTCAAGTCTGTCAGCATAAGTTTGGACAAGTGATAAAGCATAATACTTTATTACATGTGGATAAAAATCCTCCATCTTTGAACATGGTTGTGAGGCCAGCAGCAGGTAACATGTATGAGGTTCTTTTGTCAACAGTAAAATGTATGGTGCAAGATTCTTCGGGCAAATTTTTTACATGTAGAGCATTGCTTGATTCTGGTGCACAATCCAATTTAATTACAGAAAAATTCTTTAACAAATTAGATACAAAATGTTCTAATGTTGATCTATCAATCATAGGCATCAATCAAGTGGTGTCTAAGCTTAAGAAAAATGTGACATTAAAGTTTTTTCTACTAATTTACAATTTAGTTGCACAATTTCTTGTTTGGTTACTCCTATTATCACTAGTAATATTTCATTAAGCTCTTTTAATGTGGCTAAATTAAATATCCCACCTTTCATTCAATTGGCTGACCCTAATTTTGACATTTCCAGTGAGATTGATTTGCTAACAGGAGCTGGCCAGTTTTGGAATTTGATTTTGCAAGGTAAGGTGCGCTTAGGTCCTAACTTTCCTGATTTACAACTTACTAAGTTTGGCTATATTGTAACAAGAAACATTCCAACTGATCTTAATCAAGCTGTAGTATGTAGTTTGGTGAAAATGCATGTTCCCGAAGATGATCAGTTGAAAATATTTTGGGAATTAGAGGAAGTGGGGTCTCCTTCCCAATATATATCTCGAGATAATGCTGAATGCGAACAATTATTTATACGTGACACAGTGAGAGATGATCAGGGTAGATTTGTAGTCAAATTTCCTTTTAAACATTCACCTGCTTTGCTAGGTGATTCTACCACCACTGCTGTAAAGCGCTTTATATCATTGGAGAAAAGGTTTGCTGATCCCCATTTCAAGTCTCTTTATCATGAATTTATTCAAGAATATGAACAGCTTGGACACATGTCTAAGATTGCAGGGAATATTTCACAATTACCGAAGGAAACGTCTTATCTTTTGCCCCATCATGGTGTCCTTAAGGAACAGAATATTACAACAAAACTGAGGACTGTTTTTGATGGTAGCTGTCCAACTTCGTCGGGCTGGTCATTGAATGATCTGCAGTTCGTGGGTACTAAATTGCAGAATGACATCATAAATATTTTGCTCAGATTTCGTACTTATCAGTTTGTTGTTTCTGCGGATATCTCAAAAATGTATCGGTGTATCATGATGCATCCAGATCATCGACATTTGCAGAGGATTTTATAGCGTGACAATCCTGATCAAGACTTATCAGTTTATGAATTAAACACAGTCTCCTATGAAACAACGTCTGCTCCCTATTTAGCAATAAAATGCTTAGAGCAGTTGGCTCTTGACAATTACAAACAGTTTCCAGAGGCTTGTGAAACCATATTAACGGATTTTTATGTAGAGGACCTCCTTACAGGATCCAACGATTTAATGGAATTGAATACCTGATCTCGTCATATATTTTCATTTCTTAACTCAGCTCAATTTGTATTAAGAAAATGGGTGTCCAACCATCCAGCTGCTATTTTTGGTTTGGACCATTCTGATATTTCCAATTCAACTTTAAATTTGGGTAAAAATGAAAGTTGCAAAACTTTAGGTGTTCAGTGGGTCGCCAATTCAGACTTTCTCACTTACCACATTCAAACAAGAGAATTGTCCATCACCACCACTATGACTATACATCAAATTTTGTCCACTATTGCCCAGATTTATGACCCGTTTGGTCTTTCGGGTCTATGCTATGGTCATTGCGGATCTCTTGGGATTCTCCTATTCCTTCGGAACTTCATAAGATATTTTATGGGTTTGAAAAGGATTTAGCAATTCTTAATAAAATTACTATTCCTCGAGCCTCTATTCCACCCAATTTTAGACTATTTGATTGCTTCTGTGATGCATCTCAGGATGCTTATGGTGTGGCTATCTATATGAGAAGCCAAAATGTTCAGGGTTCTTTTAGGACCCTCTTGTTATGTTCAAAGACTGAGGTTGCCCCTCTTAAGATGGTTACTATTCCCAGGCTTGAGCTTTGCGCTTGCTTGTTGTAACTGGACACAGTAAAAAATGCTCTTTCTCTTTCTTTACCAATATTTTTATGGAGCGAATCCAAAGTGGCTCTAAATTGGATTAGAACTGAGCCTGATGTTCTTCAAGTTTTTGTAGCAAATAAGGTTTCCAAAATTCAATCTTTGACTAATATTGAAGATTGGAGATATGTAAGTTCTAAAGAAAATCCTGCCGACCTTGCTTCAAGAGGTGTCAGTGCCAATAACTTAATTAATTCATCATTGTGGTGGAATGACCCACAATTTCTTGAGCAAGATAGTTGCTACTGGCCCAACTGTGATCTCACTATTTCTCGAAACAAACTACCCGAAATTAAAAAGAAAGTTTTGCTTTGCATGACTAATACAATTGAACCATTTTCTTTGTTTGGTAAATTTTCTGGTTTGAATAAACTCAAGCGAGTTACCGCTTTTTGTTTTAGATTTATTAATAACTTGCGCAGCAAGATTGGACATGGAAATGCTCATGTTGGTTGTCTCTCTGTTCAAGAATTGGACAATGCAAATAAATTGTTGATTAAATTATCACAATCTGAGTGTTTCCAGGCTGAGCTGGATCTGCTTAAAAATAATAAGACATTAGATAAAAAAACACAATTTGTCTTCCTTGGTCCCATTTATTGACAAGGATGGTATATTGAGGGTTGGGGGTCGCTTGAGAAATACATATTTATGTTATGACTTTAAACACCCTGTTTTGCTACATTCAAGGCACCCATTTACTGGATTAATTTTTAATCATAAGCATCAACTATTGCTGCATCCTGGACCACAACTTTTGTTGGCATCAGTGCGGCAGTACTATTGGCCAATAAATGGTCTCAATGCTGCAAAGAAAACGGTTAGGGAATGCCTTGTTTGTTTTAAGTTCATTCCTAAAGCTTTCAATAGCCCAATGGCAAACTTACCAGATACACGCCTTAAGCAGAGCTTCCCTTTTAACACAACAGGCATTGATTATGTAGGTCAATTTTTTGTTTTAAACAAGCCGGGAAGGGGAGGTAGGCTAGAAAAGTGTTATCTGGTGGTATTTGTATGCTTTTGTACCAAAGCAATACATTTAGAGATTGTGTCAAATTTAAGTACGGAACATTTTTTAGCATGTCTCAAAAGATTTACTGCTAGGAGAGGAATTCCTCAAACAATTTATTTAGATAATGGTGGCACATTTGTGGGGGCACATAATGAGATGAAAGATCTTGGCCATTTTTTAATGAAAAGTCACGATCATATACACCCAACTATGGCGGGTTATGGGAGGCTTCTGTCAAAAGCGCTAAACCCCATTTTAAACGAGTAATGATAAATCGTAATGTAACTTTGGAAGAGTTTAACACTTTGACTGTCCAAGTGGTGGGTATTCTAAACTCAAGACCTTTATATTCTCCCTCCAATGATTTAGCTCCTATTACCCCTTCCCATTTTCTCATTGGACGACCAATTAATCACATTCCTGAACCTGTTCTTGAAGAAGCAAGACCAAACCGATTGAGTCGACTACAACATGTATAAAAATTGTGCCAGAGTTTGGGAACCAATTTTCGCAACACTACTTTTCGCAACTCCATCACCAGTACAAGTGGAAGGATACTCCATCTCGAATATTGGAAGGCGTGTTAGTTTTGGTGAAGAATGACAAACATCCTCCATACAAGTGGCCTTTGGAAAGGGTATTTAGGCTTATTCCTGGCAGAGACGGCACTCCTAGGACAGCTACAATCCTGACCAGTAATGGGCAGATAACTCGATGTGTGAGACACTTGTCTCCTTTGCCTCTTCAGGACGAGATTGACATGTAGATTGTAGGAACTGGAAGGAAGTGACACTTACCTGTTTTATGTGAATTTTGAAGGTTCCCTTCAAGGGGGGGAGTATCTTTAATAGTTGAAATTTAGAACTTTACTCCATCCCTAAACATTCATTCGTTACACAAAATCGGACTTTTCGTCACTGGTTACATAAATAGCTATTACTTATAAAAAAAATTGGCCTAAGCAGTTGCAAAAATTAAACGTTTAGTAAGATAAAAATCAAAAATTAATTTAAAAAAGTATGATTTTCTTATTTAAATTAATTTATCTCTCTTTTACTTTTACTAGTCGAGCCATTTTTCTTTGGTACGAACTTTTCCCGTTTATAGAAACAACTTAAAATGAGAAAAATGCTTAAATGCACTAAAAATGTTTCTATTTACTATTATTTTTTGTTACAGTTGTGTTTTATATTTTCTAATGAAGCGTGTCTTCATTTTTTACTTTTTTAACAAATTTAATTAAATTGATTCGCAGTCTTGTTTCTTCCTTTTTCTACTTAATTTGTTTTTTGTAATGGCTTTTTTATATCATTTTTTTTTCTATTTTCTTCTATATCTTTATTGGTTTCTACATGGTCTTTTTTCCAAGATTTTTGTCATAACAATTAGTTTAATTGAATATTTGTTTTTAATTTATTTTTTTTTATTTAATATTTTAAAAAGACGTAACACTCCTCTTTTGGTCATTTTCAAAACAAATTTGGCACATTTTTGTTATGCTGTTTTTGATTGGAATGGTCTCTAATGACATAACAAACTTAATTCGAATGAAATCAGCCCCGTAAGTGAATTTTTCGCAAATAGTTAAAAACCGATTTTACAAGAGCTTAAAAATCGACCATTGAAAGGATCTGCCTTCAAAATCTTTAAATCAATGGGACTTTCGTTTGTAGACGCAGCATAAGCTGTGATTAGTGAGTTTATTTTTGAGTAATTGCCACATCTCTGATGGCACCCAGAGAGTACCAACTTCTTCTTAATGACCTTACGTTAACCTCGATAAACGTGTTGTTCCTCTCGAAGACGCTAAACACCACTCATTTAGCTTAAAAATAACAATCTCGAAAGGGTCTCCTCAGGTGAACGATTTAAGTAGAAATTTCCACCCCGTTTCCTCCTGAAGGGTACCATTCATTGTACCCGCTCGAATCCCACATACGGGGGCAATCGCAATCTTTAATTTATATAGTAATTAGTCGGAAATATCGCCCCGGGCGATCCTCAATTATTACTTTTAACAGTTGAAGGTGCATTGTCGAGTTGGCAATTGTCCCCCGGGTTTCTTTTGTCTTGTCGTCGGAGGGGCGACGCGTGACAGATGTGACAGACTCGGAGCGCGAGCATTCAACTGTTTTTGTGTCGTTTTTTGTTTCAATTAATCCACGGAATTGTTGGTCGGCGTGGTAAAAAAGCGCTTGTTTACCCGTGCAACGATGTTTTTTTGTTTCCGCCGGCTTTTTTTCCGGGTACAGAAACGATTACCGTGGGGTGAGGCAAACAATTGGCACAACACTAATCGTCACAGATTTCACGGGAGAGGACAGAGGGATGCGGCGGGGGACACCTGGCAACGTTGATGGTTAACCCTGTTTCGGGGACGTCATTAATTATCTCGGGAACAACACGACGGTAAATCAACGATGATTAGCGAACCAACAATTTAATTTCCGAAATAGAGCCGCCTCTCGTAATTAACAGATATATCATAGCTCGAGTTGGTTAAGCTAAACGCGCTGGATGGAGCTTTGGGGGGTCGCTACAGGGTTGCCAAAATTTAATTATTTTTTATCAAGCACAAACTACTCAGGCATTGATGAAAGGGGTGTTCCGAGGGGCAGATCGCTGAGGTATTTTGGTGTAAAATCTCAAGGTATTCCGAGTAATATTTTGATATTATATTCGCGATATCGTATTCGCGAGATAATTTGAAGTATTTCCGAGGTACTTTCGAGGTATATTGAGGTAGTGGTTTCGCCATTATGTAGGTATATTTCAACGTATTGCTAAGAGATGTTGCCAGTGGGTAAAAACGGTTTCAATCGGATTTGAGGTTGTATCGAAAAATGCATTTTGCTGACTGTTTGTTTGCAGGTGGCTATGCTTACTATCTGTTTTGATTTATGGGCCAATCTAACTATTGGAGACTGATCCATTCTAGATAAAAAGAATTGATCGAAATAATATAACAACGAAATTTTTGAAAAAACATTGCGTTAAAAAGATAAATAAATAACTATTATCAGTAAGCCCTTGGTCTGGGGACCTCAATTCAGTTTAAACTGTAAGATGTAGTTTAAACTGAACTTTAAAATTGTCCCCAAATAGGTTCTGGGTAGGGTTCTGGTTAAGAGATGTAACGGTTTTGCAGGTTTAGGACAAATAAAACTCCCTTGTCGTTTAAATAAAGGCCAACGTTTCGACGTTTAATTTACGTCTTCTTCAGGGCTAGAAGCAAATACAAAAAACACAATAAACAATAGAAGAGTGGCCCACAAAAATATATAAAATCAAAAAACGCTTAAAAAATATTTAAAATGTTTTGCTTTGAAAAACATGTGGTCTACTCTAATGTAAGTATACAGAAATTCCGCTCTATATTACAATTTATTATTTTTTACCTTTTAAAAATCCCTCTTTTAAAATTCTCTAAAAAAAAATTATAAATTGTAATTTAGAGCGGAAGTTTTATATACTTACATTAGAGTAGACCACATGTTTTTCAAAGCAAAACATTTTAAATATTTTTTAAACGTTTTTTGATTTTATATATTTTTGTGGGCCACTTTTCAATTGTTTATTGTGTTTTTTGTATTTGGTTCTAGCCGTGAAGAAGACGTAAATTAAACGTCGAAACGTTGGCCTTTATTCAAACGACAAGGGAGTTTTATTTGTCCTAAACCTGCAAAACCATTACATCTGTTAATTGAGGGGACGCAATACATTATCATCATGTTCTGGTTAAGTTTAAATTTTCGTTCTGAATTTTCAGAACATAATGTTTAATTCTCATGTGCAAAAATTTAACTTATTAATAATAATAAATAGTAGTTAAATAGGTAATAGGTTCAGTTGTACAATCACGGTCTCATCTTGGTTCCGCTAAACCCAACCCTCGTATATTTTGACGTCCATGAGGCCCAGTTGGACAATCGTGGTTCAAACTCAGGTTCAGCTGGACCTGTCTGGGCTTACCCCCCATTTGCACAAATCAATTTTCAAGTACCCCTAGTTAAGGCTTCCATTATTACCATGGTTACTCGTCCTAATAGCTACGATTTAGAGGTCCTTAAGTTTAGGTTTACTTAAATTTGCTTGGTGCAAATGGGGCTACACCACCCCATAGGAGTAGCATTGCAGTCAAATTTAAATCGTTTGAAACACTTGGTGACAGCAATGCTATTCTTACGAAGCAGTTTAAGTACCAGTTAAGCTAAAACTGCCGGTGAACCACAATAGTAACCACAATAGTAACCATAAGGAATACAATGGTGTAAAAGTTAATGTTAATGTCAATGTGACATTGGATGTGACATTAGCAAAGTTTTTAGTGGAGCCAGGAGCTTATGAGGGTCGAGTTTAGCTGAACCAGGCTTAGTGCGGTTTGCACCACTTTCCCATAAAGTTATCTTTCAAAATCTCTCACTTAACATTTTTTTTGACAGCAATGAATTTTATATAGCAAACTGTAAGGTCCACCTTAGGCTTAAATTTATGGGGAAGCTGTGCAAACCGCGCTTAACTCATTATTATACCACTAAGGCTTATCTCTTTATTTTTGAATAGAAAGAGGATGGAGAGCAAATCATAAAACTATATCATTTTTAATGCATACCTACCACTTTATATCTGGGGTAAAATTGTGAATGGCTTTAAGCGAAACTTTGCCCTTTATTGTAAACTGTTTGTGTAGTGAGTATATTTTTGTTTTCGTTGATTCGTATTAAAAATAGTATATTGTTTAACGAGTAACGAAAATGGCATTTTCTCTCGCAACAGAACAGTTTACCAACCGAGGCGAAGCCGAGTTTGGTAATCTTCTCGAGCGATAGAAAATGCTTTTTTGACGAGTAAAACACTATACTTTTTCTTCGACCATGCTAACATTAAGTCTTCATTAACTTCAAAAAGAATCTCTAGAGTATTTCTTTCAAAAATTAAGGCGCGTCGTTGTCAACATGACACCTCGACTGTCAATGAGTTCAGTTTGGTCAAATTTCAACACTTGATTCACTTTTCTGAGGCCCGGGCAGGCAAAACACATTTTCATGGTGTTTTATAAGATTAGAACAGTTAAATCGCATTTAATTGGCGATATATAGGCGAAATTAGAACAACTTACATTCGTCACTAGAGTTATGGGATTTTCTCTCACTAGAGACGAAAGTTACGTTTTCGGCTAGGGCAAGGTAAGACGAAAGTTGTTTATTTTTACATGGTCGTAGAAAAAAGACCTTTATTATATTATCAAGTCAATACTAAGGATGGGGGAGGGGGAGATGTGTTCTACCTAGAGCTCTTCTTCTCCTGGAGCTTAACTGACTGACAAACTATGAGGAAAAATAGAGGAAAAAATATTAGTCTAAGGTAGTTTTAGCCAACAACGGAGTTTGAGATTATCAAGGAAAGTAGAAGGAGAGGAAGAAGAAGACGAAGAGGAAAATAAGAATGTATATTTCTTAATCTAAAATTGATGTACGCCTTGGGTAAATCCAAGGGATAATCTCAAAATTGAAGTTGGTCTCTACCGTTATTCGACAAGGAAAGGATTTTCTCAGGTGATCGGTCAGGGCGTCAAAAAAAGAAACTTTTGTTCAGTGCTAGACTGTTTCTCCTGAAAGTCGCAGCTCTGCATTATCAGGAGGGACTATTCACTTTCAGTCCACATCAGGACATTGTCACATTTTACTCTCAATGATACACTGCTCTTCAAAATTCACACATACACGGGACCACAGATTGCCACGTCACACTTCCCAAAACCACACAGACACGATTACATGGTTATTCTTTTTTTTATTTTTTGCTGTTGCAGCTGTTGCGCAATTGCCGAAAGATCGGTTAGCAGAAAAGTTTCTTTTCTTGACGCCCTGACCGATCACCTGAGAAAATCCATTCCTTGTCGATTAACGGTCGAGAACAACTTCAATTTTGCCATCTCTATGGGGCTTTACGAATCCATGTTACAACAGTATTGGATTAGGGGAGTTTCACTCCTCAAACAGTGGGCAAAAAACAACACCAACGTCGCATCTCTGCGCAACAGATGTATTTTCTTACTGCGATGCAGAAGGGATGTTATAATGCCAAAACACATCATCAACAGCACCACCAACTGGGGCACTCACATTGTTTTTCGAGACGGACAGGTAGGATAGCGAGTCGACCACCTCAAAAACATGCCACATAGGCGCCTTCTCAACTTGGAAATAGAGGTCAACAACGATAACCTCAAAAAAAAAATGACCATATAATCGTGTCTGTGTGGTTTTAGGAAGTGTGACGTGGCAGTTGTGATCTGTGGTCCCGTGTATGTGTGAATTTTGAAGAGCAGTGTATCATTGAGAGTAAAATGTGATAATGTCCTGATGTGGACTGAAACTGGATAGCCCCTCCTGATAATGCAGAGCTGCGACTTTCAGGAGAAACAGTCTAGCACCCTGAAGAAGGCAATAAACAATTTCCGAAAGCTCGGTTAGCAGAAAAGTTTCTTTTTTTGACGCCCTGACCGATCACCTGAGAAAATCCTTTCCTTGTCGATTAACGGTCGAGAACTACTTCAATTTTGAGATTATCCCTCGTATTTACCCAGGGCGTACATCAATTTTAGATTAAAAAATATACATTCTTATTCTTTTGTTGAGTATTTTGTATTTTCTACGTATACTGTTAATTTGTTACCTAATAGAATTTGGAAAATAGTTTCTAGCTTTTTGTTGCTAACATTTAAAAATTAATCTCTCGCTTTTCATGATTTGAGTATTTTTCGAGGTCATTCAAGGTACTTCAAGGTCAATCAAGGTATTTCGAGGTGATTCAAGGTATTTAATGATAATTAAAGGTATTTTTGAGGCATTTCAAGCATTTTTGACGGAAAGGGTAACTTAGTGTACAAAAATTCATCAGCGATCTACCCCTCGGGGTGTTCATTTGAAAACGTAATCTGGTTGGCGGTGAATCAAAAGCAAACAATAAAGACCCTAAGAAGGTAACAAACTTTCAGTGGAGGGGAGTAAAAGGGGATATCAAGGAAAGGAAAAAATAGTTGGATTCACTCCAATAGGTGGAGGCGTTCTCAAGTTACAGGCGGTCAAAGTTGAGAATTGAGAAAGGAGTCGTTAATAAAGTCGACATTTTCGGAAAAATTTCGAAAAAAAGATTTTTTTGGAAGGTGTAAGAGGACATCAAGACGAGGAAAAATCAGTGAGATTCACTCCGATCGGTCGAGGCTCAAGGTTCACAAGTTACAGGCGGTCAAAGTTGAAAATTGACAAAAAATGAGGATACTAACCCCTTTGGACATTTAAAAAAATCAGGAATTTTACCTCGAAATTCCTTAATACCAGTACCAAACGAAGCATTATTTGGTGTTTGTAAAGTTTATGTTATCTCGATTTTCAATTTTTTTTTCTTTAGAAATAGTAGCTTTTGGCCTAGAAGAGGTTAAAAGAAAAAAATATGTACTGTATTGTACATGTAAGGTATATGCCGTCTCAAATTATTATGGACTGGGGTGTGCCATGGAAAATAGATGTTTTGGCCCTGTAAAAATTTTTGACAAAGACATTGAGTGAATGTGGCAAATAAATAAAGTTACAAATTTGACATATGTCTAAATTATTTGTAAAACTTTGCCAAATTAATCAAAAATTAAGTATCAATCAGTCAAAATACTGAGCCTGCCATAAGTAGGCAGTATGTGTAGTAGAAAGAAGCAAAATCATGAAATGGGTAGGGGAGGTAAAAAAACCCCAGGATATTATAATTGATAATTAGTTCGAACATAAGCTCGAACATCATCATATTTTGGAGTTAACTTAATAGACAATTAAAGGAATATGCAGAAGCGCCTCTTTCTTAAGAAGATAGAGAAGTAAAAGGTGTAGACATATTACTATCTTTCTGTTCCTAATGAATGATCAAGAGTGTGAATCCACAACAATCCGCGGAATTTGAACGATTGAGGTTCATCAAATTCTTCTTCAGATTATATATTAGTTATTATGAATATTATGTGAAAAAATATTTATTATTTCATTCTTCTTCTTCTCTTCTAAAGGTGCCTTCTTATAAAGATGTTCCACTCGACTGTTTTTCTCGAGTTTGCCAAAATTAGATCGTTACTGTGCCTGCAAAAAAAAATCCACAACTTGTCAAAGAACAGTGTTCTTGTTGTAGAGATTTTTACAATAAACCATTGCCATTTGTTTCTATGATTATATTGACAATGATAATGGAGTAAGTTAAGAGCCTAATACCCATGATAGAGTAACTATTAAAGATAAGATGTTGCACATGTGGGAGGTGGCCGTAGCCGTCGATTGTTTAAGAACAAACATTTGTGGACAAAGTGGCGAAGGCAAAATTTCTCTCCTATTTTTAAATACTCGATTCAGGCTACTATAAAACAAGCTAACAATGTTAGAGTACCTATGCAGAGTTTGGGCTCTATAAACAAAGCTGAATGCAAAACACGAATTAAAAGCATCAGAAAAAGTTGCTTTTAAACCAAGATGAGAACTAAGAAATATTTATTGTCGCTTCTTCTGATTTTAAAATTATCTGTTTAGGGTCACAAACGACTCTAAATTTAGCAAGAGAATTGTTTGACATCCCTGCACAAATATGATAATAAGATTGCATGCATATATGGTTTGTGACTCATTGTACAAATTGGTATTGACACCACAAAACTCAGTATTAACAAACGCAGAGAATTACGGAACAAAAAAGGTGTTGCAGACTGGGATAAACACAAACGTCAGCAGCAGCAGAGTACGCTTTCTCTGAAGGTCAAGATATGCCCGTCATCCTTTTAACAAGATGGATTTCTTCAATCATCAATCGCAGAGTCATTATCCGACAGTAACCAGAAAAGCCGTTGATACCTTTAGGCACAAAAACATCTTTGACAGAAAAGAGGAAATTGGGGTCCAAAATACAGACTGGAAACAAGTTCTGCAAAAGCATAAGATAAAAAATTCATTGGACTACATCATCAAAGATCGGAAAACAATTTAGGAGGGCTGAATTTGTTCAAATGGCAATTCTGTTTGTTTGTTGTTGTATATATATTTTTTTCTGTTGGTTTTATGTTAAGCACCAAATTATGATAATGTTCTAGCGTATACCTATGTCTATTTTTTTGTTATTCACCACTTATTTAAATAAAAAAATGTATTTACACCAGGGCGCTTATTTTTAAAGGAGTGAAAGTGAAAGTGAGAGTTACTGGCCAATGGAATTTATCAATAGAATTTTTTGACCAATCAAGGTTGACAAAATTCTCACTTTCACTTTCACTCCTTCCTTAAAAATAAGCGTCCAGCTATTTATTATTGTTTCCTGATACTCAACTACCTAATTTTATGACTAGGCATCTATGCTTATAACAAGCTTTTTATTTTGTATAATTTAATACCTCTTTTCATAACATTAATCTGGCAACATTTCATGAATGACCTAGACATTTGTCAAATTTGTAACCTCATTTACTTGCCAAATTCACTCAATGTCATTGTCAAAAATTTATACAGGGCCAAAACATCTGTTTTCCATGGCACACCCCAGTCCATAATAATTTGAGACGGCATATAGGTACATACTTGTAATAATACCAGTACGATGAATAGTTTTCAAAAACAAGTTCGCTGTAACGCTTGGCAACCGTGGTATCAAAACTATGGCAACAACAGCATTCCACAAATAGTAATTTGCGAGTTACGACCGCTCACCAAGAGCCTTCAATTGCAATCCCCAATATTCAAAATTTAATAATTGAACAATTCCAGAATCTCAATTTCTAGTTGATAAATGTTATATCAATTATATTTAAGGTAACAAGCACTCACTTTTTACTTACCTACTTGCTGCTTTCAGTAAATATGCAGTAACGGCAAGAGTTTTCTTTGGCTCAACTCATTCGGGGTTGCTCGCTGTAAATTGGCACGTTTAAAACCCTTTGGTCACAATAAAGTACCACCGAATCGCGCACTGTACCCTTCCAGATGGTTTCCGACCATTTTTTCACCTACCGAATGGGAATTTTCCACGAGAAGTTTCAAAAATGCCTCTAAAGTTCTAGGGCGACGCGTAATAAAATTCTAGAATTTCGATAACTGAAAAAAGCGAGCAACGCTGGCGATGACGTACGCCGCGCCACGGCCAACCGGATTTTTTTGAGCTGTCAAAGTTATGGAGTATATAGCTATCCTTGTCTTGCTAATTGTGCTTCGCAGAAACAAAACATCCTGGTGATCGTATGAATAGAATGTTAAAACAATAAAACCAAGAGGGTGTTTTCAGAGTTGGAAAAATTGATTAAACCACCCCATGGGTGCCTTTAACTAATGTGGTGTTGACTTGTGCGTTGCAATTCAGTTACATCAAGAATTATGTGAGGATTATTAAGCCAGGAAAATAAACTTTTGCTTATGGAATTTGGATTGGACTGCAGAAAATTTGTTTGAAAAAATTTTGTTTCAGTGGAAAACTTCCTCTCCGGCATTGTGAATGTATGATGTATGCACCGCACTGCAGAGTCAATACCGTTTTTTTTTCGCACTCACACTTTCAACGAAATTTTACACATTTTATATGGACGAAGGCTGCCTATTTCTTAACAGTCAAACAAAATTTACTTGCCTTTCTAGACCTCTGTTTATGAATAAATAAAGATATTTTTCTTTATAATCAGAATAAACAAACGATAATGAACCAATGCATACATAAGTTTAATATTATTGCACAGACATCTTATTTTTAAGGTCAATGATGAAGTGTCGCTCTTATTTTGTAGAGACGATTGAATATTTCCTAAGGGTACATGACAGAACAAAGCTTTATATAGATTAAAACAAATAATATGTAGACACAAAAGAACAAAGGGCTCGTAAAACTTAAAAAAAGAGAGCAATTTCCAATATACAGGGTGCCGTGGGTTGTTAGACATAACTATTAATAACTATAAGGAAGGGAAACCATCCTTCGCCATTTTATTCACAATAACAATATAGTACGCTATTCGACGATATTTTTAGAGGATAGAATCGAAGGAGGATGACTGCCTCATCCCCCAACCATTTTGACACAATTGCCCTATCGACTTTTCAAATGTTGATTCCAAAATTGTCCTCTTTCGCCTCCCACTTTAGAACGTGTTTTGCAGGCATTTAGAAAAAAAGTCTCTATCTCAAAAACTTTGGGGGGTCGCTACAGGGTTGTCAAAATTTAATCATTTTTTATCAAGCTCAAACTACTCAGGCATTGATGAAAGGGGTGTTCGTTTGAAAATGTCATCTGGTTGGCGCCGAAATGTCAAAAGCAAAGTATCAAGACCCTAAGAAGGTGACAAACTTTCAGTGGAGGGGAGTAAAAGAGGACATCAAGAAGAGGAAAAATCAGTGAGATTCACTCCGATCGGTCGAGGCGTTCTCAAGTTACAGGTGGTCATAGTTGAAAATTGACAAAAAAATGAGGATATAAACGCCTTTGGACATTTTCAAAAAAAAAAATCAGGAAAATTTTTTTGCTGTTTTTGATCGGAATGGGACGTTTGCAATTCTCTAAGAAGGTAAAAACTCATTTCGAACGAAATTAACCTCTAAAGTGTTTTTTTTTACATGGTCAAAAACACGATTCTGAAAGTGTCTAAAAATCGACCACCGAAGGGGTCTATTTCCGAAAATATTGCACTTACAGCACTTTCAGTGGTGGGAGGTGAAAGAGGACATCAAGAGGAGGAGAAAACAGTTGGGCTCACTCCAATCGGTCGAGGAGTTCTCAAGTGACAGGCGGTCAAAGTTGAAAATTGACAGAAAGTGGTAATGCTCCCCCCCCCCCCTTTGGACATTTTCAAAAACATTTCCATTTCTTTTTTTGTTTTTGATCGGAATGGGACGTTTGCAAATCCTCTAAGAAGGTAAAAACTCATTTCGAACGAAATTAACCTCTAAAGTGTTTTTTTTTAAATGGTCAAAAACACGATTCTGAAAGTGTCTAAAAATTGACCACCGAAGGGGTCTATTTCCGAAAATATTGCACTTACAGCACTTTCAGTGGTGGGAGGTGAAAGAGGACATCAAGAGGAGGAGAAAACAGTTCGGCTCACTCCAATCGGTCGAGGAGTTTTCAAGTTACAGGCGGTCAAAGTTGAAAATTGACAGAAAGGGGTAATACTCCCCCCCCCCTTTGGACATTTTCAAAAACATTTCCATTTCTTTTTTTGTTTTTGATCGGAATGGGACGTTTGCAATCCCCTAAAAACGCAACAGGCTCAATTTGAAAGAAAATAACCTCCAAAGACGTTGTCTTAAGAATTGTCCAAAAACGCGATTCTAAAAACCTTTGGACATTTTCAAAAAAAAATTAATTAAATTTTTTTGCTGTTTTTTACCGGAATGGGACGTTTGCAATCCTCTAAGAAGGAAAAAAACTAATTTCGAACGAAATTAACCTCTAAAGAGTTTTTTTTAACCATGTCCAAGGGAGCTTGGACATTTTCCAAAAAAAATCAGGATAATTTTTTTGCTATTTTTGATCGGAATGGGACGTTTGTAAATCCTCTAAGAAGGTAAAAACTCATTTCGAACGAAATTAACCTCTAAAGTGTTTTTTTTTAATGGTCAAAAACACGATTCTAAAAGTGCCTAAAAATCGACCACCGAAGGGGTCTATTTCCGAAAATATTGCACTTACAGCACTTTCAGTGGTGGGAGGTGAAAGAGGACATCAAGAGGAGGAGAAAGCAGTTGGGCTCACTCCAATCGGTCGAGGAGTTCTCAAGTGACAGGCGGTCAAAGTTGAAAATTGACAGAAAGTGGTAATACTCCCCCCCTTTGGACATTTTCAAAAAAATTTCCAAGTCTTTTTTTGTTTTTGATCGGAATGGGACGTCTGCAATTCCCTAAAAACGCAACAAGCTCAATTTGAAAGGAAATAACCTCCAAAGACGTTGTTTTAAAAATTGACCAAAAACGCGATTCTAAAAACCTTTGGACATTTTCAAAAAAAAATTAAGACATTTTTTTTGCTGTTTTTGATCGGAATGGGACGTTTGCAATTCTCTAAGAAGGAAAAAAACTCATTTCGAACGATATTAACCTCTAAAGTGTTTTTTTTTTAAATTGTCAAAAAAACACAATTCTAAAAGTGCCTAAAAATCGACCACCGAAGGTGTCTATTTCCGAAAATATTGCACTTACAGAACTTTCGGTGGTGGGAGGTGAAAGAGGACATCAAGAAGAGGAGAAAACAGTTCAAATCACTCAGTCGACCGAGGCGTTCTCAAGTTACAGGGGGTCAAATTTGAGAATTGAGAAATAAGTCGTAACCCCCCCCCCCTTTGGTGATTACCCCCCTCGTTGATTAAGACACACTGTATATGGAAAGTCTAGTCTAGTCAATTTTTTTATTCTATCATATTTAGAAAACCTCTAAGTACTTACGTATTCGTAAAAAAAAACCTAGAAATTCCGTAGGTCGTGATATTGATATAGCACCGAGCATACTATTACTTCACCTTTCTCGATGGATACCAATGATCTAGGAGATATGGATAGAACCAGCAAATAAATGTCCCTAAAAATGGCCCCCATTTTTAGGGACGCAATTTTTTAATTCCGCAATTTTTATGATTCCCCTGACGTAATTTTGTCGTCAGCACACAAGCATCATATAGCAGCTGAAAGCTAACCTGGATATAGATTTCGTGCACGTCACGTCATAATTTGAACTTGGAGCCTGAGAGTTCGTCAACTTAACCTCATCGATATATTTTATATAAATTAATGACATCGTAGCATTTGGAATATTTTTTTTCAATTATCTTATATTCAGTAAGGCTTTAGTGTGGACTAGTTATCTACCACCATGCACCACCAACTTTTTTCATATCTCAAAACTACTTCAAATTGAGACAAAGAAGCAGGAAAATAGAAGTTTGAAGGTAGATGGTTTTCATAGAAACGAGACACTAACACTCTTCGTTTGGATATTATAAATTCTTGGTCTTTAGCAAAAAAATAGCCCTTAAACGCGTCTCAAGCAATAACACAAAAAGCCAAACCCATTGTCAGCGCCCATTACAAAACCATTGTTCTCTCAAGGTGATAAATATGGAGCACGGCATCTGATAAAAGAACCTCCCCATTGAAGGTACTGTTTGGAGGCAGTACCGAAATTTCTGCACCACGCCAATAATAAATAGATAAAAGCCTCCCGTGGCGTGGTGGTACCACGCTCAATAGCTCCGCGGCCGTGTAGTACCCGCGATAAAATAAATAATGCAAATGGACATATGGTACCTATTCCGCGAATAAATGGCCGAGGAGTACCGCATTTTAAAGCATCGATACACACACATTTTCGGATCAATGGTGTGTGTTGCTTTATCAGATTGAATAAAATAAAGTCGACCAGCTGGGTACTCGAGAAGTTATCGCACATGAGAGCGACGAAAAATCTAATAATGACCGGTGATTAACCCACTCGAAAAACGCACGTACGTACTTGTTAACTGTCGCAAAGGGTGAAAGGGTTCTAAGGGTGGAACGGCCCCAAAACAATGAAACAATGAATCGCCCTTTTTAATAAGTGTTCATTGATATGCAAATAAGGATTTGGATGCTTAGTTTTGAGATAAGGCTTTTTTTGTGCTAATTGGCTCAAGTTTTATTTATTACTCCATAAAAATGCATTTTGTTTTTAGATTTATACCGGGTGTCCAGCACAACCCTGGACATAGGAGGTTAATACGGGAAACCGGTTTTTATTTTTTTGCGCCTGTACGGTTGAATTGATTGGAAAACTTTTAAGAGTAAAGTTGTAGAGTGTATGGTCAGCTATCATCCTGTATTTTTTTCAATACCCCCAGTTTTGGCCGTTTTTTGGAAAAACGCCTCGAAAAGTGCAAAAATTTGAATTTGGCGCGTCACCCCCACAATGCATGTGCAGTGTCGCCAACATAATAATTTATTATGTCATAGTCAGAGCCAATTTTCCTTTCTTATTTATTTTGAGGGACTATCATGTAGTAATTAACGTGATTATGCAGTGAAAATATGTTGGCGACACTGCACATGCATGGCGGGGGTGACGCGCCAAATTCAAATTTTTGCACTTTTCGAGGCGTTTTTCCAAAAAAAAGCCGAAACTGAGGTATTAAAAAAATTACAGGATGATAGCTGACCATAAGCTCTACAACTTTACTCTTAAAAGCTTTTCAATCAAATTAACTATACAGGCGCAAAAAAATAAAAGCGATTTCCCATGTTAATCTCCTATGTCCAGGGTTCTGCTGGTATACAAAATCATGGCTAAAAAGTTGTTTTTAAAAGAGCCTCAAAATTAACCACCAAAGGGGTCTATCTGCGAAAATATTGCACCTACAGGACTTCCAGGGTGGGAAGTGAAAGAGAATATCAAGAAAAGCCAAAAGGAGGCGCGGTTCAATTGTTCTAAAGTTACAGATGTTCAATCCGCTTTCTTTGGTCATTTGAAAAACATTTAGGAATTTCTTTAATGTTTTTCATCAGCATGGAATGTTTGGAATCTCCTAAGAACAAAACAAACTTAGTTCGAAAGTAATTAGTATTTCAAAAAGTGAATTTTAAAAAAATGACACAAATGCATGTGATGATGAAGATGAGAATATCGCAATTAAGAAAAAAAAAGTCAAAAGTTAAAAGCAAATCATTGGGTTTCGAGCTCTTATACTGGGTGAACCAGACAAGTCTGAATATTTTCAATTTTGCGCCTATTTCGATGTACCCACTTTTTTACATTTCACCCTGTAGATGGTCTCAAATCTTGTGTTGAAATTTAGTGATTGGTAAAGAAGTGTCTGCCATGTGGACCAGTGAAGCGAAAGGCATTGAAAGGCAAAGTCGCTAGACCGGTTTCTGCCCTCAAGCCATCATCAGCGCCAAATCTGCTGTAACAAGCAGAATGAGGCGTGAAAGTAAACATAAAAGTTATTCTTTTATAGTTCGCTAGACACTTTAATATTAGATTGTCTAAAAAAAAGGGAAATGATGACGTTATAGACACTATTTTAGAGGGGTAGGAAATTAGTTGAAAGTTAAATTTTACATATAAAGAGGGCATTAAAAGCAACAACAAAAAAACGTTGGATTCACTACAATCGCTGCAATTGCTTTAAAGTTAGAAGCGATCAAATTTGAAACTTGAGAAAAAACAGGTAATACTCTTTGGTTAATTTGAAAAAAATTTTAGAATTTTTTTTCCTGTTTTTAGTCAAAATGGTACGTTTGTAATTTTCTAAAAACAAAACAAATCTAGTTCGAACGATATTAGCACCAAAAAGCGAGTTTTTTAAAAAATGGCAAAATCCTTGATTTTAAAAGAACATAAAACTCGAAAACCAAGAGCTATAACTCCAAAAATATTGCACCTAAAGGACTTCCATTGGTGGGAGGTCGAAGAGGACATCTGGAAGAAAAAAAAACAACCGTTGGATTTACTCTAATCGGTCTAATCGCTCTAAAGTTACAGGCGGTCAAAGTTGAAAATTGAGAAAAAAAGTACCTAGATCAATTTAAAAAATGTTTATAATTTTTTTCCTCTTTTAATCAGAAGGGGCGTTTGTGGTCTCCAAGAACTCAAAAAACTTAATTTGAATGGAATAAGCCGCAAAAAGTTAGTTTTTGAAAAAAATTGCAAAAAATCGACCAACAGAGGGATTTACCTTCAAAAAAGAAGAGCAAAAAACAGTTGGACAACAAAGTTGAGAAAAAAGACGTAATAACGCCTTTGGATTAATTTGAAGAACATTTTATTTTCTACGCGATTAAACGAAAAGTTTCATCTTCTCTTGGTTTTGTTATTTTTGTTTTTATTGGTTGCGTTAAGTAAATATCGTTAACTACTTTTTTCTTCTGTGTTTTCCTTTTATCTCTATATCTACTTGATATTATTTTCTTATTTGCTACTACCTTTCTTTTACAGATTCAGTTTTAGTTTATTTAGTGGCATAGCTTTCTTTAGTTTTGTCTCTTTGATCTTTACTTTTTGATTATATATGTCTTAAATGTTAAATCTCCCTGTCTTTGGACTTTCTTTTTACTTCAACTAATTTTTAGGAACAGCTCAATCAACTGTTTGTAAAATTTGTGTTTCTTCACTTAAGCTTAGTTTTCTCATTTTTTTTTCTGCTCTTTACATTTTTTCTTCGTTGCTATATATTTTTTTATATGTTACGTTTTATATTTTTCTAACAAATTCAGTTATATTTTATCTTTTATACTTAATCGTTTTTTAGTTTTGCTTTTCATACTTTGCCTTTTTATTATAATTAGTATAAGTGATTCAGTGTTATATTATTCCCTCATTTTTACTTTATTTTTTTAGTAGCCTTTTTCAAATTTTCTTCTGCCTTTTCCTTCATTGAGTCCTTGTTTTAAAATTGTGTGTTATAAGTTTTGTATTTAAACATTTTTAGTTATTATGTTATTTTTTGTTATTAAACTCAGTTTAGTCTAATTTTTGTGGTTCTTCTTTGATTTATATACTAACTTTTCTCTTTACTTTGTAGTTTTTTTATTGAGCTACGTTGTACTCCCTGTCTTGTTCTTTTTCTTTATTCGATATTGTTTTCTTGTTTCTTACTATTTTTTGTTATATATTTAGTTTTTTTATTATTACATTTTATTATACAGGGTGTCCAGTTTAAAATGATGTACATGGGGATAATGAAAAACGTTGAAGATACAAGGTCGCTTAAATGGAAGAAAAGTTGCGTATTGGTCTGCTTAAAAATAATCCGAGTCCGAGTGAAAACCAAAAAAGTGCATTTTCGAAAAACCCTAATACTTTACTTATTATAAGAGCTACAGTCATGAAAATTTCAGATTGGGGGTAGGGTGATTCCGAAAATTCGGTCAAAGGTCGTCTAGGCCTACTGTGTTGTGCGCGACCGTTGTCAACTTTCGTTTTTCTTATAGACTGAATATTGAATTTTTGCATTTTTAAAATCTCCGTAAAAAATGCTATTCAACCATGTGTAACATCTTTATGCTCCGCCAAGAAAAATACTTAAAAATAACAAAATTAAGATTTCATCGTATTAGAGAAGATAGAGAAGAAAATGTACCTACTGTAAATGAACGGCAACTTCAGGTTAATTAGGAGAAGTTATGTGTAGTTAACTAGTAAAATTATTCAAAAGCTTGTACAAGCTGGACTAAGAAACAATAAAAACAAATTAACTATTTTAGATTGAAATTAAGGTGTTCAAATAAACCACCGTTCTCTCACGCGCACAACATAGCTCGTCCCAAGACTGCTTTGCAGGAGTTTCTTACTATTTGCAGAGTTACGACGACTTTTACAACTGTCAGTAAAACTTCAGTTTGAAGTTAAAACACCAGACAAGACGTACATTGCATTGTTTACTTGACAGATAAACAATGCAATGTAGGTCATGTCTGGTGTTTTAACTTCAAGCTGAAGTTTTACTTGAACTTGTAAAAGTCGCCCTAAGTACGTTAACAGCTTCTATAACAGCTGGCCTAAGTTCCTTTACGGTTTCGTAAGACCTACGATATACTTTATTTTTCAGATAACCCCAAACAAAAAAATCGAGTGGTGTTAAATCAGGGGACCTTGCGGGTCAACCAATTGGTCCCAGGTTGCCTATGTCAAATTTCTCCCATGAGTCCCATGTCATATTTCTTACAATTTGAAAAGTTATTAATTTCAAAATTTCCTATCTTTTATACCTTAATTCCTAATACTGTCAATAAAAACCATGCTCTGATGGATAATAACAAATGACACATCTAAGCACACTATGCCAAAATTTTAATAGGAATATCCTAGCCATCGACAATGGAATGTTACTTTTGTTATTTTTAAGTATTTTTCATTACTAAACATGAAGATATTATACGTGGTTGAAGAACAATTTTTACGGGGATTTTAAAAGTGCAAAAATTCAATATGGCGTCCATAGGAAAAACGAAACTTGACCAATGCCGTGCACAACATAGTAGGCCTAGAAGATTTTTGACCGATTTTTCGGAATTACCATATTCTCCTACCCCTAATCTGAAATTTTCATGATTGTAGTTCATGTAATAAGTCAACTATTAGGGTTTTTCGAAAATACACTTTTTTGGTTTTCACCCTGTATCATCGGAATGATATCGATTTACAATATCATTAACTCGGATTATTTTTATGCAAACCAATACGCAACTTTTCTTCCATTTAAGCGACCTTGTATCTCCAAAGTTTTCCAATATCCCCATGTACATCATTTTAAACTGGACACCTTGTATATTTAGTGTTTTATCTAATTTATTTAAGCGTTTTTTCTCTTTTTCCTTTCCTTTTCATTATAATTAATTCACTCAGCTTTTTGTCATGTTTCTTCCTTTTTACTCATTTAAAAATACTCAGCATAGAGTATTTTGAAATTTTACAGTAAAAATTAGTCAAAAAGAAAACGTTTTTAATTAAACAGGATTACATTTTCACCTGCTTTAACTAATGAATTCAAAGATGAAGAAAAAAATTACGTAAATAGATAAATAATCAAAAAAATGGGCGAAGATTTACAAAAAAGTCGATAAAAACTATTTCAGTGTTACCAACGAAGCTCGAATAGGAAAATTTGAAGCTAAAAGCAGCATTTTAAAATGTGACACCAAAAAATTAGTCAAAAAAAAAATTGTTTTTTTTTTTGAGTAAGATAGGATAAGCAACACCTCACTTTCAGCTACTCAGAAATTAATTGCTGATTACAGAATTTATGAATTTTTACCTGGGACCCAAAAAAAATTGGCAAAAATTAGCTAAAAATCTACTAAAATTAAAGAAAAGTGAAGTAAAGTAGGGTGTTTCAATGTCAAAAATAATATTTTTAAAAGGTAATTGAAGTTACAAGTAGCATTTTGGAATTTCGTACCACACTTTACGTACTACGGTACTTTCGTTGGTGGGAGAGAGGTGAAAGAGGACAGAGGCAATGAACCTTTTGATTCGCTCCCTTCGCTCCATCCATTCTAATGTTACATGCGGGCAAATTTGGAAATTGTGAGAAAAAATAACGTAATACCCCCTCCCCCCCCCCCCCCCAGTAATACCCTTAGAAAAACAAATCTGCTTTTGATTAGAATTTGACGTTTAAAATCTCCTAAGGACGAGACAAACTTAGTTTGAATAAAGTTAACCTCTAAAAGTGAGATTCTTAAAAGTGACCAAAAAGTTTCTGAGAGAGTAAAAATTGCCCATCAAAGAAATCAGACTTCAAAAATATGGCACCTACGGGACTTCCATTGGTAGGAGGTGGAAGAGAACATTAAGAGGCACAAAAAACTGTTGGATTTTGGGATTGGAGTTGGAAACCAACGAAACAAAGTTTGGATGAAATCAGCCTAAAAAATACGAATGTAACTTCTCGTTCTCTCTCTCTCTCTCTCTCTCTCTTTCTCTCTCTCTCTCTCTCTCTCTCTCTCTTTCTCATCTCTCTACACGAACTAAAATAGAACTTGCGGAACACCTTAATAAGGCAGATTGAAATTTCATAACTTACACTTTTATCTATACTACAAAATATCTCTAATTCGGTCCTGGTTTCTGCTACCGAAAAAGGGTTGCTCCGAAATTAGGGTTGAAACAAGGCTTAATTGTACATTGATATGCAAATCGGCTCATCCAGTCGGCAAAGCACTAATCTGCCCTCATTATTTCGCAGCTTTTAAGCTCATCGGAGTAGCAGGACTAACAGCTGCCCCAAAAACAATGCGTGGGGGTTAATAATAGTTAAAAGAACCCCCCTCGCTTTCAACGGCATAACCGGTACTTAATCCCTCGGCGGCAGAGATTTTTTTCATCGCTTTCATACCGGGTGTCTCAATAATAAATTAGAGCCAACAGGTGTTGTCAGTTACAGAGTGCATAAAATAAGCCCGAACCCAGATCATATTTGCTATTATTGATGACGGAATTCGAGAAACATGTACCGCAATCCCACTCTGGCTGAGTGTCGTATACAGAGTGTATTTGCGTAAAGCATAATGAGCAGTTGCTGACCGGTCTGATATTTCTCTTCTTCTTTCTTTCCACTGATGAACCAGCGGCGGCCGGTGAACTAAACTTTGAATAAGAGACAAAAGTATAAGATGTCAAACGAAGAACCTACGCCTATGGCATATAGAGGCACGAAGAAATTTACACCTGACAATGGTCGAGTCGTCCGTCGCCCACCTAAGAACTTCGATGAAATAATCCAAAGCCACACCTTATACTAACTCGCTACAGATAAAGATGTAATGGTCTCATACCTACCAGTACTTTATGACCGTATGTACTGTTTAATTAATGGTCTTAGGGCGTATCTGGTTTCCTGCTGTACACATTATGCATAATTATTGTAAAAGCAAAAAGTGTTCTTTAGATATTAGTCCATACTTAAGTATCTAATTAGTTTTAACGTCGATTAATATTCTCATTTCTATTTGAGAATTGTTATACTGTTTACAGTTTTAATTCAAATTCACAATGAAATAGGTGAAATTACGTATTTTGAAACTGCGAAAGCTATAAACCTGAAATTTCAGTTTTAAGTTCTTTCCAGAAGTATAAACCAAAACATGGCTATGATATGAGAGGATACTCGATTTGTATATCCAATGGATACCCCAAATAGGATATCGTTTTGGGAGGTTCATTGGATATCCATGCAGCATCTAAAAGCGCGATATAAAATTACGTGAGCGGAATTGCCTGTCTGGTGGATGTTCAGTGGACATCTTATGAATATTCTGTATGTAACTGGACCGAAAAAACCTAATTGTAAACAACGTAGAAACATGAAGACTTGTACTTTTAGAGGCTTTAAGTAATTTTTAACGAATTTTTGTCCTAATCTTGATCTATTTTTTTTAAAAACTCCAACTTTGAATTTTTTGTAGTTTTAAGTCGTTTCTAACTGATTTCTGGCCCTAACTCTTAGCTGACTTTTTCGAAAAACACCAAGCTTACATGAGACGTTTTTAGTCAAAGTTCACTGATTTTAGACCAAAAATGTAACTTTACCAAAAACAACAAATTACGAGATTTAATCAGTTTTACCTGATAATTTCAGAAAATTGAATTTCCTCAAAAATATCAAAACTTGCATTTTTGGACGCTTTGAGTCATTTTTTCCCAATTTTCGTCCTAATCTGAATATATTTTTTTTTTCAAAAACTCCAACTTTGCATTTTGCTCGTCAGCGCACGTCATATACTGCTACGACCGGATATTGATTGTGTCGATTGTTGTTGGTTTTTGTTAGGTTGAAACCTTAGAGCTAGGCCAGCTAAGGGCTAGGAGCACAGGGCTCCAGCTAGGAGATGGATATAAGTTCGATATTCGATTGGATCGGAAATAAGAAATAACAAAAATAATGACAGTGATAACTGCTTTGCAATAATTTGACGTAAGATGTCATGACGTCACCGAAACGTCACTTCTGCCAGAAGTCATCAGCTCAAAAGTTCCCACTGCTAAAAAAGGGGCCAAAATTGTAAAACAGAAGCGGGTTTCCAGATTAGCTTGATGTTGTAACGAATTTTAATAAGCGAGGGAGAAAGGGACTGTTGGTGTTGGTGTTGGTTATTTGACGTCCAAACTGGTAATAAAATTATTTATGGCGCCACCGTCTAAGTGTTTTACGTGGTAGCGGATCCACAGAAAAGCCTATCGGGGAAATTTTGAACAGTGGAGAATCTTTGGCTGCAATTTGAGAGAAAGATACAGAGTAGACTCAATACTGTAAAACTCAATTTTCAAGATGCAATGTCAACAAGATTATAAAAGTATATGAGTTTAGGGCTTTTACGAATTATAACGAGAGGCTCTTTTACGTGAATTTAAGGGAAAATATACGGTCGGCTATTCTTGGATGGGAACAGGTACGGGAATTTTACTAATTCGATAAGTTGATGCTTAAATGTATATGTGTGAGGCCCAACAAACGCTAAGCTGGGTATATACCGGGTGTCCAGCAGAACCCTGGACATAGGAGATTAACATGGGAAATCGGTTTTTATTTTTTTGCGCCTGTACGGTTGATTTGATTGAAAAACTTTTAAGAGTAAAGTTGTAGAGTTTATAGTCAGTTATCATCCTGTAATTTTTTCAATACCACAGTTTTGGCTATTTTTTGGAAAAACGCCTCGAAAAGTGCAAAAATTTGAATTTGGCGCGTCACCCCCACCATGCATGTGCAGTGTCGCCAACATAATAATTTCATATGTCAGATTCAGAGCCGATTTTCCTTTCTTATTTATTTTGAGGGATTATCATGTAGTAATTAACGTGATTATGCAGAGAAAATTAACTGAAAACCTGACGATAATGTTCTTAAATTATAGGTAAGTAAAAGTTACGTTTATAATTATCATAATTAGTAAAAGGAAAATCATTCCAATTTGTGTATGGCTGGTTGTCTAATTCATTTTAGTTTAGCAATACGACAACCACGATGACATGACCATTTGTCTCTTGTCACCAATTAAGGGTGTTCGTTGTTGTTGTTATTGAGGTGAATTCATCTATCTCCAAATGTTTTACTTCAAAAGTGTCTATTTTGCAGTGCTGTGTGACGCGAGGCCCCATCCTGCATGTAAAAAACCCTTGCTAAGTGCTGGACTCTTCTATGACAGACAAAATCTCATTGGAAAACCAAATACAGTGGGCCCCAAAATGCCAATCCACACATTGACAACTTCTCGACGTTGGTCTCGGTTGTCCTGCACTGTATGTGGATTTTAGAGAGTAAAAACTCATTCATTTTGTTGATTTGAGGGACCCATTAATCCAAATTAACATTCATTGGTGTAACAAATGTTTATAGCAAATAAGCAAGACCAGTAAGTAGATAGCGATGGATGTTTGATCTGCTAAGACCAGTTTCTTTCATGTTTTATCTATGTATCTGGAAACTATAGTGCCTGTGAAAAAAACTCTTTTCAGTGACAACAAATCTTGCCAAACTGGCCACAAACAACTTGAAAAACTGGCGAAAAATTGGTTTTATTCCAATCGATTGCTGCTGAATGCAAGACACAGAGGATGGTGTGACGCCCCATCTTGCATGTAAAAAACCCATTCTAATGGCTGGATGGCTTCTACAGCAGGCAAAATGTCATTGCGAAGTATATTGCCAGATTTGTTGGCGTTCAAACTGCAATCAATGAAAAATGGACC